>CM069933.1:13829218-14429218 GCA_036172225.1 Cryptocoryne crispatula var. balansae | reverse complement strand
AGAAGATGCGCAGTTAATATTTCGATTACTTGACAAACATATTGAGGAAATTGGAGAGGAGTTTGTGGTATAAGTTGTCACAGATAATGCATCTGCTAATGTTGCTGCAGGTATGTTATTTTTTTCTTATTAATTATGTTTTATCTATTATCTTCACAACTTATTATTCTTATGATGATGTTTGAATGGTGTGGTGCAGGGAACCTACTAATGGAGAAAAGAAAATCACTATATTGGTCTCCTTGTGCAGCTCATTGCTTGGATTTGATGTTAGAAGACATTTGTAAATTGAAGAAATACAAGAAAAAAATCTCTCAAGCAAGGGCAATCACAACATTTATCTATAGTCACTCACGTTTGCTTGAGGCGATGAGAAAGGTGACCAATAGAAGAGATCTTGTTAGGTGTGGTGTAACTAGATTTGCCTCTACTCTTCTTACACTTCAAAGCTTATATACCTTTAAGGACAAATTGAGGCAACTATTTGTATCTGATAGTTGGAACAATAGCATGTGGTCAAAGCAAAATCAGGGAAAAAGAATAGCAAACATTATTTTGGCAGTAGAGTTTTGGCATAGGGTTGAAGATTCTTTGAGGGCATCTCAACCTTTAGTTCAAGTTTTGAGATTGGTTGATGGAGATGAAATTCCAGCAATGGGATATATTTATGCTGCAATGGAAAAGGCACGAGAAAAGATCATTGACAACTTTGGTAGTAAAGAAAGGGACTACAAACCTATTCTTGCCATCATTGATAGGCGTTGGGAGACACAGATGCATCGTCCATTACATGCAGCAGGGTTTTTTCTCAATCCATCTAAATATTATCCTGCAAAAGAGGGAGATACCAGAATGGTTGCAAAATTTGAGTTGGCATTTCTTGATTGTCTTCAAAGAATGGTTAAATATCAACACGTACAAGACAAGATAAGTGACGAATTGGATGTATACATGGGTTGTAAAGGATTGTTTGGTAGTCCTTTAGCTAAGAGAAATCAAGAAAAAAAAACAACCAGGTAACTTTATTGTGTAAATTTTATTTTATAAGTTTGTTAAACTACTCACATTTATGTATGTCACTCATTAAAATTTTAAATATTTAGTTGAATGGTGGCGTACTTATGGTGCTGAAACTCCTGAATTGCGTGCATTAGCATTTCGTATTCTTGGTCTTTGTTGTAGTTCTTCGGCATGCGAACGAAACTGGAGTACATTTGAATTTGTAAGTATGACATTACTAAGGTGAATTTTTTATGCTTAATTTATAAGATGCATTTTTTGATTTAATTCAATATATTTTCAGATTCACACAAAGAAGAGGAATAGGCTCGAGCAAAAGAGGTTAAATGACCTTGTTTATGTTCAGTATAATCACCGCTTGAAGGAGAGATTTACAGAAAAGAAAGATGTGTCCGGAGAAATATGATCCCAAATGCTTTGATGAGTTGGATTGGTCAAGTGAATGGATGACAGGAAGGCCGCTACAAGATGACTTAGTGCAAGGCACTGATGATCTTACATGGGTTGATGTAGACACTGCATTGGGAGCATCAGATGCTATTACAGGTATAAATCGAGCTAGAAGGTCTAAAGTACGTAGAAGTGGGACAAGTAGTGCAATAACTCAAACTTCTACAATGCAAGTGGATGATTTGGAAATGACATATGAGGAAGAGATTGAAGAAGAATATTTAGTTGACTTTGAAGACGACATTGATGATGATAACAATGATGTGGCTGAAAATGAGGAAGATGAAGATAATAATGATGATGAGGAGAGAAATCATGGGGATCCAATTGCTGGAGCTTCTCTTAATGAGGATGTTGGTTTTGGGATTAGAATTTAGATGTTTATTTTTATTTCTCTTTTTTTGAATGTTGGGACAATGAACATAATGACATATCATATGAGTGTTTGATGACCTCTTCATTTTGTGACTTTTGTCAATATCTAAAATGTTATTATCTTTCTTTTCATTTGTTGTTGACTTATTACTGTCATGTTGGTTTTGTGACATATCATCTCATTCTCTTTTTCTTGACAACTTCAACAAGAAATAATTAGTCACCTATCAAAAGGAAAGCTCATGGAACTGTATGGTGTAAGCACCCGAAACGGGATATCCGTAGATCTCCCTCTTCTGGCCCCTACGCTTGTTTTGGGGACTTGGTGGATGGGATGTTAGTGGTTGTGGTCACCAGGAGCCAAAGGCTCCAAAATATAGTATAATGAAAAGAAATGAAAAGGAGAAATGACCGTCGTACCTTTGGAAGCGGGAGATTGTTGGGTTCCGACTTCTCCTCTCTCGGCCGGCTAAAAGAAGAGAGCTTGGTGAGTCCTTCGTCTTCGATCTGGTTGAAGCTCCGCCTCAATCGGATTTACCTAAAAATGTCTATAATAAAATATAGAAACAAGTGAAAGATTCATTAGTTCAAATGAAAGCATAGTATCGTGCTCAAATTTGAATTCAAACATGCAAAAGTAAAGAGACTAACCAGATTGGGACTAAATCCCAACCCCTATTTAGAAGGTTTAGATATGCATGAAAATGCAAATGAGTGGCTCAATATATGCTAAATGACATGTTAATGAGAGTTAAAATGAAAGGGGGGAGTAAAAGATCGACCGAAAAGGTAAATATACTCAAAAAAATGCAAATTTGGGTCTGCCCCTGCTAGTGCCCCATATATGGGGTGCCTGCTGCAGGTGTCCCCTTGATGGGGCACGTTGACCAAAGTCAAAGCGTCCTATTTATGGGGCACCAGGGACTGGCTTCAGCAGATTTTCTTCCCTTCTTCGTGGCGTCGCCCCGGAGTGTAGGAAGACCTCCAAGATGGAAAAAAGACTTCTTCAAGCAGCCAATACCCAAGTGATGCTAATGGAAGAGTGTCTTGGCACTAGATGTAAGGGAAATGGACTGTAGAGGCCCTCAAAGTCGGAGAAAAATCATATTTTTGAAGAAGGAAACTACAGATTTTTGGGGTTTTTGGGAGAGGGTTTTGGATCGGTTTGAAGGCTTATGGGAGGTGTAGATGGCTTAGAAACGTGATGTTGGATGAGCTCTAGGGTGGCACGAAGTTGGAACCTCCTCCTAGGTCCAAATGGGGGTCTATTTATAGCCCAAAATAAGGTACTTTGGCCATTTTCGAAAATCAGTGGCACGCGGCATAGCACCCTATATATGAGGCGCCAGCATCATGAGATATGTCAAATCGATTAGACGAGTCATTGCGAGGGGTCAAATCGGCCGGTCAAGTCGATTTGATTTGGTGCCAGGCGCCCTGTTTATAGGGTGCCTGGTGCCCTATAAGTAGGGCGCCAGGTGCCCTATATACAGGGCGCCAGGTGCCCTGTATATAGGGCGCTTTGACCGTGGTCAATGCCTATCGATCTTCTTCGAAATGTGCCGAAAAACTTGATTTTTACAGAAAACTCGGTTCTCTTGAAAGGTTACTCAAATATTATTCATGAAAACAAGAATTTAAGCTCTTCAACTAGGCCAAAATTGCGTGTCTACAGCTTGCCTCGCATTGGCGTCGGCTTTCTAGGGGAGTGACACGAATGAAACGTAGGCGAATGTAGCGAAGCGTAATGAGGTGTAGCGGAATGAAGTGTTAGTGGACTGAAAAGGTGATGCCAAGGTGTAGATTTAGACACGCCCTCATTGGCCTAGTTGAGTGGAATAAAACTTTACCGGACTCCGAGATTACCCTTTGTCTTATCGAAACCTTCCCTCTGGTTGATTGGTTAAAGAGAAGAATAGGACGAAAAGGAAATAACTAAAATCCCACGTGGGGGAGAATTGTTACCGGCCAGGACCCGAACTGCATGGTGTGCTGGACTCGGTAGAAATGCAGTAAATTGCGAAAAGTAAAGAGGAGACAGCCAATCAACCAAGGTTGGGTTCTTCAAATTCATAAGGTTTTACTCAACAATACCGGTTCAGTTCGACATGGAAAAACTTCTTGTTTCGATGAAATCATTGTTAAAACCCGTTGGAAACCGATTCTCTGAAAAATCAATACCTTCTCTAGGGCTATAAAAAACCATTTTTAAAATGTTCATAATGGGACTGGAAGGAGGTTATGGCAGGATTAGGAAGCGGGGAATGGTCATAGTGGGATGATGCATGTTGGTGCATGAAATGATGCATGCTAGGTTTAAAGAAATACAAATAAGTATAAGAAAATAGTTGAAGATATAGGTTGAACATAATGGGTCAGGACATCTATGAAGAAACCATCGTCCCCGCATATTCAACTTTGGCCTATACGCAAGCCTAGGGTATGATTGAGCCCTCACTGATTTTGTTGAAGGGGTTCTCAGGCTCAGCCCCCTCTAGACTTGAGGTCTTCAACATCTCAAATATTATTTATTTTGATAGACGCAATACTAAATGCAAGTCCTAATAGGGGTCGGAGTAGTCCACTTTTGTTTTTCAATTTTTGATTCTATTTTTGTTGTTTTTGCATCCTCTAAGTGTCTGGGGATATGAAGCTGGCATGCCTTCTCCTTTTCCTGCATCCACTTGAGTGAAGATATTAGAACTTTATTTTGGCTTAGTCCCTTGCCTTGATCTTTTGTCAAGGGACATAGGCCTTATCAAGGTAAAATAACAGGAAAATATACGTATGCACAAAAGGAAATATGCAAGACTGAAATTAAACATGAATGCAAAGGCAACTAATCAATCTAGAAAGCAAATTTTTAAGTGTTTTGAAATTTTTGATTTGTTTGGGTTTTGATGGTTTTATAATGTTTTTGATATTTTGGAACTTTTATGATTTTTTTGGTGTTTTGAATATTTAATTTTTAAAAGTTTTGACTTTATAGAATTTTTGTGTTTTTGAAGTTTTTAATTTTTTTGGTTTGGTGTGAAAGAAACGACCATCTCATCCTTTGCCTTGCTTGCCGTAGGTTCCTTTCATTGTTACCTAAGGGTTAAGAGTAAGTATCACGTGTAAGAAAGTGCCTAGTCCGAGATCTTCTGACCTTCCGCCCTTGATAGGCTATGGCTCTTCTTGGATCCAGTCGGTCAACCTTACCCGCAAGGTTAAAGAGGGAAGAGGATTGGTGGTAAGTCCTTAATAGGATCCGGGGTGTCAAATTTGTTTCTCTACTAGTGCCCGCATTGCCCGTTTGGGATTTGACATCCATGGGTCCTTCCTTCTAGCCCTTTTCTTTGATGGCCCACATTTAAACAGGTCTTTTTTATTTTGCTTGATTTTGACCTGAGGGGTTCATTGCCCATCTTTTGGAGCCATTTTCTCTTTTTTGGGCTTTTGTTGGTACACATTCAGACAGGTCTATTCTTTTGCTGACCTGAGGGGTCATTGCCCATCTTTTGGCACCCTTTTTCTTCTTTTTAAGAAGTTAGACCTTCAGACGCATTTTCCAACTAAGGCAATGGGTACTTTCGATACTCCTCATTCTAACCCCTTTCATCTATTCTTGACCGAAACAAGAAGAGAACGGTATTAGGTTGACCTTCTTTTGCCAAGCGTTGCCTAGCTTTCTCTCTGACTTCCGATCATCGGATCTCAAAACTAGGCGTGTAGTGTGTGCAGTATGATGCCTATCCTTATTTCCCTAAGTGACAAGTTGGTGCACCGAGCAAGCAAGCATTAGATGTTGTCATTATTCCTCACACCTTTGAATTTTATAGATTTTTATGATTTTTGTTTTAAGGGAAATATTTTTTGAGGTATACGCCATTCCAGGGATGAGCTAGTTCCTCTCCTTCTGTATTAGTCAGCTTATATGAATTACCAGGATAAACAGCTGAAATTACATACGGACCCTCCCAATTAGGTTGAAGTTTGGAGCGGGGACCGCCCGGCTTAATGAAAATTCTTTTAAGCACAACCTCACCGATTTCAAATTTTCTCTCCACCACCCTCTTCTGATAAAATCTTTTAAGTCTATTTTGGTAAGATCTAGCATGTTCGGCAGCGGCCAGTCTCCTTTCGTCCAAGAGTTCGAGTTGCGCGAGAAGAGAATCTCAGCGTTCATCCATCGGGATATCTCGATCGATCTGGACTCGGAGGGAAGGAATGATTACTTCGTATGGAACTACCGTTTCCATTCCAAATGCCAAGGCATAGGGGGTCTGACCCATTGGGGTTCGAACAGAGGTGCGGTAGGCCCATAGAGCATCAACTAACTTATCTGGCCAATCTGCGAACTTCTAGACTTACAAGTCTTCTTAATGATTTTTATCAGGGTTTTATTGGTGGCTTCTGCTTGACAGTTGCCTTGAGGATAATATGGAGATGAATGATGCAATCTGATGCAATACCTGTTGCAAAGGTCACGCAGCTACTGGGAGATGAATTGTGGTCCATTGTCGGTGATGATGTCGCCTGGGATCCCGAACCTAGCAATGATGTTGCGTTTGATGAAGGTGCAGACTGTTGACGCCTTGATTTCCACGTATGCTTCTGCCTCCGCCCATTTGGTGAAGTACTTCGTTGCAGTTAGGATGAAGGATTTGGTTTTGTTTGTGGAGTTTGGGTCACCGAGGGGTCCGATAACATCAAAAGCCCACATAGCGAAGGGCCATGGGGCGTGAATCGGGTGAAGGGAAGATGCGGGAGAGTGAATCTTGTCGGCGTGAAGTTGACATTGATAACAGTGCCGAACAAAGATTGAGCAGTTTTCTTCCAGAGTAGGCCAGTAATACCCTTGCCTGATGATCTTCTTGGCGAGGGCTTGAGCATTTACATGGCCTCCACATACTCCGGAGTGTGCTTCTTTAAGCACCAATTCAGCTTCTTCTTCATCTACGTATCTTAATAGAACACCAGCCAAGCTCCTTTTATAAAGCACCCCGCCTAAGATGGTGTATCTCTGGGAGACTCTTCTTATGGCTTTCTTCTCTTCGGCAGTTAATCCTGGTGGATATGTCTGATCCTGACAGTAATTCGCAATCTCATGATACCATGGTTTCTCACCCTCTTCTAATTCTTCCAACTCAACTAAAGATACTTCCTCCTTTTGCTCAATGTACTCTTTTGTTTCAAACTCTTCTTTAACCCTCAAGAATCGTGCATCTTCCACTGCTGGAATGCTTCTTTGGCGGACATAGATCGTCCTAACCTGCCTACCTAGCGGGATAGATTGTGAAGATACCAGGGAAGCGAGAGCATCGGCAAGAATATTTTGAGCACGAGGAACATGAATGAATTCGAGTTTGGATAATAGCTTGATGTAACAGGTGGTGAGTTCTTGGTATGGTCTGAGCCCGGGATGAGATGTGCGGTATTTGGCCAGTACTTGGCGGAGAATCAACTGACTATCACCGATCACCCTTAGTTTAGTGACACCATAGAAGTGAGCGGCCTCCAGTCTGGCCAACAAGGCTTCATACTCAGCTATATTGTTTGTTACTGGAAAATGAAGCTGAAAAGCCTGTGGAATGGTGACACCTTCAGGTGACAGAAGAACAATCTCTATCCCTCTACCATGGGAGTTTAGTGCCCCATCAAAATATAAAGTACACAGATTGGAAGATCGAATGGACATCAATTCCTCATCGGGAAATTTTGATTGAATAGGGTCAAAGATTGGGATATGATGATGGGCAAGGTGTTCAACAATTGCATAGCCCTTGATTGCCTTATGTTGGATGTAGGTGATGTTGAACTGAGAGAGGAAGAAACCCCCAAAGTTTGATCAATGTTATCTTTCTCCTCATATCGAATTTCATCCAACTGGATCGCATTTTCTAGATACTCCGGTAGCTTGGCACATTCTAAACTTTTCTAAGCTAACCGATGCAGGTATCTTTCTAGAACTCTCCTACCTGTAATTTTTGTCCTATTTTTATTGGAAACTAAACCTATAGAAGAAGAAGGTAAATAAGGAAAAGAAGAATTTTATTGGAGAGAATGGAGGGCAAAGGAGGTCAATCAAGGATCTGGTGGCTCCTTGAGTCGAATGCCCTTCCGAGGCAAGTTGAGATGTTTCCTTGATCGAAATTTGAGTTTCGAAGAGGACGTTGTTTTTTGAGGAGTGCTAAACATGAAGACAGATTGGGCTTTAGGTGCCCGATTTGGGTTGAGATCAACTACGGGAGCCAAAGTAGGCGGAGATAGTGATAAAGAGGGGAAGACTTCGAGCAATGTTTGATAGAGGGGGCTTTCGGGCCCAATGTTGACAGAAAGAGGTGATGGGCCAATAGGCCGGATGATCATAGAAGAACGTAGGATTATGGACCCAATAAGAGGAGGATGTGGGCTCAAGGGCCCGGGTTTAGGAGATGGGCTCGAGGGCCCGAGAATTGGAGAAAATGGGCACAAAGGCCCGGATTTAGTAGAGGGGCTCGATGGCCCAAGAGCAACAAGTGGGTATGCGGACCCATAAGTTGGGCCTGAGGGCCTAGAAATAGGTATCGGGCCAAGAAGCCCAGGGAGAGCATCACAGTGCATTGGGGCGTCGGCCCCAAAAGATGACGTAATGAGGGAAGGTCCTCATGGAGTTGGTTGGACTTTTTCTTGAGTCGGTTTGGCAATATGAACCTCGAGTGGGTCAATAGGCGGTTCAGCCTGGAGTGGTTCATTGCTTGACCCTTCTTCATCAGTGGAAAACAAAAGAGATATTTCAGGATACAAGTCATCTTCAGGGTCGTCAGTTCTTCTTCTTTTGTCTTGCTCCAGCTCTTGTTCTTCCTCGTTATCATCCAGTTGAATGGTTTCTTTCTTGATGAAAAACTTTTGTAAGCATCCTGAAAAGTATTTGCTTTTGAGATTTTGACCATTGGCTGTCGTCCCATCATATCCAACCCCGCTCTTTGGTTGTAACCTCACTGTATTGATTGGCTCAGCTATGCCTTGCAGTTCTTTGCCTAGTCCTCGGCCCTCTTGGTATCCCAAAATCTTCATTATATGCCACCCAATGGTTTCATTTTCCTCTCTTTTCCTTCTCCACACTTGCTTGGGTTGCCTACTCGTTTCTGGAAGATCCAAGATTGTCAAAATTGGCTCGTTTGGCAACCCAAGGGGTGGTGGTGGAGAAGATGGATGGTCTAAGGGCATGCTCGTCACCTTAATCACTTGTCCCTTGTGAGGGAATTTAAGACACTGGTGATTGGTGGAGGTGACTGCCTCTAGTGCTTCCAAATAGGGCCGTCCCAGAATAGCTTTGTAGGTTGGATCCATCTCAAGTATGTGGAAGTCAACAGTGACTGTTCGAGGTCCAAGCTTCACATTTAATGTAATCATGCCATCGGTAGGCTTTTTCGAATTATCATATGCAGTCACTGTTATTTGAGATGGCCGGATGTCTTCCTCAGAGAATCCACAAAGATGTAATGTTTCTGGTGGAAGAACATTAATGAATGCTCCAGTATCGACTAAACATTACTTAATGCCTACACCATTGATGTGGACTGTGATGCACAAGGCACATTTCCTTATTTCTGGGTTGGCTAACTCTTCCTTTGTGAATGTGAGGGTCGGGTACTCACTTCTCGGGACCAGAACTGATGAGATTTTTTCTGGGGGGAGGCTCTCATTCACCATCACCCGCTGTAAGTATTGTTGGATAACCTCTTGATGGACTTTGAATCTTTTGATCAACTCTAAGATAGAGATTCGTGCCGAGGTTTTATCAAGATGCTTCAATAAGTCATAGGATGTCCCAGGCAACGGTTCTTCGATGTGTTCTTCTTCTGTTTCTGGTACCAACCCTGACTGACCGGCCTGGGGAAAGACCCTTTGGAACATGCGCCCACTTCTGAGTACTGTGGCAAGTTGAGGAGCTATGGCTGGGATGGTAGTGGTGGGTGGCGGGTTAGGTCGAATGATGGGAGCTCTTGGGACGGGCATAATGATGGTGGTTTGAGGCATGGTAGAGTAGGTAGGTATGTTTGCACGGGGCGGGATGATGATAGGTCCTAGTGGTGGTGATGTTTGTGGTGGATTAGCTGGGCGGATTAGGGTCCATCCCGATTGGAGTTGAATGGCTGGTGGTGTGATGATGGGTTGTGATGGCGTTCGGATGATGGGCATTCTGTTTAATGTGATGGGATTATGTGACATAGTTGTTCAGAGTATAGAGTAGACGGTTCGGTTAGGAGGGTGAAGTAAGTTGATGTGCATGGAGGAGGTGGCTCCCTCGACTTGCCAATTCTGGCCCCGATCATGATACTCCTCGGAAGAAATCATGATGGGATTAACGTGTTGATTCCCAGGCGCAGGTGCATGTGGAGGTAAAGGGTTTTGGATAATCCCCGTGCCGAGGTTCTGTTGTTGTTGCTGCTGAGCTGGTACGTGCTGCCGTTGAGGTTGATTTTTCACTGTTCTGATGTATTCCCCCATCTGGTCCCAGTCAATACTGGAGACTATAGTGTAACTCTGTGTCTAGGGCTATACAAGCCATCGGGCTAAGCACGGAGACCATGCCCTAGACAACGCACCGGACTCAGCGCAGAGACTATACTACTGCTCTTAAAGCATGCCTTATACATAAATATAGATATCATTTCATTTCCTGTCCAAGGAGAATTTTCTTTTGATGTTTTTTCATAACCTAAAATTCTACTTAGCGTGTGTCACCCTTGGATTAATAAGAATTTCTAGGCTTTTGTTTGGAAGGGGCGGGAGGCCGTTAATACAGATATCACGTTGAGTTTTTTTTACTCATTTTACAGATATTACATTAAGACCACTCATGCTGCTTCAGAGGAGAACGTGAGGGTCATACTCTAGTGAAGTCAAAATACTGTTAACAATTTAACATGCTACAAATAGAATTAATATATTCGGAGCATCTTTGGAAAATTCAAAACATGTAATATGTATTTTTATCCAATTAATATGTTCGTAAAAGAAAGATGTAAATATGCAATTTTTTCTCTTCTATTTTATACAAATATGTCAATAATACTTCAACCTTTGTTCACTACATTTATTTTCTATTTTTATTATAAATATTCATGATATATATCTTTATAATAATTAACGTGGCTCATCAAGAACAAACTCCAGCGAATCCCGTTAATTCGTCTGCCCGGCTGCTTGGGGAGGACGGCACCAGCTGTCCGAGGACTCAACAAGGAGGAAACTCGGACATCGTTCTTAGCCTCCTAGCTAGGTTTCCATTTGAGACGGCCTAACCGTCTAACGGTCAGTCCGGCGGAGCCACCACCGGCCTCTTATACGTTTCATATAGTTAGACAAGAGGAGAATGCAGAAGAGAAGAAGCCGTGAAGATCTGCACACCAGAGGAGGACGAAGAGAAGAGCGCGGGAAAACAATTCAGAGCCTGTGTCCTTCGCACAGTACTATGTTCCCAGACGCTTATTGTATATATATGAATCTGAATTACAATTGGGGTCAATTGACCTCCGTAATGTAATGTTACATGAAATGCTAATGAAATGAAATGTCACCCTGGATTCCACGTGTGTCTCTTTTGTCCAACTCCCCCCCTCAAGTTAAATGGGGGAACCACATTTAGCTTGTATCGAAGACATTCAAAAATTTGAACATGTAGAGGCTTGGTAAACACATCTGCAATTTGCTCTTTGCTGTCAATGTGCCAGATAACTATAATTCTGTCTTGTACCAGTTGTCGAATGAAGTGATAGACTACTTCAACATGTCTAGTTCTAGCTCTAAAAATTGGGTTAGCACTGAGGTATATGGCAGAGATATTATCACACCAGACGGTTGGAACATCGAACGGTTGTACATTCAGCTCTTTGATGAGTTGTAAGACCCAAAGTAATTCAGAAACAGCAAGAACAACAGACCTCATCTCAGCCTCAGTGCTGGATCTGGCGACAGTCTTTTGTTTTCTGGCTGACCAATCAACCAGATTGTCACCTAAATATATGCCAAAACCTCCCGTGGATCTTCTATCATCCGGGATGACTGCCCATCCGCATCGGAAAATAGATGGAGAGAAAAGGTAGTTGGACGAATTAATAACCCATAATGCAAAGTAGACTTGAGATATCTTAAGATCCTCTTTACCAAAATTAGATGAGCATCGAAGGTGCAGCCAAGAACCGGCTCACTTTATTAACAAAGAAGGTGACATCCGGTCTAGTCAAAGTGAGATACCGCAAGGAGCCTACCAAGCTCCCGTAATAAGTTGGATCAGATAATAGTTCTCCATCATGTTGTGAAACAACCTCGCTTGGATGCCATGGGAGTAGAGAAAGGTTTGGAATCTGTCAATTCAGCCTTCTTAAGAAGATCCAAAATGTATCTTTGTTGATTCAGAAATAAGCCATCTGCAGACCGTGAGACCTCAATTCCCAAAAAATAATGGAGATCACCTAAGTCTTTCAAGGAGAAAGACTGAGATAAATCAGTGATCAACTCTGTAACCGCAGTAGAACTGTTTCCGGTGAGAATTATGTCATCCACATAGATAAGAATATAAAGTTGAACACCATTCTTGGACAATAGAAACAGTGACGGATCACAGATGGAGGCCTTAAATCCAAGAGTTATTAAATGAGAATACAATTTGAAAAACCAAGCTCGAGGAGCTTGTTTTAATCCATAGAGAGACTTTTGAAGCTTGCACACATGTGTAGGAAAATCCTTGTTAACAAAGCCCGGTGGTTGATTCATAAAGATATTCTCTTCTAAATTCCCATGTAAGAATGCATTATTGACATCGAGTTGTTTGATAGGCCAGCCAAAACTAATGGCAATAGTTAAGACTATACGTATGGTGACAGGTTTTATCACTGGACTGAAGGTCTCATTGTAATAAATGCCGTACTCTTGATGAAAACCTTTTGCTACCAAGCGGGCTTTGAATCTGGCAATGGAGCCATTGGAATTCCTTTTAATTTTATAGACCCACTTACAACCAATAATGTTCATATCAGGTGAAGGAGGAATAAGTGTCCATGTACCATTACTTTGAAGGGCCATAAACTCTTCAGACATAGCTTGACGCCAACATGAGGATTTATATGCTTGAGTGAAAGAAGAAGGCTCAGTTTCAGAAACTTGTTCAACTACCATGGCATACTTGCTATTTCTGGCAGTAGGAACAGGTTGAGAATTTTTCAGAATATCTTGAAGAGAACGAAACTTCTTCGGAGGTGATATTTCAGGACTGTCTTGTAGTTCAGAAACAGAAACAGATTGTGGGACAGTATGATTTGAATCATCAGTATGATTTGAAGATGAATGAACAATAGCATCTTCCTTGGAACCCCTTGAATAAGAAGAATTGGGCGAAGTATGAACAATAAAATCTGCATCTCTGGCTGACCCGGATGCAGATGTATGTAGAACTGGATGAACAGAAGTATGTTAAGAATTTGGAAGAGAAATTTTCTGAGGCTGGTCTTGTTCAGAAACAGACTTAATAAGAGTAGAATAAGGAAAGGAATGTTCATCAAACACCACATTTATAGCTATATATGTCCGTCCAGTCCTTGGTAAGTAACATTTGTATCCTTTGTGCTCCCCACTATATCCAAGAAATATACAACACTCAGATGTGAAACTAAACTTATGTTGATTATAGGGCCTGAGGTGCGGATAGCATGCACAACCAAAGACTTTTAAAAACTGATAATCTGGTTGTCGTTTGAATAACTTCTGAAACGGTGACAAATTCCCAAGAGAACGAGTTGGAAGTCTATTTATTAAGTAAACAGCACATAGGGCAGCACTGTCCCAAAATTCAAACGGCAAGTGAGCATGACTCAATAACCCAAGTGTGGTTTCAATAATGTGACGATGCTTCCTTTCAACTACTCCATTTTGGTGATGAGTGTAAGGGCAGGCAATTCTATGAATAATTCCACATTGTGCAAAGAAATGTGATAGAGGTCTAAATTCACCTCCCCAATCACTTTGAAAATATTTGATCTTCCTTGAAAACAGATTCTCCACTTGTTGTTTAAAACGAACAAAAACTTGAAAAACATCACTTTTAGATGCAATGGGAAACAACCAACAAAAATCTACTATAGTAGTCAATGAATGTTACATAGTATCGACATCCATTGCTACTAAGAAATGGAGAAGGACCCCAGACATCCAAAGCTACTATCTCTAAAGGAAACTTAGCAACATAGGTTGATGAAGGAAAAGGAAACTTGTGACTTTTTGCAACTGTACAATCAGAGCAGAAAAAACTGTTATTGCTGGAAAAAGACTCCCCTAAACTTCTAAGAACCTGATGAACAGTATGCATAGCTGGATGTCCAAGACGTCGATGCCAAACATTTGTCATTTCAGCAGCTAAACCAGTCGGTGCAGTATGCTTGTCAGGAAGAAGATAATATAGACCATTATGGTTGCATCCTTGAGCCAAAACTCTCTTGGTCCTTATATCCTTTATGAGACAGTAATAGGGAAAGAATTCAAAATATACATCATTTTCTTTTGTGAATTGAGAAACAGATAAGAGATTCTTTGACAAATGCGGAACATATAATGTATTGGAAAGATTGAAACAGGAGTAACCTGAATGCCCAATCTGAGAAATTCCAAGCCCTTCACCATTACCAATAATGACTTTGTCTTGACCTCCATAATTAACAGGATTTTGAAGAAGGGCCAAGTTAGGCGTCATATGACTGTTGGCGCCGGTATCTGGATACCAGTTGGAATCAACCTGAGAAACAGACGAAGTAGTGGCAACGTTAGCAGAAAAAGGCTGGTATGTAGCATTGGGATTATCCTGACTATATGAATTACTGCTTTCAGGTCTGAAGTACACATCAAAACGCTTCCAGCAAGTCAAAACTGTATGCCCTTTCTTCTCACACAACTGGCAAACAGGAGGAGAAGACTGCATCTGATTATAGTTAAAAAGTCTATTCCCTTGCTATTGAGTCCACTGGCCCTGATTCTTATCATAACTGGCATTACGATCAGACCTTCCTCTACCTCCATTCCTGCCTCTATAGGACCTTCCTCTACCTCGATAATACCCTGAATTGTTCTGTGGCTGTTGATTACCCAAATTGGTACGAGCAAGGTTAGCTGTGATCTCAGTCAAACTTTGCTGACGTTGAGCTAACATGATCTCATGATTTAATAACATCCCTTGTATATCATCGATAGTCAAAAAACCTGCATCATGTCTTGTTGTAACCGCAGTGACAAAAGCATCGAATTCAGGTCCTAATCCAGACAAAATATATAATAAGTGTTCACTAGGGGAAACTGGATCAGTGGTCACAGCTAAATAATTAGCGAAGTTTTTCATCTTTTGCAAATAATCCGCAACCTTCATAGATCCTTTCTTGCAGTGCTGTAACTGCATTCTCAGTTGTAGAGCTCGAGTCTTAGATGCCGAGCCATAAACAGAAGAAATTGCCTTCCAGACTTCAGCGAAAGTCTCTAATCCAACAATAAGAGGCAAAATAGATTCGCTCACAGAGGACATCAGAATAGTAATAATGAGATTGTCATATTGACGCCAAATCTCAGCATTAGGATTAACTATTTCAGAAGTCGGATCCAGAGGATCTGAGACAAATTCTGGTGGACATGGAATACTACCATCCACCAATCCCATCAGTTTGTACGCTTTCAAAAATGGCAGAAACTGACCTCTCCATATCGTATAATTCTCACTATTCAATTTCACAGAAATGCTATGTGAAATAGTAGAGAGAGATGCAAAAATCGAACCAGACACAAATGGCAAATCAGACATGGTCTTCTGTCGTGTGGAAGATGTGCTAATTGCAGAATCCTCCATAGGAAACAGCCGATCGAGAAAAAGAAAATAGATCTGACCTTCCACACTTGGCTCTGATACCAAGTTAGACAAGAGGAGAATGCAGAAGAGAAGAAGCCGTGAAGATCTACACACCAGAGGAGGACGAAGAGAAGAGCGCGGGAAAACAATTCAGCGCCTGTGTCCTTCGCACAGTACTCTGTGCCCAGACGCTTATTGTATATATATGAATCTGAATTACAATTGGGGTCAATTGACCTCCGTAATGTAATGTTACATGAAATGCTAATGAAATGAAATGTCACCCTGGATTCCACGTGTGTCTCTTTTGTCCAACTCATATGAGGTGGGTTTCCCGCAGGCTTCATATTCTTCTTCTTCTTCCACCGTCTCTTCTTCGTCTTCCTCTTCTCTTCTGGCTGTGGGAGAACGATGAGGAGCAGGAGCGACGAGTTTGAAGAGCGGCCGGTCACGACCGGGCGTGCACGAAAGAGGGGCTTCAGTGCCACAAGCAGGAGTCTGCCGGCCACCAATAAACGGAGGACGCGCTCGACATCGCCGGCAATGGAGGTCGAAGAGGGCGAAATAGTCGAGGACGTGCGTTTTGCGGCACCCTCGACCCGCATTGTTCCTGAGAGTGAGTGCGCTGCGACCAGGGAGACGGGAGGTGATTCTGTCGAGAAGGAGGAGGGCATAGAGAGAAGAGTAGACGCACTTCTGGGAGCGTTCCTCGCACCCTTCTACAACGACCCCGTCACCGCCGACGACCTCCGCCTGCAAAACCTGCTGTTCGGTCAGTACGGGTCCTTCTTCTCCCCTCTGTCTGAGAGAAGAAGCAAAGCTGGACACGCGAGGAAACCGGAGAGGGCGAACCGAGTGGGAGGCAGCTGTGCAGACGACGGGCATGATGCCGCGGAGGCTTCCCCGCGCACGGTGTTGGCAACCGCTCCGCAACGCCGTCGCCGTAGCGGAGACGAGGAGGGTGACGTCGAGGCCAGACTCGGAAGACTGCTCGGATCGTTCCGTCGGCGATTTGAAGCCCGGCCGGCCGAAGACCTTCGCATGGAGAAGATCGATCTTTATGGTTCTTTTCTTAACCCTCGGCGAGCGGCGCCGGCCGGAACGGGTTCTTGCCGGAGTGCGTGTGCCGAAAACACGGCAACGGTGCGACGGGCTCGCCGTCGTCCGACGTCATCCCACGGGAGTTTTTTTTTCATCTAACGCATTTTTTTTTTAAATTTTTAAAACTAACACCGTAAAACTTTGTTTTGTAAATCTAATGCACTCTGGTCAAAACTCGACTTTGACCGAAAACAGCAAACGGTCTCGACTAATGACGGCGAAACGGGATTAGTTTAAAGTCGAGTTTTTATAACTCGACTTTAAAGTCGAGTTTTGAAAACTCGACTTTCCCACACGATTTTTTTCACGGGTTTGGTTTAAAGTCGAGTTTTCAAAACTCGACTTTAAAGTCGAGTTTTGAAAACTCGACTTTCCCACACGATTTTATTCACTCCCGTTCTTCGTTCATAGCCGGGTTTGGTTTAAAGTCGAGTTTTCAAAACTCGACTTTAAAGTCGGGTTTTGAAAACTCGACTTTAAAGTCGGATTTTGAAAACTCGACTTTAAACTAATCCCGTTTCGCCGTCATTAGTCGGGATCGTTTGCTGTTTTAGGTCAAAGTCGAGTTTTGCAAACTCGACTTTGACCAAAGTGCGTTAGATTTACAAAACAAAGTTTTACCGTGTTAGTTTTAAAATTTTAAAAAAAAAGTGCGTTAGATGAAAAAAAAACCCCCATCCCACGGGGGCAGAAACAGGGGCGGCCTCTGCTTTCAGTGCACGTCTCGGCGAAGATATCGTCGGACCCGCTGAAGGTGGCCCTGGCCGCCTCTCGCCTCGTCCTTCTCCGTCGCCAAGGGAAACTCTCTGCTGCGGACCACATCTAGTGCTGCGCGTCGCACCGCTCCCTTGCCCTAAAGCCCTGGATGGCTGGCGATCCCCTGGGTCTTCTTCTCCGCAGACTTGGAAGTGTTCCTCAACACAAATTAGAATTCTTCTTCTTTTTTTTAGTTCCGTTTCAGTATATCTGTAAACATCTTCTAGTTCCTCCATTTTCTTGACTTGAGCATGAAGATTAAACCATGCTTCGTATAAATGGACTGAACATCCTTCTCTCCTTATAAGACGGCTCTGATGCATTTGATATTTTTATCGACTTTTTTTTTTTCATTCTAGTTTCTTGAGAGATTTCGAAACCGTTTTTCACTTCTCCTTCTAAGGCGGCTCTAACTTTAGCTAGTCTAAAAACATTTTGAAGAAGTTTTCTTCGTTGGCAGAAAAGCTTGAAAGTGTGTTTAGAAACTCGAGGTAGTATGATTAAATAAAATTATTATTATTATTTTCATATCTGAACTGCAGCGCTTCGTTGGATTATAGCCATTAAGATTATGTCGAAAAGTATATAAAATAGTCGATGACATCAACATGCTTTACCATAATTAAATACAATGAATTCTTCTGTCAAGTAAAAATTGAACTTTACTATGTTTAGATTCGAATTCAGATTGCGCAGAAAACATATACCTGGATAAATTTAAATACATAACTTTAACTTGATATTCCATTTTAATTAAAACTCGCCAAACATTACTTTATAATCTGAAATTTCTTTTGACGTGGACATGAGATTTAGAATATTAAATTAAGTTTATTACGCTTCATATGTACTTTGACAATATAAATAGCTTTAATTAATTATTAAAGTGCAAAAGAACCAATTTAAATAAATTATTTACATGCAAATACATTGATAGGTACGAATGTGAAAGATATACCTCGATTGATAGAATAATTTAAATAATATTCTAGTATTTAATAACTTCAATAAATGCTAATTTATTAAGTAAATTAATTATAATATTCATAAAGTATATTATAGTTATGTTTATAAATAAAAATAATAAATTAAATTTAATAATAATATCAATTAATTTTATATAATTTATATTTAGAAAATAACTACAATATTTTTGTCCGAGCTAAAGAGAGTGGTGGTTATTGTCCATTGATTAGGAACACCTACTTGTGCGTGCAGTAAAAATTATTCTTATTAATGAGGACTTCTCGGTATTCTTCGCGAGTAATATTTGCCTTTTGCGATGACGTCCATGTATTTTAATGGCTTTGTTCAAGTTGTCACAAATAAATAACTAGCTATTGTAAATAATACGTACACGACTTGTTATTTGATGCACAAATATGACTATGAAACTAGTTGCAACAATAATCCCTAGATATTTATCCTCAATAACTCATTTTTGATAGTGCTACCATATTTCTATAATGTGGTACTTGTAAATGGGATGTCTTGAACGGCAGCTAAGTGTATGCAATTCTTATTTGATTAAGGACGTCTAACACATTCTTGCAATTAACCAAGCGATGTGCCTTTGTGAGTATTGATTTGAATACTATGGTAAATTTGCAATTACCACTAGATGTATGTGCTTCAAGTTTTATTGTGTCAAATATAAAATATAACACAGTGTTAGCAGCTAATATTTCACATAAATAGAACTCTAAGAGATGTGAGGATAAATCTAGTTTATCTCTTAGGCCATGTTTGGTAAGAGGATAACTTGGGGATAAACCTGTTTGGTAAGAGGATAACTTGAGGATAAACCAAGTTTATCTCCAAAATTTATGGGATAAACCTGGTTTATCCTTAAAAAACAATTTGGTGCCAAATAGGCCCTTAAGTTTTACATAATAAACTAAATTTATTCGATAATGTTGTCTATATGAACCCTTCAACTTTTTTAGCCGATAAGGTTAAAGCTATACCTCCATCAACAGAGCAGAATACGTTAGTAATAGAAACCAGATCCGTTGGCCTTAAACTAATACTAGATGCTAGTCTCTATGAAATATAAATTGTAGATACAACATAGATAGATGGATATGAGATACATCATAGCTCATGGTGATGAGCTAATTAAGGGCATGCTAAAACAACAATACAACTTCAATAGTTCTTGTTGGTGAGACTAATAATAGAAAGAAGTAAGATCAATAAATAAAAATAGGAGGACATAGTTAAAGTCAAGGAAGATAGTCAAGATAATAAAGTCTAAATAAAACATAGAATTCTTTCATTATCAAGATGATGGTAAGTGGCAGAGAAAGTGCAAAATGTATTTGCACATATTGCAAAGGTGGAGCTTAGGAAACTTCATGCATTTAAGTCATTGATATTTATTAGTCTTAAATATACACTTAACATTATTATATTCTATATGTGTATATCCTAATATTAGATACTTGAGGTGAGTCTAATGGTATGAGATACTAAACATGTATATTATATCTACAAGGAGTTGTAGAAAATGACATGTAAATGAAGACTTAATAAAGAAAATGTTGACCTACATATGAAATGGTGCAAAAGTTGCATCATTACTAATGTGACTTGCAAATCTTTAGTAACCACTTAGAGATATCCTAATAATTAAGATTACTCTTATATCTTTCTATAAGAACATTATCTATATTTTTTGCTTGAATAAATGATTGTTTATTCGAGCTATGGAAATGATAGATGTTACAAGATATTGAATGACAAAGTGTTTGCTAGTGAAAGCTTAATAAATTGTTTAATCATATTAGATATGTTAGCTTCTATGATATGTGTGAATACTCTTCTTAAGAGGAAATGGGTTGATATAGATCAATTTATTTTAGCTTAATGTAATCATAGAGAATGGGCTAATCACTTATTAGAACTCATACATTTAGGTCTATGTTGTAAGGAATCGTTCATAAAAATTTGGTTTAGTGAAAGCGACGATTCCTCTAGGTTCTTTTAGAATCTGTCTTAATCAGAACCGAATGATGAAAACTAAAAACCGATCAAATCGGGTTCGAATATACCTAATAAGGATTCATATAATCCCATGAAGAGGAAGGTGATGAGCTTCTCAAGCTCTTTAAACTGTTCAAATGTCCGGTCTTCAGCAGCATCCACACGAACTTCATCCACAGATGGTTCTCCCTTCGTGCCGACCTCGAGAACTTTTTCCAAATGGAGCTCCATCAACCATGGACACCTTCTAAGAAGAGGAGAAGGTAGGGAGGAGGCTGAGGACGTGGTTAACACCCTTGGCTTGATAGAGTTTGGCTGAAACCATTAGTATTTATAGAGAATTTTAGAAGTTTTCATAAAAACCCAAAATCTCCAAAAATTACGCCCTTTCCCCTATACTTGTGGATAAGTCCTTTTGTGTGTGACCCACTAGGCCCAATAGCCTATTTGATTGAGACCTAAATAAAATAGAATAATTCTATTTAATTTAATTTAATTCGTTATCTGATAACAGATTAATCGGCCTACTGATCATGAAGGGTACAAGCCACATCCCATGATCCCAAATCGCTATGGAGATAATCTCATCTCCATTGAGCCTATCCATCATCAGTTACCGTATGGATATAAACCCTCATCCATCCAATGTCCCGATCGAAAAGGAGTGTGGCATCGACTGTCAACACCTTAGTGTACTGACTCTATAGGATCATGTACTCAAAATTTGATCAATTGGAAAACTCATTTTCCAATTATTCTATCTACCCTGGACAGGGATTTAGAGTACTATCCCATAGGACATTCACTCTCACTTACCGAGAGTGGACGATCCCTTGTTGTCCGCTCAATTACCTCTATTGGATTTTTCTTGTACCCGATCCATTGCTATACTAGACCATCTATATGGTAATCCATAAGACAATGGTCAAAGCACAAGTTCCACCCAATAAGTTATCTTTGGCGACTCAGGTCAAAGGTCCAACAATGCAACCGTGATGATAGAAAACCATGATTGACAGTTCGGCAAGATACCATTCAGGGTTTCTAATTCGGTCAGTTCAGTGAACTCATTCAACTAATGAGCACTTGTATGTGTATCTCAGTGTCTCCCCACTAATGACCAATGAGATCAATCATTCTCATCACATGAGAAAATATCACATACACTAGTCTATCCAGATCCTTGATGTCCCGTCTCAAGTATCCTATGACTAGAAACATTTAGATCAAATACCTTTAGATGATCAATCTCATTATCATGATCTCGTCATGATTTAATCATCATTATATTTGATCAAGGACTTCATTATGATACTCTCATCTAAGAAGAGCTTATAATGAAGATTTGCCTAATTAGTTGAAGAAGATATATCTAAAAATGTCGTATCATATCATATATGATTGGCTTGTAGGATATACATTTCTATCGTATGTTAGCACATGTCTATTAAGGCTAAAGAAGAATATTTTTACTATATTATTTTCAAAGATGATATCACTAGGTATGGATATATGTACTTAATGAAGTACAAATACGAAACCTTTGAGAAATTATTAAAGAATAAGAATGAAGTAAAGATACTAATAAAAATAATATTAGAATTTTTGATAAGATCATGACAAGGATTACTTAAATATATAATTTGCACATAATTTGAAAAATAAAATAATCTAATTTTAATAGATACATCTTAGCACATTTTAACTTCATTGAGTAGGTAAAATGAAAAGCCATATTATGTATATGAATAATGACAACCTTTGCAAAGTCTTCCTTATCTATTTAGGCTAAGTATTCGATTAATCACTTTATCTTAAATTGGTACCTTCTAAGTATATATCGACTATTCCATATAAGATATGAAAAGGGGTTAACAACTTGATTTTAAGAAAGTTAATATTTTAAAATGTCTAGCCCAGGTGAAAATGTATAACTCTAACTAGTTTAAATATAAGACTAAGAAGTGTTAGATTGTGAGATATACTAAGGAAACTTATGAATATTAAATATACCATCCTTATGGAGAAGGTTATATGTTGCTCAGCTCACCATGTTTCTAGAGGAAGAGTTTCTCTTTAAGAAAGATAGTGGTAGCTAGGTAGATCTAGAAAAATGTTCAAGTCCCACAACCCGAGGACAGCTCTAAGGTACTACATAATAATTACATGGGGGAAATTCATAGGTTTTTTACTTGTGCACATTCAACCGAAGAGAAATGTGGGACATATCTTTGATGGAAGAAGTGTGGCACAAGATAGTAAGAATATTGATTCTAAGACATATACAAAAGCAATGTAAGATATTGGTTCTAAAATGAGAAGAGACAACAAGATCTAATATCTATTCTGATCAAATTTAGAAATTGATAGATTCACCTGAGGATATAGTATCTATAAGGCATAAATGGATCACTAAAGGATGGATTAGAGTGGATTGAAAGATAGAGAACTTCAAGGCAAGGATAGCAAGAAAGAATATCATCTAAGTCAAATAGTTTACTATGATGAGATCTTTTTACCTATGTTATGTATTAATCCATTTGTATTTTGATTATTACACACTATAACTATAAGATATGTCAATTGGATGTTAAGATAATGTTCCTCTATAGCATTCTGAAGAACATGTGTATATGATACAACCTCAGAGAATCAAGTCTTAATAATTGCCAAATATAGTGCATATAATGTCTATTTATGGACTGAAATAAACTTTCCATAGTTGATGTAAAAAAGTTAATTAGATTAAATCTTATGACTTCATTGAGAATGAAGAAAGGCCTTGTGTATACAAGAAGATAAGTGTGAGTGCTATTACTTTCTTAACATTTTATGTGAGTGACATACTAGTCATTGACAATGAACTTGGTATATTATCATCAGTGAGTCTAGCTATCAAGCTAATCCTCCAAACATAATCTTAGTTTGAATATCTGTAGAGATAGGTCTGAAGTATGTTTGAGTTGACTCAGTTAATATATGAAGTCACCACAGTCAAAGGGTTTGACATAGTAATCTCCAAGATAGGTTTCTTACCTATGTATTATGGAGTTGATCTCCCTAAAGAGATGCCTTTATAGACTTCTTAAAAAATAGAGAGAGCACTTGAATAGAGCCTTTATGCTTTTGCCATAGGGTTTATCATGTATGTGATGCTTTGTACAAGGGTTGATATGATTAATATTATAAGTGTTATGACCATTCATCAAGAAATCCAAGTGAGTGTCACTGGATAGTTAAGAGATGTATCTTGAAATACATGATAAGCATTAAGGATATATCTCTATGCAATAAAGGATAAGACTTGAAGCCTTACAGCTTTATAAGCATAAGCTTATAGTCTGATAAGTTTGATGTCAGGTCAACACAATGGTGGTGTAGTGAGCTAAAAGAGTTCCATGCAATAGAATTCTGCAACTTCTATAACTATTGTAAAGAAGATTACATAATGGTTGTACATTGCTTGAGAAGCAGCCTAGATGATATCACTATTGTACACTGTTAATGTTTCATTAGAATTTTAAAGCTTGCGACTATACCATACAATCAGTGCAATTGCAACTCGTAGAGATATAATTAAAAATAAAGTATCTTATACTAATAACATTGCAGATTCACTAATTGAAGTAATTACTTAAAGAGTGTTTGAACTTCATCTCGAGTTGAAAGAGATTAACCAAATGGATAGGTGACTTAAGTGCAAGTGGGAGATTGATAGAATTGTATGTCCTACAAGCCAATCATGTATGATATGATTTGACATTTCTAGAAATATCTCATTAAACTAATTAGATAAATCTTCATTACTAACTGTTATTAAATACGTACATCATAATGAAGTCCTTGATCACATGCAATGATGATTGGATCATGATGAGATCATGACAATGAGATCAAACATCTAGAGGTATGCAATTTAAATGTTCATAGTCATATAATTCTTAAGATGGGACATCAAAGATCCGAATAGATTAGTGTATGCAATGTTTTCTCATGTGATGAGAATAACCAATCTTATTAGTCTTTAGTGTGGAGACACTAAGATACACATATAAGTGCTCATTAATGGAATGAGTTCACCGAACTGACCGATTAGAAACCTTGAATGCATAATAAACTACCCATCAGGGTTTTCTATCATCACTAGTTGGACCTTTGACATGAGTCACCAAAGATGCCATGTTGGGTGGAACTTGTGCTTTGACCATTAACTTAAGAATCACCATTTAGATGGTTCAATATGCTGATGGATTGGTATAAGGGAAATCCAATAAAAGCAATTGAGTGGACAACAAGGGATTGTCCACTCTTGGTAAGTGAGAGTGAATGTACTATAGGATAGTACTCTAAGTCCATCATGCTTTAAGTCATTTATTACTCACTCTCCTCCCACACGACCCGAACCATCTCTTCGGTGCTTGAGAGACATCGGGAGATGAAAGTTCGGGGATCAATGTGAGTGTGGGACCAAGTTGTGAGGGTGTTTTCCGTGTTTTCCTTCCTTCTCTCTCATCCCCTTTTCTTGAGGTGCCAATCTGTAAGATGACAAACCTATTTTCGGAGTTGACACCTACAGGTTTAAACAAATATGGGCCTATCTGAATGAGTAGCCACACATGTAGAAAATAAAAAAGGGCACCAAAAGATAGGTAATGACCCCACAGGTCACAGACCTGTCTGAATGAGTGCCGCAAAAAGAAAATAGGAAAAGACCTAAAGAGGCCGAACCCTAATGGACAACTTGTAGACATGCAATTTTGGTCTAGCAGAGAGCTCAAATTCTTGTTTTCATGAAATACATCTGACTATCCTTTCAAAGAAACCAAGTTTTTCAGAAAAATCAAGTTTTTTGGCGCATTTTGAAGAAGATTGACTGGTCATTGACCAGGGTCAAAGCGCCCTATATACAAGGCACCAGGCGCCCTATATATAGGGCACCAGCTGCCCTGTATATAGGGCACCAGGCGCCCTGCTTATAGGGCACCAGTCACCCTATAAACAGGACACCTAGCACCGAGTCAAATTGATCCGACTGGCTGATTTGACCACTAACTGGGACTCGTCTTATCAAACTGACGTGGCTCATGATGCTAGCGCACCATATATAGGGCGCTTTGCTGCATGGAACAGATTTTCGGATTTGACCAAAGTGCCCTCATTTTTGGCTATAAATAGACACCCATTTGGATCTTAATGGGAATTCCAGCTCCGTACCACTCTAGAGCTCATCCAATACTACGTTTTCAAGCACTTAGCACCCTCCATAAGCTCTCAAACTGATTTGAACTTCTCTATCAAAAAGCCCAAGACCTGTTATTTCTGTCACCCACAAACATGATTTTTCTTCAACTTTGAAGGCCTACCCCCGCCATTCCCTTTTCATCCAACATATAAACCTCTTACCATTTGCTTCATTTACATATCAGCTACAAGGAGGAGTCTCTACTTCATCCTAGAAGCCATCCAGCACTTCGGAGCGGCATCGCAAAGAGGGGAAGAAAGTTTGCCCGAGCCAGCTCTACTCGCCGACCTTCGATAGGTCAGCGAGGAATGGAAGGAATCACAAGTGCACCCTGTCCATCTTTGAGGCTAGCAGAAGCCAGGTCAAGAAGAAAAGGAGGAAGCAGCGAAGGTCGAAGTCAGCCTGGACAGTACCCTCGCCTACCAAGTGGTTCTTCACGCAGTCTGTCAATGCGTGAAGAACCTCCGCCACCAGTTCATCCTTCCCCACACTTGCCTTGCCCAGTCCGAGCAAGTCCCCCATGTCCATGCGCTTCATGACACACACTCCGCCGGGGCAGTGTGGGATAGGATGGCCCAAGAAATCCCGAACCATGGCAGAATAGTCACGGTAGGTCTTGCCGGTGATGGCGCGACCATGAACACAAAGCCCGGTAATCTGGGAGACATCCTCCAAGGTGGGCACCATGTGCCCCCAGGTAAGAGGAAGGAATGGGTAGTAGAATCCCATCTCTCCCTCCATACCTGAATCAAGGGGAGGTCCTCCCAGATGGTGGTACAATGGAGTAACGGGTCGAAGCCCATCTCATCCAGCCACGCCTTCTGGAAGTCCTGTAACCCCTGATAAGCATGGAAGACCATCTCCCAGGATATCTGCGACTTGATCCTCTCCTGCACAAGCAAACAAACATGTTAAAAATAGCAGTTAACGAATAACTCAAAATGGGAGGTGAAATTTGAATACTGTAACATCCGGGGGGTGGGTGAAGGGTAGGCGGCTCCGTCGGGCCAGGGTCTGTTGAGCTAGAGGCTCCGCTGTGTTCAACATGATATCTCTTCGTCATCTGCACCATTTCCGAGCATCAGGAACTAACCAATTGCAAAAGAATGGAGAAACGGGGCCCTGGTAACCAAGTGCCCCGTTTATCGGGTACCTGGACCAGGTGCCCCCTTGATGGGGTGCCTGCTAGCACTCCTAGCATCCCCATGATGGGGCTCTAGGAAAAGCCGAGCGCCCCATCAAGGGGGTGCTAGGGGGACTGGCCCCCCTTCTCTCTCCCTGTTTCGATCCAGAATGGCTCCGAATCAGTTCGGTCCCTTCTGCGAAATTGAACGGTATGAAATAAATTACAAGTTTGCAATTGAGAGAAACTTACCATGGTGTCATCATGGCATGTCACACGCTCTGGAATGGTCCCGCTCAGTTGAAAAGCTCAAAAAAGTTACGGGTGAAATGAAAAAGGGGTAAGGGCGAGAATATAAACTGTCACGGCCCAAATTTTTGAAATTTTCAAAAATTGCACAGAACACATTTGCAACCTATATTCTTCAAAGGAAAACTCAAAACTTGCCAGCAAATATTGTTGATTACTTTTTTTTTGCATATTTTTGCCAGTTACTAACATTGACAGGACTCGGACACAACTGGAATGAAAAGATCTACACTGATTAAGTCCTAGACACAACAAGAGCAAAGAACCTACAACTAGACGCAACTAAAAAGAAAATACAAGATGTCAACCACGGAGCTTCCTCAGTTTTGCTACATAACGACTTTTCCAGACTTCATCTTCTTCCACGTTGGCACTCAGGGAAAAACTCTGGCTGATTCCCCAGATAGCAAGGATACTCTGGCACTCCTCATTGTTAGCTGCAGTGCCCAATTATCTGTCTTTAATAGATTGGACATGTTATTTTTCTTACATATACTCTATTTTATTCAGTTCTAATTGTCTTTTCATTTGTTTTATTGTTTAGTTACACAGGAAACCAGGCACCCACGAGTTGAGGACTCTTCTTTATTAGCTAGCCAAAGACGGAGAAGTTTTAACCCACACTCTTCCCGTAAGGTACACACACGGTCACTTTTCTATTTATTTCCATTGCATAAAGCGGAGCACGCGGTTCTTGGCGACCACATCATGTTTTAAGTTCTTTTTATCATCCTCCTCCCACATGACCCAAACTATCTCTTCGGTGATTGAGTGACGCCGAGAGATGAAAGTTTGAGGATCATTGTGAGTGTGGGACTGAGGTTATTTCTTCATTAGTTCTCTACCTCCTTACTTCTTTTCTTTTCTAAGGTGATGACCCGAGGGAGACCTGTTCTTCAAAGATGACAACACTTTTTTTGGCAACCACGGTGGGACAAGCCATGTCTTTAATTTTGGGTGCTTACTGTTTCTTTGCAACTAGTTCTAGACTAGTTCTCGCGTGAGCCTTCCATTCTTTCCACATTTCTTAATTTGATTCCATATCAAAGTTTTTTATTTTACCTTATTTCATTAGATCTGAAGTGCCAAATCTTTTATTTAATTTCTACCATTTTATTTCAGCCGGTTACCACGTGTACCCACATTTTGCTTTTAAAACTGGTTTCCATGTGAACCAATTCTTTTCAACAAACAGGTTCCCATGTGAACTAAAATTTATTTTCTGCCATTCAAATCAGATTTTCCCCTTTTATTGCAGGTTATATCACTCTCAAATTGACCACCGCATGACCCTTTCATTTCCAATTTCCATTTAAATCAATTCCCGTGTGAACCACCCTTTTCCATTTCGAATTGGTTCCCAGGTGAACCAATTTATTTCTTTACTTTGGTTCCCACGTGAACCAATTTATTTCTTTACTTTGGTTCTCATGTGAACCAAACCTCTTTCCTTTAGGTCTATCCCCACATAGATTATATCCTTATTCACCTTCAAATTGGCCTCACGTGGCCCTCATCTAATCATTCAAATTGGTTCCCGCGTGAACCACCCTTTTCTACCCAAAACCAGTTTTCGCATGAACCACCTTCACTTTTTACCTTGGTTCCCACGTGAACTAACTTAATCATACATCGGTCCCCGTATGGACCACACTTTTGCTTGCCTTTCAGATTTGAACCCTCTTCTTTCTATCACCTTTTCACCACTGCCATTTGGCTCCCGTGAGAAACAAGGTCTAGATTCTAGTTTCTAGTTGCTTGTCTAGTTTCTAGGTACATGTCTTGTGTGCTTGCTTGGTTATGTTTTTCTTATTACTTGCATTATCACTTAATTTCATTGTGTGTTCCTTCTCTCTACCTTTCTCTTTTACAATTTTTTTCTTTTGAGGCAGGAGCTAAATCTCTCCCATATACCTCTTTTTTTCAAAACACCCTCTTGGTGGATTTCGATCTCTCTTTTGGGATATTCCTTTCTAGTGGACTTGGTTCTCTTTCATCAAGGCCTTCGTAACTCCTCATACGTGGAGTATTCCTCTTCATGATCATTCATCTTCACGATCGAGTTGGTTGTACCACTCCCCAAATCCCGAAGTATCCCAAGTTACCCATGCATGGTAAGATTGTGTGAACCCTATGTCATTGGAGACTGGAGTTAGGATCCTAACCCATTTGTTGAGAGAAAAATTCTTAACAAATCCATAAACCTAATGTTTAATAAAAATTATTGCGTAATCTTATTTTCAACTGTTTGCATCACTTGCTTGTCAAATAAAAAATCGAAAACTTCAAAAAAATTGCAAAATACTAAAAAACAAATAATTTGTTTGTTTTTCCAACTTGTTTGTTTTACCCTTTTTTTGAAGTTGATAAGGTGGCAATGCAATTAAGGTTTGAAAGACATGTTGGAATGGCGGATGGGTCATCAATAACAACTTTCAATTCTGTTAGATGGTCATGTTAATCCCCTATTTGAGTCAGAAGCGCAAGAGGTCTCTCAACCATCTGCTCCATGAGAAGTTGAACAACTCTTTAGGGAGTTATCTCCTTATACCAACCCAAAACCCTTCTCGCACATACAATCCTTGGTGAAGGGTGTCGACTCCAAAAATTCGACGGGCCTCTCCTTTTCAGGGAAGTCTGTGAATCCAGATCATCACCTCAAGAGGGGATGAGAAAGAAAGAAGAAAACACGGAAAGCAACTCTCACCTCGGTCCCACACTCACATTGATCCCCGAACTTTCTTCCCTTGGCATCGCTCGATCACCAAAGAGACAGTTCGGGTCATGTGGGAGGAGGGTGAGAAGAAGGAAATTAAGACATGTGGTCGTCAGGAACCGTGGGTTCCGATTTAGACAATTAAAGATGACCATGTGTACTTTAGCATGAAGAGTGTGTCAAACCTTCTCCTTTTTCGGCCGGCCGATGAAGAAGAGTCCTCAACGCGTGGGTGCTTGATTTTCTGTGCAACTAGACAAACAAACAAGTGAAAAAGACAATTAGAACTAAACAAAGTGGAGTATATGTAAATAAAATGACATGAAACACACAATTGACTAGAAACTGACCGGATTCGGGTTATCTCTAACCCCTCTTTTTTTATTTTCAGATTAACAGACTAAAAATTATGCAAAAAAATTGTAAAAAAATAATAGAAATATTTATAATCACGAAAAAAAGATATAGGAAAAATAAAAGAAAGATTCTGAATAGAATAGAGAGAGATATGGTCAAATCTAGGTCGTCAAAAAAGCAGAGCAGCAGTCCAGGATCTGCCAGGCGCGACTTTGCTTCTATGCTCATCACGATGAGCCCTGATCTCAGAATCATGTACCATTGATTGAAAACTGAAGAAGACTTGGAGAGGAAGAACTTTGATGTTGAGAGCTCGAGCAACAGACGTCCACACGCTGCTGTAGAAGCTGAAGAAGAGAGACCTGGCAGATCACCTGCAGATCAGCCTTCCTCTCTCCTAAACTGACTTTTCTCTCTCTAAAACCTGGAAATTCTCTCTCTAAAAATCACAAAATTGATGCAGGAGGGAGCTTGGATGTCTTGAGATGCCTGGGAGGTCGTACACATGCCTCTGGAATGACCGTAATTGGCCTCAATTTATAAGAGAACGACCATCGCGATCCATGCTAAAAAATAGGTCTACTTGCGCCCTACCCCAGGGCGCATGCACCCCTCAGAGGGATGCATGTGCCTCCCAGTGGGGGCATATCTAATCCATCCAAAAATTTTGGTTTGAACCGGTCGAAAAATTCAATCCGATCCGTTCAGAGGTAGAGTCCCAGTGAAAAATTGGTTCCCTCGTGCACTCAATCGGGGGCACAAGGCCACGTGCCTCAGGGGCAGGGCGCATGGCCATGTGCCCTAGGTCCTGGGCGCATGTGACCAGGGACCTAGGCACATGGGACTGTTTTGCGCGTCCTTCTTCCGAAAGCTATTGCGAACACTCCCAAACTCGGAATTCGACGCCGTTTGTTGTGTTGGAAAGATAATAGGCCAAATAAGCTCTCTATAGCATTGGATCAGCCATCACACCCTCCAAAACTTCATAATTTTATCCTAAAGTTAGGACAGTGAACAGAATATCCGATACTGGTCGAAATGACTCCGACGGCCAACCGGAAAGACACGACATGAATCAAAACTTGTCCAGAGTGTGAATATGACCATAACCTTTAATGCATGATCATTAGGTATTGGTCATTCAGCCAATTTTTTTGTTTACACAATTTATGTGTGGCTTTCGCTCAAAAATTATGGCTTTGTGCGGTAAACATCAGAAAACATCCGATTTCGTTCGGCGATGCTCCAAATCGATTTTAAAAGGACCCGGCATTATTATAAGATTAATCACACATATTACCCTATAAAACATGAGTTTTGTGCTCGAAATTAGGTGAATTTGGCATGTCTACAGCTTGCCTTGCCTTGATTTCGATTTTGTAAGGGAATGGCATGTAATGAAGTGGAGTGATTAGGAGTGAGCTGTAATGGAATGCGAGTGAGCGTAGATGAACGTAGTGGAATGGAATGATGATGGACTGAAAAGGTGGCATCAAGGTGTAGATATGGACATGCTTATCTACCCGATCTAGTAAAATGAATCTCACTAAGTATTTTAGATCACTTTCATGTTCCATAAAAACCTCATATAATTGATTGGTAAATGACATGCCATTGGCATGAGAGATGAAAAATAAAGAATAAAGAATAAAGGATGTAGCCAACCCTCAGCGTGGTGAGGAGTCCTCGAATCCGTAGGTTCATCATCAGCCAGCAACCCGAACTTTGTGGTGTTCTTGCACTGTGATGGGCTAAAGTTTAAAAGAGAAATTGATTTTAAAATGAAAAGAATGCCAATCCATCATATTTGGGATCTCAAGTTCATTTAAGTTTCACCAAAATACTTAGTTTAATTCTGAGTTGAATAATCTCAAATTCTAAAAGGGTTCATTTTAAGCATAACAAAATTGCTCGGGTATCATAAAACCATGAATCATGCTTTGGCAGAAAACTCTGATTAAACGAAAATGACAAAACAGACTTGAGCCATAGTGGGATTGAAAGATAATAATGGGACTAACATAGAATGAAGGGACAGAAGAAACAATGGCATGACAAACATGACACGGTGGGATAAAATAAAAGACACGGTGGGATAAAAGAAAGGAAAGAATAAAACATGTTGGGATAAAAGAAAGAAAAGAATAAAACATGGTGGGATAATATAAAAGAGTAAAATATGGTAGGATAACATAAAAGAGTAAAACATGGTGGGATAACATTGATAATGATGAAGAATGAAAAAGAGAATGAATATAAAAACATAGAAAATTATGTAGAAAATAGTTGAAGATATAGATTGTCTATTGGAGGTCAAGACACTTGATTAGGAACCATCGCCCCTCCAATGTTCAATTTTGGCTTATCCGTGAGTGTGAATAAATGACCAAGCCGTCGTAGATTTTGTTGAAGGGGATCTCGGGCTCAGTCATCTTCACCATCGAGGTTTTCAACATCAATGCATATAAGACATATTAAATGAACCTAACATAACTAAATGACAAATGGTAGGAGTGAGGTGTGAAATGGAATGATGGTGATTATGTGAGATTGATGAGAATGTGGATTTGAGTGAAGTCTTCAGGCGTGGTCTATCAACTTGCATCGACCGCCTGATTCATCAGCACCATGATAATACTTGACTAGGTGGTGCTCCCTTTCTTTTTGTCATAGGGCTGGCATGACGTTCCTTCTAGAACACCGATCTCACCAATTCACCTGTTGAACTTAAAAGGTTGCTTGCACAATTCTGATTAGTACCCAACAAACAAAATTGTCATATGAAACATATTTTTACCGAATTGAACAATTGAAGTTTTCACTATTAGAACAATCATTTGGAGGTCAAAACAATGTTTTTAATGATGGTTCCTTTAGCAAAATTGTAATTCTCAACATTTTGTACAAATTCTAAATTTTTGAGATTTTTTTTGAATTTTTTGAATTTTTTTGTCCATGTGCCTCCGATTGGGGGTACGTGCCCATGCACCCTGGGGTGGGGCACCTAGCCATGTGCCCCCAGATGAGGGCATATGTGGCCTGAGGCAATTTCTTCTTCATTTTCTTTTGCAAAAAAAGTGTACCTGATGGCCCTTCTCTCTTCGCCTCTTCAACTCCTGAAAACACTTAACAAAGTTGATTAAATTTTCATAATAGCTCATCCCTTTGCCGGTATAACATTTGCCTTGATTTTGAGTCAAAGGGAGGAGCCTTCTTAACAAGGTGTAATAAAATAAATGACTTAAATGAAATGGAGGTAAGGGTTGAGAGAACTTACCTGCCGTGGTGAGAACCTTCACCTTCCTACATTGAAATCCCTAAAACACTTGATAAAAGAGGATTAGATCTTCACCATGACTCATCCCTTTGCCTATTATGGTCAACTTTGACTTAAGTCAAAGGGAAGAGCCTTCTTAATAAGGTAATTAAAGTAACAATGGATATGCAATGCAGGAATGGAAATATGCATGATAGTCAAATAAACATGGATGCAACTGAGGCAATGATCATGACTAAGCATTTTTTTAGATTTTCTTAGAAATATTCATTTTTTTGGATTTTAAAAATATTCATTTTTTTAATTTTTGAAATATGTTATTTTTTAAAAAAAAATATGCATTTTTTTAGATTTTTTGAAATATGCATTTTTTTGGATTTTTAAAATATTCAATTTTTTTGGATTTTTTGAAATATGCATTTTTTGTGAGAAAAATACTAGTATTTGAGACAGTTCATCGGTCTTTGGGGTTTGTTAAGACTCAAGTGGTAGATACCATGTTCAAAATCATGTTACCTACCTAGAATCCTTCTAACCTTCTTCCTTTGATCGGCTTGGATTCCACCTGGATTCGGTCAGTTTACCCTACCCAAGGGGTTTAAGAAGGAAGAGTATAGAGGAAGTCCTTGATAGGGTTTGGAGATGTTGAGAGGGATTTCTCTACTCTCACTCAAATTTCCTATTGAGGTTCAGCCTCTTTGGGTCTTTCCTATTTTTTTGCTCTTTTCTATGTGGCACATATTTGGATAGGTTTTTAACCCGTGGGGACATTGCCCATCTTTTAGTGCCTTTTGCCTTGACTATCATTCTGGGTACTCATTTAAACAGGTTGATCATTTTTCTTTTTGCTAACTTGAGGGGTTCATTGCCCATATTTTGGCACCCTTTTGCACCCTCCGAGATGGCCTCCTACTAGGGTGGCGAGTGTTTTTGGTACTACCCCTCTCTAATCTTATCTCCCTATCTTGGACTGAGTAGAAGAGAATAGGGTAAGGGTACTCCTTCCATTTCCAGATTTCTGCCTTGCCTTTCGTCAGTGTTGGGTTGTCTGGATTCTAGGATTGGGAGGTGTTGTGTGTGTAGGATGGTACCTACCCTTGACTTCTTACGAACAACCTAGGATCAATGACTTGAGATTATACCAGTGGTTTCTCCATTTTTATAAAAAGTACTTTTTGAGGTAAACTCCATTCCAAGGATGGTTCAATTTTTCTCCATCTGCATTAGTCAATTCATATGCATTGCCTGGATACTTTTTAGTGATTGCAAAAGGCCCTTCCCAGTTAGGTTGCAATTTGGATCGGGGATCCCCTAGCTTAACGAATATGCGTTTGACTACCATCTCACCGATTTTGAACTTTCTATTGACCACTCTCTTTTGATAAAACCTTTTAAGTGTATTCTGATAAGTTTGGGCATGCTCGACGGCGGCTAGCCTTCTTTTATCCAAGAGTTCAAGCTGTGCAAGGAGAGATTCTCGTCTCTCATCAGCAGGAATATCCCTGATTAGCTGAACTCGGAGAGATGAAAGTAATACTTCGTAGGGGACCACTGCTTCCTTCCCATATGCCAAAGCATACAGGGTTTATCCAGTGGGAGTCCTTACAGAAGTACGATAAGCCCATAGAGCATCTACAAGCTTATCAGGCCAGTCCGCAAACTTGCTAGACTTCCAAGATTTCTTGATGATTTTGATTAAGGTTTTGTTGGTGGCTTCTTCTTGACCATTGCCTTGAGGATAGTATGGTGATAAATGATGCAATGAAATGTAATTCCTATTGCAAAGATTACACAGATCTTGAGAGAGAAATTGTGGTTCATTATAGGTGACAATGTCACTGGGGATCCCGAACCTTGCCAGGATGTTGCGCTTGATGAAGGAGCAGACTGTTGACGCTTTAATCTCCACGAATACTTCCGCTTCAGCCTGTAGACACGCCAAATTGGCCTGATTTGGAGCCCCATACTCCTATTCCGTAGGCAATATCTTTTATTTGACCGTTATCTGATCCGGATTACCACATGGAGATGAGCTAAGGACGCTGGTGGAGCCCCTCGCAAGTTGAGAATGGACCGATGATTTTCGGAATAATGTCGTAACCTTCAAGCGAGAGCTGCGTGTGAACCATAAAAATACGAAGCCTGCTCGATGACCGACCATGAATGGTCCATACTTGAACATCTCGAGAGTCCCGCGTGTGTTCCGTCACATTCGGGGTTTCCGAGAAAATAATTTCGATAGTCGTCGGTCAATGACGGCTTTCGTTATGGCTTTTTCGATCTATACTGACACGGCTACCCTGCACCACAAGTTAGGCCTTTCCAGTCATCACTGGGTCTTTTCGAGTCGTCCGGATCGATCCTAGCTTGACTTGGTGAGCAAGAAAATAATGTTTGAGTTTCTGAACCACCCAAACAAGAGCAGCACAGGTCTTTTCTACCACAATGTACTTTAGCTCACAAGCATCAAACATCTTAGACAAGTAATAATTAGCTCGTTCTTTCCCTTCTTCATCAACTTGTGCAAGGACTGCCCCAAGAGAGTTCTCAAGAACCGAAATGTAGAGGACCAAGGACTTGTCAGGAATTGGTGGTCTAGGTACAGGGGGACTTGCTAGGAATGTTTTCAACCCATCAAACGCCTCTTGGCACTTCGAATCCCATTTAAACTCGGCCCCCGCCTTGGTTAACTCATAGAAAGGTTTACACCTTTGGGAATGTTGTGAGATAAACCGGCGGACAAATTGTAGCCTCCCAATCAATCCTCGAAACTCTTTCATATTCTTCAGGGGAGGCATACCAATAATTGCTTTGGCCTTGTTTGGGTCGATCTCTATGCCCCTTTTGCTTACTATGAACCTTAGTAGCTTTCCTGATGAAACTCCAAATGTGCACTTCTTAGGGTTCATTTTCAGCTTATATTCTCTAGCTCGTTGCAAAACTTTTCTTAGCACTTCAGAATGATCTTTCCGACTCTTGGACTTGATAACCAAATCATCCATATACACCTCTACAAGGGTGTGTATCATGTCGTGAAAGATAGCCATGATAGCCCTCTGATATGTAGCACCAGCATTCTTTAACCCAAAGGGCATGACAACATAGCAATATGTTCCCAAGGTGTAGTGAACGAGGTCTTCTCTTGGTCCTCCTCAGCTAATCGGATATGATTGTATCCAGAATAGCCATCCATGATTGAAAGCATTTTAAATCCAGCTGTGTTATCAACCAAAACATCGATATGAGGTAAAGGAAAATCATCTTTAGGACACGCTCGGTTCAAGTCCCTGAAATCTATACAAATCCAAACACATCCATCTTCTTCATAACAAGGACTATGTTAGCCACCCATTGCGGATATAGGATGACTTTAATGAATTTTGCTTGGTGTAGTTTGTCGACCTCTTCTTTCATTTTGAGTGCAATATCAGGGTGGAATCTCTTGAGCTTTTGTTTAACTGGGGTAATTCCAGGTTTCAAGATTAATCTATGTTCAACTAATGAATTATCTAATCCCGGCATGTCTTCATATGTCATTGCGAACGTGTACTTATATTCTTCTAAAACATTGATCAAACGTTATTCTTCTGAGGGAGTGAGGTTTGCACTGATGAGTATAGTTTTAGGAACTTCCAGGGTTCCTAAATTTAGTTCCTTGGTTGGTTCATTCCCTGTGACTGATGGTTCTTCAAATTTTCTAAGTCCAGATGCATACGCATCAACCAAGTCCTCAATTTCATCCTCAGATTCAGGATCCTTTTCTGATACCACCTCATATACTCCTAAAGTATGATCTATGTTATGCTCATCCTCATATCGGATTTCATCCAGCTGGATGGTATTCTCTAAAAAGTTTGGCAGCCTTGCACACTCTATGCATTTCTATGCCAATTGTTGTAGATACCTACTTGGAACTCGTTTACCTTTGACTTTCCTATTTCCTAACCTAACCTGACCTAATAAAGCTGGAAAGGTGGTATTTACAGTGAAGGGAGGATCGAGTAAATTGATTAATGATTCAGAAGAGAGGGATCCCTGATTGGGAGCACCCTCTGGGATGAGTAGAGACGTCTCCTCGATGGAAATGTGAGTTTCAAAGAAGATGTTTTTTTTGGGATTTTCAAGTAAAAAGATGGAATGAGTCGGAATGACTCGAGGTTTGCTAAAAGTTGACTGAATTATCAGAGAGAAAAACTTAAGAACAAAGGGAAAAAGGGGGCTCGTGGGCCCAACGGTAACAGAAAATGGACACATGGGTCCAAAACTGATGAAAAAAGTAAACAAGTACGTGGACCCGATCTTAGAAATGGATGGGCATATGAGCCCATACTGGAAAGAAACCTCAGTTCTGAAGTCGATGAGGGAAGTAAATGGGCAAGCAGGCCCAGTGAGATTAGAAGGCTTAAGAGAGCACATGGGCCCAAAGTGGGCTTAAGTGGGCTTGGAAGCCCATCCAATAGATCTAAAAACAATGGCATGAGGTTTAAACATGGGATTGTTGTATTTGGGCCACGTGGAATGGTTTTGACTTGGTTGGTAGCTTGCTCAACATGATGATCCAAGATTGGTATGCCCTTGAGTGGTTCTTGGTGCTCTTCCCCACTTGAGAACAAACAAGTCAAAGATAAGCACAGGTCTTCCAAGTCTTTTTCTTCTTCATCTGGAGCCTTTCTTCTCTTGACAGCTATTATGGAACTCTTGTCATCTTCAACCATCATCATGGTCTCCCCTTTGGTAAAGAATGTATGGAGTCCCATGGCATATCCTGGCTGGAAGACCCTCCTTGGGATGTAATTCTCTTCATATCCCAACCCCTGCCTACGTGGCCTTTTCACAGATTCAATCGGCTGAGTGATTCCTTGAAGATCCTTGCCCAAACCTTTTCCAGACTGATAGCCTAATTTCATCATCATCCGAAATCCCAGTGTGTCTGGTAGAGAGGTGGTCATGCATCTGACTTCTGGTAATTCTCCCACTGAGATCTGGGGTTGTATTGACAGTCCTAAGGGAAAAGAAGCATCGTTCAGCATGTCCCTTACAGGCATGCTAGTCACCATGACCACTTGTCCTTTAAAGGGAAACTTTATTCACTGGTGGTTTGTTGAAGCCACAGCTCCTATTGCCTCCAAGTATGGCCTGCCAAGTATAGTGCGAAAAGTTGGATTCATATCTAAAACATGAAAATCTATTGTGACCATACATGGTCCAATTTTAACTTCTAGAGTGACCACCCCACGTGCAGACTTCTTGGAGTTGTCGTAGGCCATCACCATGGCACAGGATGGCTTGATTTCTTGCTCAGAAATGCCGCACAACGGCAAAGTTTCTTGCGGCATAACGTTGATAGAAGCTCTAGTGTCAACCAAACATGATTTCACTTAGACATTGCAGATGATCACAGCCACATGCAAAGCATATATCCTGACCTCTGGATCTGCTAATTCTTCTTGAGAGAAAGTGAGTGTTGGGTGCTCACTTCTAGGGACTAACACTGTGGTGATCTTCTCAGGTGAAAGATCTTCATTTACCATGACCCTTTGCAAATATTGCTGTAGAATCTCCTGGTGCACCTTTGATCTTTTGATCAACTCAGTATGGAAATACGGGCCGGTGTCTTATCCAAATGCTTCAACAAATCATAGGTTGTGCCTGGCAAGGGTTCTTCCACTTATTCCTCCTCCACTGGATCCTGCGATTGAGTACTAGCTTGGGGAAAGAGCCGTTAGAACATCCTCCCACTCCAAAGCACCGGGGCTATTTGGCGATTGGGTAGAGGTGATGGGTTTACTGGGGTGGACTGTGGTGGAACAGGTGGTGTAGGTGCAGGTATGGTAGGCAATGGGATTGGTGGTTCTGGGATGATTGGGTTAGTGGGTAGAGGGGTAGGATTTGGAGGTGGTAGTGATGGTGATAGTGGTGGCCTGATAAGAAGAGGCCGTGGTGCAGGAGTGGTTGATGGGTTTAATGAAGGTGTAGGTTGTGGGGTTGGTGGTATGATAGGCTAGGGTTTTGGTGTGGCAGAGCTCATAGACTGGGGGTTCAGGTTTGGTGGTGATTGTGGTGGTCGGATGAGCAAGGGCCGGTGTGTAGCAATGGTTGAAGGAGGTGTAGTTAAGGAGGGGGCAGGCCTAATGATGAGTCGGCGAGAAGAAGTGGTGACCAGTGGTTGGGTTATTGAGCTTGGTGGTAGTTGTGGAGTAGAAGGTGCACAGATTATTTGCCTAGGAGGGTTCCTAGCAGGAGGCCTAGTTGGGTTGACCGGCATGGTTGCATTGTGGTTTTCTAGTTGCCAACCTTGAGCACGGCTGGCATCTCCCTGGACAATGGAGTGTATTAGACCAATTTCTTGGTTTGGATGTGCTGGTGCTAGAGCGGGAGCATGTAATGGGAGCAGATTCTGAACAATCCCCAAGCCGGGTTGTTGTTGAGGTTGAGCCAGTGGACATTGTCGCTGCTGCTGCCTAGCCTTCATTGCCTGTATGCATTCCCCCATTTGATCCCAATCAATGCTGCCTTGGTCATTCAGATCATGGATGTAATCCTTGAATTGAAAACACACTTCTATAGTGTGACCAGGGTACCGGTGGTAAGCACAGTATCGGGACATATCTACATTTGTTGGCCAAACCTCTCTTTCCTTGGGCAATTCCAACTGTTTCTTTGCCATGAGTACATTGAAGATGTCGGTTAAGGAGTAAGGGAGTTGTTGGTAATTCTTTCTCCTAGGACCTCCCCTTCGTGGTGCCTGATTGGGTGGTGGTGGTGCCCTATTGTAGGTAGGTTGACGAGGTTGCTGGGGTTGTGCTACTGGCTGAGGTGGTTTTTGTGGTTGTCGTGGTTGTTGTAGCCTAACCTGTTGTTGAGGGGGGTGGTAGGAAAGGTTCTGTGGTGGGTTTCTGAACTGATTTTGACGGTTCCCTCCCTGGTTCCCCACAATGTTTACAGCTTCATTGTTGACCACTCCCTCGGTTGTAGGCCCAGCTGGTGCAGAGGGGGTCTTCATGATGTTCCTAGCTTTGGGATCAAATGGATTTATCATGGTGGCATCTTTGAAGTGGGCTTGCAAGTATCGGGCACTGTCATAGAGTTCATTCATGGTGGTAGGACGGTGCATAATCAGGGCATTCCTCAAGGTAGGTGTAGTGTTTCCAATAAGCATCTTCACTTGTTCCACTTCAGAAATAACACCTATAAGTTTCTCTGCCATTCCCCTTAAACGTTTAGCAAACTTTATGAAATCTTCCTCAGGTTTCATCTTCTCAGCAATCAAATCTGTAATGGAGCATGATGGTGCCACCCGGTCTCTGTATCTTTGTAAAAATTTGGTCTTGACAATATCAAAGACTCATGCCTCAAAGGGGTCAAGCAAGTAGAACCATTCCAATGCAGACCCTTCTAGTGATCGGCGGAACAAGAAAGCAAGAACCCTACGATCATTTTTCCAGAATGAGGACTCATAGAGAAAATCTTTTAGGTGGAGAAAAGGATTGCTAGTACCATTGTAGTGGCAATAAACTGGTAGCTTAAAAGGTGGCAGGTGGAGAACTGGCAAAGAAGAAATAAAGACCTCAAGAATTGACTTGGAGTCCAGGTGACATCTCAGCTCTTCATAACGTTCATTCATCTGGGTGAGCTAATCCATGATTGTCTGGGTGAGAGCAGGTTCTTGGTTTACTGGTAGGGGTATGTGGTTAGAGGCATGATTCTGGAATTGAGGAGCATGACTTGGCAAATTCTCTGAAGATTGTCCCATGACTTGATGGGCCAAGGGAGCAACATGGTTGAAATAAGGTGGCTAGACAAATGATGGTTGAACCACATATGGTTGAAATATAGATGGTTGTGCTAATGATGGTTAAATCACAGATTGTTAAACAATAGGTGGTTGAACAAAGGGTGATTGAATGAGTGGTGGTCGAACCAGAGGACAAGGAGATGAGGCAACTTGGTTGGCTTCAGCCTGATCTGAGGCAATTTTGCCCTTCATCATGGATTGTATGTAGGTGTAGGTTTCTGAGTCGGTATAGAGAGACAACTCCCTAAAGAGTTGTTCAACATCACGAGGAGCAGACGGTTGAGGGACCTCTTGCGTTTCTAACTCAAACAATATATTAACATGACCGTCCGACGGAATTGGTTGGTGACCCATCTCGTGCTCTCGATGTTCAGCGTGTTCCGCCATTCCAACGTGCCTTCCAGACCTTAATTGCATTGTCACCTTTTAACTTCAAGGAGAAGGTAAAACAAACAAGTTGGCAAAGTAAACAAAGAACTCTTTTCTGGTTTTTAGTATCTGGCAAAAATGTTAGAGGTTTGAATTTTTGTTTGGCAAACAAGTGATGCAAAGACATGAAAGCAAAATTACGCAATGATTTTGATTAAACCTTAGTTTTATGGATTTTGTTAAGAATTTTTATCTCAACAAATTGGTTAGGATCCTAACTCCAATATCCAATGACCTAGGTTTCACAAAATCTCACAAATCGTAGGTAACATAGGATGCTTCGGGTTTTGGGGAGTGGTACAACCAACCCGATCATGAAGTAGAATACTCCACATATGAGGAATTACGGAGGCCTTGATGAAAGCCAACCAAGTCAACTAAGAAGGAATATCCCAGAAGAGAGGTCAAAATCCACCAAGAGGGTGTTTTGGATGGGAGGGGTGATTGGGAGAGTGAGCTACCGCCTCAAAAGTAAAAAAGTGTAAAAGAAGGAGGTAGAGAAGAGCAGATAATGCAATCAAGTAATAAAGCAAGTAATAATCAAAACACAAACTTAAATAAACAAACAATGACACAAGGAAAGTAACTAGAAACTAGACAAGCAACTAAAAACTAGAGTCTAGACTTTGTTTCTTGTGTGAGCCAAATGGAGATAATGAAAAGTGATGGAAAGAAGAGGGTTCAGATCTGATAGCCAAGCAAAAGGGTGGTCCACGTGGGGACCGATGTAAGAATAAGCTGGTTCACGTGGGAACTGGGGTAAAAAGTAAAGGTAGTTCACGCGGGAACCGGTTTTAGGTAAAAAAAGGTGTTCACGTGGGAAACGGTTTGAAAGATTGAAAGAAGGCCACGTGGGGCCAATTAAAGGTGAATAAGGATATGATCCAAGTGGGGATAGATCTAAAGTAAAGTGGTTTGGTTCACGTGAGAACCAAAGTAAAGAAAGAGATTGGTTTACGCGGGAACCGTTTTAAAAGGAAAAGGGTGGTTCACGTGGGAACCGGTTTAAATGACAACTGAAAATAAAAGAGAGTCACGCGGTGACCAATTTAAGGGTGATAACCTCCAGCAAAGAGGAAAAATCTGATTTGAGTAACTGAAAATAAATGTTGGTTCACATGGGAACCGGTTTGTAGAAGAGAGTTGGTTGGCGCAGGAACCGGTTTTAAAGCAAAAGTGGGTTCATGTGGGAACCAATTGAAATAAAATGATATAAATTAAATGAGGTAATTGGCACTTCAGATCTGATGAAAGATGGGTGAAATCAGAAATTTTGAGATGACATGAAATTAAAAAAGGTGGAAAAAAGGAAAGGCTCACGCGGGAACTGGTCTAGAACTAGAACTAGTTGCAAGAAAACACTAAGCACCCACTATTAAAGACATTGCATGTCCCACCATGGTCACCACAAAGTTGTTGACTCTGAAAATTCGATGGGCCTCTCCTTTTCAGGGAAGTCTATGAATCCAGATCGTCACCTCAAGAGGAGATGAGAAAGAAAGAAGAAAACACGGAAAGCAACTCTCACCTCGGTCCCACACTCACATTGATCCCTGAACTTTCATCTCTTGGCGTCACTCGATCACCAAAGAGACAGTTTGGGTCATGTGGGAGGAGGGTGAGAAGAAGTAAATTAAGACATGTGGTCGTCAGGAACCGCGGGTTTCGATTTATGAAATTAAGGATGATCGTGTGTACCTTAGCGTGAAGAGTGTGGGTCAAAGCTTCTCCTTCTTTGGCCGGCTGATGAAGAAGAGTCCTCAACGCGTGGGTGCTTGATTTTTTTAGCAACTATACAAACAAACAAGTGAAAAAGACAATTAGAACTAAACAAAGTGGAGTATATGTAAATAAAATGACATGAAACACACAATTGACTAGAAACTGACCGGATTCGGGTTATCTCTAACCCCTCTTTTTTTATTTTCAGATTATCAGACTAAAAATAATGAAAAAAATGTAAAAAAATAATAGGATGATGTAGAATCATGAAAAAAAGATATAAGAAAAAGAACAAAAATATTTTGAATAGAATAGAGAGAGATATGGCCAAATTTGGGTTGTCAAAAAAGCCGAGCAGCAGTCCAGGATCTGCCAGGCGTGACTTTGCTTCTGCACTCATCACAACCAGCCCCGACCTCAGAATCAGGTGAGTAGATTGCAAAGTGAAGAAGACTTGGAGAGGAAGAACTTTGATGTTGAGAGCTCGAGCAGAAGACGTCCACAAGTTGCTGTAGAAGCCAATAAGAGAGACCTGGCAGATCACCTGCAGATTAGCCTTCCTCTCTCCTGAAATGACTTTTCTCCCTCTAAAAACTTAAAATTCTCTATTTAAAAATCACAAAATTGATGCACGAGGGAGCTTGGACATCTTGAGATACCTAGGAGGTCATGCACATGCCTCTGGAACGACGGGAATTGGCCTCAATTTATAGGAGAACGACCATCGCGATCCATGCTAAAAAATAGGTCTCCTTGCGCCCTACCCCAGGGCGCATGCGCCCCACTGAGGGGCACATGTTCCTCCCAGTGGGGACACATCCAACCCATCCTAAAATTTCGGTCTGATCCGGTTGAAAATTTTGTCTGATCCATTCAGAGGTAGAGTCCCAGTGAAAAATTGGTTCTCTCGTGCCCTCGATCGGGGACACAAGGCCACGTGCCTTAGGGGCATGGTGCATGGCCACGTGCCTTGGGTCTTGGGCGCATGTGTCCAGGGACCTGGGCGCATGGGATTGTTTTGCGCGTCCTTCTTCCGGAAGCCATTGCGAACACTCCCGAACTCGGAATTCGATGTCGTTTGTTGTGTTGTAAAGATAAAAGGACAAAGAATCTCTCTATGGCATTGAATCAGCCATAATACCCTCCAAAAATTTATAATTTTATCCTAAAGTTAGGATAGTGAACAGAAGATCTGATACTGGTCAAAATGACTCCGACGGCCAACCGAAAAGACACGACATGAATTAAAACTTGTCCAGAGTGTGAATCTGACCATAACCTTCAATGCATGATCATTAGGTATTGTTCATTCAGCCAATTTCCTTGTTTACACAATTTACATGTGGCTTTCACTTAAAAATTATGGCTTTGTGCGGTAAACTTTAGAAAACATCCGATTTCGTTCAATGAAGCTCCAAATCGATTTTAAAAGGACCTGGCATTATTATAAGATTAATTACACATATTACCCTATAAAACATGAGTTTTATGCTCAGAATTAGATGAATTTGGCGTGTCTACAAAGGGCAAAACTTTTTCTGATCATGCTTTTGTTGAAGCCAATCGGGTTGCCTCACCCTCTTATTTCATGGTTTGCCACCACTTGTTCAACCATCTTTTGTTTAACCACCTATTCTCTAGCCATCTGTGATTCAATTACCACTTGTTAAACCATATGTGGTTTAACCATTTGTGTTTCAACCATCATTTGTCCAACCATCTTACTCTAACCTCGTTGCTCCATTTGCCCATTACATCATAGGACAATCATCAGATAATTTTCTAATTCATGCTTCTCATCTTCAATTCCAGAATCAAACATCTATCCACATACCTGCACTAGTAAACCAAGAACTTGCTCTCGCTCAGGCAATCATGGATCAGCTCACCCAAATGAATGAATGTTATGAAGAGCTGAGATGTCGCTTGGATTTCAAGTCAACTCCAGAGGTCTCTCTTCCTTCTTTGTTAGTTCTTTACTTGCCATCTTTGGAATTACCTGTTTATCACCGCTATAATGGTACTGACAATCCTTTTCTACACTTCAAGATTTTTTTTTACGAGTCTTCATTTTGGAAGAATGATCATAGGTTTCTTGCTTTCTTGTTTCGTTAATCACTAGAAGGCTCTGCATTGGAGTGGTTCTATTTGCTCGACCCCTTTGAGGTAGGAGACTCTGACATTGTCAAGATCAAGTTTTTACAAAGATACAAAGATTGGGTGGCAAGTACAAGAATGCAAGGCATACATATTGGAAGCCTACTCATCTCTCCGCTCAAGGGAAGAAACAAAATAATCAACTACACTCGGAGTCTGACTCCTCTCTGGAACTACTCCGTCCCATGCTATATGACTCTGGCTATGGTGTGAGCTTCTCTAATAAGTACAACTACCACTCTGATGGAAACCACTATGATCAGTGCCATTGTGATGAGTGCCACTCTGGTGGGTCCGGCTCCAGGAAGGTTGATGAGCCATCTCACGATGGAAACACAATTTCGCCCGAGCAGAAATAAGGTCAATCTGTGTCTAGTACTACCTCTACTCTATGAAATGGATCGTAACAACCCACTCGAGGAGGGCAGCCATGTGCTGGCTCTCTACCTCATGAACTACCTTGAAGTGGTGGTGGTCTCGCGTTAGTAGCTCCGCCTCGAAGTCAACCTAAAGTTGAGCCATATCGAGGGTAGGCAAATAGGTCTATAGCTCTTCCTCCAAGGCCTAGATCCTAGAAGAAGACTCTGAAGAAGAAGTGACAGCTGATCGCTCCAATTTAGCCACCTACAAGAAAGATGTAAAGCTTAGACATTGAAAGAACAAATGTAATAGAAATTGTCAAAAAGTTACCATGATCTCCTTCTCCACCAGAGTTTGCTTGGTAGCTGCCAATTCATCTCGAAAGGCCCTCACCTCCTTAGAGAAAGAAACACCCTTTGAGTGGGCTTTATACTGCAAGGAAAGAACGAAAAAGCAAGTCAGGATATGTGGTAGTACAATCAAAGAATGCAAAGAACACAAGTAACATGCATACCTCTGCCTCAAAGGCTACTTGGGGGGAGGCAATCTGCTCCTCTAAATCTCGAATCTATGCATGATATTAGAAAAGTAAGGCACGTGAGTCCTGAAAGAAAATTTTGTGAGATAGGACAGCTCAATTTGATAACAAATAGATAGTGGAAAAGCTAACCTAGCCAGTGAAGTCAAAGAGATGGTTGCAAGTTGTGCCATACTAGCGAAGAAACTCCATGTCATCTACAGTCGTCGAGAACACCACGATACCTTCTGCCTCCCAGTCCTCAAGTGCGGACCAGTACTTGGCAGCCCAGTTTACAAGGTCCATCAAGCCTCGAGTACCATGACTATGTCTAGAAGGTGGAAGAGGGCACCACTTCTGGTAGCCTTCAAAAGTCCTCATCATGAGGCAAACCTAGAGTGACCCCACCTCTCTCAGACAGTGGAGGTAGATGTCATGACTGAAGAGGTGGGAACACCTCTCCACCCACTCCACACTGTCATCGTCTGTAGTCAGATATGGCCACTAGCAGACCAATAAAAAGAGAAGAAATTAGAAACCAACATATTAAAGCAAAGAAAGACACGAAAGCATACCCGCTTTGTAGAAAAATGCAGCAGCTCACCCCGCAGATGGAGGAACTGGTAAGCATGGGAGGTGGTGTCATAGACAGCATGCCATGGTGTCAGCAAAGGTAGGTGAGCCGAGTGCTCCATCCAGCCTCATCCCAACGGAAGATAGAAGTAACTCCACACCTGAAAAGGAACATTCTATTAGTGCAGATGTAACATGCAAAGGAAAAGAAAAATAGAAAGCAAAATACCTAAAGAAAGGGTGTGAAGTCACCCATAGAAACTGTGCCGCTGTCAGAAGAGAGGCTAGCAAATACGTGAGCCAGAAGCGGTATGAACCACAAGTGTACTCTCTTGGTCTTGTTTCCCAACAAAAGGTGACTGAAGAGAAAGATCAGGAACCAGTAGAGTTCTCGGTCTGCCTGTAGTGTCTTGGGAGGACTGCATAGTGTAGCAGACACCTGATCAATCAGGCATCCCTTGTAGTCCTCGGTGTCCTTCCCACACAGCATCTAAACCTCTTACAGGCCCACCAGCTTGAAGCACTCCTTCTGAGTGATTGACAGAACCACTCATCCTATGACTAAGGTAGATAGAAGGAGAGTATGTCTGCTGCTAGCTAGGAGTAGTCACCATAGGTGTAATTGGTGACTGGACTTCCATAGACCCGAAGACCTGTGATGTAGGCCATGTCCTCAAGAGTCAGGAACATATGCCCCCAAGCCAGTAAGAAAGCACAAGTTGTGGAGTCCCAACGCTCTCTCAAGACTTGGATCAGGGCCAAACCTCCCAAATGGGTGAAACACGCAAGATGGGCCCAAACCCCATCTCATCATGTTGGCAACATTGGAACGGCTGGAGGCCCCGATATGCTAACCACATCATTTGCCATGAAATTTGGGACTTGATCTGTCCCTACAAAAGAAAGAATTTTGGGTCAAGTAACAATCATGAAGATGGAAGAAAATTCATGGCCAATGCAAAGGATATTTACCTTGTGGGTGGCAGCCGGCTTAGAAGGGCCAGCCTCTGTGTCGTGCGCATGCGGACATCAGACTCTCTTTGGCATCTACAAATTTCAAACTTGGCACAAGGAAAGAAAAGGGCAATAAAAGGATAATTAGCTACAAAGAAGTTGCAACTGAGAAAGATAGCGATGCTAGTCATCTGGACTCTACTCGGTAAGTGTGCTCGAATGTTGTAGTGGTCCTAACTTCTTCCATGTCATCATCTGTACCAAGCATCCTATCCTTGATAGGAGTCAAGTGATAGCATAGGTAGTTCATGGCGAGGCAAATCGATCAAAGAATGACACCAATGCATATTGTACAAAATAAAAGCTGATACAATAACAAGTCAAAGGTCCACGCCAGGAGCAATGTAAATCTGAACATCTCCCCGTTGCATAATAACTGGACTATGCATATAGCCTAAATGATCCATGAAAGCAAGATAGGCATGCCACTCTATTTTTTTCTTTAGTGAAGTGCATTTGTTGGAAATTGTTTCAAGAAAGCTGAGACCCTCAACAATGGGTACAAAGGACAACGCTGAAAAAACCATGAAGTGATTGCCCGTTGGATCAAACTTGAAGTGAATATTTCTCCAACAAGCAAATAGAAGAGCACTGCCAAACCAGGACATCCCACACAGGAAGAGGACAAGCCGTAGTAGAGAAAGGTGAGCAATGAGGGACCAAGCCGCTTGTCACACCAAATTCCACGAATACATAAAAGCTAACCCTGGTCTAGAAAGCCATCTTCTTTGGAAACAAGAACATGGCAGAAGGCAAGTGGCAAAACCCTTGGAGCCATGAAGAAGCTATGTATCATCAAGGCCATGAGAAGACAAAGTGGAGATGGTCCAAGCCACCAATTTTTGAAGGTTAACCCGTTTGCGCGGCAATATGGGAGCCAATTTGTTTGGTCTCCATAAAATCCTACAAGAACTCAAGGAAAGACACTAATCCAAAAGGAATAAAAATGTCTGCAATCTTACCTTTTCTAGTCCATGGTAGCCCGAGAAACAACTCTTCCACCTCTAGCAAGATGGTGCATTCAAAAGAGTTGAAGATGAAGGTGTGTGATAGGATGCCACAGCTCGATCAAAGCACCCATCAGCCCAAAGGCAAGATGATATTCTGTATAGTGCTTTACATGTACCAGAAGACCAGTCAAGCCTCAGCCACTTAGGATTGACCTCATTGATAGATAGAGAACTCCAAGCAGATCTTTGGACCATGCAGGTGAGCAAAATCATCGAGGAACTAGGAAAAGAGGGTAACTCTGCATGAAATAATTAGAAACGTTGTTAGGTATCTACATCTTTCAACAAAAAAAAAGAGAGAGAAAATATCATATTCCCTAAGGGTAGGGAACATGTGCCCCATCTGGGGGCACATGCCTATGTTCCCCATCTCAGGGGCACATGGACACGCACCCCCGATCGGGGGCACATGGACCCAAAATTCTGAAAAAGTTCAAAAAAGTTTAAAAAAAATAGAATGAATAAAAATGAAGTTTTCTTACCAAATTTGCTAAAATACTCTCCATCACATGCCCTAAGATGCTAGAAATATCTCTTCCAAGATTATAACACATCTTGTTTGAAGGAGGAGCCATTTGGACAGGGATAAGATCAATTTTTAGGCTCAGGGGTGTATATATAGGGAAGAAGAGGTCTGATTTTGAGTCAAATTCGGATTTAACCATGTTCCCTAAGGATGGGGTGCATGTGCCCTCCTCTGGGGGTGCATGGCCATGTGCCCCAAGCCCTGGGCGCATGGACACGTGCCCCGATTGGGGGGCACATGGACAAAATATTCAAAAATTTTAGAAAAATTCCAAAAAATCAAAAATTGTTTCAAATGTTTAAAATGACTTTTTTACTAAAAGAAACACCATCAAAAATATTATTTTTATCTCCAAATGATGATTCTAATAGTGAAAACTTCAATTGTCCATTTCAGGAAAAATATGCTTCATAGGACAATTCCATTTGTTGAGTACTAATCAAAAATGTGCAGGCAATATTTTTAGACCAATTGGTGAATTGGTGAGATCGGTGTTCCTAAGGTAACATCTTGTTAGCCCTGTGGTGAAAAGAAAGAAAGTGTCACCTAGTTGAATATTATCGTGGTGTTGTATTCCATCAAAAGGCAAGATGTGGATGGACCGGTGATGCCGGTGAATTAAGTGGTCCATATAAGTTGATAGACAATTTCAGTACCACCACCTGAAGATTTCACTTAGGAAGTAATGATGGAGCCTGAAATGTGTGACCTCTCCTTTCAAATGTAATTGAAAGATTTCATCATCAGCTTCACATTATGATCATCACATTATCAGCTTCACATCATTACCATCACATCATCATCAACATTTCATTTTTTGCTTCACATCATTTTTATCATCATTTCATTTAGTTGTGTTAGGTTCACTAATACTTTTTTTATGCATTGATGTTGAAGACCTTGAGGGTGAAGATGACTGGGCCTAAGATCCACTTAAATAAAATCTACGACAGCTTGGTCATTCTTCACACTCATGTGTCGACTCTGAAAATTCGACAGGGCCTTCTCCTTTTTAGGGAAGTCCGTGAATCTAGATCGTTGCCTCAAGAGGGGATGAGAAAAGAAAGGAAGAAAACTCGGAAAGCAACTCTCACCTCGGTCCCACACTCACATTGATCCCCGAACTTTCATCCCATAGCATCGCTCGATCACCAAAGAGACGGTTCGGGTCATGTGGGAGGAGGGTGAGAAGAAATAAATTAAGACATGTGGTCGCCAGGAACCATGGGTTCCAATTTATAGAATTAAAATGACCGTGTGTACCTTAGCGTGAAGAATGTGAGTTAAAGCTTCTCCTTCTTCGGCCAGCCGATGAAGAAGAGTCCTCAACGCTGTGGGTGCTTGATATTCTATGCAACTAGACAAACAAACAAGTGAAAGAGACTACTAGAACTAAACAAGGTGGAGTATATGTAAAGAGAATAACATAAAACACACAATTGACTAGATGCTGACCAGATTCGGGTTATCTCTAACCCCTTTTTTTATTTTCGGAATAACATAATAAAAGTAATGCAAAAAAATGTAAAAAAATGATAGGAGGATGGAGAATCACAAAAAAAGAGATAGGAATAAAAACAGCAAGATTCTGAGTTGAATAGAGAGAGATATGGCCAAATCTAGGTTGTCGAAAAAGCCGAGCAGCAGTCCAGGATCTGCCAGGCGCGACTTTTCTTCTGCGCTTGTCACGACCATCCCCGACCTCAGAATAAAGTTCCGTCAATTGAAAACTGAAGAATACTTGGAGAGGAATAACTTTGATGAAGAGAGCTTGGACATAAGACGTCCACACACTGCTTTAGAGGCCGAAGAAGAAAGACCTGGCTGATCACCTGCAGAACATCCTTCCTCTCTCTTCAACCAACTTTTATCTCTCTAAAAGCTCTAAATTCTCTCTCTAAAAATCACAAAATCAATGCAGGAGGGAGTTTGGACGTCTTGAGATGCCTGGGGGGTCGTGCTCAAGCCTCTGGAATGACCAGAATCGGAGTTTATTTATAAGAGAACGAACAGACCTATCCGGACTAAAAAATAGGGGTCCTTTCGCCCTACCCTGGGTGCATGCACCCTGGTGCAGGGTGCATGCGCCCCACTGAGGGGCGCATGTGCCCCTCAGTGAGGGTGCATGGCACTATTCCTGAAAAAGTTGGTCTTATCCGGTCGATCTGTTCAGCGGTAGAGTCCCGGTGAAAAACTGGGTCCCTCGTGCCTGAAGGGTAGGGAGCATGTGCCCTCAAGTGAGGGCACGAGGTCACGTGCCTCACTGGTAGGGAGCATGGGCACGTGCCCTGGGTCCTGGGCGCATGTGACCAGGAACCCAGGCGCATGAGACTGTTTTTGCGCGTCCTTCTTCAGGAAGCCATTGCGAACACTCCCGAACTCGGAATTCGACGCCGTTTATTGCGTTGGAAAGATAACAGGCCGAAGAAGCTTTCTATAGCATCGGATAAGCCATTACACACTCCAAAACTTCAGAATTTTTTCCGGAAGTTAGGGCAGTAAATAGAAGATCCGATACAGGTGAAAATGACTCCGACAACAAACCGAAAAGGCACGGTATGCAACAAAACATGTCCGGGGTGTGATTATGACCATAACCTTCAATGCATGATCATTAGGCATTGGTAATTCAACCAATTTCTATGTTTACACGATTTACGTGTGGCTTTCGCTCAGAAATTATGGCTTTTTGCGGAAAACTTCAGAAAACATCCGATTTCGTTCGGCGAAGCTCCAAATCAACTTTTAAAAGGCCCGACATCATTCTAAGGTAAATCATACATGTTACCCTATAAAACATGTGTTTTATGCTCTGAATTAGGTGAATTCGGCGTGTCTACAGCTTGCCTCGCCTTGATGTCGGCTTTGTAAGGGAGTAGCATGTAATGAAGCGGAGTGATTCGGAGTGAACTGTAATGGAATGCGAGTGTAGATGAATGTAGCGAAATGGAATGATGATGGATTGAAAAGGTGGCATCAAGGTGTAGATATAGACATGCTTATCTACCCGATCCAGCAAAATGAATCTCTCTGAGTATTCTAGATCGCTTTCATGTTCTATCAAAACCTCACATAATTGATTGGTAAAAGACATGCCCTTGGCACGAGAGATGAAAAAGTAAATGATAAAGGATAAAAGGATGTAGCCAACCCTCAGCGTGGTGAGGAGTCCCCGAATTCGTAGGTTCATCATCAGCCAGCAACCCGAACTTTGCGGTGTTCTTGTACTGTGATGGGCTAAAGTTTTGTAAAAGAGAAGTTGATCTTAAAATGAAAAGAATACCAATCCATCATATTTGGAATCTCAAGTTCATTCAAGTTTCACCAAAATACTTAGTTTAATTCTGAGTGGAATAATCTCAAATTCTAAAAGGGTTCGTTTTTAAGCATAACAAGATTGCTCGGGTATCGTGAAAACCATGAATCACGCTCTAGCAGAAAATCAAGTATTCGGAAAAATGACAAAACAGACTTAAGCCATAGTGGGATTGAAAGATAATGGTGGGACTAACATAGAATGATGGGAAAATAAAAATAGCAATGGCATGACAATTGCCACGGTGGGGTGGGATAAAAGACACGGTGGAATAAAAGAAAGGAAAGAATAAAACATGATGGGATAAAATAAAGGAAAGAATAAAACATGATGGGATAACATTGGTAATAATGAAGATTGAAAAAAAGATGGATATGAAAATATAGAAAATTATGTAGAAAATAGTTGAAGATATAGATTGTCTATTGGAGGTCAAGACACCTGATTAGGAACCATCGTCCCTCCAATGTTCAATTTTGGCTTATTCGTGAGTGTGAAGAAATGACTAAGCCGTCGTAGATTTTGTTGAAGGGGATCTCGGGCCCAGTCATCTTCACTTTCAAGGTCTTCAACATTAATGCATATATTATAAATGAACCTAACATAACTAGTGTAAGGAATCGTCCATTAAAATTTGGTACAGCGGAAGCGACGATTCCTATGGGTTCCTTTAGAATCCGTCTCAATCAAAACCGAACGACGAAAACCGAAAACCGATCAAATCGGGTTCGAATATACCTGATAGGGATTCATATAATCCCATGGAGAGGAAGGATATGAGCTTCTCAAGCTCTTCAAACCGTTCAAGTGTCCGGTCTCCAGCAGTATCCACACGAACTTCATCCACAGCAGGTTCTCCCTTCGCGCCGGCCTCGAGAACTCTTCCCGAACGGAGCTCCATCGACCATGGACACCTTCTAGAGAGAGGAGGAGGTAGGGAGGAGGCTTGGGACGTGGTTTTCACCCTTGGCTTGATTGGGTTTGGCTGAAACCATTAGTATTTATAGAGAATTATGGATTTTTTCATAAAAACCCAAAATCTCTATAAATTACGTCCTTGCCTCTGTACTTGTGGATAAGTCCTTTTGTGTGTGACCCACTAGGCCCAATAACCTATTTGGTTGAGGCCTAAATAAAATAGAACAATTCTATTTAATTTTAATTAAATCCGATAACAGATTAATCGGCCTACCGATCATGAAGGGTACAAGCCACATCCCATGATCCCAAATGGCTATGAGGATAATTTCATCTCCATTGAGCCTTTCCATCATCAGTTACCACATGGATATAAACCCTCATCCATCTAATGTCCCGGTCGGAAAAGGAGTACGGCATCGACTATCAACTCCTTAGTGTACCGACTCTATAGGATCCTGTACTCGGAATTGGATCAATTGGAAAACTCCTTTTCCAATTATCCTATCTACCCTGGCCAGGGATTTAGAGTACTATCCCATAGGACATTCACTCTCACTTACCGAGAGTGGATGATCCCTTGTTGTCCGCTCAATTGCCTCCATCGGATTTTCCTTGTACCCGATCCATCGCTATATAGGACCATCTAAATTGTGATCCATAAGTCAATGGTCAAAGCACAAGTTCCACCCAACAAGGCATCTTTGGCGACTCGGGTCAAAGGTCCAACCATGCAACCGTGATGATAGAAAACCCTGATAGACAGTTCGGTAAGATACCATTCAGGGTTTCTAATTCGGTCAGTTCAGTGAACTCATTCAACTAATGAGCACCTGCATGTGTATCTCAGTGTCTCCACACTAATGACCAATGAGATCGGTCGCCCTCATCACATGAGAAGACATCACATACACTAGTCTATCCGGATCCTTGATGTCCCGTCTCAAGTATCCTACGACTAGGAACATTTAGATCAAATACCTCTAGATGATCAATCTCATTATCATGATCTCATCATGATTTAATCATCATTGTTTTTGATCAAGGACTTCATTATTATATTCGCATCTAATAAGAGCTTATAATGAAGATTTGCCTAATTAATTGAATAAGATATTTCTAGAAATGTCGAATCATATCATATATGATTGGCTTGTAGGGCATACATTTCTATCAATCTCCCACTTGCACTAAAGCCAATCACCCATCTGGCTGATCTATATCAGCTCGAGGTGAAGCTCAAACACTCTTTGAGTAAGCTGCTTCGATTAGTGGATCTGGAATGTTATTAGTGATAGATCCTCTATCTTTAATTATACCTCTATAAGCTGGAATCTCTTTGATTGTATGGTATCGCCACAGAAGTTCTAAACTTCTGATGAGACATCGGCTCTACTCCATTGTTTTCTCAAAACAATGATACACTTTCAGAGAAAATTGAGACAATCCCATATCAAATATGTAGATGAAAAACTTCATCTAGACTACTTCTCAAGTAGTGTGCAACCACTATGTAAACTTGTTTACATATGTTGTAGAACTTACAGTGTTCTATCACATAGAACTCTTTCAACTCACTGCACCACCATTATTCTGACTTAATATCAAACTTATTTGATTAGAAGCTTGTGTTTGTAAAACTACAAGACTTCAAGTCTTATCCTCCAATGTATAGAGATACATTCTCAGTGCTTCTCAAGTACCAAATGAAATATCTCTAAACTATCCAGTGACTCTCACTTGGATCTGCCTGATGAATGCTCATAACACTTAGAGCATTGATTACATCATGTACGTAGCATCATATAAATGATAGACCCTATAACAAAGGCATAAGGGCTCCATTTATGTGATCTCTTTATCATTCAAGAAGTCTACAAAGACAACACTTTACAGAGATCAACTCCACACTTCATAGGTAAGAAACCTATCTTGGAGTTTATCATGTCAAACCCTTTGACTATGGTGACTACGTACATTAACTGGGCATTGATTTTAGATCTATCTCTATAAATCTCAAAACCCAAATTGTGTTTGGAGGATCAATTTGATAGCTAGGTTCACTTATGATAACACACATACTTCATTCTCAATGAGTAGTATGTCATCAACATAAAATGTCAAGAAAGTAATAGCACTCCCACTTATCTTGTTGAATACACAAGGCTCCCCTTCATTCTTAACGAAGTCATAAGATTTAATCTCATTAAACCTTATATATGATCTATGGGAAATTTTACTTTAGTCCATAAATGAACTTAATACACACTCTTCTTGGATGTTATTGGAATTTGATTCCCCATAGTTGTATCATATACACCTATTCCTCAAAATACTTTAGAGGAACACTATCTTAACATCCAATTAGCTTATCACATAATTATAGAGTGTAACAATCAAAATCCGAATGGATTAATCAATGGAATAGGTAAAAGATCTCATCATAGTCAACCTTTTGACTTCAATGATATCATTTTCAACTATTCTCACCTTTGAAGGTATCTACCTTCTAATCCACTCCAATCTATTCTTTAGTGATCCATTTATTCCTTATGGATACTATATCCTTAGGTGGATCTATCAAGTTCTAAACTTGATTAGAATAGATAAAGTTTATATCGGATTTTATTGTCTCTTCCCATTAATGAATCAATATCTCATATTGGTTCTATATAGATCCTAGGATCAATATCCTTATTATCTTATGCCTCATTTCATCTATCAGAGATATGTCTCACATATCTCTTAAGTAGAATGGACACAAGTAAAGACCTATCATTTGTCCTTGTGTAATTATTAACTAGCACCTTAATAGAAGTGTTATTTGGTTGTGGGACTGGAACATCTTCCATATATACCTTTCTCCCACTATCTTTCTTAAGAAGGAACTTTTCCTTTAGAAATATAGTGAGCTGAGCAACACATACCCTTATACATAAGGGTCGTATATTTAATATCCAAAAGTTTCCTTAGGATATTCCACAAGCCAACACTTCATAGTCTTATATTCCAACTTGTTAGAGTTATACTTCTTCACCAGGTCGGACATTCCGAAACCTTAACTTGCTTAAGGTCAAGTTTTAACCCCTTTTCCATATCCTATATGGAATAATCAGAACAAGTTTAGAAGGTACCTATTAAGAACAAGTGGTTATAATGAGTACTTAACCAAAATTAGACAAAGAGGAAATTTGCAAAACTCGTCATTGTTCATATTATGTCTTACATAATATGACTTCTTATTTTAGCTACTCAATTAAGCTAAAATGTGTAAAGAGGTGTCCATTAGATTCTAATATCCTTCAATTATATGTGAATTATGTACTTAAGTATTCCTCTCTTTGATCTCATCAAAGAGTTCTAATACTAGTTCCATTAGTATCTCTACTTCATACTTAATCTCAGATAATTTCTCAAAGGTCTTAGATTTGTACTTCATAAAGTACATGTATCCATACCTAGAGACATCATCTTTGAAATAATGAAGTAGAAATATTCTTCTTTAGCCTTACTAGATATGGGCTAACATACATCTAAATGTATGAGTTCTAATAACTCATTAACCCATTCTCCATGTCTATATAAAGCTAAAGTGTAGATTGATCTAAATCAACCCATTTCCTCTTAAAAGGAATATTCACACATAACATGAGAGCTTACATATCAAATATGATTAAACAATTCATTAAGCTCCCACTGGCAAACACTTTGCCATTCAATCTATTAGAACATCTATCAATTCCATAGCTTAGAATAAATCAACATTTATTCAAATAGGAAATCATATAATGTTCTTGTAGAAGGATATGATAGCAATATTAATTATTAAGACATCTCCATAAGGCTATTAAAGAATTGCACCTCCCACTAATAATGATGCAACTTTTGCACCATTTCATATGTAGGTCAATATCTTCTTTATTAAGCCTTCATTTACTTGTCATCATCTACAACTCCTTGTAGATATAAGATGCATATCTGGTATCTCATACCATCAGATGCATCCATAGTATCTAATATTATGATATACACATATAGTATCAAATACTATTAAGTGTATATTTAAAACAAGTAAGTCCCAATGACTTGGATACATGAAGCTTCTCAAGCTCCACCTTTGCATTATATACAAAACACTTTGTACTTCCTCTTCCACTTATCATCATCATGACAGTGTAAGAATCATGTCTTATTCTGGCTTTATTATCTTGACCACCTTCTTTTACTATTAACTCTCTCCTATTTTATCTAATGATTTTACTTCTTACTATTGGTCTCACCAACAAGAAGTAATTAAGATGTATTGTTGTTCTAAGTTGCCCTTTAGTTAACTCATCACTATGAGCCATGATGGATCTCATATCCATCCATCCATGTTGTCTCTATAATTTATATCTCATAGAGACTAACATCTAATTTAAGGCAAACAATGCATCTTGTCTATGAGATAAGATCTTATCTTTCTTTCATATCACTAGATAATTTAGGAGACACCTACTTCTCAAGTAGAATAGTTAATTGGTCAACTATGAGAACAATTCTCTTAGTTCTAAACCAGTCTAAGAAGTGTGAGCCATTAAGATATGTGGCATCTAATATGCCATACTAATGGTGGTTTATTATCGTATTCTACAACGAGAGATATAATTTTATCAATATAACATTGTAGACATTCATTAAAATTAAGATATGGTCTTTGATCCTAATTTATGCTCCCACTAATTTTCGACGAATTTGCATAACCCTCATTATGCAAAGACGGGATATCACGATGAAATCCTAGTGGGGACTAAGACCCTATTAACCTTATGGTGATGACCTTGTGGTAGCACAACAAATCACCCCATACTTAATAGGTAGGCAACTATTGCCGAGTTGCAACTCTTGCAACTCTTAGTCATTTAGCCTCTAGAGTTATGACCTTGTGGTAGCACAACAAGCCATATACTCTAGTTAGGTCAAATCCGCTTGTTACGTTATGAGAATGGATTCTTCTCACGGCCCTTGTGGTAGCACAACAAAGCCATGCAAATGGTCCACCCCAAGGTTCGGCAAATGCCTTAGCCATGATCACCAATCCCTTGCTGAATGAGTCTTGTGGTAGCACAACAAACCCATCCAATCTAAGATTGGCTCATCAAGACCATAACAACGGAAGGCTACGTGAGTCATTCTTAATGTCACACGTTTATCAACCTAATTATGACAAGGAGGGATTTTATTTTAGTCTCATCAATAATATGTGCTAAGTATATATAATACCTTTGGAATATCATATATCTAAGGTATAACCTGTAGCACACATCCACATATCAAATATGCACAAAATCATGTGATCATGGACTTAACCCTAAGCATGCACCTAAGGCACCCCTATAGGTGCAAATCCTTGCTTCAGATGCTTGAGTTGGTATGCTCCCACTTCAGAAGGGTGCTTCTCCAAGTGGTCCCGCTCTCCAACCTTCCACGAACCAGCTTCTAACTCTTACAAGCGGCTTAAGGGTATGCAGACCCACAAATGTACATAACTCAATAAGAAACCTTGGTTTTAACCAAGGGGAGTACATTAATGGAGGGAGGTAGAATGTACAATCAGATTGTATAGAGAGAGAGTAGGCACACGCAGGCCCCATTTAATAACATAACCAACATAATTAAAAGCAATCACAAGCCAAGCACAATTAAGTCCATGATCACCTCCATACACACACTAACATTCATCACATGAACATAGAGCGCATACGTGATAATTATATGAGATATATCATATATATCAGCATAAAATTATATAATTTATTTTGAAATTCTCAATTTCATGCATGTCGAATTTTTCATGAAATAAATAACATGAAAATAACATGACAACAACATATAAACAATTTATACGAAATGGACATAGAATACTAAACTATTTAGAACATTCATGCATTCCCAATACTGTGCAAGGTCATAAATTAATGTCCCAATTTATATTCCGTAAAATCTCATTTTACAGAATTAATTAAGACACTAATAATTTAAGTTAAACCTTTAAAACAATTTTAAAGTTTAACCATGAGTGAATCTATGTAAATAGGGCTAAACATCATCTAACATGTCATTAAACACTTTAAAACATGTTAAATAATATTATAGAATTTTTCAGAATTTTTCTGGATTTTTCTGGCATTTTCTCGGATTTTTCTATGATTTTAAACAATTTAAAATCATTTGAGAAATAACTGGCGCATTGCGCCAAGCTCGCTGGCGCACAGCGCCCCTTTTCCGTGCGCCCGCATGCGCCGCAGGGTGCGCCGGGCTTCAAATAGCGCTGCGCCGCTACAGTGTACCCGCCTGGTGCGCCGGCCCGCGGCTACTGTAGCGACCGGGTCCGAATCGGATCCGGACGTCTTCTTCTCCGCCCGATAAGGGCGCGGCCAGCACTGTTCATCGGGAGGAAATCCATCTCATAGAATCGGATTTATCTCCTTATCCCGGACTCCGAAAAATCTGGAAAAATATGCGTTGGAATCCTTATCAAATAAGAAATCCAAAACAGTCAGCCTCATATCCAGGAAAAATCGTAGTCGTCCGGAAAATGAGGAAGAAGAGGCGGCGGTCACCCAAATTCCGTAGCAGAAATCTCTATTTTGCAACGCGGATAACTCCTTATCCAGGAAGCCAAATATTCTCCAAAAATACAATTTAGAATCCTCATCATATGAAGTTTCCAAATATGTATATATCCCTTCAGAGAAAAATTCTCTATCAACGGGAAATCAGGAATAAACAAGTCGGCGCCGCCAGATTCCGCAGAACCCTAGTTCGTCGGAAAACTCAAAAATTCTCATCCTCCGCCGTCGTTCAAAGCTGGATATCAAAGGTAAAGGCTAGGTAATCATATTACCCATCTCCCAAACCTTTTCCAAGCCTCAATTTCTACTGTGGACGGAGATTTCACAAAATCCCCAAATCCGGGTGTTGGTTCGGGCATGACAGAAACACCAACTTTTGAGGCTTCTCCCGAACACTACAGAGATCCAAACTTAAAACGGTTTGCGGAGATGGAAATACCTATATCACGAGATTCTACCAAGGCTAACCAATATTTTATCTGAGTCATACACAGAATATGGTGGCCTCGTCAAAACAGACGTTTGCACAGATTCGGGAACACATAAATAACATGAAATAATGTCGATTCGACGTCGGTTTCGACCGAGACTTGAACCGGGCTCTGATACCACTGTAAGGAATCGTCCATTAAAATTTGGTACAGCGGAAGCGACGATTCCTATGGGTTCCTTTAGAATCCGTCTCAATCAGAACCGAACGACGAAAACCGAAAACCGATCAAATCGGGTTCGAATATACCTGATAGGGATTCATATAATCCCATGGAGAGGAAGGATATGAGCTTCTCAAGCTCTTCAAACCGTTCAAGTGTCCGGTCTCCAGCAGTATCCACACGAACTTCATCCACAGCAGGTTCTCCCTTCGCGCCGGCCTCGAGAACTCTTCCCGAACGGAGCTCCATCGACCATGGACACCTTCTAGAGAGAGGAGGAGGTAGGGAGGAGGCTTGGGACGTGGTTTTCACCCTTGGCTTGATTGGGTTTGGCTGAAACCATTAGTATTTATAGAGAATTATGGATTTTTTCATAAAAACCCAAAATCTCTATAAATTACGTCCTTGCCCCTGTACTTGTGGATAAGTCCTTTTGTGTGTGACCCACTAGGCCCAATAACCTATTTGGTTGAGGCCTAAATAAAATAGAACAATTCTATTTAATTTTAATTAAATCCGATAACAGATTAATCGGCCTACCGATCATGAAGGGTACAAGCCACATCCCATGATCCCAAATGGCTATGAGGATAATTTCATCTCCATTGAGCCTTTCCATCATCAGTTACCACATGGATATAAACCCTCATCCATCTAATGTCCCGGTCGGAAAAGGAGTACGGCATCGACTATCAACTCCTTAGTGTACCGACTCTATAGGATCCTGTACTCGGAATTGGATCAATTGGAAAACTCCTTTTCCAATTATCCTATCTACCCTGGCCAGGGATTTAGAGTACTATCCCATAGGACATTCACTCTCACTTACCGAGAGTGGATGATCCCTTGTTGTCCGCTCAATTGCCTCCATCGGATTTTCCTTGTACCCGATCCATCGCTATATAGGACCATCTAAATTGTGATCCATAAGTCAATGGTCAAAGCACAAGTTCCACCCAACAAGGCATCTTTGGCGACTCAGGTCAAAGGTCCAACCATGCAACCGTGATGATAGAAAACCCTGATAGACAGTTCGGTAAGATACCATTCAGGGTTTCTAATTCGGTCAGTTCAGTGAACTCATTCAACTAATGAGCACCTGCATGTGTATCTCAGTGTCTCCACACTAATGACCAATGAGATCGGTCGCCCTCATCACATGAGAAGACATCACATACACTAGTCTATCCGGATCCTTGATGTCCCGTCTCAAGTATCCTACGACTAGGAACATTTAGATCAAATACCTCTAGATGATCAATCTCATTATCATGATCTCATCATGATTTAATCATCATTGTTTTTGATCAAGGACTTCATTATTATATTCGCATCTAATAAGAGCTTATAATGAAGATTTGCCTAATTAATTGAATAAGATATTTCTAGAAATGTCGAATCATATCATATATGATTGGCTTGTAGGGCATACATTTCTATCAACTAGGTGACAAATGGTAAAAGGTGATGTGAAGTGCAAAATGCAATGATGGTGATGATGTAAGATTGATGAGAATGTGGATTTGAGTGAAGTCTTCAGGCATAGTTCATCGATCAGCATCTCTGGTCCATCCTTGTCTTGCCTTCTGATGGAATACAACACCATGAGAATGTTCAGCTGGTGGTGCTTCCTTTCTTTTCGCCGCAAGGTTGGCATGACGTTCCTTGGGGAACACTGATCTCGCCAATTCACCTGTTAGGACTAAAAAGGTTGCCTGCACATTTCTGGTTAGTACCCAACAGACATAATTGTCATATGAAGCAGATTGTTCATGCAATGATCAACTGAAGATTTTACTATTAGAATCATCATTTGGATGTCAAAACAACATTTTTGATGATGGTTCCTTTAGCAAAAATGTCACTTTTAACATTATAGACAATTTCTGCTTTTTTGAGATTTTTTTGAAATTTTAGAATTTTTTGTCCATGTGCCCCCAATCGAGGGCACCTGGCCATGCGCCCTGGGGTGGGGCACCTGGCCATGTGCCCCCAGATGAGGGCACATGCGCCCTGAGGCAATTTTTTTTTTGTGCAGAAAAATTGTACCTAATGGCCCTTCTCTTTTGCTTCTTCAGCCCCTGCAAACACTTAGCAAAGATGATTAATTTTTCATCATGACTCATCCCTTTGCCTGTATATCGTTTGCCTTGATTTTGAGTCAAAGGGAGGAGCCTTCTTAACAAGGTGGAATAAAACAAATGACTTAAATGAAATAGGGGTAAGGGTTAAGAGAACTTACCTGCCGTGGTGTGATTCTTCTCCTCTTCTACATTGAAATGCCTGAAACACTTGATAGAAAGAGGATTAGATCTTCACCGTGACTCATCCCTTTGCCTATTATGGTCAACTTTGACTTAGGTCAAAGGGGAGAGCCCTCTTAACAAGATAATTAAAGTAAAAAAATGGATATGCAATACAGAAATGGAAATAAGCATGACAGTCAAATAAACATGGATGCAACTAAGGCAATGATCATGACTAAGCAAAAATTTTTTTTGGGTTTTCTTGAAAACAATCATTTTTTTTGGATTTTCAAAAGTATTCAATTTTTTTTTGGATTTTTTGAAATATGTATATATATATTTTTGAATTTTTTAAATATTCATCATTTTTTTAGGTTTTTGAAATATGCATTTTTTTGGGTTTTTGAAATATGCATTTTTTGTGGATTTTTGAAATATGCATGTTTTTTTGGAATTTTGAATTTTTTTGTAGAGAAAATGCTGGTATTTGAGACAATTCATCGATCTTTGGAGTTTGTCAAGACTCAAGTGGTAGATGCCACGTGCAAAAATGAAGTTCCCTACCTAGAATCCTTCAAACCTTCTTCCTTTGATCAGCTTGGGTTCCACCTGGATTTGGTCGGTTTACCCAACCCAAGGTGTTTAAGGAGGAAGAGTATAGAGGAAGTCCTTGATAGGGTTTGAAGATGTTGAGAGGTATTTCTCTACTCTCACTCAAATTACCCATTGGGGTTTGGCCTCTTTGGGTTTTTCTTTCTTTTTTTGCTCTTTTCTATGTGGCACATTTTTGGACAGGTTTTTGACCCGTGGGGACATTGCCCATCTTTTAGTGCCTTTTGCCTTGACTATCGTTCTGGGTACTCATTCGGACAGGTTGATCATTTTTATTTTTCTAACCTGAGGGGTTCATTGCCCATCATTTGGCACCCTTTTGTACCCTCTGAGACGGCCTCCTACTAAGGTGGGAGTGTTTTCGATACTACCCCCCTTTAATCTTCTCTCCCTATCTTGGACCGAGTAGAAGAGAATAGGGTAAGGGTATTCCTTCAATTTCTAGATTTCTGCCTTGCCATTCGCAAGTGTCAGGTTGTCTGGATTCTAGGATCGGGAAGTGTTGTGTGTGTAGGATGGTACCTACCCTTGACTTCTCATGAACAACATAGGATCGATGACTTGAGATTATACCAGTGGTTTCTCCATTTTTATGGAAAGTACTTTTTGAGGTAAACTCCATTCCAAGGATGATTTAATTTTTCTCCATCTGCATTAGTCAATTCATATGCATTACCTGGATACTTTTCAGTGATTACAAAAGCCCCTTCCCAGTTAGGTTACAACTTGGAGCAGGGACCCCCTGGCTTAACGAATATGCGTTTGACTATCATCTCACCGATCTCGAATTTTCTCTCGACCACCCTCTTTTGATAAAACCTTTTGAGTCTATTCTGATAAGTCCGGGCATGCTCAGCGGTGGCTAGGCTTCTTTCATCCAAGAGTTCAAGCTGTGCAAGGAGAGATTCTCTTCTCTCATCAACAGGAATATCCCTGTCGAGCTGAACTCGAAGAAATGGAAATAATACTTCGTAAGGAACCACTGCTTCCATCCCATATGCCAAAGCATACGGGGTTTGTCCAGTGGGAGTCCTTACGGAAGTACGATAAGCCCATAGAGCATCTACAAGCTTATCAGGCCAGTCGGCAAATTTGCTAGATTTACAAGATTTCTTGATGAGTTTGATTAAGGTTTTGTTGGTGGCTTCTACTTGACCATTGCCTTGAGGATAGTATGGTGATGAATGATGCAATGAAATGCGATACCTGTTGCAAAGATCACACAGATCTTGAGAAAGAAATTGTGGCCTATTATCGGTGATGATGTCGCTGGGGATCCCGAACCTTGCAATGATGTTGCGCTTGATGAAGGAGCAGACTGTTGACGCTTTAATCTCCACGAATGCTTCCACTTCAGCCCACTTTGTGAAGTACTCCGTTGCCGTCAGAATGAATGATTTTGAGCGCATTTTCTTAGCAAGGGCTTGGGCATTCACATGACCACCACAAACTCCAGAATGTGCTTCCTTCAGCACCAACTCAGCTTCTTCTTCATCAAGACATCTGAGTAAGATTCCACTTAGGCTTCTCTTATAGAGCACTCCTCCTAGGATTGTATACCTCTGGGATACTCTTCTAATTGCCTTATTTTCTTTGGTGGTTGATCCAGGCGGATATGACTGATCTTGGCAATACCTCGCAATCTCGTCATACCAAGGTCTCTCACCTTCTTCTAATTCTTCCAACTCAATTAAGGAGATTTCTTTTTTATGTTCCAAGTATTCCTTTCTGTTGAACCTCTCCTTAACCTTCAGAAAACATCCGTCCTCAATTGCTGGAATTGTCATCTTACAGATGTGGATAGTCCGCACTTTCCTGCCTAGTGGGACAGATAGAGATGAAGCTAGTGAAGCTAAGGCATCGGCGAGGATATTCTGAGAGTGGGGGACATGGACGAAGGTGAGTTTGAAGAATAGCTTGATGTAGCAGGTGGTGAGCTCCTGCTAGGGTTTGAGGTTTGGATGAGAAGTTCGGTACTTGGATAGGACCTGGCGTAGGATCAATTGACTATCAACTATTACCCTCAGTTCGGTGGCACCATGGAAATGAGCGGCCACCAGCCCGGCTAACAAGGCTTCATACTCAGCTATGTTGTTGGTTGCTGGAAAGTTAAGCTGAAAAGCCTGTGGAATGGTGACACCTTCAGGTGACAGAAGGACAATACCTATCCCTCTACCATGAGAGTTCAGAGCCCCGTCAAAATATAATGTCCAAAGATTGGAAGATCGGACTGACATTAGTTCGTCATCCGGGAACTCTGACCGGACTGGGTCAAAGACGGGTATGGGATGATGGGCAAGGTGTTCAACATTAGCATAACCCTTAATTGCCTTCTGTGGGACATAAGTGATATCAAATTGGGATAAGAAACTCTGCCATCGCCCTAACCGATCAGTCAAGACTGTCTTCTCTAACAGAAGTTTAATGGGATTGATACGAGCAATGAGTTTGACTTGGTGAGCAAGGAAATAATGTTTGAGTTTCTAAACCACCTAAACAAGAGTAGCAAAGGTCTTTTCTACCACAGTGTACTTTAGCTCACAAGCATCAAACATCTTAGACAAGTAATAAGTAGCTCGTTCTTTCCCTTCTTCATCAACTTGTGCAAGGACTGCCCCAAGAGAGTTCTCAAGAATCGAAATGTAGAGGACCAAGGGCTTGTCGGGAATTGGTGGTCTAAGTACAGGGGGACTTGCCAGGTATGTTTTCAACCCATCAAATGCCTCCTGGCACTTCGAATCCCAATTAAGCTCGGCCCCCGCCTTGGTTAACTCATAGAAAGGTTTACACCTTTGGGAATGTTGTGAGATAAACCGGTGGACAAATTGTAGCCTCCCAATCAATCCTCGAAGCTCTTTCATATTCTTCGGAGGAGGCATACCAATAATTGCTTTGGCCTTGTTTGGGTCGATCTCTATGCCCCTTTTGCTTACTATGAACCCAAGTAGCTTTCCTGATGAAACTCCAAATATGCACTTCTTAGGGTTAATTTTTAGCTTGTATTCTCTAGCTCGTTGCAAAACTTTCCTTAGCACTTCAAAATGATCTTCCCGACTCTTGGACTTGATAACCAAATCATCCACATACACCTCTACAAGGGTGTGCATCATGTCATGAAAGATAGCCATCATAGCCCTCTGATATGTAGCACCAGCATTCTTTAACCCAAAGGGCATGACAACATAGCAATACGTTCTCCAAGGTGTAGTGAATGAGGTCTTCTCTTGGTCCTCCTCAGCTAACCGGATCTGATTGTATCCAGAATATCCATCCATGAATGAAAGCATCTCAAATCCAGCTGTGTTATCAACCAAAGCATCGATATGAGGTAAAGGAAAATCATCCTTAGGACACGCTCGGTTCAAGTCCCTGAAATCTATACAAATCCGAATTCGTCCATCCTTCTTCATAACAGGGACTATGTTAGCAACCCATTGCGGATATAGGACAACTTTAATAAATTTTGCTTGGTGTAGTTTGTCAACCTCTTCTTTCATTTTGAGTGCAATATCAGGGTGGAACCTCATGAGCTTTTGTTTAACCGGGGTAGTTTCAGGTTTCAAGGTTAATCTATGTTCAACCAGTGAATTATCTAATCCCGGCATATCTTCATATGTCCATGCGAACGTGTCCTTATATTCTTCTAAAACTTTGATCAAACGTTGTTCTTCTGAGGGAGTGAGGATTGCACTAATGAGGATAGTCTTAGGATCTTCCAGGGTTCCTAAATTCAGTTCCTTGGTCGGTTCATTCCCTGTGGCTGATGGTTCTTCAAATCTTCTAAGTCCAGATGCATATGCATCAGCCAAGTCCTCGATTTCATCCTCGGATTCGGGATGCTTCTCCGATACCACCTCATATACTCCCAAAGTATGATCTATGTTATGCTCATCCTCATATCGGATTTCATCTAGCTGGATGATATTATCCAAAAAGTTTGGCAGCTTTGCACACTCTACGCATTTCTGTGCCAATTGTTGCAGATACCTATTTGGAACTCGCTTACCTATGACCTTCTTATTTCCTAACCTAACTTGACCTACTGAAGATAAAGCTAGAAAGGTGGTATTTACAGTGGAGGGAGGATCGAGTAAATCGATCAATGATTCAGAAGAGAGGGATCCCAGATTGGGAGCACCCTCTGGGATGAGTAGAGACGCCTCCTCGATGGAAATATGAGTTTCAGAGAAGACATTTTTTTTTTGGGATTCTCAAGTAAAAAGATAGAATGAGCCTGAGTGACTCGAGGCTTGCTAGAAGATGACTGAATTAATAGAGAGAAAAACTTAAGAATAAAGGGGAAAAGGGGGCTCGTGGGCCCAATGGTAACAGAAAGTGGACACGTGGGTCCAAAACTGATGAAAAAAGTAAACGGGTACGTGGACCCGATTTCAGAAATAAATGGGCATGTGAGCCCATGTTGAGAAAAGCCCTCAGTTCTGAAGTTGATGAGGGAAGCAAATGGGCAAGCATGCCCAGTAAGAGTGGAAGGTTGAAGAGGGCACATGGGCCCAAAGTGGTTAAGTGGGCCCTGAAGCCCATCCAAAATATCTAGAAACAAAGGTACGAGGTTCAACCATGGGATTGTTGTATTTGGGCCTCGTGGAATGGTTTTGACTTGGGTGGTCTGCTGAACCAGATGATCCAATATTGGTCTGCCCTTGGGTGGTTCTTGATACTCTTCCCCACTTGAGAACAAACGAGTTAAAGATAAGCACAGGTCTTCCAAGTCTTCTTCTTCTTCATCTGGAGCCTTTCTCCTCTTGACAGCTATCACGAAACTTTTGCCATCTTCAGCCATCATCATGGTCTCCCCTTTGATAAAGAATGTATGGAGCCCCATGGCATATCCTGGCTGGAAGATCCTCCTTGGGATGGAACCCTCTTCATATCCCAACCCCTACCTGCGTGGCCTTTTCACAGTTTTAATTGGCTGAGTGATCCCTTGAAGATCCTTGCCTAAACCTCTTCCAGGCTGATAGCCCAATTTCATCATCATCCGCCATCCCAGTGTGTCTGGTAGAGAGGTGGTCATGCATCTAACTTCTGGTAAATCTCCCATTGAGATCTGGGGTTGTATTGACAAACCAAGGGGTGTCAAAGTAGGATCATTCATCTCGTCCCTTATAGGCATGCTAGTCACTTTGACCACTTGTCCTTTAAAGGGAAATTTTATACACTGGTGGTTTGTTGAAGCCACAGCTCCTATTGCCTCCAAGTATGGCCTGCCAAGTATAGTGCGAAAAGTTGGATTCATATCTAAAACATGAAAATCTATTGTGACCATACATGGTCCAATTTTAACTTCTAGAGTGACCACCCCACGTGCAGACTTCTTGGAGTTGTCGTAGGCCATCACCATGGCACAGGATGGCTTGATTTCTTGCTCAGAAATGCCGCACAACGGCAAAGTTTCTTGCGGCATAACGTTGATAGAAGCTCTAGTGTCAACCAAACATGATTTCACTTAGACATTGCAGATGATCACAGCCACATGCAAAGCATATATCCTGACCTCTGGATCTGCTAATTCTTCTTGAGAGAAAGTGAGTGTTGGGTGCTCACTTCTAAGGACTAACACTGTGGTGATCTTCTCAGGTGAAAGATCTTCATTTACCATGACCCTTTGCAAATATTGCTGTAGAATCTCCTGGTGCACCTTTGATCTTTTGATCAACTCAGTATGGAAATACGGGCCGGTGTCTTATCCAAATGCTTCAACAAATCATAGGTTGTGCCTGGCAAGGGTTCTTCGACTTATTCCTCCTCCACTGGATCCTGCGATTGAGTACTAGCTTGGGGAAAGAGCCGTTAGAACATCCTCCCACTCCAAAGCACCGGGGCTATTTGGCGATTGGCTATTTGGCGATTGGCTATTCAGCATGTCCCTTACAGGCATGCTAGTCACCATGACCACTTGTCCTTTAAAGGGAAACTTTATTCACTGGTGGTTTGTTGAAGCCACAGCTCCTATTGCCTCCAAGTATGGCCTGCCAAGTATAGTGCGAAAAGTTGGATTCATATCTGAAACATGTAAATCTATTGTGACCATACATGGTCCAATTTTAACTTCTAGAGTGACCACCCCACGTGCAGACTTCTTGGAGTTGTCGTAGGCCATCACCATGGCACAGGATGGCTTGATTTCTTGCTCAGAAATGCCGCACAACGGCAAAGTTTCTTGTGGCATAACGTTGATAGAAGCTCTTGTGTCAACCAAACATGATTTCACTTAGACATTGCAGATGATCACAGCCACATGCAAAGCATATCTTCTAAATTCTGGATCTGCTAATTCTTCCTGAGAGAGTGAGTGTTGGGTGCTCACTTCTAGGGGCTAACACTGTAGTGATCTTCTCAGGTGGGAGATCTTCACTCATCATGACCCTTTGTAAGTACTGCTGTAGAATCTCCTGGTGCACCTTTGATCTTTTGATCAACTCAAGTATGGAAATACGGGCCGGTGTTTTATACAAATGCTTCAACAAATCATAGGCTGTGCATGGCAATGGTTCTTCTACTTGTTCCTCCTTTACTGGATCCTGCGGTTGAGTACTAGTTTGGGGAAAGAGCCATTGGAACATCCTCCCACTACGAAGCACAGGGGCTATTTGGCGGTCGGGTAGAGGTGACGGGTTAACTGGGGTGGGTTGTGGTGGAATAGGTGGTGTAGATGCAGGTATGATAGGTAATGGGATCGATGGTTCTGGGATGATGGGGTTAGTTGGTAGAGGGGTAGGATTTGGAGGTGGTAATGATGGTTATACTAGTGGTCTAATAAGAAGAGGCCGGGGTGCAGAAGTGGTTGATGAGTTTAATGAAGATGTAGGTTGTGGGATTGGTTGTGCTGGTATGATAGGTTGGGGTTTTGGAGTGGTAGAGCTCGTAGGCTGGGGGTTCAGGTTTGGTGGTGTTTGTGGTGGTCGGATGAGCAAGGGCCGGTGTGTAGCAATGGTTGAAGGAGGTGTAGTTAGAGAGGGGGCTGGCCTAATGAGGGGTCGGCGAGAAGAAGTGGAGGCCAGTGGTTGGGTTATTGAACTTGGTGGTGGTTGTGGAGTAGAAGGTGCACGGATTATTTGTCTAGGAGGGTTCCTAGCAGGAGGCCTAGCCGGGTTGACAGGCATGGTTGTATTGTGGCTTTCTAGTTGCCAACCTTGAGCACGACTGGCATCTCCCTGGACAATGGAGTGTACTAGACCAATTCCTGGATTTGGATGTGCTGGTGCCGGTGCTGGAGCGGGAGCATGTAATGGGAGCAGATTCTGAACAATCCCCAAGCCAGGTTGTTGTTGAGGTTGAGCCGGTGGACACTGCCGCTGCTGCTGCCTAGTCTTCATAGCTTGTATGCATTCCCCCATTTGAACCCAATCAATGCTGCCTTGGTCATTCAGATCGTGGATGTAATCCTTGAATTGAAAGCACACTTCTACAATGTGACCAGGACACCGGTGGTAAGTACAGTATCGGGACATATCTGCGTTTGTTGGCCAAACCTCTCTTTCCTTGGGCAATTTCAACTGTTTTTCTGCCATGAGTACATTGAAGATGTCGGTCAAGGAGTAAGGGAGTTGCTGGTAGTTCTCTCTCCTAGGACCTCCCCTTCGTGGTGCTTGATTGGGTGTTGGCGGTGCCCTATTGTAGGTAGGTTGACGAGGTTGCTGGGGTTGTGCTACTGGTTGCGGGGGTTTTTTTGGTTGTCGTGGTTGTGGTGGCCTAACCTGTTGTTGAGGTGGGTAATAGGAAAGGTTTTGTGGTGGGTTTATGTACTGGTTTTGATGGTTCCCTCCCTGGTTCCCCACAGTGTTTATTGCTTCGTTGTTGACCACTCCTTCGGGTGTAGGCTCAACTGGTGCGGAGGGGGTTTTCCTGAAGTTTCTAGGTTTAAGATCAAAAGGGTTTATCATGGTGGCATCCTTGAAGTGGGCTTGCAAGTATCGGGCACTGTCATAGAGTTCATTCATAGTGGTAGGACAGTGCACGATCAATACATTCCTCAAGGCTGGTGTAGTGTTGCCAATAAGCATCTTCACTTGTTCCCCTTCAGAAATCACATCTGTTAATTTTTCTGCCATTCCCCTCCAGCGATCAGCAAACTTTATGAAGTCCTCTTCAGGCTTCATCTTCTCAGCAATCAAATCCGTATTGGAGCATGCTGGTGCCACCCGGTCTCTGTATCTTTGCAAGAATTTGGTTTTAACAATATCGAAGTCTCCTGACTCAAAGGAGTCGAGTGAGTAGAACCATTCCAATTCAGACCCTTCTAATGATCGACGGAACAAGAAGGCAAGAACCCTACGATCATTTTTCCAGAATGAGGATTCATAGAGAAAATCTTTAAGGTGGAGAAAAGGGTTGCCAGTACCATTGTAGCGGCGATAAACTGGTAGCTAAGAAGGTGGCAGGTGTAGGACTGGCAGAGAAGGAATGGAAATCTCAGGAACTGACTTGGAGTCCAGGTGACATCTCAGCTCTTCATAATGTTCATTCATCTGGGTGAGCTGATCCATGATTGCCTGGGTGAGAGCAGGTTCTTGGTTTACTGGTGGGGGTATGTGGTTAAAGACATGATTTTGAAATTGAGGAGCATGACTTGGCAAATTTACTGAAGATTGTCCCATGACTTGATGGGTCACGGGAGCAACATGGTTAAAATAAGATGGTTGAACAAATGAGGGTTGGACCACAGATGGTTGAACTATAGATGGTTGAACTACAGATGGTTGTGCTAGTGCCAATGATGGTTGAATCTCAGATTGTTGAACAATAGGTGGTTGAATGAGTGGTGGTCGAACCAGAGGACAAGGAGGTGAGGCAACTTGGTTAACTTCAGCCTGATCTGAGGCCATTTTGCCCTTCACCATGGATTGTATGTGGGCATAGATTTCTGGGTCGGTATAGAGAGACAACTCCCTAAAGAGTTGTTTGATATCACGAGGAGCAGATGGTTAAGGGACCTCTTGCACTTCTGACTCAAATAATGGATTAACACGGCCATCTGACGGATTTGGTTGATGACCCATCTCATGTTCTCGATGTTCAGCTTGTTCCTCCATTCCAACGTGTCTTCCAGACCTTAGTTGCATTGAACTTCAAGGAACAAACAAGTTGACAAAGTAAATAAAGAACATCTTTTTTTTTTAGTATTTTGCAAAAAGTTAGAGGTTTGAATTTTTGTTTGACAAGCAAGTGATGCAAAGACTTGAAAGCAAGATTACGCAATGATTTTGATTAAACCTTAGGTTTATGGATTTGTTAAGAATTGTTCTCTCGACAAATGGGTTAGGATCCTAACTCCAATCTCCAATGACCTAGGTTTCACACAATCTCACCACGTGTAGGTAACATAGGATGCTTTTGGTTTTGGGGAGTGGTACAACCAACCCGATCGTGAAGAGGAATACTCCACGTATGAGGAATTACGGAGGCCTTGATGAAAGCCAGCCAAGTCAACTAGGAAGGAATATCCCAGAAGAGAGGTCAGAATCCACCAAGAGGGTGTTTTGGATGGGAGGGGTAAATGGGAGAGTGAGCTCCCGCCTAAAAAAAGTGTAAAAGAAGGAGGTAGAGAGAAGGAGCAGAGAATGCAATCAACAAGTAATGAGCAAAACATGAACTTAAATAAACAAGCAATCAACACCAGACAAGCAATTAGAAACTAGACAAGCAACTAGAAACTAGAATCTAGACTTGTTTCTTATGTGAGCCAAATGGAGATAGTGAAAAGTGATGGAAAGAAGATGGTTCAGATCTGATAGCCAAGCAAAAGGGTGGTCCACGTGGGGACCGATGTAATAATAGGCTGGTTCACGTGGGAACCGGGGTAAAATGTAAAGGTGGTTCACGTGGGAACCAGTTTTTGGTAAAAAGGGTGGTTCACGTGGGAACCGGTTTGAATGGTCAAAAGAGAGCCACGTGGGGCCAATTAAAGGTGAATAAATATCTGATCCAAGTTGGGATAGATCGGGAAAAAAAGGGGCTTGGTTCACGTGGGAACCGAAGTAAAGAAAGAGATTGGTTCACACGGGAACCGGTTTAAAAGGAGAAGGGTGGTTCACGTGGGAACTGGTTTAAATAAAATGACAGAAATTAAATGGCATACTTGGCACTTAAGATATGATAAAATATGGGTGAAATCAGAAATTTTGAGATGGCATGAAGTTAAGAAAGGTGGAAAGAAGGAAAGGCTCACGTGGGAACCGGTCTAGATATAGAACTAGTTGCAAACAAAACACTAAGCACCCACAGTTGAAGACATTGCTTGTCCCACCGTGGTCACCACAAAGCTATCGACTCTGAAAATTCAGCGGGGCCTTCTCCTTTTCAGGGAAGTCCGTGAATCCAGATCGTCACCTCAAGAGGGGATGAGAAAAGAAAGGAAGAAAACTCGGAAAGCAACTCTCACCTCGGTCCCACACTCACATTGATCCCCGAACTTTCATCCCTTGGTGTCACTCGATCATCAAAGAGACGGTTAGGGTCATGTGGGAGGAGGGTGAGAAGAAATAAATTAAGACATGTGGTCGCCAGGAACCGTGGGTTCCAATTTATAGAATTAAAATGACCGTGTGTACCTTAGCGTGAAGAATGTGAGTTAAAGCTTCTCCTTCTTCGGCCGGCCGATGAAGAAGAGTCCTCAACGCGGTGGGTGCTTGATATTCTGGGCAACTAGACAAATAAACAAGTGAAAGAGACTATTAAAACTAAACAAGGTGGAGTATATGTAAAGAGAATAACATAAAACACACAATTGACTAGAACCTGACCGGATTCGGGTTATCTCTAACCCCCTTTTTTATTTTCGGAATAACAGAATAAAAGTAATGAAAAAAATGTAAAACAATTATAGGAGGATGGATAATCATGAAACAAAGAGATAGGAAAAAAAACAGCAAGATTCTGATTTGAATAGAGAGAGATATGGCCAAATCTGGGTTGTCGAAAAAGCCGAGCAGCAGTCCAGGCTCTGCCAGGCGCGACTTTGCTTCTGCGCTCATCACGACCAACCCCGACCTCGGAATCAAGTTCCATAAATTGCAAACTGAATAAGACTTGGAGGGGAAGAACTTTAATGAATAGAGCTTGGACAGCAGACGTCCACACACTTCTGTAGAAGCCAAAGAAGAAAGACCTGGCTGATCACCTGCAGAACAGTCTTCCTCTCTCTTGAACCGAATTTTCTCTCTCTTAAAGCTCAAAATTATCTCTCTAAAAATCACAAAATCAATGCAGGAGGGAGTTTAGACGTCTTGAGATGCCTGGGGAGTCATGCTCATGCCTCTGGAATGACCGTAATTGGAGTTTATTTATAAGAGAACGAACAGACCTATCCGGACTAAAAAAATAGGGGTCCTTGCGCCCTACCCCTGGGCGCATGCGCCCTGGTGCAGGGTGCATGCGCCCCACTGAGGGGCGCATGTGCCCCCTAGTAAGGGCGCATGGCACTATTCCCGAAAAAGTTGGTCTTATCCGGTCGATCCATTCCGCGGTAGAGTCCAGGTGAAAAACTGGGTCCCTCGTGCCTCAAGGGTAGGGCGCATGTGCCCTCAAGTGAGGGCATGAGGTCACGTGCCTCACTGGTAGGGCGCATGAGCACGTGCCCTGGGTCCTGGGCGCATGTGACCAGGAACCCGGGCGCATGGGACTATTTTTGCGCGTCCTTCTTCCAGAAGCCATTGCGAACACTCCAGAACTCGGAATTCGACGCCGTTTGTTGCGTTGGAAAGATAACAGGCCGAATAAGATTTCTATAGCATCGGATCATCCATCACACCCTCCAAAACTTCAGAATTTTATCCGGAAGTTAGGGTAGTAAAGAGAATATCCGATACAGGTCAAAATGACTCCGACGGCAAACCGGAAAGGCACGATATGCAACAAAACTTGTCCGGGGTGTGAATATGACCATAACCTTCAATGCATGATCATTAGGCATTGGTCATTCAGCCAATTTCCATGTTTACATGATTTACGTGTGGCTTTCGCTCGGAAATTATGGCTTTTTGCGAAAAACTTCAGAAAACATCCGATTTCATTTGGCGAAGCTCCAAATCAACTTTTAAAAGGCCCGACATCATTCTAAGGTAAATCATACATGTTACCTTATAAAACATGAGTTTTATGCTCTGAATTAGGCGAATTTGGCGTGTCTACATCACGGATAGGCCAAAATTGAACATTGGAGGGATGATGGTTCCTAATAAGGTGTCTTGACCTCTAATGGACAATCTATATCTTCAACTATTTTCTGCATAATTACCTTTTTATCTCAAATAACATCATATAGGCATCATTGCATAGCATCAACCTTTTCTCCACAGACCACCTCTAGGCCCTACCAGATCTCCCTCTCTATTCTATTCTCTCTGTGTTATGTCATCATCTCCTTTTCTTCTTTTTCGTCATTAGGATGATGTCATCACCACATTTTCACCATCATAGTGATAATGTTTTTGATCATCTTTTCTTTATTTATTTATATTATATAGGCATCATTGCATACCATCCACCTTTACTCCCTAGAGGGGGGCGCATGCACCCAAGACTAGGGCACATTGTCCCTATTTTTTCGGATGGATCGAGCTGGTCTTTTCCTTATAAATTGACTCCAATTCTAGTCATTTCAAAAAGCATTTGACGACCCCTCAGGAAAAGACTTACAAGCTCTCTCCTGCATCATTTTGGTTTCTTTTAGAGAGAGAATATTGAGTTTTTTGAGAGAAAAAAGTTAGTTTTAGAGAGAGGAAGGTCAGTTCGCATGGGTTCAGTGAGGTCCTATTCTTTGGCATCTATAGAAGTGTGTGGACATCTATTGCCCAATCTGTTTTAAGAAAAGATTTTTCTCTCCAACTCTTCTTTCCTTTTCAACTAACGGCATGCAATTCTGAGGTTAGCACTGGTTGTGGCTAGCTCTGAAGCAAAATCATGCATGGCAGATCTCGGTTGCAGTTTGGCTTTTTTGGCAACCCAGATTTGGCCATGTCTTATTCAATCAGGCTCAGAATTGATATGTTCTTCTTTCTATCTCTTTATTTCTTCCTTCTCCATCCATATACTATTTTTTTACAATTTTTTGAATTAGTTTTAGTCTATTATTTTGAAAATAAAAAATGGGGTTAGAAGTTACCCGTATCTAGTCAATTTCTTTTCAATTATCTGTTTCATGTTATTTTCTTTACATATACTTCACTTTATCCAATTCTAATTTTATTTTCATTTTTTTTATTGTCTAGTTTCATAGGAAACCAAGCACCCAAGAGTTGAGAACTTTTCTTCTTCAGCCAACCAAAGAAGGAGAAGCTTTAACCCACACTCTTCTTGCTAAGGTACACACACTATCATTTTTCTTATTTCCATTGCATTAAGTGGAGCACATGGTTCCTAGTGACCACATCATGTTTTAAGTTCTTTTCTTTTTCATCCTCCTCCCATACGACCTGAGCCATCTCTTCGATGACCAAATAATGCCGAGAAATGAAGGTTCGGGGATCAATGCGAGCATGGGACTAAGGTGATTTCTTCATAACTTCTCAACCTCTTTACTTCTTTCCTTTTCCGAGGTGACGACCTGAGGGTGACCTGTTCTTTGAACTAGGCACTAGCCTTACAGGATTTAGTGATGATTTTGATTAAGGGTTTATTGGTGGCTTCTGCTTGACCATTGACTTCAAGATAATATGGTGATGAATGATGCAATGAAATATAGTATCTGTCGACTCCGAAAATGGGTTTCAGATCAGAACCTCAAGAGAAGGTGAAAGATAGAATAGGGGAAAGGGAGTGAATCGGAAAACACTGGAAAAGTGGTAAAATCCTCACCTCGGTCCCACGCTCACATTGATCCTCGAACTTTCATCTCATAGCGTCGCTCGAGCACCGGAGATGGTTCGGGTCATGTGGGAGGAGAGTAAGGAATGAATTGACTTAAAACATGAATAAAAGAGGTGGTTGCCAGGAGCCACGGGCTCTACTTTATGGAATTGAAAAAGAGATTAAGTTAGATGACCATGAGTACCTTAGCGCGGGAGATTGAGATGCGAGTTCAACCTTCCTCTCCTTCGGCCGGCCGATGAGGGGGAGTCCAACCGATGCTAGCTTGATCAATCTGTGAAATTTAAAACAATGAATCAAGTGAAGAGTTTGATTAGACTTGATAGAATTGTAGAAACTGTAACAAAATATGAGAAATAAGCAATTGAAACCGAATTCACCGGCTTCGGGGTGAGCCTTAACCCTTTTATTATTTTGGTTATGTAAAAATGATGCAAACTAAACTAAAATATATTCTAACAAATAAATATACTAAATGAAATGAGTTAAGAAGAAGTTATGAAGTGAATTGGCTTGAGTTGAAACTGAGTTAGCTGAAGAAGGCCGGTTCGGGTAGCCTTGCACCCTTCTGGCATGACTTTGGTGTAGAGAATTCTACGGATGACCTTGATATCAGAATTGAGTGCCGTTTGTTTATATGGATGGAGAACTCGGAGAGGAAGATATCTCCTGTTGATGACTTCTCCGGAATCTATCCGTACAAGTCTGGAGAAAATCAAAAATTGGACAGATATAGAAGAACAGAACCTGGATGCACGCCCTCGGTGTAGCAATCACCACAGACAGACAGAAAGTTGGAATCGAGTGCCGCTAGTTTCAAATAAAAGAGGATGAAGGGAAGAACAACTCTTCTATTTTAGACTTTTGCAGCAGGAGCCCTAGATTTTTCTACAGAAGCTAATGAAGTTCAGTTGTTGTAGAATGCATGGATTGGGCTTCTCCTTCACTTTGGGATCGATCTCTCGATGTCGGATCAGCTTTGGATGTCGGGATAGCCTCGGGAGGGAGCTTGGATGACCTCAGGATGAGCTAGGCATGGGGGGTTAACCTTGGGTCATTGGGAATAGCCCTCAATTTATAAAGATGGAGAACCAGTTCAAAATATGGAAATTGGCCCGACCGCACCCTTAGCTTTCAACGAAAGTGAGGGTATGCAGGGCGCGCCCTCCACCTGAGGGTATGCAGAGCACGCCCTCACCCTCGGGGCTTGGTCGGGCCAGTTTCCATATTTTGAACCAGTTCTCCATCTCTATAAATTGAGGGCTATTCCAAATGACCCAAGGTTAACCCCACGTGCCTAGCTCATCTTGAGGCCATCCAAGCTCCCACCCGAGGCCGTCCCAATGTCCAAAGCTGATTCGACATCGAGAGATCGATCCCAAAGTGAAGGGGAAGCCCAATCCGTGCGTTCTACAAAAAGAAAATTTTATTGGCTTTTGTAGAAAATATGGGGCTCCTTATGCAAAAGTCTTCAAAAGAAGAGTTGTTCTTCTCTTCGTCCTCTTAAATTTTCAACTGACAACACTTAATTATGACTTGCCGTCTATCTGTGGTGATTGCTACACCGAGAGTGTTCATCCAGGTTCTATTTTTCTGTATCCGTCGAATTTTTGATTTTCTACAGGCTTGTACGGATGTATTCCTGAGAAGTCATCAACAGAAGATCTCTTCCTATCCAAGTTCCCCATCCATATAAATAAACAACACTTAATTCTGACATCAAGGTCATCCATAGAATTATCTGCACCAAAGTTGCAACAGAAGGGTGCAAGGCTACCCGAACCGGCCTTCTTCAACCAACTCGGTTTCAACTCAAGCCAATTCACTTCATAAGTTCTTCTTAACTCATTTCATTCAATCTATTTATTTGTTAGAACATATTTTAGTTTAGTTTGCATCATTTTTACGTAACCAAAAACAAAAAAAAGGGTTAAGGCTCACCTTAAAGTAGGTGAGCTAGGTTTCAATTGCTTATTTCTCATCTTTTGTTGCAGTTTCTACACTTCTATCAAGTCTAATCAAACTCTTCACTTGATTCATTGTTTTAAGTTACACAGATCAATCAAGCTACCATCGGTTGGACTTACCCTCATCAGCCGTCCGAAGGGGAGGAAGGTTGAACTCACTTCTCAATCTCCCGCTCTAAGGTACACACGGTCATCTAACTTAATCTCTTGTTCAATTACATAAAGTGAGCCCACGGCTCCTGGAGACCACATCTTTTATTCATGCTTTAAGTCAATTTTTTCCTCACTCTCCTCCCACATGACTCGAACCATCTCCAGTGCTCGAGCGACGTCGTGAGATGAATGTTTGGGGATCAATGTGAGTGTGGGACCGAGGTGAGGATTTTACTGCTTTTCGAGTGTTTTTCGATTCACTCCCTCTCCCCTATTCTATCTTTCACCTTCTCTTGAGGTGCTGATCTTGAACCCATTTTTGGAGTCGATAGCTTTTTGGCGACCACAGTGGGATATTAGAAAGATCAGAATTGGGGTATGCAATGGGAGAACATTCCTGTTAGGGTTCAGAAATATCCTGGCAGAGGTGAAAGATCATGAATTATTGTATGCAATGATAACAAAAACTGCAATGCAATAATACTACATGATACATGCTGGGCTTAAGAAAGCAAAAAAAGATTTGCTTAACAAATAGTTGAAGATATAAATTTTCTATGAGGTCAAGATACCCATTCGTGAACCATTGTCCCTCACTACACAATTTTGGCTTATCCATGAGCACAATGAATGACCTGACTGTCATGGATTTTGATGAAGGGGATCTCGAGCCCGGTCTTCTTTGCAATTGCGGTCTTCAGCATCAATGCATAAATAAATAGTAATGCACCTAATTATATGCTAAGAAGGAAAATGATAAGAGTGAGTTTGCAGTGTGATGATGTGCATTCTCACAAAAGAGTTCATGTGCCTTGATGAAGACACAGAGCAAAAAGTTCCTCGATAAAGTAGAGGCTGAGGTTATGATGACACCTCCTCCTAAGGATCCTTAGGGGAGGGAAGTTGCGAGCAACACCTTGTTGTCCAGTTTTTCTTGTTTGTTCTTCATGCCTAAAACACTTGAAAAACAAGATTAGAATGCCAGTATGGCTTATCCCCCTTGCAAGTTGCAATCTGCCTTGACCTTTGTCAAGGGGTGTAAAGTTCTTCTTGTACCTCAAACACTTAGAAGAAAGATATTAGAACAACAATGTGGCTTATCCCCTTGCAAGGTGCATTCTACCTTGACCTTTGTCAAGGGGTGAAAGCCCTCTTAAGGGTGTAGAAATAAAGTGGCAAATATGCAATGAAAAATTTGAAACATGAGAGACTAAAAGAAAAGACAAAAATCAAACCAAGAATGGTAATGTAAATTTTTGTTTGAAATTTGAAAAAGAATTTTTTGTGAAAAGATTCAATTTTTTTGTAATTTTTAAAATATTTAATTTTTTTGGAGTTTGTGAAAATATTTTTTTGGGAGTTTTGAAGATATTTAATTTTTTTTAAGTTTTTAAAAATATTCAATTTTTTGAAGTTTTGAAAATATACAAGTTTTTTTTGGAAAGAAAAATTAGTATTGACAAAAGTCCCCATCACTCGGTTGTTATTCTAGGTTCGTTGGTAGACACCATGTGCAAAAAAGGGGTCCCTTACCCAGAATCATTTTGACCTTCAACCTTTGATCGGCCAGAACTTAGCTTTGATTTAGTTGGTCCACCCACACCCTGGGGGGTTAAGAATGAAGAATTTATAGGAAGTCCTTGATAGGCTTTGGAGATGTCAATAGGGATTTCTCTACTTGCACCCATTTGCTCATTGGGGTTCGGCCTCTTCGGGTCTTTTCTTCTTTATTGACAAACCTATTTTTGTGGCACACATTTGGACAGGTGCTTTGACCTGTGGGGTCATTGCCCATCTTTTGGCACCTTTTTCATTTTCTATTTTTTTAGGTACTTATTCAGACAGGCCCATATTTGTTTAAACTTGTGGGGTTCATTGCCCATATTTTAGTACCCTTTTTCCCTTTTGAGAAGTTGGACCCTTTGAGATGGCCTCCTACTAGGGCGGAGGATACTTTTGATACTCTCCCCCTCTAGTGCCCTTCGCCTATCTTGGGCTGAATAGAAGAGAATAGGGTGAGGGTTTTCCTTCCACCTTTGAGCCTTGCCTAGCTTCTCTCGGGTGTTAGGTCATCCAGATTTTGGGATCGGGATGTGTTGTGTGTGGGATGGTATCGACCCTCGACTCTTAGAGAACAACCACATGTGGACTCAAGTCATACCGGTAGTCCTCTCCATTTTTTTTGAGGTAGATCACATTCCATGGGTGCATTAATTGAAAACACACCTTGCATTGTAAAGAATTCATTAGGATAAAACAAAAAGTAGTTATCATCAATCATAAATTTCTTTCAAGTAATATTGTCATGTAAGATTCAAAATCATTTCAAAAGAACATTGCCTTGTGGATGACATAATGATGATGAATGCAATTTCATGTAATACCTAAGAGAAGGAATTCATTGTTGGTGACGACGTTGCTTGTGCTTGCCTTGTCTTGCCATGCTGCTTCCACTTTTAATATGCTCCATATCGCATTGGATTGAAGATTCAAAGTCATAGGACGAAGTGAAAAATGTGGAGGATCTGATTTAGCATGGCGGAGTCAAAATTAATGATGTAAAAGGCAAAGATTGTGGTATCACCCAGAAAGTTTCTCTACCCTTGATTTTATTTTGTTGAAAGTAAAATTTAGAGAATGAAAGAGAATTTGAAAGGAAATAAACATACTTGGAAACAAAAATGAGTTAAAATGGACTCTTGGGCCCATGAGTTGAAAGTGGGCTTGAAGGCTCGGGAGTAGTCAGAATTGTGAGCCCAAGATTTGGATGTGGGCTAGAGGGCCCGGTTGACATTGATGGGCATGAGGGCCCAATTGGAGGTGATGGGCTTGAAGGCCCGATTGGAGGTTTGTCGACTCTGAAAATTCGACGAGGCCTTTCCTTTTCAGGGAAGTCTGTGAATCCAGATCATCACCTCAATAGGGGATGAGAAAGAAAGGAAGAAAACTCGGAAAGCAACTCTCACTTCGGTCCCACACTCACATTGATCCCCGAACTTTCATCCCTTGGCGTCGCTCGATCACCAAAGAGATGGTTCAGGTCATGTGGGAGGAGGATGAGAAGAAGGAAATTAAGACATGTGGTTGCCAGGAACCGCGGGTTCCGATTTATGAAATTAAGTTGACCGTGTGTACCTTAGCGTGAAGAGTGTGGGTTAAAGCTTCTCCTTCTTCGTCCGGCCGATGAAGAAGAGTCCTCAACGTGTGGGTGCTTGATCTTCTATGCAACTAGACAAACAAACAAGTGAAAGAGACAATTAAAACTAGACAAAGTGGAGTATATGTAAAGAAAATAACATGAAACACACAATTGACTAGAAACTGACCGGATTCGGGTTATCTCTAACCCCTCTTTTTTTATTTTCAGATTAAAAGACTAAAAGTAATGCAAAAAATGTAAAAAAAATGATAGGAGGATGGAGAATCATGAAACAAAGAGATATAAAAAAGAACAGCAAGATTCTTAGTAAAATAGAGAGAGATATGGCCAAATCTGGGTTGTCGAAAAAGTCGAGCAGTAGTCCAGGATCTGCCAGGCGCGACTTTGCTTCTGTGCTTGTCACGACCAGCCCTGACCTCAGAATCGATTGCAAACTGAAGAAGATTTAGAGAGAAAGAACTTTGATAATGAGAGCTCGGGCAGTAGACGTCCACACGCTGCTAAGTTCGCTGAAGAAGAGAGACCTGGCAGATCACCTGCAGACCAGCCGTCCTCTCTCTTGAACTGACTTTTATCTCTCTAAAAACTTGAAATTCTCTCTCTAAAAATCACAAAATCAATGCAGGAGGGAGATTGGATGTCTTGAGATGCCTGGGGGATCGTGCTCATGCCTCTGGAACGACCGGAATCAGAGTTTATTTATAAGAGAACGAACAGACCTATCCGGACTAAAAAATAGGGGTCCTTGCGCCCTACCCCTGGGCGCATGCACCCTAGTGCAGGGCACATGCGCCCCACTGAGGGGCGCATGTGCCTCCCAGTGGGGGCGCATGGCACATTTTCCGAAAAATTTGGTCTTATCCGGTCGATCCGTTCTGCGGTAGAGTCCCGATGAAAAACTGGTTCCCTCGTGCCTCAAGGGTAGGGCGCACATGCCCTCAGGTCAGGGCACGAGGTCACGTGCCTCGATGGTAGGGCACATGGTCACGTGCCCTGGGTTCCGGGCTCATGTGACCAGGGACCCGGGCGCATGGGACTGTTTTTGCGCGTCCTTCTTCCGAAAGCAATTGCGAACACTCCCGAACTCGGAATTCGACGCTGTTTGTTGCGTTGGAAAGATAACAGGCCTAAGAAGCTCTATATAGAATTGTATCAGATCACACTATCCAAAACTTCAAAATTTTGTTCAGAAGTTAGGGTAGTGAACAGAAGATCCGATACTAGTCAAAATCACTCCGACGGCAAACCGGAAAGGCACGATATGCAACAAAACTTGTCCGGAGTGTGAATATGACCATAAACTTCAATGCATGATCATTGGGCATTAGTCATTCAGCCAATTTCCGTGTTTACACGATTTACGTGTAGCTTTTGCTCAGAAATTATGGCTTTTTGAAAAAACTTCGGAAGACATCCGATTTCATTCGGCGAAGCTCCAAATCAACTTTAAAAGACCCGACATCATTATAAGGCCATTCATACATGTTACTCTATAAAACATGAGTTTTATGCTCTGAATTTGGCAAATTTGGCGTGTCTACAAGGTTGAGCCCGAGAGACCCAATGAAAAAAATGGGCATGTGGACCCGATTTACGTGATTGGGAGCATGACTGTGATTTGGAAGATTTGTGATGGGCTCATGGGTGCCATCGAAGAGTATGGGTGCACAAGCCCAAAGTTGAAGTAGGGGCACGGGGGCTTGATTTCGAAGAAGTTTGGGCATGCAGGCCCAATTGTGAAGGAATGGGGGCATGTAGGCCCGAAGATGAAGGAGTGTGAGCATGTGTACCTGAGGTTGATGAAAGGTGGGCATGTGGGCCTAATTTAGAAGAAATTTGGGAACATAGGCCCGGTTGCAAAAAAACATGGGCGTGTGAACCCAATTGGATAAAGGTGGCATATGGGCCCGATTGATAAAAAGGGGTGCGTGGGCCCGGTTGGGTGAAGGGGACACGTGGGCCCTGTTGAGGAAAGGGGGCACGTGGGCCCAATTGAATGAAAGGGGCACATGGGCCCAATTGGATAAAGGGGGCACGTGGGCCCGCTGATGGAAAGGGGCACAAGAGCCCGAGAAAGGGGCATAAGGGCCTGATTGAAGAAGAAGGGCATAAGGGCCCAATCGAATAAGATGAAGTATGGGTGGTGACCCCAAGATTAAAGAATTAGAGGCCCATGGGCCATTTGATGGTGCTTGTGAAGAGAACAAGGTCGTGGCCCTAAGATAGATGAATTGTAGGCCCATGGGCTGGATTGTTGCTTAGGAGGAGAATGGGGTAAGGGTTGTGGCCCTAAGATTGATGCTAAGGAATTTACCTTTCTAGCTGGAGGAGGTCCCAGTATCTCTTTGCTAAGGTCTATGCCCTTCTGGAGGCTTGTTGATTCCTTCTTCATTTCACTGACCAATTCGGTTTCCTTACTTCCCAATTTAGGGGTCAATTCAATCTGACCAACATCAAAGATTAAATCCAATGATTGTAATGGTTGATCTATACTTGGCAAATCCTTGCCTAGTCTATCATTGGAATGACAATCAACTAAATTTGTGATTTCTTCATTAAGCTCCCTACCATAGGCTTCTCCTCATTTTGTTCTAGGGAAGAGGGCATGCCTAGTCTAGGAGATTCCAAAAAGGTAGAAGGGTTTGGTTCAACCTCCCCTATTGGCTGACATTGATCTTGAGAGATAGCAATGATATGTTGAGGAGTTGATTCCTCTACCAGGGCAGGAGCACAAATGGTTAGAGCAATTGAATCATCTGCTGGGGCAGGAGCTTGAAGGGTCGAAGTGACTGAATCTTCTACTGCAGCAGGAGCAAGAATAGTAGGAGTGATTGATTCCTCTATTAAGGCAAGAGCACGAGGAGTCAGAGTGACTAAATCATCTTCCATGGTAGTTGCATGGATGATCGGAGTGACTAGTTCCTCTACCAAGGCAGGAGCATAAAGAGTTGAAGTGACTAAATCATCTACCATAGTAGGAGCAGAAATGATTAGATTAATTGATTCCTTTGCAAGGGCAGGAGCATGAATGATAGGAATGACTGGTTTCTCTGCCAAGGCAGGAGCAATAGAAGAAACAAGGGCCTTAACCAACTTAGGGTGAACCCTATTTTGAGGAGTTGATTGAATAGCCAAGGGTTGTTCAATTGGTGTCAGCATAAAAGTCAGTATAGGCTGAGGAGCTAATGGAAAAATTGGTTGAGGGGCCAAGGATTGAATGGTTGGCTGAGGGGTTGGTGGTGGAATAGGCTAAGAAGCCAAGGGTCAGATTATTGACCGAGGGGCCTTTGGAAATGTTGGTGGAATCAAAGCCTGGGGAGCTAGTTTAGGTAATGAGGTATTTACACAATGGACAAGAGGAGCTTAATCATGCACAATTGATTGTGCCATTGACACAGGTTGCATGATCGGCTGAGGTTGGGGCATGGGTGGCCTAATTAACTGGCAATGAGGAGTCGGCCGATGATGATGATCTGAATGGGGTTGGGGAGGGCTCCCTGGTTTGTGCATAGTATCAATGCTCTTCTTAGGCATGGGGCTCAATTCATCATGACATTACATTAATTCCATGTCTTCTTTTGCTTTCCCAATTATTGAATAACCCAGCCCATATCGTTGCAAAAATTTGGCCTTGATAGTTTTGAAATCTCATATTTTTATTTCCCTAGTGAAAAAAACCATTCTCGGGTTGCACCATCCAATGATCACCTAAAAAGAATAGCAAGAGCTCTTCGATCATCTTGCCATCAAGATGATTTGCTCAGAAAATCATTGACATGGCTAAAGGGGTCACCTGAGCCATTGTAGTGAAAGTAGGCCAGTGTTTGTGATGGAGGAATGTAGATAGATGGGAGATTCAAGGGTTTCCTAATCCCTAGCAATGGGTGGAGAGGAATTCACTAGAGGGTGTGCACGTGGTACTCTGATGGAAGGGAGGTGGGTTGGTGTGCGAGCTGAAGAATGACCCATAATAGAATGAGTAGGTGAAGTAACATGGCAGGATTGCATTGGTGGGGTTATGGAAACAGGTCGAACTGTCGATTTGGGAGGTGAGGTAGCTTGGTTGACTTTGGCTGGATCTTGATTGACAAGCGTCTTGCCCTTTGCTAGGGACTGCACAATTGAAAAGGATTTAGGATCAAGGTGGAGAGATAGACCTTGAAGGAGTTGCTCCATGCTGTGGAGCAGGCTAATGGGTGGGATTTTGAATATCAGGTTCTCTAACGGCGTTGACATGGCCCTCTGGTTGGACCATCAGTTGTTGTAGCACGTAGTGACCCATCTTGTAGCAATTCAACATGCCGATGTGTCTTTCGGACCTTAGCATCATGGGCATCAGGTCGATCTTTCTACAAAGATGGTTAAAAAAAGAGAGCAAGCAAAGCACACAATTGAAGATTTTTTGTTATGTTTTGTTTTGTTTGATTTTTTTTTATATTTCAGTTTGGTTGTTTGGAAAACAAGTTGAACACAAAATTAAAGAGTTTTTTTTGTTTATTAGGTGTTTTGAAAAAAAGAATTTTTGGTTGTTTTCAATTGTGGTGAGCAAGCAAGTTATGCAAACAAGTTCTTAAAATGACTACTCGGTAATTTTTGGGTTGAAACCTTAGATTAGATAGATTGTTAGCAATTGTTCACTCAAATGGGTATGGTTCCTATTGCTTCAATCTTCAAGATTTAAGGTTATCACTCAATCACCACGAGTAGGTACATGGGTTCTAAGGGTTTTGGGAAAAGGTACAACTAGCCCAATCGTGCGGAGAGGAATACTCCACAGATAGGGACTTACGGAGGTCTTGATGGAAACCAACAAATCAACTAGGAAGAAATATCCCATAAGAGAGATAAGAATCCACCAAGAAGGTGTTTGGAGGGTGAGGGTGTGTTGGGAGAGAGAGCTCGCGCCTCGAATGCCCTACGGATCGGAGCAAGTCTGGTACCTGATGCAAAAGCTAATGCAAAAATGAAAAATTAAGGGTAGGAGGAGAAGAAGCAATCAATATGCAAACATGAAATGAATGAAAGCTATTAAATAAATCAAGCAAGTGAATGCAATCAAGACAAGCAATGATAAAGTAAAACAAGTAACTAGCAACTAGCAACTAAAAGGTGGTTCGCACGGGAACTGACTTGTGATGGAGTGTCCAAGTGGGGACAAATCTAAAATGAAGGTAAAAAGATGGTCCATGCGGGGACCGATTTGGAAATAAGGTGGATCACGCGGGAGCCGAGTTTTGGAAAGGTTGGTGGTTTACGTGGGAATCGATTTTTATGAAGAAAAGGGTGGTTCATGTGGGAACCTGTGTAAGAGATGACAAAATGGAAAGATGGCCATGTGGGGCCAATCTGAAGGTGTTGTAAAGAGGTGGTCTACGTGGGGATTGATTTGAAAATAAGTTAGTTCACGTGGGAACCGAGTTGAAATTAAAGACAAGCAAGTCAAGTTCACATGAGGGACAATCTTAAAGGAAGAGTAAACAGCAAGTTTAAAAGTAAATTGACATGGAAAAGGTAAAGGACAAGTTGGTTCACACGGGAACTAAATCGGAAAACAACTAGTTGCACGGATCAATTAAGCTAGCATGGTTGAAGACATTGGTTATCCCACCGTGGTCACCAAAAAGCTGTCAACTCTAGAAACGAGTTTTGGATCAGCACCTCAAGAGAAGGTGATGATGGAATAGGGGAAAGGGAGTGAATCGGAAAACACTCGAAAGAGGTAAATCCTCACCTCGGTCCCACACTCACATTCATCCCCGAACTTTCATCTCACGGTGTCACTCGAGCACCAAAGATTGTTTGGGTCATGTGGGAGGAGAGTGAGGAATAGAATAACATAGAGCATGGTAGGAGAAATTATGGTCACCAGGAGCCGTGGGCTCCACTTTATGGAACAAAAGACAAGATTAAGTTGAATTGACCGTGTGTACCTTAGCGCGGGAGATTGAGATGTGAGTTCAACCTTCCTCCTCGTCGGATGGCCGATGAGGGGGTGTCCAACCAATGCTAGCTTGATTGATCTGTGCAACTTAAAATAATGAATCAAGTGAAGAGTTTGATTAGACTTGATGGAAGTGTAGTAACTGGAAAGAGAAGATAAGAAAGGAAGCAATTGAAACCGAACTCACCGGCTTCGGGGTGAGCCTTAACCCTTTTTTATGTTTTTGGTTATGTAAAAATAATGTAAACTACACTAAAAGATGTTCTAACTAATAAATAGACTAAATGAAATGAGTTAAGAAGAATTTATGAAGTGAATTGGCTTGAGTTGAAGCCGAGTTGGTTGAAGAAGGCTGGTTCGGGTAACCTTGCACCATTATGGCGCGACTTTGGTGCAGAAAATTCTACGAACAACCCCAATGTCAAAATCGATTGTTGTTTGTTTCTATGGATGGAGAACTTGGAGTGGAAGAGATCTCATGTTGATTACTTCTCCGGAATCTATCCGTACGAGCCTGTAGAAAATCAGAAAGTGGATGGATATAGAAGAATTGAACATGGATGCACGCCCTCGGTGTAGCAATCACCACGGATAGATGGCAAGTCAGAATCGAGTGCTGCCTGTTACAAATGAAAGAGGACGAAGAGAAGAACAACTCTTCTGTTTAAGACATTTGCAGCAGAAGCCCCCAAATTTTTTACAGAAGCTAATGAAATTCGAATGCTGTAAAATGCACGGATCGGGCTTCTCCTTCACTTCGGTATCGATCTCTTGACGTAGGATCGGCTTTGGATGTTGGGACAGTCTCAGGGGGGGTTGCTTGGATGACCTCAGGACAAGCTAGGCATGGGGGGTTAACCTTGGGTCATTGGGAATAGCCCTCAATTTATAGAGATGGAGAATCGGTTCAAAATATAAAAACTAGCCCGACCGCACCCCCGGCTTTCGAAGGAGGTGGGGGCACACAGGGCGTTCCCTCTACCTGAGGGTGTGCAAGGCATTCCCTTATCCTGGGGGCACGGTCTGCACGCCCTCCTATTTCAAAGGAGGCTGGGGCGCATTACATGTCTTATTGCTAAAAATCGCCAGAACCTTCCAGAAATTGCTAAAACTAGAACTTGATAAGATGAACACACTCCCGACCCGAGGGCACAGTCAAAATAATTGATCTTAAGCGGGGGAAACGTTTCCAAAATCCAGTTTAAAGGGCACTAATTAAGGTAATTTCTGGTTTTTGAAAATTGACCATGCCCTTGCCTTTCAATGGGAGCAATGTCACGTAGGGTGCGCCCCCGTATTGAGGGCGCGGTGACTGCGCCCACCCATTTCAAGCGTGGCGGGGGCGCAGTACACTCTCTCTCCTACACACGCGTTTTGCGGGCCGTAACTTGCAAATGGGATGCCCGATTTGGCTCCTGTTTGTTGCGTTGGAAAGAAGGCATTAAATCGTAGCTCCTCAAGTCAGTAAACCGGTTAGCATGACCCCCGAGACATTCGCACGTGGCTTTCTACCGGTTTACCCTCTCGCAAAAAGCAAACAACTGTGGCGGAGATCCAAAAGAGCACAGTTCCGGTCGAGGAATCTTGGGTCAACTTGGGATGACTTAAAATGATGAACGAACAAGTCCGGTACAGTCAAAAAAGCTGAAATCATCGAAAACTCTGAGGTTAACTTGGTAAACATGAACCGAAGCTTAGAAAAGTCGAGAAACCCTGAAATCGACCGAAACAGCCGTATGGCCCCAATTGATGAAAATATATGGCTAGCATCAACCTGGATGACCTGAAAAGGCTCGGTGATCACCGAAAAGTCCTAACATGTGGTCCGGGACAGCCGTGTCAACACGGATAGAAAAGCCATAACGAAAAGCCGTTATAGACCAACGCCTACTGAAATGACTTCTCGAAAACCCTGAATGTTACGGAACACACGCGAGACACCCGAGACATTCAAGTATGGACCATTCAAGGTCAGTCATCGAGCAGGCTTCGTGTTTTCATGGTTCACACGTGGCTCTTGCTTGAAGGTTACGACATTATTCCAAAAATCATCGGTCCATTCTCAACTAACGAGGGGCTCCACCAACGTCCTTAGCTCATCTCCACGAGGTAATCTAGATCAGATAATAGTCAAATAAAGGATATCACCAATGGAATAGGAGTCTGGGACTCCAAATTACTCCAATTTGGCCTGTCTACAAGTGCACCTCTAACTTTCAAAGGAAGTGGGGTGCGCAGGGCGCACCCTCCACCTGAGGGCGCTTAGGGCGCATCCTCACTCTGGGGGCGCGGTCTGTGCACCCTCCTATTTCAAAGGGAGCAGGGGCGTTTTACGCATCTCATTGCTAAAAATTGCCGGAACCTTCCAAAAATTGCTAAAAATCAGACTTGATAAGATGAATGTGCCCCCGAACCGGGGGCACGGTCAAAATAATTGATCTTAAGCGGGGGAAACTTTCCAAAATTCGATTTTGAAGGTGCTAATCGGGGTAGTTTCCAGTTTCCAGAAACAAACCGCACCCCCACCTTTCAAAGGTAGCAAGGGCGCGCAGGGCACTCCCCCGGACTGAGGGTGCACAGAGCATGTCCCATTTCAAGGGGAGCACAGGCACGATACACTCTCTCTCCAACGCGTATGTTTTTGTGGGCCATAACTTGAAAACGGGACATTTGATTTAGCTCCCATTTGTTAAGTTGGAAAGAGGGCATTAAACCTCAGTTCCTCAAGTCAGTAAACAAGCCAGCATGACTCCCGAGACATTCGCACAGGGCTTTTTATCGGTTTACCCTCTTGTGAAAAGCCAAAAACCACAGTGGAGATTCGTAAGGGCACAATTCTGTTCGAGGAATCTCGAGTCAACTCGGGATGACTTAAAATGATGACTGAACAAGTCCGGTATGGTCATAAAACCTGAAATCATCGAAAAATCCAAGGTTAACCCGGTAAACGTGAACTGGAGCTCAGAAAAGCCAGGAAACCCTAAAATCAACCGAAATAGCCGTATGGCCTAGGTTGATGAAAATATATGTCTAGGATCGACCCGGATGACCTAAAAAGGCCCAGTGATTACTGGAAAGGCCTAACACATGGTCCAGGATAGCCGTGTCAACATGGATTGAAAAGCCATAACGAAAAGCCGTTATAGATCAAGACCTACCGAAATGACTTCTCGGAAACCCTGAATGTTACGGAACACACGCGAGACTCCTTTAAGTATAGACCATTCAAGGTTGGTCATTGAGTAGACTTCTTGTTTTCATGATTCACGCGTGGCTCTCGCTTGAAGGTTACGACATTATTCCGGAATTCATTGATTCATTCCCAACTTATGAGGGGCTTCACCAACGTCCTTAGCTCATCTCCACAAGGTAATATGGATCAGATAACAGTCAAATAAAGGATATCGCCAATGAAATAGGAGTCTAGGGCTCCAAATCAGGCCAATTTGGCGTGTCTACAGTACCTGTTGCAAAGATCATGTAGATCCTGAGAGAGGAATTGAGGCCCATTATCGATGACAATGTCATTGGGAATCCTGAACCTTGCAATGATGTTGCGCTTGATGAAGGAGAAAATTGTTGACACTTTAATCTCCACTAATGCTTCCACATCAGCCCACTTTCTGAAGTACTCCATTGTCGTCAGAATGAATGATGTAGTGTGCACTTCAAAGTTCAGGTCACTCAAGGGGCCAATAATATCAAAAGCCCACATGGAAAAAAGCCATGGGGGCATGGATTGGATGAAGGGAGAATGCGGGAGAATGAATTTTGTTGGTAGGGAATTGACATGAATGACAATGCCGAACAAAGATGCAGCAGTCTTCTTCTATAGTTGGCCAATAGTACCCTTGTCGGATGATTTTCTTAGCAAGGGCTTAAGCATTCACATGGCCTCCACAAACTCCAGAATGTGCTTCCTTTAGCACTAACTCAGCTTCTTCCTCATCAAGACATCAAAGTAAAATTCCACTCAAGCTTTTCTTGTAGATCATATACCTCTAGGATACTCTTCCAATTGCCTTCTTTTCCTTGGTAGTTAATCTAGGAGGATATGACTGATTTTGATAATACCTCTCGATCTCATCATACCAAGGTCTCTCACCTTCTTCCAATTCTTACAACTCAATCAAGGATATTTCTTCCTTGTCTTACAAAAAATTTGTTATGTCAAATCTCTCCTTAACCTTTAAAAAATGTTCATTCTCAATTGCTAGAATTGTCCTTTTACGGATTTTAATACGTCGCACTTGCCTCCCTAGTGGGATAGATAAAGATAAAGCTAATGAGGCTAAGACATCGGCAAGGACATTTTGAGCACAGGGGACATGGACAAAGGTGAGTTTAAAGAATATTCTGAAATAGCAGGCAGTGAGCTCTTGGTAGGGTTTGAGGTTTGGATGGGAAGTTTGGTATTTGCATAGGACTTGGTGTAGGATCAATTGACTATCACCTAACACCCTCAGTTCAGTGGGACCATGGAAGTGAGTGGCCTCCAGCTTGGCCAGCAAGGCTTCATACTCAGCTATGTTGTTGTTTGTTGGAAAGTCGAGCTGAAATGCCTATGGAATGATGGCACATTTGGGTGACATAAAGATGATACATATCTTTCTACCATAGGAATTCAGAACCACGTTAAAATATAATGTCCAAAGGTTGGAAGATCAAACTGACATTACTTCGCCATCTAGGAACTCCGACTGAACTAGGTCAAAAATGGGTATGGGATGATGGGCAAGATGTTCAGCAGTAGCATAACCCTTGATTGCCATCTATGGAACATAGGTGATATCAAATTGATACAAGAAGCCCTGCCATCACCTTAACTAATTAGTCAAAATAGTCTTCTCTAGGAGAAACTTGATGGGATTGATACGAGCAATGAGATTGACATGGTGAGCAAAGAAATAATGCTTGAGTTCTAAACTACCTAAACAAGAGCAGCATAAGTCTTTTCTACCATAGTATACTTGATCTCACAAGAGTCAAAGATCTTAGATAGGTAATAAGTAGCCTCTCTTTCCCTTCTTCATCAACTTGTGCAAGGATTGTGCCAAGAGAGTACTCGAGAATAGAAATGTAGATGACCAAGGGCTTGTTAGGAATTGGTGGTCTAAGTATGGGGGTACTTGCCAAGTATGCTTTCAATCCATCAAAAGCTAGCACTTCGAATCTCATTTAAGCTTGGCCCTCGCCTTGGTCAACTCATAAAAAGGTTTATACCTTTGGGAATGTTGTGAGATGAACCGATGGACAAATTATAACCTCCCAATCAATCCTTGAAGCTCTTTTATATTCTTCGAAGGAGGCATAGCAATGATTGCCTTAGCCTTGTTTTGGTCAATCTCTATGCCCCTTTTGCTTACTATGAACCCTAATAGTTTTTTTTTATGAAACACTAGACGTACACTTTTTAGGGTTTACATACACCTCTACAAGTGTGTGCATTATGTCATAGAAAATAGTCATCATAGCCCTCTGATATATAGCACTAGCATTCTTCAACCCAAAGGGCATGACAGCATAGCAATAGGTTCCCCAAGGTGTAGTGAATAATCTTGGGACCTTCTAGGGTTCCTAAATTTAGTTTCTTGGTTGGTTCATTTCCTATGGCTGATGGTTTCTCAAATCTTCTAACTCCATATGCATATGCATTAGCCAACTCCTCTATTTCATCTTCAGATTTAGGATCCTTTTATAATACTACCTCATATACTTCTAGTGTATGATCTATGTTATGCTTACCCTTATATCAGATTTCATCAAGCTGGATAGCATTCCCTAAAAGGTTAGGCAACGTTACACACTATATGCAATTTTGTGCCAATTGCTGCAGATATTTGATTGGAACTATTTTACCTCTGACTTTCATATTTCTTAACCTAACCTGACCTACTAAAGAAGAGAGGAAGGATTGAGTGAATCGATCAATGATTCAAAGAAGAGAGGTTCCTGATTGGGAGCACCCTCTAAGATGAGTAGAGATGTCTCCTCAATGGAAATATAAGTTTTAAAGAAGAAATTTTTTGGGATTTTTGAGTAAAAAGACAAAATGAGTTTGAATAACTCAAGACTTACTAGACATCGACAAAATTAATAAAGAAAAAAAATTTAAGAATAAAGGGGAAAAAGGGGCTCGCAGGCCCAATGCTAATAGAAAATGGACACACGGGCCCAAACTTGATGACAAATGTAAATAGGTATGTAGACCCGGTTCTGGATATGGATGGGCATGTTGGTTCATAGTGGTCATGATGAAAAGAGCCCTTAGTCCTAAAGCTGATGAGGGAGTTAAGTGGGCAAGGGAGGCCCAGTGAGAATGGTAGGCTCGAATGGACCAATGAGCCAAGATGGATTGAAAGCTGGAAAACATGGGTCCAAAGTGGGTTGTTGGCCATGATGAGCTTGTTGGTTTAGTGAAAGAAAGTGGGCTAGGAAGCCCATCCAAAGATCCAAGAACAGTGGCATGAGGTCTTTAAAATATGTCATTGTTGGATACGAGCCTCATGGAATGGTTCTAACTTGGATAGTGGTTTGCTCAACAGGATGATCTAGATTGGTCTACCTATGAGTGGTTCTTGGTGTTCTTCCCCACTTGAGAATAAATGAGCCAAGGACAAGCATAAATTGTTCAAACCTTCTTCAAGGTCTAAAGCTTTCCTCCTCTTGATAGTTGTGATTGGTTCTTTGTCATCGTCAGCCATCATCATGGTCTACCCCTTAATGAAGAATGCTTGGAGTCCCATGGTATATCTTGGCTAGATGACCCTCATAAGAATGAAGTCCTTTTCATATACCAACCCCTGCCTATATGGTCTTTTCTCAGTTTCAATTGATTGAGTAATTCTTTGAAAGTCCTTGCCCAAACCTTTTTCAGGTTGATAGTCCAATTTTATCATTATCTACCATCTCACAATGTCTAGCAGAGAGGTAGTCATACATCTAACTTCTAGCAATTCTCCCACTAAGATACAGGGCTGTATAAATAATCCTAGAGGCGATGCAAAAGAAACACTATTCACTTTGTCTCTTATAGGCATGCTAGTCACCTTGACCACTTGTTCTTTAAAGGGGAACTTTATACATTGGTGATTTGTGGAAGCAATAGCACCTATTGCTTCTAGGTATGGCCTTCCAAGTATAGCCTAGAAAGTTGGATCCAACTCTAGGACATGAAAATCAGTAGTAATAGTACATGGCCCAAGTTACACTTCTAAGGTGACCACTCCATGTGCAGACTTCTTAGAGTTATCATAGGCTATCACCGTGGCACAGGATGGATTGATTTCTTGTTTTGAAATGCTTCATAACTACAAGGTTTCTGGTGGCATGACATTGATGGAAGCTCCAATGTCAACCAAATAGGATTTCAATTCAACATTAGACATAATAACAACCAAATGTAAAGCATATCTCTTGACCTCTTGGTCTGCCAATTCATACTGAGAGAAAGTGAGCATTGGGTGCTCACTTCTGGGGGCTAACACAATGGTGATCTTCTCAGGCAGTAGATCTTCATCTACCATAACCCTTTGTAGATCCTGCTACAAAATCTCCTGATGCATCTTTGATCTCTTGATCAATTTAAGTATAGAAATATGGGCCAGTTGTGAACTCTAAAGAATAGGCCTTATCCTCGAGTTGTCACCTTGGAAAAAATAAAAAGAAGAGAAAAAGGTAGAAGTAGAGAAGAAATCACCTCAGTCCCACATTCACATTGATTCTTGAACTTTCATCTCTCGACGTCGCTCGATCACCGAAGAGATGGTTTGGGCTAAGTGGGAGGAGGATGAGAAAGAACTAAAAACATGATGTGGTTGCCAGAAATCATGGACTCCATATTATGCAATGGAAATAAGAAAAATGACCGTGTGTGTACCACAGCGAGAAAAATGTGGGTTAAAGCTTCTCCTTCTTCACCTAGCCGATGAAGAAGAGTTCTCAACTCATGGGTGCTTGGTTTCTTATGAAACTAGACAATAAAACAAATGAAAAGACAATTATAACTGGATAAAGTAAAGTATATGTAAATAAAATAACATGAACTAGATAATTGAAAGAAAACTTACCAGATTCGAGTTACTTCTAACCCCTCTTCTTCTTTTTTCAAATTCACAGACTGAAACTACTGTAAAACAATGTAAAAAAATAATGGATAGATGAAGAAGGACAAAAAAAGATATAGGAAGAAGAACATAACAATTCCGAGCCCGATTGAGGAAGATATGGCCAAATCTGGGTTGTCGAGAAAGCCAACAATCGGGATCTGCCAGGCGCAATTTTGCTTCAGAGCTCTCCACGACCAGCACTGACTTCATAATTACATGCCGTCAGTTGCAAACAAAAGAAGACTCGGAGAGGAAGAACTTTGACTCAGACAGCTTTAGAAGAAGACATCTAGACGCTTCTATAGAAACTAAAGAAGAGAGACTTGTCTGAACACATGCAGACCGACTTTCCTTACTCTAGAACTGACTTTTGTCTCTCTAAAAACATAAAATTCTCTCTCTAAAAATCACCAAAATGATGCATGAGGGAGCTTGGACGTCTGGAGCAGCTTGGGAGTCATGAAAAGCTCTCTAGATTGACCAGAATAGGGCTTAATTTATAGGGGAAGTGAAGTCTGATCCATTCCTAAAAAATTTGGCTAATGCGCCCTGGTCCTGGGTGCATGCACACCCCTCTAGGGGCGCATTCAATCTAGCCAAAAAATTCAGCCTGATCCAATCGAAAAATTTGATCTAATTTAGTTAGACAGAGAATCTTGATTGAAAACTGGTACCCACGTGCCCACAATTGGGGATGCATGGGAATGTGCCCCGAGTGGGGCACAAGGTAATGTGTCCCCAAATAGAGGCGCACTGTACTATTTTTGCATGTCTGTGTTCTGGAAGCCATTGCGAACACTCCTGAACTCAGAATTTGATGTCGTTTGTTGCGTTAGAAAGATAACAAGGCGAGAAAGCTATCTATAATGACACATAAACTATTAAATTTTATAATTTCAATTAAAATTTAGGATAGTGAATATAAGATCGAACACTAGTCAAAATGATTCTGACGGCCAACTTGAAAGACAAGGCATGAAACAAAACATGTTCAAAATAAGAATCTAAGCATAAAATTCAATACATGATCATTATGCTATTTACGTGTGGCTTTTAATCAAAAATTATGGCTTTGTTCAAAAAACTCTAGAAAATATCCAATTTTGTTAAGCAAAGCTTCAAATCAACAATAAAAGACCCGACATTGTTCTTCAGAACAATTACACATTTTTCTCTATAAAACATGAGTTTTATGCTCTAAATTAAACAAATTTGGCATGTCAATAGCTTGCCTCGCCTTGATGTCAACTTTGTAAGGAAATGTCATGTCATGAAGCGGAGTGATTTAAAGTTAACTATAATGAAATTCAAGTAAGCACAGTTGAATGTAGTGAAATGAAATGGTGATGGACTGAAAAGGTGGTATCAAGGTGTAGATATAGGCATGCTTATCAACCCGATTAAACAAAATGAAACTCGCTGAGTATTCTAGATTACTTTTATGTTTTATCAAAACCTTGTATAATTGATTGGCAAAAGACATGCCATTGGCATGAGAAATAAAGATAAAAATAAAAGGAGTAGCCAACCCTCAACACGGTGAGGAGTTCCCAAATTCACATGTTCATCATCAGCCAGCAACCCAAACTTTGTGGTGTTCTTGTACTGTGATGGGCTAAAGTATAAAAGAGAAATTGATTTGAAAATGAAAAAGAATACCAATCCATCATATTTGGAATCTCAAGTTCATTCAAGTTTCACCAAAATATTCAGTTTAATTCTGAGTGGAAAAACCTCAAGTTTTAAAAGGGTTCATTTATCACAAAAAAACTTGCTCGAGTATCGTGAAAACGGTAAATCATGCTTCGATAGAAAACCCAATTACTCAAAAAATGACAAAACAAAATCAAGTCACGGTGGAATTTAAAGATAACAGTGGGACTAACATTGTTATGATGGGATAGAAGAAATAATGGTGTGACAATTGCCACGGTGAGATAAACAGACACGACAAAATAAAAACTTAGTAGAATAACAGACACGATGGGACAACAGAGACAGTAAGTAATATCGTGGTATAACTTTACTAATAACGATGATAAAGAGATTGATGTGACATCATCACCATAATGGTGAAAATAAATGAAAAAGAGATGATGAGAAACATCATCATGATGATAGTGAAAATGACGTGATGACATCATCATAGTGATAGAAAAGAATAAAAGGAGGCGATGACATAACACAGAGAGAACAAGATAGAGAGAAATATCTGGCAAGGCCCAGAGGTTGTCTATGAAGAAAAGGTAGATGAAATGCAATGATAACTATATGATGCTATTTGAAATAAAAAATAAAAAATTATGTAGAAAATAGTTGAAAAGATAGATCGTTCATTAGAGGTTAGGACACCTAACTAGGAACCATTGTTCCTCCAATGTAAAATTTTGGTTTATCCGTGCGTGTAAAGAAATGACCAAAGATTTTGTTAAAGGGGATCTCAGGCCTAGTCATCTTCACTCTCAAGGTCTTCAACATCAATGCATAAAATACATCTTATTGAACCTAACATAACTAAATGACAAATGGTGATAAAAATGATGTGAAGTATAAAATGGAATGCTAATAATGATGTGTTGATAATAATGTGAAGCTGATAATGTGATTTTGCAATTGCATGTGTGGTCACATATTTCAAGCTCCATCATTGTTGTATGAGTGAAGTTTTTAGGTGGTGGTACTAAAATAGTCTTTCAACCTGCATGGACCACCTGATTCACCAACATCAATGGTCCATCCACATCTTACCTTTTGACAGAATACAACACCACAATAATACTCAACTGGGTGGCGCTTCCATTCTTTTCATCACAGGGCTAGCAAGATGTTTCTTTAAGAACACTGATCTCACCAATTCACTTGTTGGACTAAAAATATTTTTCTGCTCATTTGTGATTAGTACCCAACAAACGAAATTGTCACATGAAGCATATTTTTTTTTAAATGGGTAATTGAAGTTTTTACTATAACCATTAAGGGGAGGAAGAAGAGGTGGAGGGAGTGGAATTTATTGAAGAGAATAGAGGGCAAAGGAGGTCAATCAAGGATCTGGTGGCTCCTTGAGGCGAATGTCCTTCTGGGGCAAGTTGAGATGTTTCCTCGATAAAAATTTGAGTTTCAAGGAGGACATTTTTTTTTGGAAAGTGCTAAACATAAATATAGAATGGGCTTCAGGTGCCTGATTTGGGGTGAGATCAACTGTGGTAGCCAAAGTAGACGGAGATATTGATAAAGAGAGAAAGACTTCGAGCAATGTTTGATAGAGGGAGCTTTTGAGCCCAATGTTGATAGAAAGAGGCGATGGGCCAGTAGGCCGGATGATCATGGAAGAAGGTGGGTTCATGGACCGAATAAGAGGAGGATGTGGGCACGAGGGTCTGGGTTTGGTAGGAGGAGATGGGCTTGAGGGCCCAAGAGTTGGAGAAAATGGGCACAAAGGCCTGGGGCCCGATTTTGTAGAGGGGCTCGATGGCCCAAGAGCAACAAGTGGGTATGAGGACCCATAAGTTGGGCCTAGGGGCCCAGAATTAGGGATCGGGCCAAGAAGCCCGGGGAGAGCAACACAGTGAGTTGGGGATCGGCCCCAAAAGATGAGATAATGAGGAAAGGCCATCGTGGAGTTAGTTGGACTTTTTCTTGAGTCGATTTGGAAATATAACCCTCGGGTGGGTTAACAGGTGGTTCAACCTGGAGTGGTTCTTTGATTGACCCTTTTTCATTGGTATAAAACAAAAGAGATATTTCAGGATACACGTCATCTTCAAGATCATCAGTTTTTCTACTTTTGTCTTGTTATAGCTCTTGCTCTTCCTTGATCTCAGCCAGTTGAATGGTTTCTTTCTATGAAAAACTTTTGTAAGCATCTAAAAAAGTATTTGCTTTTGAGATGCTGACCATTGGCAGTTGTTACGCCATACCAACCCCACTTTTTGGTTGTAACCTCATTGGATTGATTAGCTCAACTATGCCTTGCAGTTCTTTGCCTAGTCCTTGGCCCTCTTGGTATCCCAAACTCTTTATTATATGCTACTTAATAGTTTCAATTTTCTTTTTTTCCTTCTCCACACTTGCTTGGGTTGCCTACTTATTTCTGGAAGATCTAGTATTGTCAAAATCGGCTCATTTGGCATCCCGAGGGGTGCTGGTGGAGATGATGGATGGTCTAAGGTTATGCTTGTCACCTTAATCACTTGTCTCTTGTAAGGGAATTTGAGACACTGGTGATTGGTGGAGGCGACTGCCTCTAGTGTTTTAAAATAGAGTCGTCCCAAAATAGCTTTGTAAGTTGGATCCATCTCTAGTATGTGAAAGTTGACAGTGATTGTCCGAGGTCTGAGTTTGACATCCAATGTAATCATGCCATCAACGGGCTTCTTTGAATTATCAAATGCGGTCACTGTTATTTGAGATGGCTGGACGTCCTCTTCAGAAATTTCACAAAGACGTAATGTTTCTGTGGGAACCTCGGGAATCTTTTTGCATCTTAGAAAAGTTTTTTTTGTATGTTTTGAAATATCGACATCCGAATTTTCTAGCAAAATAGGTGATAGACCATAAAAAATACTAGATATTCCGGGTGATATTAAAAGAGTATAGAACCGAGGTTCGGGTTCTATGAAAATATTTTTTGACCACTCTCTATCGGATGGTGCGAATATCCGATGTCCATTTACATCGAGCAAACACTCGAACACCCTTGATTAATTGACATAGCGATCTTGTTTGACGAGAGCGTACACATCCACAACGTATAAAGAACACAAAGGGCCCTGGCCTTTCAGGCCCGATGAGATGCAAACAAATTTGATTAGATTTGGTTTGGAGTTCACTTATTTTTTATTTATGAATAAATTTTGATGTGGTTTGAAATGTTGATTTCATATTTCAATTTGATTTAGATTTAAATTTTATTTGTTTTGAGCTTATTTGAATTGTTTGGTTTGTTTTACTCCAATTAGTTGAAATTTTTTTCTGGTTTTTAGTATCTTTCAAAAATGTTAGAGTTTTGAATTTTTCTTTGACAAACAAGTGATGCAAAGACTTGAAAACAAGATTTCGCAATGAATTTGATTAAACCTTAGGTTTATGGATTTGTTAAGAATTGTTCTCTCAACAAATGGGTTAGGATCCTAACTCCAATCTCTAATAACTTAGGTTTCACACAATCTCACCATGTGTAGGTAACATAGGATGCTTTGGGTTTTGGGGAGTGGTACAACCAACCCGATCGTGAAGAGGAATACTCCACGTATGAGGAATTACTTTGGCCTTGATGAAAGCCAACCAAGTCAACTAGGAAGGAATATCCCATAAGAGAGGTCAGAATCCACCAAGAAGGTGTTTTGGATGGGAGGGGTAAATGGGAGAGTGAGCTCCCGCCTCAAAAGAAAAAAAGTGTAAGAGAAGGAGGTAGAGAGAAGGAGTAGAGAATGCAATCAAGTAATAAAGCAAGTAATAAGTGTCGACTCCGAAAATGGGTTCCGGATTGGCACCTCAAGAGAAGGTGAAGATGAAATTGGGGAAAAGGGGAGTGAATCGAAAAACACTCGGAAAGCTGTGAAAGATCCTCACCTCGGTCCCACACTCACATTGATCCCCAAACTTTCATCTCACGGCGTCGCTCGAGCACCGGAGATGGTTCGAGTCATGTGGGAGGAGAGTGAGGAGTTAATTAACTTACAACATGAATAAAGAGAAAGGTGGTCGCCAGGAGCCACGGGCTCCGCTTTATGGAATAAAAAAAACAAGAGATGAGTTGATTTGACCGTGTACCTTAGCGCAGGAGATCGGGATATGGGTTCAACCTTCTTCTTCCTCGGCCGGCCGATGAAGAAGAGTCTCCAACCGATGCTAGCTTGATAGACCTGTGCAACTAGAACAATAAACCAAGTGAAAGAAAACGATTAGAACTATGGGAAGTGTAGTAACTGTAGTAAGAAGATGAGAAAGAAGCAATTGGAATTGGACTCACCGGCTTCGGGGTGAGCCTTAACCCCTTTTTTTGTATTTTTCATTATGTAAAAATGATGCAAATGAACTAAAATATGCTTTAAAACAGTAAATGAACTGAGTTAAATGAGTTGTGGAAGCTTATGGAATGGATCGGCTTGAGTTGAAGCCGAGTTGGTTGAAGAAGGCCGGTTCGGGTAGCTTTGCACCCTTCTGGCGAGACTTTGGTGCATAGGATGCTACGAATGACCCCGATGTCAGAATCGAGTTCCGTTTGTTGGAGAAGATATAAGACTCGGAGAGGAAGAGTTTCTATGTTGATGATTTCTCCGAAATCCTCCCGTAGAAGTCTTTAAAAATTCTGAAAGTGGGCAGATATAGAAAACAGAACCTGGATGCGCGCCATCAGTTTAGCAATCGCCACGAACGAACGGCAAGTCTGAATTGAGTGCCGTCAATTGGAGATGAAAGAGGATGAAGAGAGGAACATCTTAATGTTGAAGACTTTTGCAGCAGAAGTCCCAAATTTTCTGCAGAAGTCGATGAAGATGGTTGATGTAGAATGCCCGGATCGAGCCTTCTCTTTCACTTCGGGATCGATCTCTCAATGTCAGATCGCCTTTGGACATCGGGACAGCTTTGGAGAAGAGCTTGGACGACCTCTGGACGAGCTAGGCATGGGGGGTTAACCTTGGGTCATTGAGAATGGCCCTCAATTTATAAGGGAAGGAAGCCGGTGCAAAAAATGGAAACAGGACCGACCGGGCCCTCGCTTTTCAAAGGGGACGAGGGCGCGCAGGGCGCGCCCTCAAACCAAGGGCGCGCCCCCACTTCGGGGGCGCGGTCTGCGCGCCCCCTATTTCAAAGGAAGCGGGGGCACGTTACGCGTCTCATTGCTAAAAATCGACGGAATCTTCCGGAAATTGCTAAAAATCGACTTGACATACGTAACGTGCCCCCGAACCGGGGGCGCGGTACAAATAATCGAAAATTAGAGCCGGAAACCTTCCAAAAATCAGGTTTGGAAGGTGCTAATCGGGGTAATTTGCGATTTAAAGAAACTGACCGCGCCCCCGCTTTTCAAAGGAACTGGGGGCGCGCAAGACGTGTCCCCGGTTTGAGGGCGTGCAGGGCGCGCCCCCGGGTTGAGGGCACGTAGGGAGCGCCCTCCCCTTTCAAGGGGAGTGGGGGCGTGGTAGACTCTCTCTCTTGCGCGCATGTTCCGCGAGCCGTATCTTGCAAACGGGATGTCCGATTCGGCTTCTGTTTGTTGTGTTGGAAAGAGGACCTTCAACCGCACCTCCCCAAGTTGGTAAACCAGCCAGCTTGACTCCAGAGACATTCGCACGGGGCTTTCTACCGGTTTACCCTCTCGCGGAAAGCCGAAACCCGTGGCGAAGATCCGAAAGAGCACGATTCCTGTCGAGAAATCTAGGGTCAACTCGGGATGACATAAAATGATGACCGAACAAGTCTGGTACGATCTGAAAACATGAAATCATCGAAAAATCTAAGATTAACCCGGTAAACGTGAACCGAAACTCGGAAAAGCCGGTAAACCCTAAACTAGACCGAACCGGATGTATGGCCATGGTTCATGAAAATATTCGGCTAGAATCGACCCGGATGACCTGAAAAGACCCGGTGATGACCAGAAAGGCCTAACATGTGGTCCGAGATAGCCATGTCAGCACAGATCGAAAAGGCCATAACGAAAGCCGTCATTGACCGACGCCTACCGAAATGACTTCTCGGAAACCCTGAATGTTACGGAACACATGCGGGACTCCCGAGACCTTCAATTATGGACCATTCAAGGTCGGTCATCGAGCAGGCTTCGTGTTTTTACAGTTTATGCGCGGCTCTTGCTCGAAGGTTTCGGCATTGTTTAGGAAATCATCGGTCCATTCTCAATTTGCGAGGGGCACCACCCATGTCCTTAGCTCATGTCCACGAGGTAATCCGAATCAGGTAACGGTCAAATAAGAATATCGCCTATGGAATAAGAGTCTGGGGCTCCGAATCAGGCCAATTTGGCGTGTCTACAATAAGCAACACATAAGCTTAAATAAAAAAGCAATCACACAAGGCAAGTAATTAGAAACTAGACAAGCAACTAGAAACTAGAATCTAAACCATGTTTCACACAGGAGTCAAATGGAAATAGTGAAAAGTGATGAAAAGAAGAGGGTTCATATCTGATAGCCAAGCAAAAAGGGTGGTCTACACAGGGACTGGTGTAGGAATAAGCTGGCTCATGTGAGAATCAGGGTAAAAACTGAAGGTGGTTCATGCGGGAACCAGTTTTGGGTAGCAAAGGGGTGGTTTACATGGGAACCAGTTTGAATTATCAAAGAGGGCCACGTGGGGCCAATTAAAGGTGAATAAGGATCTGATCCAAGTTGGGATAGATCTAAACGAAAGTGGTTTGGTTCACGTGGAAACCAAAGTAAAGAAAGAGATTGGTTCACGCGAGAACTAGTTTAAAAGGGAAAAGGGTGGTTCACGCAGGAACTGGTTTAAATGGCAACTGGAAATAAAAGAGGGTCACGTGGTGACCAATTTGAGGGTGATAACCTGCAGCAAAGATAGAAAAAAAAACCTGATTTGAATGGCTGAAAATAAATGTTGGTTTACGTGGGAACTGGTTTGTAGAAGAGAGTTGGTTCACGAGAGAACCGGTTTTAAAAGCAAAGGTGGGTTCAGAAGGGAACCGGCTGAAATAAAATGATAGAAATTAAATGAGGTACTTGGCACTTCAGATATGATGAAATATGGGTGAAATTAGAAATTTTGAGATGTCATGAAATTGAGAAAGATGGAAAGGAGGAAAGGCTCACGTAGGAACTGGTCTAGAACTAGAACTAGTTGCAAAGAAACACTAAGCACCCACGGTTAAAGACATTGCTTGTCCCACTATGGTCACCACAAAGCTGTCAACTCTGAAAATATGACAAGGCTCTCCTTTTCAGGGAAGTCCATGAATCCGGATTGCCACCTCAAGAGGGGATGAGAAAGGAATGAAGAAAACACGGAAAGTAACTCATCCTAGGTCCCACACTCACGTTGATCCCCGAACTTTCATCCCTTGGCGTCACTCGATCACCAAAGAGACATTTTGGGTCATGTGGGAGGAGGATGAGGAGAAGGAAATTGAGACATGTGGTCGCCAGGAACTAGGTTATGATTTATGAAATAAAATTGACTGTGTGTACCTTAGCAGAAAGAGTGCAGGTCAAAGCTTCTCCTTCCTCGGCCGGACGATGAAGAAGAGTCCTCAACACGTGGGTGTTGTCGACTCCAAAAATTTGATGAGGCTCTCATTTTTAGGTAAGTCCATGAATCCGGATCATAACCTCAAAAGGGGATGAGAAAGGATGGAAGAAGACACGGAAAGCAACTCTCACCTCGGTCCCACACTCACATTGATCTCCGAACTTTCATCCTTTGGCGTCGCTTGATCACCAAAGAGACAGTTTGGGTCATGTGGGAGGAGGATGAGAAGAAGAAAATTAAGACATGTGATCGCCAGGAACCACGGGTTCCACTTTATGAAGTAAATTGACCATGTGTACCTTAGCAGGAAGAGTGCAGGTCAAAGCTTCTCCTTCTTCAGTTGGCCGATGAAGAAGAGTCCTCAACACATGAGTGCTTTATTTCCTGTGCAACTAGACAAACAAACAAATAAAAAGACAATTAAAACTAAATAAAGTAGAGTATATGTAAAGAAAATAACATGAAACACACAACTGAAAGGAAACTGACCGGATTCGGGTTACCTCTAACCCCTCTTTTTTTATTTTTTCATATTAATAGACTAAAAATAATGCAAAAAAATGTGAAAAGTGATAAGAGGATGGATAATCACGAAAAAAAAGAGATAATAAAAAGAACATAAAGATTCTGATAAGAATAGAGAGAGATATGGCCAAATCTTGGTTGTCGAAAAAGTCAAGCAGCATACCAGGATATGCTAGGCGCAACTTTCTTTCTGCGCTCGCCATGACCAGCCCCAACCTCAGAATCATGTGACATTGATTGCAAACCGAAGAAGACTTGAAGAATAAGAACTTTGATGTTGAGAGCTTAGGCAGTAGGCATCCACATGATTCTGTAGAGGCCAAAGAAGAGAGACCTGGCAGATCACCTGCAGACCAGCCTTCCTCTCTCCTGAACTGACTTTTCTCTCTCTAAGAACTCAAAATTCTCTCTCTAAAAATCACAAAATCAATGTAGGAGGGAGAATAGATGCCTTGAGATGCCCAGGGAGTTGTGAACCAGCCTTTGGAATGAGCGAAATCAATCTTAATTTATAGGAGAACAGCCATCGCAATCTGTCCTAAAAAATAAGGGACCTTGCGCCCTGGTGCTGGGCGCATGTGCCCCCTAGAGGGGGCGCACCCTATCCACCCTACAAAGTCGGTCTGATCCGGCCGAAAATTTCGATCCGATCCGGTCAGAGGTAGAGTCCTAGTTGAAAACTGGTTATCTCGTACCCCTGATCGGGGGCACATGGACATGTGCCTCAGGGTTAGGGTGCATGGCCACGTGCCCTAGGTACAAGGCACATGTGCCTAGGGACCAGGGCGCATAGGACTAATTTTGCATGTCTTTCTTCCGGAAGCCATTACGGACACTCCCGAACTCAGAATTCGATGTCGTTTGTTGTGTTGGAAAGATAACAGGCCGAAGAAGCTTTCTATAACAATGGATCAGCCATAACACCTTAAAAACTTCAGAATTTTATCTGTAAGTTAGGATAGTGAATAGAAGATCCGATACTGGTCGGAATGACTCTGACGGCCAACCGAAAAGATACATGATTTACGTGTGGCTTTCGCTCAAAAATTATGGTTTTATGTAGAAAACTCTGAAAATCATTCGATTTCATTCAGCAAAGCTCCAAATCAACATTAAAAGGACCCAACATCATTCTAAGATCAATCACACATGTTACCCTATAAAAATATGAGTTTTATGCTCTAAATTAGGCAAATTTGGCATGTCTACAACTTGTCTTACCTTGATGTCGGCTTTGTAAGGGAATGGCATGTAATGAAGCGGAGTAATTCAGAGTGAACTTTAATGGGATGCAAGTGAGCGTAGATGAATGTAGCAGAATGAAATGGTGATGGACTGAAAAGGTGGCATCAAGGTGTAGCTATAGACATGCTTATCTACCTAATCTAGCAAAATGAATCTTACTAAGTATTCTAGGTCGCCTTCATGTTCCTTCAAAATCTCATATAATTGATTGGTAAAAGACATGCCATTGGCACGAGAGATGAAAAAAAAAAGAATAAAGGAAGTAGCCAACCACAGCGTGGTGAGGAGTGTAAGGAGTCGTCCATTAAAATTTGGTGCAGCGGAAGAGACGATTCCTATGGGTTCCTTTAGAATCCGTCTCAATCAGAACCGAACGACGAAAATCGAAAACCGATCAAATCGGGTTCGAATATACCTGATAGGGATTCATATAATCCCATGGAGAGGAAGGAGATGAGCTTCTAAAGCTCTCCAAACCGTTCAAGTGTCCGGTCTCCAGCAGTATCCACACGAACTTCATCCACAGCAGGTTCTCCCTTCGCGCCGGCCTCGAGAACTCTTCCCGAACGGAGCTCCATCGACCATGGACACCTTCTAGAGAGAGGAGGAGGTAGGGAGGAGGCTTGGGACGTGGTTTTCACCCTTGGCTTGATTGGGTTTGGCTGAAACCATTGGTATTTATAGAGAATTATGGAATTTTTCATAAAAACCCAAAATCTCTATAAATTACGTCCTTGCCCCTGTACTTGTGGATAAGTCCTTTTGTGTGTGACCCACTAGGCCCAATAACCTATTTGGTTGAGGCCTAAATAAAATAGAACAATTCTATTTAATTTAATTAAATCCGTTATCCGATAACAGATTAATCGGCCTACCGATCATGAAGGGTACAAGCCACATCCCATGATCCCAAATGGCTATGGGGATAATCTCATCTCCATTGAGCCTTTCCATCATCAGTTACCACATGGATATAAACCCTCATCCATCCAATGTCCCGGTCGGAAAGGAGTACGGCATCGTTGTCAACTCCTTAGTGTACCGACTCTATAGGATCTGTACTCGGAATTGGATCAATTGGAAAACTCCTTTTCCAATTATCCTATCTACCCTGGCCAGGGATTTAGAGTACTATCCCATAGGACATTCACTCTCACTTACCGAGAGTGGACGATCCCTTGTTGTCCGCTCAATTGCCTCCATCGGATTTTCCTTGTACCCGATCCATCGCTATATAGGACCATCTAAATTGTGATCCATAAGTCAATGGTCAAAGCACAAGTTCCACCCAACAAGGCATCTTTGGTGACCCAGGTCAAAGCTCCCACCATGCAACCGTGATGATAGAAAACCCCGATAGATAGTTCGGTAAGATACCATTCAGGATTTCTAATTCGGTCAGTTCAGTGAACTCATTCAACTAATGAGCACCTGTATGTGTATCTCAGTGTCTCCACACTAATGACCAATGAGATCGGTCATCCTCATCACATGAGAAGACATCACATACACTAGTCTATCCGGATCCTTGATGTCCCGTCTCAAGTATCCTATGACTAGGAACATTTAGATCAAATACATCTAGATGATCAATCTCATTATCATGATCTCATCATGATTTAATCATCATTGCATTTGATCAAGGACTTCATTATTATATTCGCATCTAATAAGAGCTTATAATGAAGATTTGCCTAATTAATTGAATGAGATATTTCTAGAAATGTCGAATCATATCATATATGATTGGCTTGTAGGGCATACATTTCTATCAATCTCCCACTTGCACTAAGGCCAATCACCCTTTGACTGATCTGTATCAGCTCAAGGTGAAGCTCAAACACTCTTTGAGTAACTGCTTCAGTTAGTGGATCTGCAATGTTATTAACGGTAGATACTTTATCTTTAATTATATCTCTATAAGTTGCAATCTCTCTGATTGTATGGTATCGCCACAGAAGTTCTAAACTTCTGATGAGACATCGGCTCTACTCCATTGTTTTCTCAAAACAATGATACACTTCAAGAGAAAATTGGGACAATCCCATACCTTAGATGAGAATCTTCATCTAGACTACTTCTCAAGTAGTGTGCAACCTCCATGTAAACTTGTTTACATATGTTGTAGAACTTACAGTGTTCTATCACATAGAACTCTTTCAATTCACTGCACCACCATTTCTGACTTAATATCAAACTTATTTGATTAGAAGCTTGTGTTTGTAAAACTACAAGACTTCAAGTCTTATCCTCCGAGTGTATAGAGATACAATCTCGGTGCTTCTCAAGTACCAAATGATATATCTCTAAACTATCCGGTGACTCTCACTTGGATCTTCTTGATGAATGCTCATAACACTTAGAGCATTAATCACATCATGTACGTAGAATCATATAAATGATAGACCCTATGACAAAGGCATAGGGGCTCCATTTATGTGATCTCTTTATCTTTCAAGAAGTCTACAAAGACAACACTTTACAGAGATCAACTTCACACCACATAGGTAAGAAACCTATCTTGGAGTTCATTATGTCAAACCCTTTGACTATAGTAACTACGTACATTAACTTGGGCATTGATTTTAGATCTATCTCCATAGATCTCAAAACCCAAATTGTGTTTGGAGGATCAATATGATAGCTAGGTTCACTTATGATAACACACCTACTTCATTCTCAAAATACTTTAGAGGAACACTATCTTAACATCCAATTAGCTTATCTCATAATCATAGAGTGTTACAATCAAAATCCGAATGGATTAATCCATGGAATAGGTAAAAGATCTCATCATAGTCAACCATTTGACTTCAATGATATCCTTTTCAACTATTCTCACCTTTGAAGGTATCTACCTTCTAATCCATTCCAATCTATTCTTTAGTGATCCATTTATTCCTTATGGATACTATATCCTTAGGTGGATCTATCAAGTTCTAAAGTTGATTAGAATAGATAAAGTTTATATCGGATTTTATTGTCTCTTCCCATTAATGAATCAATATCTCATATTGGTTCTATATAGGTCGTAGGATCAATATCCTTATTACCTTATGCCTCAGTTCATCTATCAGAGATATGTCTCACGTATCTCTTAGGTAGAATGGACACAAGTAAAGACCTATGATTTGTCCTTGTGTAATTATTAATTAGCACCTTAATAGAAGTGTTATTGGGTTGTGGGACTGGAACAACTTCCATATATACCTTGCTCCCACTATCTTTCTTAAGAAGGAACTTTTCCTTTAGAAATATAGTGAGTGAGCAACACATACCCTTATACATAAGGGTCGTATATTTAATATCCAAAAGTTTCCTTTGGATATCCCACAAGCAACACTTCATAGTCTTATATTCCAACTTGTTAGAGTTATACTTCTTCACCAGGTCGGACATTCCGAAACCTTAACTTGCTTAAGGTCAAGTTTTAACCCCTTTTCCATATCCTATATGGAATAATCAGAACAGACTTAGAAGGTACCTATTAAGATCAAGTGGTTACAATGAGTACTTAACCAAAATAGACAAAGAAGAAATTTGCAAAGCTTGTCATTGTTCATATTATGTCTTACATAATATGACTTCTCATTTTAGCTACTCAATTAAGCTAAAATGTGTAAAGAGGTGTCCATTAGATTCTATTATCCTTCAATTATATGTGAATTATGTACTTACGTATTCCCCTCCTTGATCTCATCAAAGAGTTCTAATACTCTTTCCATTAGTATCTCTACTTCATTCTTAATCTCAGATAATTTCTCAAAGGTCTTAGTTTTGTACTTCATAAAGTACATGTTTCCAAACCCAGAGACATAATCTTTGAAATAATGAAGTAGAAATATTCTTCTTTAGCCTTACTAGATATGGGCTAACATACATTTAAATGTACGAGTTCTAATAACTCATTAACCCATTCTCCATGTCTATATAAAGCTAAAGTGTAGATTGATCTAAATCAACCCATTTCCTCTTAGAAGGAATATTCACACATAACATGAGAGCTAACATATCAAATATGATTAAACAATTTATTAAGCTCCCACTGGCAAACACTTTGCCATTCAATCTATTAGAACATCTATCAATTCCATAGCTTAGAATAAATCAACATTTATTCAAGTAGGAAATCATATAAAGTTCTTGTAGAAGGATATAATAGCAATATTAATTATTAAGACATCTCCATAAGGCTATTAAAGAATTGCACCTCCCACTAATAATGATGCAACTTTTGCACCATTTCATATGTAGGTCAATATCTTCTTTATTAAGCCTTCATTTACTTGTCATTATCTACAACTCCTTGTAGATATAAGATGCATATCTTGTATCTCATACCATTAGATGCATCCATAGTATCTAATATTATGATATACACACATATAGTATCTAATACTATTAAGTGTATATTTATAACAAGTAAGTGTCAATAACTTGGATACATGAAGCTTCTCAAGCTCCACCTTTGCATTATATACAAAACACTTTGTACTTCCTCTTCCACTTATCATCATCATGACAGTGTAAGAATCCTGTCTTATCCTGGCTTTATTATCTTGACCACCTTCTTTTACTATTAACTCTCTCCTAATGATTTTACTTCTTACTATTGGTCTTACCAACAAGAAGTAATTAAGATGTATTGTTGATCTAAGTTGCCCTTTAGTTAGCTCATCACTATGAGCCATGATGGATCTCATATCCATCTATCCATGTTGTCTCTATAATTATGTCTCATAGAGACTAACATCTAATTTAAGGCAAACAATGCATCTTGTCTATGAGATAAGATCTTATCTTTCTTTCATATCACTAGATAATTTAGGAGACACCTACTTCTCAAGTAGAATAGTTAATTGGTCAACTATGAGAACAATTCTCTTAGTTCTAAACCAATCTAAGAAGTGTGAGCCATTAAGCTATATGGCATCTAATATGCCATACTAATGGTGGTTTATTATCGTATTCTACAACGAGAGATATAATTTTATCGGTATAACATTGCAAACATTCATGAAATTAAGATATGGTCTTTGATCCTAATTTATGCTCCCACTAATTATCGACGAATTCGCATAACCCTCATTATGCAAAGACGGGATATCACGATGAAATCCTAGTGGGGACTAAGACCCTATTAACTTTATGGTGATGACCTTGTGGTAGCACAACAAATCACCCCATACTTAATAGGTAGGCAACTATTGCCGGTTGCAACTCTTGCAACTCTTAGTCATTTAGCCTCTAGAGTTATGACCTTGTGGTAGCACAACAAGCCATATACTCTAGTTAGGTCAATCCCGCTTGTTACGTTATGAGAATGGATTCTTCACAGCCCTTGTGGTAGCACAACAAAGCCATGCAAATGGTCCACCCCAAGGTTCGGCAAATGCCTTAGCCATGATCACCAATCCCTTGCTGAATGAGTCTTGTGGTAGCACAACAAACCCATCCAATCTAAGATTGGCTCATCAAGACCATAACAACGGAAGGCTACGTGAGTCATTCTTAATGTCACACGTTTATCAACCTAATTATGACAAGGAGGGATTTTATTTTAGTCTCATCAATAATATGTGCTAAGTATATATAATACCTTTGGAATATCATATATCTAAGGTATAACCTGTAGCACACATCCACATATCAAATATGCACAAAATCAGGTGATCATGGACTTAACCCTAAGCATGCACCTAAGGCACCCCTATAGGTGAAAGTCCTTGCTTCAAATGCTTTAGTTGGTATGCTCCCACTTCAGAAGGGTGCTTCTCCAAGTGGTCCCGCTCTCCAACCTTCCACGAACCGGCTTCTAACTCTTACAAGCGGCTTAAGGGTATGCAGACCCCACAAATGTACATAACTCAATAAGAAACCTTGGTTTTAACCAAGGGGAGTACATTAATGGAGGGAGGTAGAATGTACAATCAGATTGTATAGAGAGAGAGGAGACACACGCAGGCCTCATTTAATAACATAACCAACATAATTAAAAGCAATCACAAGCCAAGCACAATTAAGTCCATGATCACCTCCAAACACACACTAACATTCATCACATGAACATAGAGCGCATACGTGATAATTATATGAGATATATCATATATATCAACATAAAATTATATAATTTATTTTGAAATTCTCAATTTCATGCATGTCGAATTTTTCATGAAATAAATAACATGAAAAAAAAAACATGACAATAACATATAAACAATTTATATGAAATGAACATATAAAACTAAACTATTTAGAACATTCATGCATTCCCAATACTGTGCAAGGTCAGAAATTAATGTCCCAATTTATATTCTGTAAAATCTCATTTTACAGAATTAATTAAGACACTAATAATTTAAGTTAAACCTTTAAAACAATTTTAAAGTTTAACCATGAGTGAATCTATGTAAATAGGGCTAAACATCATTTAACATGTCATTAAACACTTTAAAAACATGTTAAATAATATTATAGAATTTTTCAGAATTTTTCAGGATTTTTCTGGCATTTTTTCGGATTTTTCTATGCTTTTAAACAATTTAAAAACATTTAAAAATAAAACTGGCGCATTGCGCCGCGTACGGTGTGCGCCGCGCTGCGCCGCGTGTGCTGGCGCATTGCGCCCCGCGGCGTCTGCGCCGCCGGTGCGCCGCGGGCCCGGTCAAACCGGGTTTGACCCGGATCCGGATCCGGTTCGGATCCTTCTTCTCCGCCCGATAAGAAGGGGCGGTGCACTGTTCATCCGTAGGAGAGTTAATCTCATTAACTCGGGCATATCTCCTTATACCGGACTCCGAAAAATATGGAAAAATATTCGTTGGAATCCTTATCAAATAAGGAATCCAAAACAGTCGGCCTCATATCCAGGAAAAATCGCATTCGTCCGGAAAATGAGGAAGAAGAGGCGGCGGTCACCCAAATTCCGTAGCAGAAATCTCTATTTTGCAACGAGGATAACTCCTTATCCAGGAAGAAAAATATTCTCCAAATATACACTTTAGAATCATCATCATATGACGTTTCCAAATATGTATATATCCCTTCAGAGAAAAATTCTCTATCAACGGGAAATCAGGAAGAAACAAGTCGGCGCCGCCAGATTCCGCAGAACCCTAGTTCGTCGGAAAACTCAAAAATTCTCATCCTCCGCCGTCGTTCAAAGCTGGAGATCAAAGGGAAAGGTTAGGTAATCATATTACCCATCTCCTAAACCTTTTCCAAGTCTCAATTTCTACTGTGGACGGAGATTTCACAAAATCCCCAAATCCGGGTGTCGGTTCGGGCATGACAGAAACACCAACTTTTGAGGCTTCACCCGAACACTACAGAGATCCAAACTTCAAACGGTTTGCGGCGTTGGAAAGCCCTATATCACGAGATTCTACCAAGGCTAACCAATCTATTATATGAGTCATACACAGAATATGGTGGCCTCGTCAAAACAGACGTTTGCACAGATTCGGGAACACATAAATAACATGAAATAATGTCGATTCGACGTCGGTTTCGACCGAGACATGAACCTGGCTCTGATACCACTGTAAGGAGTCGTCCATTAAAATTTGGTGCAGCGGAAGAGACGATTCCTATGGGTTCCTTTAGAATCCGTCTCAATCAGAACCGAACGACGAAAATCGAAAACCGATCAAATCGGGTTCGAATATACCTGATAGGGATTCATATAATCCCATGGAGAGGAAGGAGATGAGCTTCTAAAGCTCTCCAAACCGTTCAAGTGTCCGGTCTCCAGCAGTATCCACACGAACTTCATCCACAGCAGGTTCTCCCTTCGCGCCGGCCTCGAGAACTCTTCCCGAACGGAGCTCCATCGACCATGGACACCTTCTAGAGAGAGGAGGAGGTAGGGAGGAGGCTTGGGACGTGGTTTTCACCCTTGGCTTGATTGGGTTTGGCTGAAACCATTGGTATTTATAGAGAATTATGGAATTTTTCATAAAAACCCAAAATCTCTATAAATTACGTCCTTGCCCCTGTACTTGTGGATAAGTCCTTTTGTGTGTGACCCACTAGGCCCAATAACCTATTTGGTTGAGGCCTAAATAAAATAGAACAATTCTATTTAATTTAATTAAATCCGTTATCCGATAACAGATTAATCGGCCTACCGATCATGAAGGGTACAAGCCACATCCCATGATCCCAAATGGCTATGGGGATAATCTCATCTCCATTGAGCCTTTCCATCATCAGTTACCACATGGATATAAACCCTCATCCATCCAATGTCCCGGTCGGAAAGGAGTACGGCATCGACTGTCAACTCCTTAGTGTACCGACTCTATAGGATTCTGTACTCGGAATTGGATCAATTGGAAAACTCCTTTTCCAATTATCCTATCTACCCTGGCCAGGGATTTAGAGTACTATCCCATAGGACATTCACTCTCACTTACCGAGAGTGGACGATCCCTTGTTGTCCGCTCAATTGCCTCCATCGGATTTTCCTTGTACCCGATCCATCGCTATATAGGACCATCTAAATTGTGATCCATAAGTCAATGGTCAAAGCACAAGTTCCACCCAACAAGGCATCTTTGGCGACTCGGGTCAAAGGTCCAACCATGCAACCGTGATGATAGAAAACCACGATAGACGGTTCGGTAAGATACCATTCGGGATTTCTAATTCGGTCGATTCGGTGAACTCATTCAACTAATGAGCACTGTATGTGTATCTCAGTGTCTCCACACTAATGACCAATGAGATCGGTCATCCTCATCACATGAGAAGACATCACATACACTAGTCTATCCGGATCCTTGATGTCCCGTCTCAAGTATCCTATGACTAGGAACATTTAGATCAAATACATCTAGATGATCAATCTCATTATCATGATCTCATCATGATTTAATCATCATTGCATTTGATCAAGGACTTCATTATTATATTCGCATCTAATAAGAGCTTATAATGAAGATTTGCCTAATTAATTGAATGAGATATTTCTAGAAATGTCGAATCATATCATATATGATTGGCTTGTAGGGCATACATTTCTATCAATCTCCCACTTGCACTAAGGCCAATCACCCTTTGACTGATCTGTATCAGCTCAAGGTGAAGCTCAAACACTCTTTGAGTAATCGCCTTGATTAGTGGAGCAGCAATCTTATTAACGGTAGATACTTTATCTTTAATTATATCTCTATAAGTTGCAATCTCTCTGATTGTATGGTATCGCCACAGAAGTTCTAAACTTCTGATGAGACATCGGCTCTACTCCATTGTTTTCTCAAAACAATGATACACTTCAAGAGAAAATTGGGACAATCCCATACCTTAGATGAGAATCTTCATCTAGACTACTTCTCAAGTAGTGTGCAACCTCCATGTAAACTTGTTTACATATGTTGTAGAACTTACAGTGTTCTATCACATAGAACTCTTTCAATTCACTGCACCACCATTTCTGACTTAATATCAAACTTATTTGATTAGAAGCTTGTGTTTGTAAAACTACAAGACTTCAAGTCTTATCCTCCAGTGTATAGAGATACAATCTCAGTGCTTCTCAAGTACCAAATGATATATCTCTAAACTATCCAGTGACTCTCACTTGGATCTTCTTGATGAATGCTCATAACACTTAGAGCATTAATCACATCATGTACGTAGAATCATATAAATGATAGACCCTATGACAAAGGCATAGGGGCTCCATTTATGTGATCTCTTTATCTTTCAAGAAGTCTACAAAGACAACACTTTACAGAGATCAACTTCACACCACATAGGTAAGAAACCTATCTTGGAGTTCATTATGTCAAACCCTTTGACTATAGTAACTACGTACATTAACTGGGCATTGATTTTAGATCTATCTCCATAGATCTCAAAACCCAAATTGTGTTTGGAGGATCAATATGATAGCTAGGTTCACTTATGATAACACACCTACTTCATTCTCAAAATACTTTAGAGGAACACTATCTTAACATCCAATTAGCTTATCTCATAATCATAGAGTGTTACAATCAAAATCCGAATGGATTAATCCATGGAATAGGTAAAAGATCTCATCATAGTCAACCATTTGACTTCAATGATATCCTTTTCAACTATTCTCACCTTTGAAGGTATCTACCTTCTAATCCATTCCAATCTATTCTTTAGTGATCCATTTATTCCTTATGGATACTATATCCTTAGGTGGATCTATCAAGTTCTAAAGTTGATTAGAATAGATAAAGTTTATATCGGATTTTATTGTCTCTTCCCATTAATGAATCAATATCTCATATTGGTTCTATATAGATCGTAGGATCAATATCCTTATTATCTTATGCCTCATTTCATCTATCAGAGATATGTCTCACGTATCTCTTAGGTAGAATGGACACAAGTAAAGACCTATGATTTGTCCTTGTGTAATTATTAATTAGCACCTTAATAGAAGTGAGATTGGGTTGTGGGACCGGAACAACAACCACAAAAACCAGGCTCCCACTATCTTTCTTAAGAAGGAACTTTTCCTTTAGAAATATAGTGAGTGAGCAACACATACCCTTATACATAAGGGTCGTATATTTAATATCCAAAAGTTTCCTTTGGATATCCCACAAGCAACACTTCATAGTCTTATATTCCAACTTGTTAGAGTTATACTTCTTCACCAGGGTCGGACATTCCGAAACCTTAACTTGCTTAAGGTCAAGTTTTAACCCCTTTTCCATATCCTATATGGAATAATCAGAACAGACTTAGAAGGTACCTATTAAGATCAAGTGGTTACAATGAGTACTTAACCAAAATAGACAAAGAAGAAATTTGCAAAGCTTGTCATTGTTCATATTATGTCTTACATAATATGACTTCTCATTTTAGCTACTCAATTAAGCTAAAATGTGTAAAGAGGTGTCCATTAGATTCTATTATCCTTCAATTATATGTGAATTATGTACTTACGTATTCCCCTCCTTGATCTCATCAAAGAGTTCTAATACTCTTTCCATTAGTATCTCTACTTCATTCTTAGTCTCAGATAATTTCTCAAAGGTCTTAGTTTTGTACTTCATAAAGTACATGTTTCCAAACCCAGAGACATAATCTTTGAAATAATGAAGTAGAAATATTCTTCTTTAGCCTTACTAGATATGGGCTAACATACATTTAAATGTACGAGTTCTAATAACTCATTAACCCATTCTCCATGTCTATATAAAGCTAAAGTGTAGATTGATCTAAATCAACCCATTTCCTCTTAGAAGGAATATTCACACATAACATGAGAGCTAACATATCAAATATGATTAAACAATTTATTAAGCTCCCACTGGCAAACACTTTGCCATTCAATCTATTAGAACATCTATCAATTCCATAGCTTAGAATAAATCAACATTTATTCAAGTAGGAAATCATATAAAGTTCTTGTAGAAGGATATAATAGCAATATTAATTATTAAGACATCTCCATAAGGCTATTAAAGAATTGCACCTCCCACTAATAATGATGCAACTTTTGCACCATTTCATATGTAGGTCAATAATGATGCAACTTTTGCACCATTCGAAAATTGACAAAACAGACTTAAGCCATAGTGGAATTGAAAGATAATGGTGGGACTAACATAGAATGATGGGAAAGAAGGAACAATGGCATGACAAACATGACACGGTGGGATAAAATAAAAGACACAGTCGGATAAAATAAAAGACATGGTGGGGTAAAATAAAAGTCACAGTGGGATAAAATAAAAGAAGCCTTATGCATTGCTTGTAGATGGCTGCACTAGAGTGATCAGTTGCTGCTTTTTCTTCAGAGTCCTCTTCTAGGATCTAGGCCTTGGTTGCTGAGTTGTAAGCTCGGGTGCCCACTCTTGAGATGGCTCAGCTTCGATTGGACTTTGATGTAGAGCTATTGGTGTGGGACCGGCGCCACTTCGAGGCTCTTCGTGAGGCGGAGAACCAACATACAGCTACCCTTTGTGAGTGAGATGCCGCAATCCGTACCATGGAGCAGAGGCAGTACTAGACACAAATTGATCTTGTTTCTACCCAGGCAGAACTACGTTTCCACCATGAGATGGCCCGCCAGTCTACTCAGAGCCAGACCTATCAAAGTGGTACCCATCAGAGTGGCAGCCAGCAGAGTGGCACACGGACCCACTAGAGCAACTCGCACCAGAGCCGGGGCCGCACAGCATGGGGTGGAGCTGATCCAGAGAGGAGCTAAACTTTGAGTGTGGCTGACTACTTAGTTTCTTCTCCTGAGCGTAGGGATGAGTAGATTTTGATTTGTAAGCCCAGTGTCATTGTATCAGGCTTCTGACTTGTATCTTGTTTCATGAATTAATCAGTGTTTGTGTCTACTTGTCTTGTTTTGGTTGTGTCTGCAACATCACTTCAACAATTTTGATTGGTATGACTTGGTGGCTTGGCCCTTTGCTTTTGTCAAAGGGCATAGCCTTCTTAACATGGCGAAAAATAAGGAGTGAAAAAAAATGTGGAGAGGGTTAAGAAAACTTACCTGTGTGGCGAGAATCCATCCTCCTTGCTATGTAGTGCCTAAAAACACTTAACAAAACAATCAATTCTACCCATGTCTCATCCCTTTACCTATTTTTTATTTGGCTTGACTTTGAGTCAAAGGGAAGAGCCTTCTTAACAAGGTAGAATTAAATAAATGACTTGAATGAAATAGGGTAAGGGTTGAGAGAACTTACCTAGCGTGGTGAGAATCTTCTCCTTCTAAATTTAAATCCCTGAAACACTTGATAAAAGAGGATTAGATCTTCATCATGACTCATCCCTTTGCCTATTATGGTCAACTTTGACTTAGGTCAAAGGGAAGAGTCTTCTTAACAAGGTAATTAAAGCCAAAAATGAACATGTAATGCAGCAATAGAAATATGCATGACAGAAAAGTAAACATGGATGCAATTAACGCAATGATCATAATTAAGCCAAAATGCATTTTTTATCGATTTCCTTGAAAACATTCAAACTTTTTTTGGATTTCCATAATATTCATTTTTTTGGATTTTTTCAAATATTTAATTTTTTAAAAATTTAAAATTTTTTAGATTTTTGAAATATGCATTTTTAATTTTTTTAAATATGCATTTTTTTAGATTTCTGAAATATGCATTTTTTTGGATTCCTAAATTATACATTTTTTTATTTTTGAAATACGCATTTTTTTCTGGATTTTTGAAATATGCTTTTTTTGGGTTTTTGAAATATTCACTTTTTATGGAAAAATGCTGGTATTTGAGACAGTTCATCGGTCTTTGAAGTTTGTCAAGACTCAAGTGGTAGATACCATGTGTAAAATAAAGTTCCCTACCTAGAATCCTTCTAACCTTCTTCTTTTGATTGGCTTGGATTCTATCTAGATTTGGTCGATTTACCCTACCCTTGGTGCTTAAGGAGGAAGAGTATAGAGAAAATCCTTGATAGGGTTTGGAGATGTTAAGAGAGATTTCTCTACTCACATTCAAATTGCCCATTGGGGTTCGGTCTCTTTGGGTCTTTTCTATTTTTTTGCTCTTCTATGTGGCACATATTTAGACAGGTTTTTGACCCGTGGGGACATTGCCCATCTTTCAATGCCTTTTGCCTTGACTATCATTCTGGGTAATCATTCAGACAGGTTGATCATTTTTATCTTTTCTAACCTGAGGGGTACATTGCCCATATTTTGGCACCCTTTTGCACCCTCCAAGACGGCCTCCTACTAGGGTGGCGAGTGTTTTCGATACTACCCCTCTCTAATCTTTTCTTCCTATCTTGGACCAAGTAGAAGAGAATAGGGTAAGAATACTCCTTCCATTTCTAGATTTCTGCCTTGCCTTTCGCGAGTGTCAGGTTGTCTAGATTTTAGGATCAGGAGGTGTTGTGTATGTAGGATGGTACCAACCCTTGACTTCTCACAAACAACCTAGGATCGATGACTTGAAATTATACTAGTGATTTCTTCATTTTTTATGAAAAGTGCTTTTTGAGGTAAACTCCATTCCAAGGATGATTCAATTTTTCTCCATCTGTATTAGTTAAATAATATGCATTGCCTGGATACTTTTCAGTGATTACAAAAGACCCGTCCCAGTTAGGTTGCAATTTGAAGTGGGGACCCCTCGGCTTAACGAAAATTCTTTTAATGACCATCTCACCGATCTTAAATTTTCTCTCGACAACCTTCTTTTGATAAAACCTTTTAAGTCTGTTCTGGTAAGTCCAGGCATGCTCGGCAGTGGCTAGCCTTCTTTCATCCAAGAGTTGAAGCTATGCAAGGAGAGATTCGCGTCTCTCATCAATAGGAATATCCCTATCGAGCTGAACTCAGAGAGATAGAAGTAATACTTCATAGGGGACCACTGCTTTCATCTCATATGCCAAAGCATACGGGGTTTGTCCAATGGGAGTCCTTACAAAAGTACGATAAGCCCATAGAGCATCTACAAGCTTATCAGGCCAGTCGGCAAACTTGCTAAACATACAAGATTTCTTGATGATCTTGATTAAGGTTTTGTTGGTGGCTTCTGCTTGATCATTGCCTTGAGAATAGTATGGTGATGAATGATGCAATAAAATGTGATACATGTTGCAAAGATCACACAGATCTTAAGAGAGAAATTGTGGCCCATTATCAGTGACGATGTCGCTGGGGATCCCGAACCTCGCCACGATGAAAGAGAAAACTGTTGACGCTTTAATCTCCACGAACGCTTCCGCTTTAGACCACTTTGTGAAGTACTCTATTGCTGCCAAAATGAATGATTTTGAGCACATTTCGAAGTTGAGGTCACTCAAGGGACCAATAATATCCAAAGCCCACATGGCGAAAGGCCATGGGGCATGAATTGGATGCAGGGAAGATGTGGGAGAATGAATCTTGTCAGTATGGAGTTGACATAAATGACAGTGCTGGACAAAGATGGTGCAGTCTTCTTCTAGAGTTGGCCAATAATACCCTTGTCGGATGATTTTTTTAGCAAGGGCTTGGGCATTCACACGGCCACCACAAACTCCAAAATGTGTTTCCTTCAGCACCAACTCGGCTTCTTCTTCATCAAGACATATGAGTAAGATTCCATTTATGCTTTTCTTGTAGAGCACTCCTCCTAAGATTGTATACCTCTAGGATACTCTTCTGATTGTCTTTTTTTCCTTAGTGGTTGATCTTGCTGGGTATGATTGATCTTGGCAATACCTCGCAATCTCATCATACCAAAGTCTCTCACCTTCTAATTCTTTCAACTCAATTAAGGAGATTTTTTCTTTATGTTCCAAGTATTCCTTTCTGTTGAACCTCTCCTTAACCTTCAGAAAATGTCCATCTTCAATTGCTGGAATTGACCTCTTATAGATGCAGCAAGGATTTCTGAGAACAGGAGACATGGACAAATGTGAGTTTGAAGAATAGCTTGATGTAGCAGGTGGTGAGCTCCAGGTAGGGTTTAAGGTTTGGATGGGAGGTTTGGTACTTGGATAGGACTTGGCAAAGGATTAATTGACTATCACCTATCACCCTCAGTTCAGTGTCACCATGGAAGTGAGTGGCCCCCAACTCGGCCAGCAAGGCTTGATACTCAACTATGTTGTTTGTTGCTGGAAAGTCAAGCTGAAAAGCCTGTGGAATGGCGACACATTTAGGTGATTAGAGAACAATACCTATCCCTCTACTATGAGAGTTCAGAGCCCCATCAAAATATAATGTCCAGAGATTGGAAGATCGGACTGACATTAGTTCGTCATCCGGGAACTCTGACCTGACTGGCTCAAAGATGCGTATAGGATGATGGGCAAGGTGTTCAGCAATAGCATAGCCCTTGATTGCCTTCTACGGAACATAGGTGATATCAAATTGGGACAAGAAACTTTGCCATCGCCCTAACCGATCAGTCAAAATTGTCTTCTCTAACAGAAACTTGATAAGATTGATACGAATAATGAGCTTGACTTGGTGAGCAAAAAATTAGTGATTGAGTTTCTGAACCATCCAAACAAGAGTAGCACAGGTCTTTTCTACCACTGTGTACTTCAGCTCACAAGCATCAAACATCTTGGACAAGTAGTAAGTAGCTCGCTCTTTCCTTTCTTCATCAACTTGTGCAAGGACTGCCCCAAGAGAGTTTTCGAGAACCGAAATGTAGAGGACCAAGGGCTTGTTAGGAATTGGTAGTCTAAGTATAGGGGGACTTGCCAGGTATGTTTTCAACCCATAAAATGCCTCCTGGCACTTCGAATCCCATTTAAACTTGGCCCCACCTTGGTTAACTCGTAGAAAGGTTTACACCTTTGGGAGTGTTGAGAGATAAACCGACAAACAAATTGTAGCCTCCCAATCAATCCTCAAAGCTCCTTCATATTCTTCGGGGGAGGCATAGCAATGATTGCTTTGGCCTTGTTTGGGTCGATCTCTATGCCCCTTTTGCTTACTATGAACCCTAGTAGCTTTCCTGATGAAACTCCAAACATACACTTCTTAGGGTTCATTTTCAGCTTGTATTCTCTATCTCATTGTAAAACCTTCCTTAGCACTTCAGTATGATCTTCCCGACTCTTGGACTTGATAACTAAATCATCCACATACACTTCTACAAGGGTGTGCATCATGTCATGAAAGATAGCCATGATAGCCCTTTGATATGTAGCACCAGCATTCTTTAATCCAAAGGGCATGACAACATAGCAATATGTTCCCCAAGGTGCAGAGAACGAGGTCTTCTCTTGGTCCTCCTTGGCTAATCGGATCTGACTATATCCATAATAACCATCCATGAATGAAAGCATTTCAAATCCAGTTGTGTTATCATCCTTAGGACACGTTCGGTTCAAGTCCCTAAAGTCTACGCAAATCCGAACCCGTCCATCCTTCTTCATAACAGGGACTATGCTAGCCACCCATTGCGGATATAAGATGACTTTAATAAATTTTGCTTGGTGTAGTTTGTCAACCTCTTCTTTCATTTTGAGTGCAATATCTGGGTGGAATCTCCTGAGCTTTAGTTTAACCAGGGTAGTTCCAAGTTTCAAAGTTAATCTATGTTCAACCAATGAATTATCTAATCCTAGCATATCTTCATATGTCCATGCTAACGTGTCCTTATATTCTTCCAAAACATTGATCAAACATTGTTCTTCTGAGGGAGTGAGGTTTGCACTGATGAGGATAGTCTTAGGATCTTCCAGGGTCCCTAAATTCAGTTCCTTGGTTGGTTCATTCCCTATAGCTGATGGTTTTTCAAATCTTCTAAGTCCAGATGCATATGCATCAGCCAAGTCCTCGATTTCATCCTCAAATTCAAGATCGTTCTCTAATACTACCTCATATACTCCCAATGTATGATCTATGTTATGCACATCCTCATATCAAATTTCATCCAGCTGGATGGTATTCTCTAAAAAGTATGTTATGCTCATCCTCATATCGAATTTCATCCAAAGTATGATCTATGTTGTGCTCATCCTCATATACTTTTTATTCTCTAAAAAGTATGGTTGTATTGTGGTTTTCTAGTTGCCAACCTTGAGCATGGCTGGCATCTTCTTGAACAATGGAGTGTACTAGATGGATTCCTGGGTTTGGATGTGCTGGTGCTAGTGCCGAAGCAAGAGCATGTAATGGGAGTGGATTCTGAACAATCCCAAAGCCATGTTGTTCTTTAGGTTGAGCTAGTGGACGTTGTCGCTGATAGAAATATGCCCTACAAGCCAATCATATATGATATGATTTTTTCTAAGAATATCTTATTCAATTAAATAGACAAAACTTCGTTACTAGCTTTTATGAGAAGCGTATGTCGTAATGAAGTCCTTGATCACATGCAATGATGATTGAATCATGATGAGATCATGATAATGAGATCGATCATCAAGAGGCATGTGATCTAAATGCTCCTAGTCATAGGATCCTTGAGATGGGACATCAAGAATCCGGATAGACTAGTGTGTGATGTCTTCTCATGTGATGAGAATGACCGATCTCATTGGTCATCAATGTGGGGACACTAAGATACACACATAGGTGTTCATTAGGGGAATGAGTTCACTGAACTGACCAATTTAGGAAAACCTGATCGGTATCTTACCGAACTATCTATTAGGTTATTCTTACATCTCAATAGCACGGTTGGATCTTTGACCTGAGTCACCAAAGATGTCTTATCGGATATATCTTGTACTTTGATTATTGACTTATGGATCACCATCTTGATAGTCTAGTATAGTTGATGTATTGGGTGCAAGAGAAAACCAGTGGAGACAATGAGTGGACAACAAGGGATCGTTCACTCTCGGTAGGAGAGAGATAATGTCCTATGAGATAGTACACTAAATCCTTGGCCAAGGTACTTAGGATAATTGGAAAAGGAGTTTTCCAATTGATCTGAACCTGAGTACAAGATCCCAGAGAGTTATATTATTTAGGGGTTGACATTCAGTGTCGAACCCCTGACCAACCGGGACATTGTATGAATGAGGATTTAAATATGTGTGGTAATTGATGATGGAAAGGCTCAATGGATGTTATTTAACTCCCCAAAGTCATTTGGGATCATAGGATGTGGCTTGTACCCTTTATGATCAGAAAGCCGTAAAAATTGTTATCAAATAATGGTTTTGATTTAATTTGAAGAAAGTATTCTTGTAAATTAATTAAGGCTTCAACCAAATTGACTATTGGACCTAGTGGGTCACACACATTAGATCTGGTCAATAAGATGAGGGCATGGACATAATTTATAGAAGTTTTGAGTTTTTCTTGTGAAAAATTCCATCTTTTATATATAAATGGCTTATGAAGCCAAACCCTAACAAGCCATAGGGCTGGAGCACGTCCCTAGCATCCTCTCTTCCTCCTCTCTCCTATAGAAGGTGATCTCCCATGGTCAAGCTTGAATCTAGAAGGTTTCTAGAGGCCCGAAGGATGGGAGAACTCATCTATTGAAGCAGATCGTGTGGATACCGCTAGAGACTGGACACTTGAATGGTTTTCAGTAAGGAGTAATGTCCTCTCTGATAGAAATGTATGCCCTACAAGCCAATTATATATGATATGATTCAACATTTCTAGGAATATCTCATTCAATTAAATAGGCAAAACTTCGTTACTAGCTTTTATTAGAAGCGTATATCGTAATGAAGTCCTTAATCACATGCAATGATGATTGAATCATGATGAGATCATGATAATGAGATCGATCATCTAGAGGTATGTGATCTAAATGTTCCTAGTCATAGGATCCTTGAGACAGGACATCAAGAATCCGGATAGACTAGTGTGTGTGATGTCTTCTCATTTGATGAGAATGACCGATCTCATTGGTCATCAGTGTGGGGACACTGAGATACACACACAGGTGCTCATTAGTGGAATGAGTTCACTAAACTGACCAATTTAGGAAAACTTGATCGGTATCTTACCGAACTGTCTATCAGGTTATTCTTACATCTCAATAGCACGGTTGGATCTTTGACCTGAGTCGCCAAAGATGTCTTGCCAGGCGTACTTTGTACTTTTACTATTGACAGATGGATCACTTAGTATTGTGGTCCTATATAGTTAATGGATTGGGTATATGGGAAACTTGGTGGAGGCAATTGAGCGGACAATAGGGGATCGTTCACTCTCGGTAGGAGAGAGAGAATGTCCTATGGATAGTACTCTAAATCCTTGGCCAAGGTAGATAGGATGATTGGAAAAGGAGCTTTCCAGTTGATCCATTCCTGAGTATAAGATTTCATAGAGTTGGAATATTTAGGGGTTGACAGTCAGTGCCGAACCCCTGACCGACCGGGACATTGTATGAACGAGGATTTAAATCCGTGTGGTAATTGATGATGGAAAGGCTCAATGGATGTTATTTAACTCCCCAAAGTCATTTGGGATCATAGGATGTGGCTTGTACCCTTTATGATCAGAAAGCCGTAAAAACTGTTATCGGATAACGGTTTTGATTTAATTTAAAAGAATTGTTCTTTTAAATTAATTAAGGCTTCAACCAAATTTACTATTGGTCCTAGTGGGTCACACACAATAGATCTGGTCAATAAGATGAGGGCATGGAAGCAATTTTATAGAAGTTTTGGGTTTTTGTGAAAAATTCCATCTTCTATATATAAATGGCTTAAAAAGCCAAACCCTAACAAGCCATAGGGCTGGAGCACGTCCCAAGCCTCCTCTCTCCCTCCTCTCTCCTCTAGAAGGTGATCTCCCATGGTCAAGCTTTGATCTGGGAGGTTTCTGGAGGCCCGAAGGAAGAGAGAACTCGTCTATTGAAGCAGATCGTGTGGATACCGCTAGAGACCGGACACTTGAATGGTTTTCAGCAAGGAGGAATGTCCTCCCTTCATCCATGGTGAGGGATTTGAGAAATCCCATAAGGTACTCTCGTTCTACTTCATATTCGGTTCCCAGTTTTACTCGTTCGGCATCGATCAAGGCAAAGATCATGGTTTTATGGAATCAAAATTTTTCTGCTGTCATGTATTGATTCCTTACACTCTCTTCATCCTTGGTGAGGGATTTTAGAAATCCCATGAGGTACTCTCGTTCTACTTCATATTAGGTTCTCAGTTTTACTCATTTGGCATCGATCAAGGCAAAGATCATGGTTTCAAGGAATCAAATATTTTTCCACTGTCATGTATTGAATCCTTACAGTGGTATCAGAGCTTGGTTGAAGCCTCGGTCGAAGTTGAATTGAAATTGGCTTGATTTCATGTAATTTCTTGCTTTCCCGAAACTGTATATAAAGTAGTTTTGATTTGATCACCACAGTGCGTATGAGATACCAAACTGTGTGTGGTTAGTTTCAATTGATTCTCGTGAATGAGATCTTTCTAATGCTGCAAATCTCATGACTTTTGGCCATCCGGAGAGTCCGGAAGGAGTTCGGAAAGTTGCTAAGATGATCATGTCCGAAAATTCAGCCGAAATTAGGGGAGTTGATGAACTTATCTATTTGGACTCAAATACATCTGTCTAATGATGTGATAAGGTATGAAATTAAGTTTCGTAGAGTTTTCATAAGCTATTGGACACTTAACGTCCCTTGGAGGTGCCAGATTTGAGAGGTATTTGCGGTTTGGGTTAATTGCGGCCGTGGCAACTTCCTCCATAAACTGCGCATTGTATAGAATTTTTGATGAGAGAAAACTTATATAAATAGAATCCTTATTCTTTAATGATTCCAACGCATATTTTTTTGGATTTTTTGGACTCCATTTGACCCCCCAAATATGGCCCGAAACTCGGGCAGTTTCTAAGGTTTCCGCGGTGCTACATTACTCCTCTGCCCTTATTGGGCGGAGGAGACGAGTCTGGATTGGATCCGGACTCGGCCACTAGCAGGGGTATGCGGCAGATGTGCAGCCGCACCCGGACGGGGTATGTGGCCACACTGCGTTGGCCCCAGGGGCGCGCGGCGGCGCACGTGGGCACGCAGCAAGCGGCGCGCTGCCGCCGGAAGCTCAGCGAAACCACGGGGGGTACACGGCATAGTCGCGCTGAGCCGTTGAAGTCGTGGCTGGCAGTGATTGGTCGGCACTATGCGCCGCCAATTAATTTGTCTTGAAAATACTTTTAAATTATTTAAAATTCATTTTTGATCTGAAAATTTGTCAGAAAATTCCAAAAAAATTTAAAAAATGGTAGAATTTATTTAATGAGTTATTAAAGCATTTAATGACTTATTAAATATATTTTTACTATTATGTCATTGAATTCTATTATTATGATTTTAAATTTATTTTAAGTTCAAAATTAATGAAATTAATGATTATATAAGTTCTGGTAAATTATTTAATAGGTTTATAAAATGTTTATGAACCTATGAGATAGTTTTGTACTCTAGTTACCACAGTATCATTTTATAAATAATTTTAAAAATGTTTTAAAATCTTTATTGATTAAATTAGTGTTCAAATAAATTCTAAAAAATGTGATTTTAAAGAATTATGATTTTGACATTAATTTAATGCTCTGAGAAATTTTTTAAAAGCATGAATCATCTGAATATTTTATATTGCTTGTCTTATGCATGTAAATTGTTTATATGTACTTTTCATGTTATTTATTTTATGAAAATTCGATAAGCATGAAATTTGAAATTTCAAAATTATAATATTTACTTTTATGATGGTATATATGATATATCTCATATAATTATAACGTATGCGCTCTATGTTCATGTGATGAATGTTGGTGTGTGTATGGTGGTGATCATAGACTTAAATATGCTTTGCTTATGATTGCTTGGTTAATTAAGTTGGTTATGTTATTAAATGGGGCCTGCATGTGCCTCCTCTCTCTCTATACAATATGATTGTGCATTCTACCTCTGCCCCATTTGTGTACTCCCCTTGGTTAAAACCAAGGTTTTTTATTATGAGTTGTACATTTGTGGGTCTATGTACCCTTTAGCAGCTTGTAATTGTTAGAAGCCGGCTCGTGGAAGAATGGATAGTGGGACCACTTGGAGAAGCAAAGGTTTGAACCTATAGGGGTGCCTTAGGTGTATGCTTAGGGTTAAGTCCATGATCACATATATTTTAATGCATATTTGATATGTGGTGTGTGCTACAGATTATACCTTAAATATATGATATTCCAAAAGGTATATTAATATTTATATGTAGCACCTATGTTGATGAGACTAAAATAAAATCCCTCCTTGTTTTAATTAGGTCGATAAACGTGAGACATTAACAATGACTCACGTTGTCTTCTATTGTTATGGTCTTAATGAGCCAATCTTAGATTGGATGGGTTTGTTGTGCTACCACATGGCCTATTCAACAAAGGATTGAAGATCATGGCTAAGGCATTAGCCGAACTTTGGGGTGGACCATTTGCATGGCTTTGTTGTGCTACCACAAGGGCTGTGTGAAGAATCCATTCTCATAATGTAACAAGCGGGTTTGACCTAACTAGAGTATATGATTTGTTGTGCTACCACAAGATCATAACTTTAGAGGCTAAATGACTAAGAGTTGCAAGAGTTGCAACTGACAATAGTTGCCTACCTATTAAGTATAGGATGATTTGTTGTGCTACCACAAAGTCATCACCATAAGTTAGTAGGGTCTTGGTCCCCACTAGGATGTTATCGTGATATCCCGTCTTTGCATAATAAGGGTTATGCAAATTCATCGAAAATTAGTGAGAGTATAAATTAGGATGAAAGACTATATCTTAATTTTAATGAATGTCTATAATATTGATATAATTATATCTCTGTTGTAGAATATTATAAATCACCATTAGTCTCGCATGCTAAATGCTAAGTATTTTAATGACTCATACTTCTTATATCAGTTTAGAACTAAGAGAATAGTTCTTATAGTTGACCTATTGACTGTCTTACTTAAGAAGTAGGTATCTCCTACACTATCTAATGATGTGAGAGAAGATAAGATCTTATCTCATTAAAAAGATGTATTGATTGTCTTATATCAGATGTTAGCCTCTATCAGATAAAAATATTAGTGGCAACATAGATAGATGGATATAATATCTATCATGGCTCATGGTGATGAGCTAATCAAAGGCAAATAAGAATAATACATATTGAATACTTCTTATTGGTAAGACCAATAGAAAGAAGTAAGATTATTAGATAGAGATAGAACGAGATAGTTAAGAATCAAAGAAGTTTGTCAAGATATTACAACCCAAATTTGACATAGCATTCTTCTACTATCATGATGATGGTAAGTAGAAGATGGAGAGCAAAGTGTATTGCACATAATGCAAATGTGGAGCTTGAGAAGCTTCATGTATCTATGTCATTAATATTTACTTGTCTTATATACACATTCGATAGTATAAGATACTATATATGTGTATTCTAGTATAAGATATTACGGATGCATATAATAGTATGAGATACCAGATATGCATCATATATCTATAATGAGTTGTAGATAATAGCAAGTAAATGAAGGTTTAAAAAAGATTGTTGACCTACATATGAAATGGTACAAAATGTTGCATGATTACTAGTGGGAGATACAAATTTTCTATAGCTTTCTAGAGTTGTCTTAATTATCCTTCCAAAAGAATATTGTTTTCATTTCCTAGTTGAATAAATGGTGATTTAATCTTTGGTATGGAAATGATAATTGTTCTATAATAACTGGTAAAGTGTTTACCAGTGAAGAATAATAAAGAGTTTATTCATATCAGATATGTATGCTGTTATAATATGTGTGAATAATCCTCATTATGTGAAGTAGATTGATATTGATCAATCTATTGTTTAGTAGTACGGTCATATTTATAAGAAACGACTTAAGGAGTATTATTCGAATAGTAACATATAGGTAAATGATTTAGAATCATTAACTATATGTAAGTCTTATCTTATTAAGCAAAATGACCATCTTTACATTAGTAAGACATGGAGTGAGGGCTAATGAGTTTATAGAATTCAATGCATCTAGATGCATGTCATCCCATATCTATTAAAGTTAGAGAATAATATTTCAACTTCATTAATTTTCAAAGATTACTTCTCTAGGTATGGACATATGTACTTTACGAAGTACAAATCCAAAACCTTTAAAAAATTATTTAAGATTAAAAATGAAGTGAAAATATTAATGGAAAAAGTATTAGAACTCTTTGATGAGATCAAGGAGAAGAATACTTAAGTAATAATTCACACATAAATAAAGGATAGTAGAATCTAATTTTGATGGACACCTCTTATACATTTTAGCTTAATTGAGCAGCTAAAATGAGAAGCCATATTGTGTAGTACATAATATGGACATTGACAACCTTTGCAAAATTCTTCTTTGTCTATTTAGTGGTTAGCACTCAATATAGGCACTGATTCTCTAATTGGTACCTTTCAAGTATATTCTAATTATACCATATCAGATATGAAAAGGGGTTAAAGCTTGACCTTAAGCAAGTTAAGGTTTCAGAATGTTTGGCCTGGTAAAGAAGTATAACCCTGTCAAGTTGGAATATAAGACTATAAAGTGTTGGCTTGTGGGATATCCTAAAGAAACTTAAGGATATTAATGCCACCCTTAGAGAGAAGGGTATAAGTTGCTAATCTCACCATATTTCTAAAGGAAGAGTCCCTCTTAAGAAAGATAGTGGGAGAAAGGTATAAATGAGATCTTTAATTATGTCAAATCAACCTAAAGGATATGTGAGACATATCTTTGATGAAAGAAATGAGATATAAGATAAAAAGATAATGATCCTAAGATCTATATTGAAGCAATATGAGATATTGATTCAAAATGGGAAAAAACAATAAAATCTGATATAAACTCTATCTATTCTAATTAAGTTCAAAACTTGATTGATCTGCCTAAGGATTTAGTATCTATAGGGTATAAATAGATCACTAAAGAATATATTGAAGTATATTAGAAGGTAGAGACCTTCAAAGTAAGGATAGTTAAAAGGGATATCATTTAAGTCAAAGAGTTACCTATGCCATGGAATTAATCCATTCAGATTTTGTTTGTTACACACTATGACTATAGGATATGTCAAATGGATGTTAAGATAGTGTTTCTCTATGTTATTTTGAGAAACAGGTGTATATGATACAACCTTTGGGAATCAAGTTCCAAAACATCCAAATAGTGTGTGCATAAGGTCCATTAATGGACTAAAGTAAAACTTCTCATAAATGGTAGATAAGGTTTAATGAGATTAAATCTTATGACTTCATTGAGAATGAAGATGTGCCTTGTGTATTCATATAAGATAAGTGAGAGTGTTATTATCTTCTTGACATGATATATGCATGACATACTACTCATTAAGAATGAAGTAAGTATGTTATCATAAGTGAGCCTAGTTATCAATTAATCCTCCAAACTTAATATGGGATTTAAGATCTATGGAGATAGATCTAAAAGGTTTCTTGGCCTTACCCAATTCATGTGCGTAGTTATCATAGTCAAAGAGTTTGACATGGTAAACTCCAAGATAGGTTTCTTACCTATGTAGTGTGGAGTTGATCTCTTTAAAGAGATCTCTTTGTAAACTTCTTGAGAGATAAAGAGATCACATTAGTATAGCCCTCATGCTTTTGCAATAGGGCCTATCACATTTGTAATGCTAAGTACATGACATCATTAATGCTCTAAGTGTTATGAGCATTCATCAAGTAAATCCATGTGAGAGTCACAGGATAATTTAGAGATGTGTCCTTGGGTACTTGAGAAGCACTAAGGATATATATATATATATATAATGTATGGAGGATAAGACTTGAAGTCTTATAGTTTTATATACACAAACTTTTAGTTAAATCATGTCTGATAATAAGTCAATATAATGGTGGTGCAGTGAGCTGGAAGAGTTCCATGTAAGAGAACACTGCTAATTCTACAACTAATCTAAAGTAGATTGAATAATGACTGTATATTGCTTGAGAAGCTTACTAGATGAAGATGTTCATCTGGCTTATGGGATTGTCCCAACCTTCTCTGAAAGTGTATTATTGTTTTGAAAAAACAATGGGGTAGAGCCAAAGTTTCGTTAGAAGTTTCAAACTTCTATGGCAATACCATATAATCAGAGAGAATGCAGTTGATAGAGATATAATTAATGATAGAGTATATGCCGCTAATAACACTACAAATCCACTAACTGAAGCAGTTACTCAAAGAGTGTTTGAGCTTCACCTTGAGCTGATAGAGATCAGCCAGATAGGTGGCTGGCTTTAGTGCAAGTGAGAGATTGATAGAAATGTATGCCCTACAAGCCAATCATATATGATATGATTCAACATTTCTAGGAATATCTTATTCAATTAAATAGGCAAAACTTAGTTATTAGCTTTTATTAGAAGCGTATGTCGTAATGAAGTCCTTGATCACATGCAATGATGATTGAATCAAGATGAGATCATGATAATGAGATCGATCATCATGAGTGATCTAAATGTTTCTAGTCATAGGATCCTTGAGACGGGACATCAAGAATCTGGATAGACTAGTGTGTGTGATGTCTTCTCATGTGATGATAATGACCGATCTCATTGGTCACCAGTGTGGGGACACTGAGATACACACATAGGTGCTCATTAGTTGAATGAGTTCACTGAACTGACCAATTTAGGAAAACTTGATCGGTATCTTACCGAACTATCTATTAGGTTATTCTTAAATCTCAATAGCACGGTTGGATCTTTGACCTGAGTCACCAAAGATGTCTTATCGGATATATCTTGTACTTTGATTATTGACTTATGGATCACCATCTTGATAGTCTAGTATAGTTGATGTATTGGGTGCAAGAGAAACCCGGTGGAGGTAATTGAGTGGACAACAAGAGATTATTCACTCTCGATAGGAGAGAGAGAATGTCCTATGGGATAGTACTCTAAATCCTTGGCCAAGGTACTTAGTATGATTAGAAAAGGAGTTTTCCAATTGATCTGAACTTGAGTACAGGATCCCATAGAGTTAGAATATTTAAGGGTTGATAGTCAATGCTGAACCCCTGACCAACCAAGACATTGTATGAACGAGGATCATGTGGTAATTGATGATGGAAAGGCTCAATGGATGTAATTTAACTCCCCAAAGTCATTAGGGGTCATATGATGTGACTTGTACCCTTTATGATCAGAAAGCCGTAAAAATTGTCATCGGATAATGATTTTGATTTAATTTAAAAAAATTGTTTTTTAAGGCTTCAACCAAATTGACTATTAGGCCTAGTGGGTCACACACATTAGATCTGGTTAATAAGATGAGGGCATGGATGTAATTTTATAGAAGTATTGGGTTTTTGGGAAAAATTTCATCTTCTATATGTAAATGGCTTATGAAGCCAAACCCTAACAAGCCATAGGGCTAGAGCATGTCCCAAGCATCCTCTTTTCCTCCTCTCTCCTCTAGAAGGTGATCTCCCATGGTCAAGCTTGGATATGGAAGGTTTCTAAAGGCCCAAAGGAAGGGAGAACTTGTCTATTGAAGCAGATCGTGTGGATACCACTAGAGACCGGACACATATGATCATTAGGCATTGATTATTCATCCAACTTCGGTGTTTACACGATTTACATGTGGCTTTCGCTTGAAAATTATGACTTTGTGCGAAAAACTTTGGAAAACGTCCAATTTCATTCGACAAAGCTCCAAATCAACATTAAAAGGACCCGACATCATTCTAAGATCAATCACATGTGTTACCCTATAAAACATGAGTTTTATGCTCTGAATTAGGCAAATTCGGCGTGTCTACACTGCTGTAGTGTTTCCAATGAGCATCTTTACGTGTTCCCCTTCTGAGATGACATCTATCACTTAATCTGCCATTCCTTTCCATCGATTAGTAAACTTTATGAAGTCCACCTCGGGCTTCATCTTCTCAACAATCAAATTTGTGATCGAACATGAAGGTGCCACCCGGTCTCTATATCTTTACAAAAACTCAGTCTTGACAATCTCAAAGTCTCCTGTCCCAAAAGGGTCGAGTGAATAGAACCATTCCAAAGCATACCCTTCTAGTGATCAGCAGAATAAGAAAGCAAGGATCCTACGATCATTCTTCCAAAATGAAGACTCGTAAAGAAAATCCTTGAGGTGTAGAAAAGGACTACTGGTACCATTGTAGCGGCAATAAACTGGTAATTCAGAAGGTGGCAAGTGAAGAACTAATAAATAAGAAATAGAAACCTCAGAATTTGTCTTGGAATCCAAGTGACATCTCAGCTCTTCATAACGTTCATTCATTTTGGTGAGCTGATCCATGATTGCCTAAGTGAGAGCAGGTTCTTGGTTTACTAGTGAAGGTATGTGGTAAGATGTTTGATTCTGGAATTGAGGATGAGAAGAATGAACTGGCAAATTATCTTATGATTATCCCATGACATGATGAGCAAATGGAGCAGAAGAATATGGTTGGACAGATGATGGTTGAACCACAGATGGTTGAGCAAGTGATGGTTGAATCACAGATGGCTTGACAATAGGTGGTTGAACAAAAGATGGTTGAATAGGTGGTGGATGAACCATGGAACAAGGGGGCGAGACAACTCAATTGACTTCAACAAAAGCATGATCAGAGAAAATTTTACTCTTCACCAAGGATTGTATGTGTGAGAATGTGTCCAGGTCAGTATAAAGAGTAACTCTCTAAAGAGTTGTTCAACATCTCGTGGAGCAGATGGTTGAGGGACCTGTTGTGCTTCTGACTCAAGTAGGGAATTAACATAACCATCTAACGGAATTAAAAGTTGTTGTTGATGACCCATCTCGTTCTCTTAATGTTCAGCGTGTTCTACCATTCCAACGTGTCTTCCAGACCTTAATTGCATTTCCACCCTATCAACATCAAAAAAAAGGTAAAACAAACAAGTTGGCAAAATAAACAAATAATTTTTTTGTTTTCAGTATTTTGCAAATTTTTTTAAGTTTTCATTTTTTATTTGACAAAAAAGTGATGTAAAGACTTAAAAATAAAATTACACAATTATTTTTTATTAAACTTTAGAGTTATGGATTTGTTAAGAATTATTCTTTCAATAAATGGGTTAGGATCCTAACTCCAATCTCCAATGACCTAGGGTTCTTCGGGTTTCGGAGAGTGGTACAACCAACCCGATCGTGAAGAGGAATACTCTAGGTATAAGGAATTACGGAGGCCATGATAAAAGCCAACCAAGTCAATGAGGAAGGAATATCCCAGAAGAGAGGTCAAAATCCACCAAGAGGGTGTTTTGAATGGGAGAGGTAAATGAGAGAGTGAGCTCCCACCTCAAAAGAAAAAAGTGTAAAAGATGGAGGTAGAGAGAAAGAGCACACGATGCAATCAAGTGATAATGCAAGTAATAAGAAATACATAAACTTAAATAAACAATCAAGCACACAAGATAAGTAACTAGAAACTAAGCAACAAAAACTAGAATCTAGACCTTGTTTCTTACAGAAGCCAAATGGAAGTGGTGAAAAAGTGATAGAAGAGGGAGGGTTAAAATCTGATGGCCAAACAAAAGGGGTGGTTCATGCAGGGGCCGATGTAATAATAAACTGGTTCACATAGGAACCGGGGAAAAAAGTGAAAGTGATTCATGCGGGAACAGATTTTGGGTGAAAAAGGGTGATTCATACGGGAACCAATTTGAATGATTAAATGAGGGCCACGCAAGGCCAATTTGAAGGTGAATAAGGATCTAGTCCATGTGGGGATAGATCTGAAGAAAGAGGTTTGGTACACATGGGAACCGGAGTAAAGAAAGAAATTGGTTCACGCTGGAACCGGTTTGAAGTAAAAAAAGGGTGGTTCATGCAAGAACCGGTTTATATAGCAATTAAAAATAAAAGGAGGGTCGCACGGTGACTAATTTAAGAGTGGGATAACCTGAAATAAAAAAATGAATTTAATAGCTGAAAATAAATTTTGGTTCATGTGGAAACCAGAGTAAAGAAAGAAATTGGTTCATGCGGGAACCGGTTTGAAGTAGAAAAAGGGTGGTTCATGCGAGAACTGGTATAAATGGCAATTAAAAATAAAAGAAGGGTCACATAGTGACCTATTTGAGAGTGTGATAACCTAAAATAAAAGATAAAAATCTAATTTTAAAAGCTGAAAATAAATTTTGGTTCGCGTGGGAACCAATTTGTAGAAGAGAGTTGGTTCGCGCAGAAACCAATTTTAAAAGCAAAAAGTGGGTTCACGTGAGAACAGGCTAAAATAAAATGGAAAAAATTGAATGAATACTTGGCACTTCAGATCTGATGAAATAAGGTAAAATTAGAAAATTTCATGTAGAATCAAATCAGGGAAGGTGGAAAGAAAGGAAGGCTCACGCGGGAACCGGTATAGAACTAGAACTAGTTGCAAAGAAACACTAAGCACCCACAGTTAAAAACATTGCTTGTCCCACTATGGTCACCTATTGACTCCGAAAAATGGGTCTTTTCCTTGGGTCATCACCTCAAAAAATTAAAATAAGAGAAGAAGGTAGAAGTTGAGAAGAAATCACTTCAGTCCCACACTCACATTGATCCCCGAACTTTCATCTCTTGACATCACTCGATAACTAAAGAGATGGTTTGGGTCATGTGGGAGGAGGTTGAGAAAGAACTTGAAACATGATGTGGTCATCAGGAACCACGGGCTCCACTTTATGCAATGAAAATAAGAAAAATGACCGTGTGTGTACCTTGGCGGGAAGAGTGTGGATTAAAGCTTCTCCTTATTCGGCCGGTCGATGAAGAAGAGTTCTCAACTCGTGGGTGCTTAGTTTCCTATGCAACTAAACAATAAAATAAATGAAAAGACAGTTAGAACTTGATAAAGTGAAGTATATTCAAAGAAAATAATATGAAATAGACAATTGAAAGAAAACTGATCAGATTTGGGTTACTTCTAACCCCTTTTTTATTTTCAAACTAATAGATTAAAACTAATGCAAAAAAATATCAAAAAAATGATGGATGTATGAATAAAGACAAAATAAAGAGATAGGAAGAAGAACAAATCAATTTTGAGCTTGATTGAGGAAGATATGGTCAAATCTAAGTTGTTAAAAACGTCAAACAGCAACCAGGATCTGCCAACTTTTTGCTTTAGAGCTTGCCATGACCAACACTAACCTCAGAATAGTGACCTAGCTGAAGACGTGCGGACTGATCTTCCTCTCTCTAGAACCAACTTTTCTCTCCCTAAAAGGCCAAAATTCTCTTTCTAAAAATCACCAAAACGATGCAAGAGGGAGCTTGAACATCTTGAGCAACTTGGGGGTCATGAAAAGCTCTCTAGAGTGACCAGAATCAGGCTTAATTTAAAGGGGAAATGAAGTTCAATCCATTCCTAAAAAAATGGCCAATGTGCCCTAGTCCTGGGCCCATGCGCCCCCCACTAATGGCGCATGCAATCCGGCCAAAAAATTCAGCAAGATCCGATCAAAAATTTAGATATAATCCGATCGGAGGAAAAATCTCGGTCAAAAATTGGTACCCATGTGCCCTCGATTGGGGGTGCATGGGAATGTGCCCCCGAGTGAGGGCACATGGGAATGTGTCCCCGAACGAAGGCACATTGTACTATTTTTGTGCGCCTATGTTCCGTAAGCCATTGCAAACACTCCCGAACAAAGAATTCGACGTCGTTTGTTGCGTTGGCAAGATAACAAAATGAAGAAGGTTTATAAATTTGCCATAGCACTCTTCAAAAATTTAGAATTTTATTTATAAGTTAGGATAGTGAACGAAAGATCTAACACTAGTCAAAATGACTATGAGAGCCTACCAGAAAGACATGGAATGAAACAAAACATGTTCGAAACAATAATTTGACCATAACCTTCATTGCATGATCATTACACTTTGGTCATCCAGCCAATTTCTGTATTTATGCAATTTACACATGGCTTTCGCTCAAAAATTATGGCTTTATTAAGAAAACTTCTGAAAATATCCGATTTCATTCGGCAAAGCTCCAAATCAACAATAAAAGACCCAACATTATTTTTTAAATCAATTACACATGTTACTTTATAAAACATGAGTTTTATGCTCTGAATTAGACAAATTTGGCATGTCTTTACCAGCATCTTATCCAAATACTTTAACAAGTCATAAGTCGTGCCCGGTAATGGTTCTTCTACTTTTTCTTTTTCTACTATTTTCTGCGGTTGTGTCACAGCTTAAGGAGAAAGCCGCTAAAACATCCTCCCACTCTGTAGCACTAGGGCTATCTGGTGGTGGGGTTAGTGTGATGAATTAACTAGGGTAGAAGCAGGTGGTGTAGGTCCTGGTATGGTAGGTGATGGGATTTGTAGGATTGAGGTGACAACTGAAGGTTGGGATGGTGGGGATGGTGATAGTCGCAGCCTAATAAGGAGGGGCCTAGGTGTGGGAATGGTTAGTGGATTTAAAAAAGGTGCTGGTATGGATGGTTGTGGAGTTGGTGGTGTGGTAGGTTGGGATTTCAGGATAGTGGGTCTTATAGGCTAAAAGTTTGGGTTTTAGGACGATGGTGATAGTGGTGGCCGGATAAGAAGAAGTCATGGAGAAACAATGGCTGGAGGGTCTGATGGAGGTGTGGTTGGCATGGGGGTTGGCCTAATGATAAGTCGGGGAGAAGAAGTAGCGGAAGATGGTGGGGGTGTGTGTTACCCAGTGGCTACATGCTGCTGCGTAGTGGTCCTAGTAAGAGGTATAGCTAGGTTGACTGGCATGGTTGCATCATGGTTCTCTAGCTGCCAACCTTGGGCATGGCTTGTAGCCGCATGGGTGATAGAGTGTATTAAGCCAATCTCTGGGTTCAGTGATGTTGGTGCTGGTGCTAAAGCAGGAGCATGCAACAGAAGTGGGTTCTAAATAATCCCCAAGTTAGGTTGCTATTGTGCCAGAGCTAGTAAATGTTCCCACTGTTGCTGTCAACCCTCATCGTCTGTATGCATTCCCCCACCTGGAACCAATCATTAATACCTTGGTCATTGGGATCATGGATGTAATCTTTGAATTGAAAGCACACTTCAACAGTGTGACCAAGGTACCAATGATAATCATAGTATCGGGACATAACTATGTTAATTGGTCAAACCTCCCGTTCCCTGAGAAATTCCAATTGTTTCTCTTCCATGAGTATATTTAATATGTTAGTAAAGGAGTAAGGTAGTTGCTGGTAGTTCTCTCTTCTAGAGCTCCCCTTCATGGTGCTTGATTAGGTGGTGGCGATGCCCAATTGTAGGCGGGTTGATGAGTTTGCTAGGGTTGCACTACTAACTGAGGGGGTTGTTGTGTTTGTTGTAGCCTAACCTACACTTGATGTTGAGGGGAGTGGAAAGATAGGGTTCTATAGTAGATTCCTATACTGGTTTTGGCGGTTCACTCCCTGGTTTCCCACAATGTTCACAGCTTTATTGTTAACTATTCCCTCGGTTGTTGGTTCAGCTGATGCAGAAGCAATTTTTCTGATGTTTCTAGGTTTGGGATCAAAAGGATTTATCAATATGGCATCCTTAAATGGGCTTGCAAGTATCAGGCACTATCATAAAGCTCATTCATAGTGGTAGGAAGGTGCATGATCAAAACATTCCTTAAAGTTGGTGTAGTGTTTCCAATGAGAATCTTTACCTGTTCTCCTTCTGAAATAACATCTATCAATTTCTCTGCCATTCCTCTCCATTGGTAAGTAAACTTTATGAAGTCATCTGTCGACTCTGAAAATGGGTTCTGGATCGGCACCTCAAGAGAAGGTGAAAGATAGAATAGAATGGGAGTGAATCGAAAAACACTCGGAAAGCGGTAAAAAGTCCTCACCTCGGTCCCACACTCACATTGATCCCCGAACTTTCATCTCACGGCGTCACTCGAGCAACGAAGATGGTTCGGGTCATGTGGGAGGAGAGTGAGGAATGAATTCACTTAAAGCATGAATAAGAGAAGAAGTGGTCGCCAGGAGCCGCGGGCTCCACTTTATGGAATAAAAGACAAGATTAAGTTGAATTGACCGTGTGTACCTTAGCGTGGGAGAAAGAGTATGTGCGGGTTCAACCTTCTTCTTTTTCGGCCGGCCGATGAAGAAGAGTCCAACCGATGCTAGCATGATGTATTTGTGCAACTAGAAGACAATAAGACAAGAAAACAACTGAAGAAGGATTAGAACTGAGTGAAGTGTAGTAACTTGTAAAAATAATAACATAAAATGGCAATTGGAAACAAATTCACCAGATTCGGGGTTAGCACTAACCCCTTTTTTTGGTTTTTTGTGATATATGAAATGATAAAAAAATAGAATAAAATGATGCTTCAATATGAACTAAATGATTTGAGTGAAGAGTTAGGAAAGAGAATATGAATGGTTAAAGACAACACAACCCAGGCAAAGTGGCAACCGGGTTGGATAGATTCAATGTAAACTGCGCGGCTTTGATGTAGAGACCATAAAGAATAGCACCAATGTCAGAATAAAGTGATGTTTGTTTCAAAATAAAGAGGACTCACCGAGGGTGGTTTTACATAAAGACAAGTTTTTTTGAATCTTGTGATAAGTAATCTGAATTTACCTGATAAGCTGGATCATGGACAGTGAAGTTCTGGAAACTCCCAGCACAATGTCGATGTAGGACGTGCTATGGGAACCACAGATATATGAATTGAATGATTCTTGTTGTAAATAAAAGAGGACTCACCGGGAACAATATCTATGAAGGATGTATAGGCTTAATTCACCATTAAATGTACTGAAATTGACTGAGAAGACGATGACTTAGAAGAGAACACTTCGGATCTGTCTGTGCAGCGCCGGTGTTGAAGTCGTAACAAGCATAGGGAATTTCAGAATTGATCTCTGTTTGTTGGATATAAAATATATCTTGATTAAGCACACTTCTTATGAAGTAAGTCTGGCCTAAAAATGACTATAAAGATCTGTAGAAGCCGATGAACAGCAGTGCAACACTTCGGAGCATAGACCGGCTTCTTCTTCACTTTGGGATGATCTCTGGGCACCGGGACAAAGAGAGGACGATTTGGGGAGGTTGTTATGAGCCAAGGGTGTCTGGAGGACAAGGATAAGAGTGTTGTATGATGAGTATGCCCTTCTTAGGTCGTTCATATGAGTCTCCCTTTATAGGAGATGAAAAACAGGTCAAAAAATAGCAAGTTTTGATACATCCGACCATAGGTTGGATTTCCACCATTTAATGTTGTTGATTTTCATCCTGAGGCATATATAAACTTACCCAAATGATTGAGAAGGATTGGAAACCATGTATCATCTTCCCCATGTTCAAAAAATGTCTCCACTTGAAGAGGAAACAAATCTAGTCTAAACATGGCAAGTTTTGATATACAAGACAACAGGTTGGATTGCCATCATTTGATGATGCTAATTTAAACCATGAAGCTTACAGATCCTTTACCAAGTTATATAGATGAGGAAAAAGGAATGTAAGGTCATGAATTTTTCAGATATGTGCCCAATGGGCTGGGCTTGCATGCAATTGGGCTTGATCGGTGCTGCGTGCAAACAGAACTGCGCATCTGACTTCCAAAGAGCGCTGTGGACAAATGGAAGTTCAAAATTGAATGCCGTTTGTTGAAACGGAGAGATAACTCAGAGAAGAATATTATTCATGTTGAATACTTTTTCATTAGACGTCCATATAATCCTATGAAAAATTTCCAAATAGATATGCTGGGGAAAGCATAATCTGGCACACCACCGAGAGTCTCTTGTACAGCAAAATGGATTTGATTAGAAATTAGCAAATCATCCTCATATTTCCAATAAGCACCTCGGCTCATCCAAAAGGGTGGTTCATCATGATTTTGATGGTCTAAAAGAGATGTTGCCAATGGAATAATGGTTTTAGCTCTAAATAAGGTCAAATTGGCGTGTCTACAGCTTGCCTCGCCTTGATGTCGACTTTGCATGGGAATAGCATGTAGCATAATGGAGTGAAATGTAAAGAAAGCGTAGTGAAGAGAGATGGATCGTAGTGGAATGTAGTGGAGAAAAATGGCGATGGACTGAAAAGGTGGCATCAAGGTGTAGATATAGTCACACTCAACGACCAGATTCGGCAAGACGAATCTCTTCAAGTCTCCCAGTTAACCACCATGTTTCATCAAGTCTTCCTATGTTCGATTGGTAAAAGATGTGCCATTGGCACGAGAGAAGAATAGCCAACCCCCAACGCAGTGGGGAGTCCCCGAAACATGGGTTCATAGGTTCATCATCAGCCGGTAACCCAATCTTTGCGGTGTTCCTGTACTGTGATGGGCTAAAGTTTAAAAAGAGATTTGTTTTGAAAAAGTGAAAGAATACCAATTGAGCACATTCAGGCTCTTAGATTCATTTAAGTCTTCCAGGAGACAAGATTCAATTCGGAATGGAATGATCTCGAATTCCAAAAGGCAAATGTTTAAGTACAGACCATGACGGTGCAAGTTTAGATCGAATAGGAGGCCCTTGGCGGGAGGAAGTGACTGCCATGGTGGGATGAATAGCAAAAGAGTTGCAGTGGCCACAGTGGGGATAGAAATAAAATATTTGAAGGCACAAGGTGATTACCGAACATGGTGGGATTAACAGACACGGTGGGATATTAGAAAGGTTGGTGGGACTAAAAAACACAATGGGATTAGAAAACACAGTGGGATTCAGAATGATCAGAATTAGGATACAAGATTTAGAGATTAGGGTGAGAAGGTGAAGATTATGAAATGATGTATGCAATGACAAAACAAAATGTAATGCAACTAATGCTACATGATGCATGTTGGGCTCAAGAAAACAAAAAAAAAACTTGTATAACAAATAGTTGAAGATATAGATTGTCTATGAGGTCAAGAGACCCATTCGGGAACCATCGTTCCTCATAGCACAACTTTGGCTTATACGTGAGCACAAAGAATGACTCGACCGTCGTGGATTTTGATGAAGGGGATCTCGGGCCTGGTCTTCTTTGCATTCACAGTCTTCAACATCAATGCATAAAATAAATAGGAATGCACCTAATATATGCTAAGAAAGGAAATGATAACGGTGAGTTTGCAGTGTGATGACATGCATTCTCACAAAAGAGTTTATGTGCCTTGATGAAGACACAGTGCAAAAATTCCTTGGCAAAGTTGAGGCCAAGGTAATGATGACTCCTCCAACTGGGAATCCTCAGGGGAGGGAAGTGGCGAGCATCGCCTTATTGAAGTCTTGCAAAGAAAGCTCCTCGGTTTGAAGCCGAGGTTATGGTGACACCTCCTCCTAAGAATCCTTAGGGGAGGGAAGTGGCGAGCATCGCCTTGTTGTGTAGTTCTCCTCATTTGTTCTTCGTGCCTGAAACACTCGAAAAAGGAGATTAGAATGCCAACATGGCTTTTCCCCCTTGCAAGTTGCAGTATTTCTTGACCTTTGTCAAGGGGTGTAAAGTTTTGTTTGTGCCTGAAACACTTAGAAGAAAGAGATTAGAACAACAATGCGGCTTATCCCCCTTGCAAGTTGCAGTATGCCTTGACCTTTGTCAAGGGGTAATAGCCTTCTTAAGGGTGCAAAAAAATAAAGCAGCAAATACGCAATGAAAAATTTGAAACATGAGAGACTAAGAATAAATATGAATGTAAAGACAAGAATTCAAACCAAGCATGGTAAAATTTATTTATTTTTTTGAAAATTTTGTTGGAATTTGACAAAGAAGTTTTGTGAAAAGATTCAAATTTTATTTTGGATTTTGAAAATATTCATTTTTTTTGGAGTTTTGAAGATATTCAGCTTTTTTTTTGGAGTTTTTTGAAAATAATTTTTTTTGGAGAGAAAATTCAGTATTGACACAAGTTCTCATCACTTGGTTGTTTTTCTAAGTTCACTGGTAGATACCATGTGCAAAATGGGGTTCCTTACCCAGAATCTTTCCGACCTTCAACCTTTGATCGGCTAGAGTTTAGCTTTGATTTGGTTGGTCCACCCGCACCTTGGGGGGTTAAGAATAAAGAATTGATAAGGAAGTCCTTGATAAGCTTTGGAGATGTTGAGAGGGATTTCTCTACTCACACCTAATTGCCCATTGGGGTTCGGCCTCTTCAGGTCTTTTCTACATGTGGCACTCACTTAGACAAGTCTTTGACCTGTGGGGTCATTGCCCATCTTTTGGTGCCTTTTTTTCATTTTCTACTTTTCTGGGTACTCATTCAGACAGGCTCATATTTGTTTAAACCTGTGGGGTTCATTGCCCATCTTTTAGCACCCTTTTCTTTTGAGAAGTTGGACCTTTCGAGACGGCCTCCTACTAAGGTGGTGGATGCTTTCGATACTCTCCCCCTCTAGTCCCCTTGCCTATCTTGGACCGAACAGAAGAGAGTAGGGTGAGGGTTTTCCTTCCACCTCTAAGCCATGACTAGCTTCTCTCGGGTGTTGGGTCATCCGGATTCTGGGATCAGGACGTGTTATGTGAGTAGAATGGTATCTACCCTCAACTCCTAGAGAACAACCACATGTGGACTCAAGTCATACTTGTAGTTCTCTCCATATTTGAGGTAGATTACATTCCATAGGTGAATCAATTGAAAACATGCCTTGCATTGTAAAAAAATTATTAGGATAAAACAAAAAGTAGTTATCGTCAATCATAAATTTCTCTCAAGTAAGATTGTCATGTAAGATTCAAAATCATTTCAAAAAAAAGCATTGCCTTGCGGATGACATAATGATGATGAAGGTAGTTTCATGTAATACCTGAGAGAAGGAATTCATTGTTGGTGACGACGTTGCTTGCGCTTGCCTTGCCTTGCCCGCTATGCCTTGCCTTGCCTTGTCCAACTACTTCCACTTTTGATATGCTCCATATCGCATTGGATTCAAGATTCAAAGTCATATCATGAAGTGAAAGATGTGGAGAATCTGATTTATCATGGCGGAACAAGGATTGATAATGTAGAAGGCAAAGATTGGGGTTTCACTCAGGAAATTTCTCTACCTTGATTTTTTGTTAAAAGTAAAACTTGGAAAAAGAAAGAGAATTCAAAAAGGAAAGAAACATGTTTGAAAACAAAAGTGTGCTAAAGTGGGCTTTAGGGTCGAAGAGTTGATAGTGGGCTTGAAGGACTGGGAGTAGTTGGAATCAAGAGGCCCGTGAGCCTATGATTTGAATGTGAGATAGAGGGCCCAGATGATGTTGATGGGCATGAGGGCCCGATTGGAGGTTGAGCCCGAGGGACCCAATGAAAAGAGCGGGCACATGGACCCGATTTAAATGGTTGGGAGCAAGATTGTGATTTGTGATGGGCTCGCTGGCACCATTGAAGAGTATGGGTGTGCAAACCCGAATTTGAAGAAGTGGGGGCACGGGGGCCCGATTTCGAAGAAGTATGGGCATACGGGCCCGATGGTAAAGAAATGGGGGCATACAGGCCCGAGGTTGAAGGAGTGTGGGCATGTGTGCCCGAGTTTGTTGGAAGGTGGGCACGTGGGCCCAATTTAGAAGAAATTTGGGCACATGGGCCTGGTTGTAGAAAAACATGGGCATGTGAGCCCGGTTGAGGTGAATTGCGGGCACGTGGGTGTAGACACGCCAAATTCGCCTAATTCAGAGCATAAAACTTATGTTTTATAGGTTAACATGTGTGATTGACCTTATAATGATGCCAGGTCTTTAAAAAGTTTATTTAGAGCTTCGCCGAACGAAATCGGATGTTTTCCAATGTTTTCTGCAAAAAGCCATAATTTCCGAGTGAAAGCCACACGTAAATCGTGTAAACACGGAAATTGGCTGAATGAACAATGCCTAATGATCATGCATTGAAGGTTATGGTCATATTCACACCCCGGACAAGTTTTGTTGCATACCGTGACTTTCCGATTTGCAGTCGGAGTCATTTTGACCTGTATCAGATCTTATGTTCACTACCCTAAGTTCAGGATAAAATTCTGAAGTTTTTGAGGGTGTGATGGCTGATACTATGCTATAGAAAGCTTCTTCGGCCTATTATCTTTCCAACGCAACAAACGGCGTCAAATTCCGAGTTCGGGAGTGTTCGCAATGGCTTCCGGAAGAAGGACGCGCAAAAAGAGTCCCATGCACCCGGGTTCCTGGTCACATGCGCCCTAAACCCAGGGCACGTGCCCATGCGCCCTACCAGTGAGGCACGTGACCTTGTGCCCTCACTTGAGGGCACATGCGCCCCACCCTTGAGGCACGAGGGACCCAGTTTTTCACCGGGACTCTACCACTGAACCGATCGACCGGATAAGGTCGAAATTCTCGGGAACAGTGCCATGCGCCCCTTCCAGGGGGCGCATGCGCCCAGGGGTAGGGCGCAATGTGCCTATTTTTTAGCCTTGATGAGACCGTCTGTTCTCCTATAAATTAACTTTGATTCCGGTCGTTCCAAAGGCAGGAGCACGACCCCCAGGCATCTCAAGACGTCCAACCTCCCTCCTGCATTGATTTTTTGATTATTAGAGAGAGAATTTTGAGTTTTTAGAGAGAGAAAAGTCGGTTCAAGAGAGAGGAAGGCTGTTCTGCAGGTGATCTTCCAGGTCTCTCTTCTTCGGCCTCTACAGCAGTGTGTGGACGTCTGATGCCTGAGCTCTCTTCATCAAAGTTCTTCCTATCCAAGTATTATTCAGTTTTCAATCGACGGAACTTGATTCTGAGGTCGGAGCTGGTCGTGACGAGCGCAGAAGCAAAGTCACGCCTGGCAGATCCTGGACTGCTGCTCGGCTTTTTCGACAACCCAGATTTGGCTATATCTTTCTCTATTCAACTCAGAATCTTTCAGTTCTTTTTCCTATATCTTTGTTTAGTGATTCTCCATCCTCCTATAATTTTTTTACATTTTTTTGCATTACTTTTATTCTGTTATTCCGAAAAAAAAGGGTTAGAGATAACCCGAATCCGGTCAGTTTCTAGTTAATTGTGTGTTTTATGTTATTCTCTTTACATATACTCCACTTTGTCTAGTTCTAATTGTCTATTTCACTTGTTTGTTTGTCTAGTTGCACAGAATATTAAGAACCCACACGTTGAGGACTCTTCTTCATCGGCCGGCCGAAGAAGGAGAAGGTTTAACTCACATTCTTCACGCTAAGGTACACACGGTCATTTTAATTCTATAAATCGGAACCCACAGTTCCTAGCGACCACATGTCTTAATTTATTTCTTCTCACCCTCCTCCCACATGACCCGAACCGTCTCCTTGGTGATTGAGCGACGCCATGGGATGAAAGTTTGGGGATCAATGTGAGTGTGGGACCGAGGTGAGAGTTACTTTCCGTGTTTTATTCCTTTCTTTCTCATCCCCTCTTGAGGTGACGATCTGGGTTCACGGACTTCCCTGAAAAGGAGAGGACCCCGTCGAATTTTTAGAGTCGACAGCTTTGTGGCGACCACGTTGGGACAAGCAATGTCTTCAACCGTGGGTGCTTAGTGTTTTGTTTGCAACTAGTTCTAGTTCTAGACCGGTTCCCACGTGAGCCTTTCCTTCTTTCCACCTCTCTTAAACTTCATGCCATCTCAAAATTTCTGATTTCACCATATTTTATCAGATATGAAGCGCCAAGTATGCCATTTAATTTCTATCATTTTATTTAAACCGGTTCTCACGTGAACCACCATTTTCCTTTTAAACCGGTTCCCGCATGAACCAATCTCTTTCTTTACTTCGGTTCCCACGTGAACCAAACCCCTTTCTTTCCAAATCTATCCTAAGTTGGATCAGATCTTTATTCACCTTTAATTGGCCCCACGTGGCCCTCTTTTGACCATTCAAACCGGTTCCCACGTGAACCACCCTTTTTACCCAAAACCGGTTCCCGCGTGAACCACCTTTACCTTTTACCCCGGTTCCCACGTGAACCAGCTTATTCTCACATCGGTCCCCACGTGGACCACCCTTTTGCTTGGCTATCAGATCTGAACCCTCTTCTTTCCATCACTTTTCACTATCTCCATTTGGCTCACATATGAAACAAGGTCTGGATTCTAGTTTCTAGTTGCTTATCTAGTTTCTAATTGCTTGTCTTGTGTCATTGCTTGTTTATTTAAGTTCATGTTTTGTTTATTACTTGCTTTATTACTTGATTGCATTCTATGCTCCTTCTCTCTACCTCCTTCTTTTACACTTTTTTGAGGCGGGAGCTCACTCTCCCATTTATCCCTCCCATCCAAAACACCCTCTTGGTGGATTCTGACCTCTCTTCTGGGATATTCCTTCCTAGTTGACTTGGTTGGCTTTCATCAAGGCCTCCGTAATTCCTCATGCGTGGAGTATTCCTCTTCACGATCGGGTTGGTTGTACCACTCCCCAAACCCGAAGCATCCTACGTTACCTACACGTGGTGAGATTGTGTGAAACCTAGGTCATTGGAGATTGGAGTTAGGATCCTAACCCATTTGTTGAGAGAACAATTCTTAACAAAATTCATAAACCTAAGGTTTAATCAAAATCCTTGCGTAATTTTGCTTTCAAGTCTTTGCATCACTTGCTCGTCAAAAAAAATTCAAACCTCTAACTTTTTGCAAAATACTAAAAACCAAAAAAAAAAGTTCTTTGTTTGTTTTGTCAACTTGTTTGTTTTACTTTCTCTTTGAAGTTCAATGCAACTAAGGTCTGGAAGGCACGTTGGAATGGCGGAACAAGCTGAACATTGAGAGCATGAGATGGGTCATCAATCAAATCCGTCAGATGGTCGTGTTAATCCATTACTTGAGTCAGAAGCACAAGAGGTCCCTCAACCATCTGCTCCTCGTGATGTTGATCAACTCTTTAGGGAGTTGTCTCTCTATACCGACCCAGAAACCTATGCCCGTATACAATCCATGGTGAAGGGAAAAGTTGCTTCAGATCAGGCTGAAACCAATCAAGTTGCCTTATCTCCTCGTCCTCTGGTTCGACCACCACTCATTCAGTCACCCTTTGTTCAACCACCTATTTTTCAACAATCTATGATTCAACCATTGTTAACACAACCATCACTAGCGCAACCATCTGTAGTTCAACCATCTATAGCTCAACCATCTGTGGTCCAACCCTCATTTGTTCAACCATCATATTTCAACCATGTTGCTTCCCTGACCCACCAAGTCATGGGACAATCTTCAGTAAATTTGCCAAGTCATGCTCCTCAATTCCAAAATCATGTCTCTAACCACATACCCCAACCAGCAAACCAAGAACTTGCTCTCACCCAGGCAATTATGAATCAGCTCACCCAGATGAATGAACATTATGAAGAGCTGAGATGTCGCCTGGACTCCAAGTCAGTTCCTGAGATTTCCATTCCTTCTCTGCCAGTTCTCCACTTGCCACCTTCTGAGCTACCAGTTTATCGCCGCTACAATGGTACTGGAAATCCTTTTCTTCATCTTAAATATTTTCTCTATGAATCCTCATTCTGGAAAGATGATCGTAGGGTTCTTGCTTTCTTGTTCCGCCGATCACTAGAAGGGTCTGCATTGGAATGGTTCTACTCGCTCGACTCCTTTGAGGCAGGAGACTTCGATATTGTTAAAACCAAATTCTTGCAAAGATACAGAGACCGGGTGGCACCAGCATGCTCCATTACGGATTTGATCGCTGAGAAGATGAAGCCCGAGGAGGACTTTATAAAGTTTGCTGATCGCTGGAGGGGAATGGCAGAGAAATTAACAGATGTGATTTCTAAAGGGGAACAAGTGAAGATGCTTATTGGCAACACTACACCTGCTCTGAGAAATGTATTGATCATGCACCGTCCTACCACCATGAATGAACTCTATGACAGTGCCCGATACTTGCAAACCCACTTCAAGGATGCCACCATGATAAACCCTTTTGATCCTAAACCTAGAAACTTCAGAAAAACCCAATCTGCACCAGTTGGGCCTACAACCGAGGGAGTGGTTAACAACGAAGCAATAAACACTGTGGGGAACCAGGGAGGGAACCATCAAAACCAGTACAGAAACCCACCACAAAACCTTTCCTATTACCCCCCTCAACAACAGGTTAGGCCACCACAACCACGAAAACCATAACAAACCCCGCAACCAATAGCACAACCCCAGCAACCTCGTCAACCTACTTACAATAGGGCACCACCACCACCCAATCAAGCACCACGAAGGGGAGGTCCTAGGAGAGAGAACTACCAGAAACTCCCTTACTCCTTGACCGACATCTTCAATGTACTCATGGCAGAAAAACAGTTGGAATTGACCAAGGAAAGAGAGGTTTGGCCAACAAATGTAGATATGTCCCGATACTGTGCTTACCACCAGTGTCCTGGTCACACTGTAGAAGTGTGCTTTCAATTCAAGGATTACATCCACGATCTGAATGACCAAGGCAGCATTGATTGGGCTCAAATGGGGGAATGCATACAAGCTATGAAGGCTAGGCAGCAGCAGCGGCAGCGTCCACCGGCTCAACCTCAACAACAACCTGGCTTGGGGATTGTCCAGAATCCTCTCCCATTACATGCTCCCGCTCCAGCGCCGGCACCAGCACATCCAAACCCAGGAATTGGTCTAGTACACTCCATTGTCCAGGGAGATGCCAGTCGTGCTCAAGGTTGGCAACTAGAAAACCAAAATGCAACCATGCCTGCCAACCCAACTAGGCCTCCTGCTAGGAACCCTCCTAGACAGATAATCCGTGCACCTGCTACCCCACAACTACCACAAAGCTCAATAACCCAACCATTGGCCGCCACTTCTTCTTGCCGACCCATCATTAGGCCAGCCCCCTCCTTAACTACACCTCCTTCAACCATTGCTACACGCCGACCCCTGCTCATCCGACCACCACAATCACCACCAAACCTGAACCCCCAGCCTCCGAGCTCTACCACTCCAAACCCCCAACCTATCATACCACCACAACCAATCTCACACCCTACACCTTCATTAAACTCATAAACGGCTTCCGCACCCCGGCCTCTTCTTATTAGGCCGCCGGTATCACCATCACTACCACCTCCAAATCCAACCCCTCTACCAACTAACCCCATCATCCCAGAACCACCAATCCCATTACCTATCATACCTACACCTACACCACCTATTCCACCACAATCCACCCCAGTTAACCCGTCACCTCTACCCGACCGCCAAATAGCCTCGGTGCTTCGGAGTGGGAGGATGTCCCAGCGGCTCTTTCCCCAAGCTAGTACTCAACCGCAGGATCAAGTGGAGGAGGAACAAGTAGAAGAACCATTGCCAGGCACAGCCTATGATCTGTTAAAGCATTTAGATAAAACACCGGCCCGTATTTCCATACTTGAGTTGATCAAAAGATCAAAGGTGCACCAGGAGATTCTACAGCAGTACTTGCAAAGGGTCATGGTGAATGAAGATCTCCCACCTGAGAAGATCACTACAGTGTTAGCCCCTAGAAGTGAGCACCCAACACTCACTTTCTCTCAGGAAGAATTAGCAGATCCAGAATTTAGGAGATATGCTTTGCATGTGGCTGTGGTTATTTGTAATACTGCAGTGAAATCATGTTTGGTTGAGACTGGAGCTTCTATCAACGTTATGCCGCCAGAAACTTTGCAGTTGTGTGGCATTTCTGAACAAGAAATCAAGCCATCTTGTGCCATGGTGACGGCCTACGAAAACTCCACGAAGTCTGCATGTGGGGTGGTCACTCTAGAAGTTAATCTTGGACCATGTACGGTCACAATGGAATTTCATGTTCTAGAATTAGATCCAACTTTTCGGGCTATACTTGGGAGGCCATACTTGGAGGCAATAGGAGCTGTGGCTTCAACAAACCACCAGTGCATAAAGTTTTCTTTTAAAGGACAAGTGGTCAAAGTGACTAGCATGCCTATGAGGGATGAGATGAATGATGTTTTTACATCACCTCTAGGTCTGTCAATACAGCCCCAGATCTCAATGGGAGATTTACCAGAAGTCAGATGCATGACCGCCTCTCTACCAGACACACTGGGATGGCGGATGATGATGAAATTGGGCTATCAGCCTGGAAGAGGTTTAGGCAAGGATCTTCAAGGGATCACTCAGCCAATTGAAACTGTGAAAAGGCCACGCAGGCAGGGGTTGGGATATGAAGAGGGTTCCATCCCAAGGAGGATCTTCCAGCCAGGATATGCCATGGGACTCCATACATTCTTTATCAAAGGGGAGACCATGATGATGGCTGAAGATGGCAAAAGTTTTGTGATAGCTGTCAAGAGAAGAAAGGCTCTAAATGAAAAAGACGAAGACTTGGAAGACCTGTGCTTATCTTTGACTCGTCTGTTCTCAAGTGGGGAAGAGCACCAGGAACCACTCAAGGGCAGACCAATATTGGATCATCTAGTTAAGCATGTTACCCAAGTCAAAACCATTCCACGAGGCCCAAATACAACAATCCCATGTTTGAACCTCGTACCATTGTTTCTAGATCTTTTGGATGGGCTTCAGGGCCCACTTACCCACTTTGGGCCCATGTGCCCTCTTCAACCTTCTACTCTTACTGGGCCAGCTTGCCCATTTGCTTCCCTCATCAACTTCAGAACTGAGGGCTTTTCCCAACATGGGCTTACATGCCCATTTATTTTTAAGATCGGGTCCATGTACCTGTTTACTTTTTTCATCAGTTTTGGACCCATGTGTCCACTTTCTGTTACCATTGGGCCCACGAGCCCCTTTTTCCCCTTTATTCTTAAGTTTTTCTCTCTATTAATTCAGTCATCTTCTAGCAAGCCTCGAGTCACTCAGGCTCATTCTATCTTTTTACTTGAAATTTCCAAAAAAAAAACGTCTTTATTGAAACTCACATTTCCATCGAGGAGGCGTCTCTACTCATCCCAGAGGGCGCTCCCAATCAGGGATCCCTCTTTTCTGAATCATTGATCGATTTACTCGATCCTCCCTCCACTGTAAATACCACCTTTCCAGCTTTATCTTCAGTAGGACAAGTTAAGTTAGGAAATAGGAAAGTCAGAGGTAAGCGAGTTCCAAATAGGTATCTGCAACAATTGGCACAGAAATGCGTAGAGTGTGCAGGGCTGCCAAACTTTTTAGATAATACCATCCAGCTAGATGAAATCCGATATGAGGATGAGCATAACATAGATAATACTTTGGGAGTATAGGAGGTGGTATCAGAAAAGGATCCCGAATCTGAGGATAAAATCAAGGACTTGGCAGATGCATATGCATCTGGACTTAGAAGATTTGAAGAACCATCAGCCACAGGGAATGAACCGACCAAGGAACTGAATTTAGGAACCCTGGAAGATCCTAAGACTATCCTCATTAGTGCAAACCTCACTCCCTCAGAAGAACAATGTTTGATCAAAGTTTTAGAAGAATATAAGGACATGTTCGCATGGACATATGAAGATATGCCAGGATTAGATAATTCATTGGTTGAACATAGATTAACCTAAAAACCTGGAACTACCCCGGTCAAACAAAAGCTCAGGAGGTTCCACCCTGATGTTGCACTCAAAATGAAAGAAGAGGTCGACAAACTACATCAAGCAAAATTTATTAAAGTTGTCCTATATCCGCAATGGGTGGCTAACATTGTCCCTGTTATGAAGAAGAATGGACGAATTCGGATTTGTATAGACTTCAAGGACTTGAACCGAGCGTGTCCTAAAGATGATTTCCCTTTACCTCATATCGATGTTTTGGTTGATAACACAGCTGGATTTGAAATGCTTTCATTCATGGATGGCTATTCTGGATACAATCATATTCGGTTAGCTGAGGAGGACCAAGAGAAGACCTCATTCACTACACCTTGGGGAACATATTGCTATGTTGTCATGCCCTTTGGGTTAAAGAATGCCGGTGCTACATATCAGAGGGCTATGATGGCTATCTTTCACGACATGATGCACACCCTTGTAGAGGTGTATGTGGATGATTTGGTTATCAAGTCCAAGAGTCGGGAAGATCATTCTGAAGTGCTAAGGAAAGTTTTGCAACGAGCTAGAGAATACAAGCTAAAAATGAACCCTAAGAAGTGTACATTTGGAGTTTCATCAGGAAAGCTACTTGGGTTCATAGTAAGCAAAAGGGGCATAGAGATCGACCGAAACAAGGCCAAAGCAATTATTAGTATGCCTCCTCCGAAGAATATGAAAGAGCTTCGAGGATTGATTGGGAGGCTACAATTTGTCCGCCGGTTTATCTCACAACATTCCCAAAGGTGTAAACCTTTCTATGAGTTAACCAAGGTGGGGGCCGAGTTCAAATGGGATTCGAAGTGCCAGGAGGCGTTTGATGGGTTGAAAACATACCTGGCAAGTCCCCCTGTACTTAGACCACCAATTCCCGACAAGCCCTTGGTCCTCTACATTTCAGTTCTTGAGAACTCTCGTGGGGCAGTCCTTGCACAAGTTGATGAAGAAGGGAAAGAACGAGCTACTTATTACTTGTCTAAGATGTTTGATGCTTGTGATCTGAAGTACACTGTGGTAGAAAAGACCTGTGCTGCTCTTATTTGGGTGGTTCAGAAACTCAAACATTATTTCTTTGCTCACCAAGTCAAGCTCATTGCTCGTATCAATCCCATTAAGTTTCTGTTAGAGAAGACAGTCTTGACTGATCGGTTAGGGCGATGGTAGAGTTTCTTATCCCAATTTGATATCACTTATGTCCCACAGAAGGCAATCAAGGGCTATGCTATTGCTGAACACCTTGCCCATCATCCCATACCCGTCTTTGACCCAGTCCGGTCGGAGTTCCCGGATGACGAACTAATGTCAGTCCAATCTTCCAATCTTTGGACATTATATTTTGACAGGGCTCTGAACTCTCATGGTAGAGGGATAGGTATTGTCCTTCTGTCACCTGAAGGTGTCACCATTCCACAGGCTTTTTAGCTTAACTTTCCAGCAACCAACAACATAGCTTAGTATGAAGCCTTGCTGGCCATACTGGAGGCCGCTCATTTCCATGGTGCCACCGAACTGAGGGTGATAGGTGATAGTCAATTGATCCTACACCAAGTCCTATCCAAGTACCGAACTTCTCATCCAAACCTCAAGCCCTACCAGGAGCTCACTACCTGCTACATCAATCTATTCTTCAAACTCACCTTTTTCCATGTCCCTCGCTCTCAGAATATCCTCGCCGATGCCTTAGCTTCATTAGCTTCATCTCTATCTGTCCCGCTTGGCAGGCAAGTGCGGACTATCCACATCTGTGAGAAGACAATTCCAGCAATTGAGGATGGACATTTTCTGAAGGTTAAGGAGAGGTTCAACAAAAAGGAATACTTAGAACATAAAGAAGAAATCTCCTTGATTGAGTTCGAAGAATTAGAAGAAGGTGAGAGACCTTGGTATGACGAGATCGCGAGGTATTGCCAAGATCAGTCATATCCACCTGAATCAACCACCAAAGAAAAGAAGGCAATCAGATGAGTATCCCAGAGGTATACAATCCTAGGAGGAGTGCTCTACAAGAGAAGCCTAAGTGGAATCTTACTCAGATGTCTTGATGAAGAAGAAGCTGAGTTGGTGCTAGAGGAAGCACATTCTGGAGTTTGTGGTGGTCATGTGAATGCCCAAGCCCTTGCTAAGAAAATCATCCGACAAGGGTATTATTGGCCAACTCTAGAAGAAGACTGCTCCATCTTTGTCCGGCATTGTCATTCATGTTAACTCCATGCCGATAAGATTCACTCTCCCGCATCTTCCCTTCATCCAATTCATGCCCCCATGGCCTTTCGCCATGTGGGCTTTTGATATCATTGGCCCCTTGAGTGACCTCAACTCCGAAATGCGCTCAAAATTATTTATTCTGACGACAACGGAGTACTTCACAAAGTGGGCTGAAGTGGAAGCATTCGTGGAGATTAAAGCGTCAACAATCTGCTCCTTCATCAAACGCAACATCATTGCAAGGTTCGGGATCCCCAGCGACATCGTCACCGATAATGGGCCACAATTTCTTTCTCAAGATCTGCATGATCTTTGCAACAGGTATCGCATTTCATTGCATCATTCATCACCATACTATCCTCAAGGCAATGGCCAAGCAGAAGCCACTAATAAGACCTTAATCAAAATCATCAAGAAATCTTGTAAGTCTAGGAAGTTTGCCGACTGGCCTGATAAGCTTGTAGATGCTCTATGGGCTTATCTTACTTCTGTAAGGACTCCCACTGGACAAACCCCGTATGCTTTGGCATATGGGATGGAAGCAGTGGTCTCTTACGAAGTATTACTTCCATCTCTCCGAGTTCAGCTCGACGGGGATATTCCTGTTGATGAGAGAAGAGAATCTCTCCTTGCACAGCTTGAACTCTTGGATGAAAGAAGGCTAGCCGCCGCCGAGCATGCCCGGACTTATCAGAATAGACTCAAAAGGTTTTATCAAAAGAGGGTGGTCGAGAGAAAATTCGAGATCGGCGAGATGGTAGTCAAACGCATATTCGTTAAGCCAGGGCATCCGCGCTCCAAGTTGCAACCTAACTGGGAAGGGCCTTTTGTAATCACTGAAAAGTATCCAGGTAATGCATATGAATTAACTAATGCAGATGGAGAAAAATTGAATCATCCTTGGAATGGAGTTTACCTGGAAAAGTACTTTCCATAAAAATGGAGAAACTACTGGTATAATCTCAAGTCTTCGATCCTAGGTTGTTCGTGAGAAGTCAAGGGTAGGTACCATCTTACACACACAACACCTCCCGATCCTAGAATCCAGACAACCCGACACTTGCGAAAGGCAAGGTAGAAATCTAGAAATGGAAGGAGTACCCTTACCCTATTCTCTTCTACTCGGTCCAAGATAGGGAGAGAAGATTAGAGAGGGGTAGTATCAAAAACACTCCCACCCTAGTAGGAGGCCGTCTCGTAGGGTGCAAAAGGGTGCCAAAAGATGGGCAATGAACCCCTCAGGTTAGAAAAAGGAAAAAATGATCAACCTGTCTGAATGAGTACCTAGAATGATAGTCAAAGCAAAAGGCACTAAAAGATGGGAAATGTCCCCACGAGTCAAAAAAAAACCTGTCCAAATATGTGCCACATAGAAAAGAGCAAAAAAAGAAAAAAAAAACCCAAAGAGGCCGAACCCCAATGGGTAATTTGAGTGAGAGTAGAGAAATCCCTCTCAACATCTTCAAACCCTATCAAGGACTTCCTCTATACTCTTCCTCCTTAAACCACTTGGATAGGGTAAACCGACCAAATCCAGGTGGAACCCAAGCCGATCAAAGGAAGAAGGTTAGAAGGATTCTAGGTAGGGAACTTTATTTTTGCACGTGGCATCTACCACTTGAGTCTTGACAAATCCCAAAGACCGATGACTTGTCTCAAATACTAGCATTTTCTCCACAAAAAAGTGGAATATTTCAAAAACCCAAAAAAAATGAATATTTGAAAAACCAAAAGAAATGCATATTTCAAAAACCCAAAAAAATGCATATTTTAAAAACCCAAAAAATTGAATATTTCAAAATTTCGAAAAATTGCATATTTCCAAAATAAAAAAAAAAGATTTTTTTCAAGAAAATCCAAAAAAAAACTCAGTCATGATTATTGCCTTAGTTACATCCATGCTTATTTAATTGTCATGCATATTTCCATTCCTGCATTGCATATCCTTTTTGCTTTAATTACGTTGTTAAAAAGGCTCTTCCTCTTTGACCTAAGTCAAAGTTGACCATAATAGGCAAAGGGATGAGTCACGGTGAAGATCTAATCCCCTTTCTATCAAGTGTTTCAGGCATTTCAATGTAGAAGAGGAGAAGATTCACACCACGGCAGGTAAGTTCTCTTAACCCTTACCCCTATTTCATTTAAGTCATTTGTTTTATTCCACCTTGTTAAGAAGGCTCCTCCCTTTGACTCAAAATCAAGGCATACGATATACAGGCAAAGGGATGAGTAATGATAAAAAATTAATCATTTTCATTGAGTATTTTCAGGAGCTGAAGAAGCAAAAAGAGAAGGGCGATCAGGTACAATTTTTTCTAAAAAAAAAAATTGCCTCTTAATCAAAGCTGTCGACTCTGAAAATTCGACAGGGTCCTCTCCTTTTTAGGAAAGTCCATGAACCCAGATCGTCACCTCAAGAGGGGATGAGAAAGAATAGAATAAAACTCGGAAAGTAACTCTCACCTCGGTCCCACACTCACATTGATCCCCGAACTTTCATCCCTTGGCGTCGCTCGATCACCAAGGAGACGGTTCGGGTCATGTGGGAGGAGGGTGAGAAGAAAGAAATTAAGACATGTGGTCGCCAGGAACTGTGGGTTCCGATTTATAGAATTAAAATGACCGTGTGTACCTTAGCGTGAAGAATGTGAGTTAAAGCTTCTCCTTCTTCGGCCGGCCGATGAAGAAGAGTCCTCAACATGTGGGTGCTTGATATTCTGTGCAACTAGACAAACAAACAAGTGAAATAGACAATTAGAACTAGAAAAAGTGGAGTATATGTAAAGAGAATAACATAAAACACACAATTGACTAGAAACCGACCGGATTCGGGTTATCACTAACCCCTTTTATTTATTTTCAGAATAACAGAATAAAATTAATGCAAAAATGTAAAAAAATGATAGGAGGATGGAGAATCACTAAAGAAATATATAGGAAAAAGAACTGAAAGATTCTGAGTTGAATAGAGAAAGATATAGCCAAATCTGGGTTGTCGAAAAAGCCGAGCAGCAGTCCAGGATCTGCCAGGCGCGACTTTGCTTCTGCGCTCGTCACGACCAGCCCCGACTTCAGAATCAAGTTCCTTTGATTGTAAACTGCATAAGACTTGGAGGGGAAGAACTTTGATGAAGAGAGCTCAGGCAGAATATGTCAACACACTGTTCTACATGCCGAAGAAGAGAGACCTGGCAGATCACCTGCAGAACAGCCTTCCTCTCTCTTGAACTGACTTTTCTCTCTCTAAAAACTCGAAATTCTCTCTCTAAAAATCACAAAATCAATGCAGGAGGGAGGTTGGACATCTTGAGATGCCTGGGGGGTCGTGCTCCTGCCTTTGGAATGACCGGAATCAGAGTTAATTTATAGGAGAACAGACGGTCTCATCAAGGCAAAAAAATAGGCACATTGTGCCCTACCCCTGGGCGCATGCGCCCTGGTGTAGGGCGCATGCGCCCCACTGAGGGGCCCATGCGCCCCCTGGAAGGGGCGCATGGCACTGTTCCAGAGAATTTCGACCTCATCCGGTCAATCGGTTCAGTGGTAGAGTCCCGGTGAAAAACTGGGTCCCTCGTGCCTCAAGGGTGGGGCGCATGTGCCCTCAAGTGAGGGCACAAGGTCATGTGCCTCACTGGTAGGGCGCATGGGTACGTGCCCTGGGTCCCGGGCGCATGTGACCAGGAACCCAGGCGCATGGGACTGTTTTTGCGCGTCCTTCTTCCGGAAGCCATTGCGAACACTCCCAAACTTGGAATTCGACGCCGTTTGCTGCGTTGTAAAGATAACAGGCCGAAGAAGCTTTCTATAGCATCGGATCAGCCATCACACCCTCCAAAACTTCATAATTTTATCCGGAAGTTAGGGTAGTGAACAGAAGATCCGATACAGGTCAAAATGACTCCGACGGCAAACCGGAAAGGCACGGTATGCAACAAAACTTGTCCGGGGTGTGAATATGACCATAACCTTCAATGCATTATCATTAGGCATTGGTCATTCAGCCAATTTCCATGTTTACATGATTTACGTGTGGCTTTCACTCGGAAATTACTGCTTTTTGCGGAAAACATCGGAAAACATCCGATTTCGTTTGGCAAAGCTCTAAATCAACTTTTTAAAGACCCGGCATCATTATAAGGTCAATCACACATGTTACCCTATAAAAAATGAGTTTTATGCTCTGAATTAGGCGAATTTGGCATGTCTACAGCTTGCCTCGCCTTGATGTCGGCTTTGTAAGGGAGTGGCATGTAATGAAGCGGAGTGATTCGATGTGAACTGTAATGGAATGCAAGTGAACGTAGATGAATGTAGCGGAATGGAATGATGATGGATTGAAAAGGTGGCATCAAGGTGTAGATATAGACACGCTTATCTACCCAATCTAGCAATATGAATCTCGCTGAGTATTCTAGATCGCTTTCATGTTCTATCAAAACCTCACATAATTGATTGGTAAAAGACATGCCCTTGGCACGAGAGATGAAAAAGTAAATGATAAAGGATAAAAGGATGTAGCCAACCCTCAGCGTGGTGAGGAGTCCTCGAATTCATAGGTTCATCATCAGCCAGCAACCCAAACTTTGCGGTGTTCTTGTACTGTGATGGGCTAAAGTTTGTAAAAGAGAAGTTGATCTTAAAATGTAAAGAATACCAATCGATCATATTTGGAATCTCAATTTCATTCAAGTTTCACCAAAATACTCAGTTTAATGCTGAGTTGAATATTCTCAAATTCTAAAAGGGTTCGTTTTATGCATAACAAAATTGCTCGGGTATCGTGAAAACCATGAATCACGCTCTAGCAGAAGATCAGGTATTCGGAAAAACGACAAAACAGACTTAAGCCATAGTGGGATTGAAAGATAATGGTGGGACTAACCTAGAATGATGGGAAAGAAGAAACAATGGCATGACAATTGCCATGACACGGTGGGTAAAATAAAAGACACGGTGGGATAAAAAAAAGAAAAGAATAAAACATGGTGGAACAAAAAGAAAGGAATAAAACATGAAGGGATAAAATTGGTAATGATAAGAATAAAATAAAAAAGGAGATAAATGTGAAAACATAGAAAATTATGTAGAAAATAGTTGAAGATATAGATTGTCTATTGGAGGTCAAGACACCTGATTAGGAACCATCGTCCCTCCAATGTTCAATTTTGGCTTATCCGTGAGTGTGAAGAAATGACCAAGCCGTCGTAAATTTTGTTGAAGGGGACCTCGGGCCCAGTCATCTTCACTCTCAAGGTCTTCAACATTAATGCATATAATATAAATGAACCTAACATAACTAGGTGAAAAATGTTAAAAGGTGATGTGAAGTGAAAAATGGAGTGTTGGTGATGATGTGAGATTGATGCAAAGCTGAGTGAAGTCTTCAAGCGTGATCTATCAACTTGCATCGACCGCCTGATTCATCAGCGCCATAATAATATTTGACTAGGTGGCGCTCCCTTTCTTTTCGTCGCAGAGCTGGCATGACGTTCCTTCCGGAACACCAATCTCACCAATTCACCTGTTGGACTTAAAAGATTGCCTGCACACTTCCGATTAATACCCAACAGACAGAATTGTCATATGAAGCAGATGGTTTCTGAAATGATGAACTGAAGATTTTACTATTAGAACCATTATTTGGATGTTAAAACAATGTTTTTGATGATGGTTCCTTTAGCAAAAATGTCATTTTTAACATTATAGGCAATTTATGAATTTTTGATATGTTTTCTAAATTTTTCAATTTTTTTTGTCCATGTGCCCCCGATCGGGGGCACCTGGCTATGCGCCCTGAGGTGGGGCACCTGGACATGCGCCTCCAGATGAGGGCACATGCGCCCTGAAAAAAAAAATTGATGATGAACCTACGAATTCGAGGACTCCTCACCACGCTGAGGGTTGGCTACATCCTTTTATCCTTTATCATTTACTCGTGCCAAGGGCATGTCTTTTACCAATCAATTATATGAGGTTTTGATAGAACATGAAAGCGATCTAGAATACTCAGCAAGATTCATATTGCTGGATCGGGCAGATAATCGTGTCTATATCTACACCTTGATGCCACCTTTTTAGTCCATCATCATTCCATTCCGCTACATTCATCTACGTTCACTTGCATTCCATTACAGTTCACTACGAATCACTCCGCTTCATTACATGCCACTCCCTTACAAAGCCGACATCAAGGCGAGGCAAGCTGTAGACACGCCAAATTCGCATAATTCAAAGCATAAAACTCATGTTTTATAGGGTAATATGTACGATTAAACTTATAATAATTCCGGGCCTTTTAAAGTTGATTTGGAGCTTCGCCGAATGAAATCGGATATTTTCCGAAGTTTTCCGCAAAAAGCCATAATTTCCGAGTGAAAGACACATGTAAGTCGTATAAACACGGAAGTTGGCTGAATGACCAATGCCTAATGATCATGCATTGAAGGTTATGGTCATATTCACACCCCGGACAAGTTTTGTTGCATACCGTGCCTTTTCGGTTTGCCGTCGGAGTCATTTTAACCTGTATCGGATCTTCTGTTCACTGCCCTAACTTCCGGACAAAATTCTGAAGTTTTGGAGGGTGTTATGGGTGATCCAAAGCTATATAAAGCTTCTTCGTCCTGTTATCTTTCCAACGCAACAAACGGCGTCGAATTCCGAGTTCGGGAGTGTTTGCAATGGCTTCCGGAAGAAGGACGCGCAAAAACAGTCCCATGCGCCCGAGTTCCTGGTCACATGCGCCCGGGACCCAGGGCACGTGCCCATGCGCCCTACCAGTGAGTCACGTGACCTTGTGCCCTCACTTGAGGGCACATGCGCCCCACCCTTGAGGCACGAGGGACCCAGTTTTTCATCGGGACTCTACCACTGAACCGATCGACCGGATAGGGTCGAAATTTTCGGGAATAGTGCCATGCGCCCTCACTGGGGGGCACATGTGCCCCTCATGCACCCAGGGGTGGGGTGCATGCGCCCTGCACCAGGGCGCATGCGCCCAGGGGTGGGGCGCAATGTGCCTATTTTTTAGCCTTGATGAGACCGTCTATTCTCCTATAAATTAACTCTGATTCCGGTCATTCCAAAGGCATGAGCACGACCCCCCAGGCATCTCAAGACGTCCAACCTCCCTAGTGCATTGATTTTGTGATTTTTAGAGAGAGAATTTTGAGTTTTTAGAGAGAGAAAAGTCGGTTCAAGAGAGAGGAAGGCTGTTCTACAGGTGATCTGCTAAGTCTCTCTTCCTCGGCCTCTACAGCAGTGTGTGGACATATGCTGCCTGAGCTCTCTTCATCAAAGTTCTTCCTCTACAAGTCTTCTTCAGTTTGAAATCTAAGTCACTTGATTCCTAGGTCGGGGCTGGTCGTGACGAGCGCAGAAGCAAAGTCGCGCCTGGCAGATCCTGGACTGCTGCTCGGCTTTTTCGACAACCCAGATTTGGCTATATATTTCTCTATTCAACTCAGAATCTTTCAGTTCCTTTTCCTATATCTTTTTTTAGTGATTATACATACTTCTATAATTTTTTTACATTTTTTGCATTACTTTTATTCTGTTTATCCGAAAATAAAAAAGGGGGTTAGAGATAACCCGAATCCGGTCAGTTTCTAGTCAATTGTGTGTTTCATGTTATTTTCCTTAAATATACTCCACTTTGTTTAGTTCTAATAGTCTCTTTCACTTGTTTGTTTATCTAGTTTCACAGAATATCAAGCACCCACTGTGTTGAGGACTCTTCTTCATCGGCCGGCCGAAGAAGGAGAAGCTTTAACTCACATTCTTCACGCTAAGGTACACACGGTCATTTTAATTCTATAAATTGGAACCCACGGTTCCTGGAGACCACATGTCTTAATTTATTTCTTATCACCCTCCTCCCACATGACCCAAACCGTCTCTTTGGTGATCGAGCGACGCCAAGAGATGAAAGTTCGGGGATCAATGTGAGTGTAGGATCAAGGTGAGAGTTACTTTCCGAGTTTTCTTCCTTTCTTTATCATCCCCTCTTGAGGTGACGATCTGGATTCACGGACTTCCATGAAAAGGAGAGGACCCCATCAAATTTTCAGAGTCGACAGTGGGCCCAATTTAGAAAAAATTAAGGGCACATGGGCCCGATTGGGGAGAATTATGGGCATGTGGGCCCGATGGAAGGAAAGGGGCGCGTAGGCCCAGTTGGGGAAAAGGGGCATATGGGCCCAGTTGAAGGAAAGGGGCATGCAAGCCCGATTGATTAAAAGGGGCACATGGGCCCAGTTGGATAAAGGGGGCACGTGGGCCCGGCTGATGGAAAGGGGCACATGGGCCCAGTTGATGAAAAGGGGCATAAGAGCCTGATTGACGAAAAGGGGCATAAGTGCCCGAAAATGGGACTTAAGGGCCAAAAAATGGGGCATAAGGGCCTAATTGAGTGGGATGGGGTGTGGGCCATGGCTCTAATATTGACAGATTTTGGACCCATGGGCCTGATTGATGGTTGTAAGAAGGATAAATAAAGGGCGGTGGCCCTAAGATTGAGGAATTGTGGGCCCATGGGCCCGATCGTTGATTTGGAGAAGAATAAAGAAAGGGTCGTGGCCCTAAGATTGATTGATCGTGGGCCCATGGGCTAGATTGTTGCTTAGGAGAAGAATGGGGTAAGGGTCGTGGCCCTAAGATTGATGCTAAGGGATTTACCTGCCTAGCTGGAGGAGGTCCTAGTATCCCTTTGCTAAGGTCTACATCCTTCAGAAGGCTTGTCGATTCATTCCCCATTTCACTGACCAATTCTATCCCCTTGTTTTTTAGTTCAGGGGTCAATTCTATCTTTCCAGCTTCAGGGATTAATTCCAATGATGGCAACATTTGATCTGTACTTGGCGAATCCTTGCCTAGTCCTTGACAATCAACTAAATTTGTGATCCCCTCACCTAAGCTCCTTACAGTAGGCTTCTCCTCAGGATGTTCTATGGAAGAGGACATGCCTAGTCTAGGGGATTCCAAAAAGGTAGAAGGGTTTGGTTCAATCTCTCCTACTGGCTAACTTTGATCCTGAGATATAGCAACGACATGATGAGAAGCTGATTCTTCTGCCATGGCAGGAGCACAAATGGTTGGAGTTATTAATTCCTCTGCCAGGGTAGGAGCTTGAAGGGTCGAAGTGTCTGAATCATCTACCATGGCAGGAGCATGAATGATCAGAGTGGCTAGTTCCTCTACCCTGGCTGGAGCTTGAAGGGTCGAAGTGTCTAAATCTTCTACCACAGTAGGAGCAAGAATAGTAGGAGTGATTGATTCCTTTGTTGAGGAAAGAGTAATAGAAGAAATGATTGGTTGTTGTGAAACAAACTTAGGAGGATCCCTATGCGATGGGATTGGTTGAGAAGCCAGGGTTTGCTCGATCGGCTTAGGATGAATGATTGGCCGAGGGACCATTGGTGAAGTGGGTTGAGGGGCCTAGGCTTGCGTGGCTAGCTGAGGGGTTGTTGTTGGAATAAGCTAAGAAGCCAATGGTCGGATGATTGGCTGAGGGGCCGTTGAAAATGTTGGTGGAGCCGAAGGCTGGGGAGCCGGTTGAAGTAATAGAGTATTCGCACAAGCAACAAGAAGAGCTTTATTAAGCGTGGTTGGTTGTGCCATTGACTCGAGTTGCATGACTGGCTGAGGTTGGGGCATGGGTGGCCTAATCAACTGGCGTTGAGGAGTCAGCTGAAGATGATGATCTGGATGACGTTGGAGAGGGCTCCTAGGTTGGTGCATAGCATCAATGTTCCTCTCAAGCCTGGGCCTCAATTCATCAGAATATTGCATTAATTCCACATATCCTTTTGCTTCTCCAATTATTGAATAGCCTGGCCCATATCGTTTCAAGAATTTGGCCTTGACAATTTCTAAATCCCATATCTCTACTTCATTCAACAAAAAAAACCAATCTAGGGCTACACCCTCTAAAGATCTCCTAAAAAGAAAGGCAAGGGTCTTTCTATCATTCTGCCATCGAGATGATTTACTCAGAAAATCATTGACATGGGTGAAGAGATCACCTGAGCCATTGTAGCGATGGTAGGTTGGCATTTGTGATTGGGGGATGTAGATAGTATAGAGGGGGAATTAGATGGTTTCCTGATCCTTGGAAACAGGTGCAGAGGAATTCACCAGGGGGTGTGCATGTGGCACTCGGATAGGACGGGGTGGGTTGGTGTGCAAGCTAAAGAATGACCCACAATGGGGTGAGTAGATGAAGTAACATGGTAGGACTGCCCAGGTGGGGTTAAGGCAAGGGGTTGAACTACCAAATGGGGAGGTGAGGTAGCTTGGTTGACTTTGGCTGGACCATGATTGACAAGCGTCTTGCTCTTTGCTAGGGACTGCACAATTGAGAAGGATTTAGGATCAAGGTGGAGAGATAGACCCTGAAGGAGTTGCTCCTTGCTGAGTGGAGCAGGCTGATGGGTGGGATCTTGAATTTTGGGTTACCTGATGGCATTAACATGGCCTTCTGTTTGAACCATGAGTTGCTATAGCATGTAGTGACCTGTCTTGTAGTAGTCCAGCATCATGGGCATCCTGTCGATCTTTCTTCAAAGAAAGTTAAAAAAAGAAGGGCAAGTCAAGCACACAATTAAAGATTTTTTTTGTTATGTTTTGTTTTGTTTGATTTTTTTGTTTCAATTTGGTTGTTTGAAAAACAAGTTAAACACAAAATCAAAGAGGTTTTTTTTTGTTTTTTTAAGTGTTTTGCAAGAAGAAATTTTTTGTTGTTTTCAATTGTTGTGAGCAAGCAAGTTATGCAAACAAGGTTTTAAAATGGCTACTCGACAATATTTGTGTTGAAACCTTAGATTAGATAGATTATTAGCAATTGTTCACTCAAATGGGTATGGTTCCTATTGCTTCAATCTTCAAGACCTAAGGTTGTCACTCAATCACCACGAGTAGGTACTTGGGTTCTTCGAGTTTTGGGAAAGTGGTACAACCGGCCCAATCATGTAGAGAGAAATACTCCACGGATGGGGACTTACGGAGGTCTTGATGGAAACCACCAAATCAACTAGGAAGGAATATCCCAGAAGAGAGGTAAGAATCCACCAAGAAGGTGTTTGGAGGGTGAGGGTGTGTTGGGAGAGAGAGCCCCCGCCTCGAATGCCCTACGGATCGGAGCAAGTCCAGTACCCAATGCAAAAAGCTAATGCGAAAGTAAAAATGGAGGATAGGAGGAGAAGAAGCAATAAATATGTGAGAATGAATGAAAGCTATTAAATAAACCAAGCAAGTAAATGCAATCAAGACAAGCAATGATGAGGTAAAACAAGTAACTAGCAACTAGCAACTAAAAGGTGGTTCGCGTGGGAACCGGCTTGTGTTGGAGTGTCCAAGTGGGGAAAAATTTGAAGTGAAGGTAAAAGGATGGTCCACACGGGGACCGATTTGAAAATAAAGTGGCTCACGCGGGAGCCGATTTTTGGAAAAGTAGGTGGTTCACGCGGGAACCGGTTTTATAAGAAGAAAAGTGGTTCACGCGGGAACCGGGTTGAAATTAAAGATAAGCAAGTCAAGTCCACATGGGGAACAATCTTAAAGAAAGAGTAAACAGCAAGTTTAAAGGTAAATTGACATGGAAGAGGTAAAGGACAAGTCGGTTCGCACGGGAACCAAATCAGAAAACAACTAGTTGAACAAATTAATCAAGCTAGCATGGTTGAAGACATTGGTTGTCCCACCGTGGTCGCCAAAAAGCTGTCGACTCCAAAAATGGGTCCCGGATCGGCACATCAAGAGAAGGTGCAAGATAGAATAGAATGGGAGTGAATCAAAAAACACTCGGAAAGCGGTAAAAAGTCCTCACCTCGGTCCCACACTCATATTGATCCCCGAACTTTCATCTCACGGCGTCACTCGAGCACCAGAGATGGTTCGGGTCATGTGGGAGGAGAGTGAGGAATGAATTCACTTAAAGCATGAATAAGAGAAGAAGTGGTCGCCGGGAGCCGCGGGCTCCACTTTATGGAATAAAAGACAAGATTAAGTTGAATTGACCGTGTGTACCTTAGCGTGGGAGAAAGAGTATGTGCGGGTTCAACCTTCTTCTTTTTCGGCTGGCCGATGAAGAAGAGTCCAACCGATGCTAGCTTGATGTATTTGTGCAACTAAAAGACAATAAGACAAGAAAACAAGTGAAGAAGGATTAGAACTGAGTGAAGTGTAGTAACTTGTAAAAACAATAACATAAAACGACAATTGGAAACAAACTCACCGGATTCGGGGTTAGCCCTAACCCCTTTTTTGGTTTTTTGCGATATATGAAATAATAAAAAAATAAAATAAAATGATGCTTAAATATGAACTAAATTATTTTAGTGAAGAGTTAGCAAAGAGAATATGAATGGTTAAAGACAACACAACCCAGGCAAAGTGGCAACCGGGTTGGACAGATTCAATGTAAACTGCGCAGCTCTGATGTAGAGACTGTAAAGAACAGCACCAATGTCAGAATAAAGTGATGTTTGTTTCAAAATAAAGAGGACTCACCGAGGGTGGTTTTACATGAAGACAAGTTTTCTTGAATCTTGTGATAAGTAATCTGAATTTACCTGATAAATCGGATCATGGATAGTGAAGTTCTGGAAACTCCCAACACAATGTCGATGTAGGACATGCTATGGGAACCAAAGATATCTAAATTGAATGATTCTTATTGTAAATAAAATAGGACTCACCGGGGAACAATTTATATGAAGGATTTATAGGCTTAATCCACCATTAAATGTACTGAAATTGACTGAGAAGACGATGACTTAGAAGAGAACACTTCGGATCTGTTTGTGCAGCGCCGGTGTTGAAGCCGTAAAAGACAGAGGAAATTTCAGAATTGATTTCCATTTGTTGGAGATGAAATATATCTTGATGAAGCAAACTTCTTATGAATGAAGTCTGTCCATAAAATGACTATAAAGATTTGTATAAGCCGATGATCAGCAGTGCAGCACGTCGGAGCATAGACCGGCTTCTTCTTCACTTTGGGATGATCTCTAGGCACCAGGATGAAGAGAGGACGATTTGGGGAGGTTGGTATGGTAAGAGTGTTGTATGATGGGTATGCCCTTCTTAGGTCATTTATATGAGTCTCCCTTTATAGGAGATGAAAAACAGGTCAAAAAATAGCAAGTTTTGATACATCCGACCATAGGTTGGATTTCCTCCATTTAATGTTGTTGATTTTCATACTGAGGCATCTAGAAACTTACCCAAATGATTGAGAAGGATTGGAAACCGTGGATCACCTTCCCCATGTTCAAAATATGTCTCCACTTGAAGAGGAAACAAATCTAGTCTAAAAATGGCAAGTTTTGATATACAAGACAACAAGTTGGATTGCCATCATTTGATGATGCTAATTTTAACCATGAAGCTTCAAGATACTTTACCAAGTGATATGGAGGAGGAAAAAGGAAGGTAAGATTGTGAATTTGTCAGATATGTGCCCAATGGGCTGGGCTTGCATGCAATTGGACTTGATCGGTGTTGCGTGCGAACAGAACTGTGCATCTGACTTCCAAAGAGCGCTGTGGACAAATGGGAGATCAGAATTGAATGCCGTTTGTTGCAATGGAAAGAAAACTCAGAGAATAATATTATTCATGGTAAATACTTTTTCATTAGACGTCAATATAATCCTATGAAAAATTTCCAAATAGAGGATATGTTGGGAAAAGCATAATCTGGCACACCACCAAGAGTCTCTTGTTCGGCAAACACGGATTTGATTAAAAATTAGCATATCATCCTCATATTTCCAATAAGCACCTCGGCTCATCCAAAAGGGTGGTTCATCATGATTTTTATGGTCTAAAAGAGATGATGCCAATGGAATAATGGTTTAAGTTCTAAATAAGGCCAAATTGGCGTGTCTACATCCTCCTCAAGCTTTATTTTCTCAGCAATCAAATCTATGATTGAACATGATGGTGCCACATGGTCTTTGTATCTTTGCAAAAACATAGTCTTGACAATGTCAAAGTCTCCCACCTCAAAGGAGTCGAGTGAATAGAACCATTCTACTGTAGACCCTTCTAGTCATCGGTGGAACAAGTAAGGACCTTACAATCATTCTTCCAAAATGAAGACTCATAAATTCTTTGAGGCATAGAAAAGGATTGCCGGTTCCTTTGTAATAATGATAAACTGGTACTTCAGAAGGTAGTAGATGGACAACTAGCAAAGAAGGAATAGAAACCTCAAGAGTTGACTTGGAATCCAAGCAACATCTCAGCTCTTCATAACGTTCATTCATTTGGGTGAGCTGATCCATGATTGCCTGAGTGAGAGCAGGTTCTTGGTTTACTAGTGCAGGTATGTGGTTAGATGTTTGATTCTGGAATTGAGGATGAGAAGCATGAACTGGCAAACTATCTAATGATTGTCCCACAACATGATAGGCAAATGGAGCAATGGGGTTGGAGTAAGGTGGCTGGACAAATGATGGTTGGATCATAGATGGTTGAGCAAGTGATGGTTGAATCATAGAGGACTTGATAATAGGTGGTTGAACAAAAGATGGAAGAACAAGTGGTTGTCAAACCATGGAATGAGGGGGTGAGGCAAACCGATTGGCTTCAACAAAAGCATGATCAGAGGAAGTTTTGCCCTTTACCAAGAATTGTATGTGTAAGAAGGTTTATGGGTCAGTAAAAAGAGAAAACTCCCTAAAGAGTTGTTCAACATCTCGTGGAGCAGATGGTTGAGAGACCTATTAAATTCTAACTCAAATAGGCAATTAACATGGCCATCTGACGAAATAGAAAGTTATTGTTGATGACCCATCTTGTTCTCTTGATGTTCAGTGTATTCCACCATTTCAACTTCAAAAAGAGGGTAAAAACAAACATGTTGGCAAAACAAAAATAGAATATTTTCGGTTTTTCTAGTATACTACAATTTTTTTGATTTTTAATTTTTGTTTAACAAACAAGTGATGTAAAGACTTCTAAATAAGATTAATAAATTTTTTTATTAAACCTTAAGTTTATGGATTTGTTAAGAATTGTTTTCTCAACAAATGGGTTAGAATCCTAACTCCAATTTCCAATGACCTAGGGTTCACACAATCTCACCACGCGTGGGTAACTTGGGATAATTTGGGTTTTGGGGAGTGGTACAACCAACTCGATCATGAAGAGAAATATTCCATGTATAAGAAATTATGGAGGCCTTGATGAAAGCCAACCAAGTCAACTAGGAAGAAATATCCCAGAAAAGATATCAGAATCCACCAAGAGAGTGTTTTGGATGGGAGGGTATATGGAAGAGTGAGCTCCCACCACAAAGAAAAAAAGTGTAAAAGAAAGAAGTAGAGAGAAGGGGCACACAATGAAATCAAGTAAACATAAACTTAAATAAACAAGCAATCACACAAGACAAGTAACTAGAAACTAGACAAGCAACTAGAAACTAGAATCTAGACCATGTTTCTCATGGGAACCAAATGTAGGTAGTTTGATAGAGAAAGGGAGGGTTCATATCTGATGGCCAAGCAAAAGGGTGGTTCATGCATGGACTGATGTAAGAATAAGTTGGTTCATGTGGGAACCAGGGTAAAAAGTGAAGGTGGTTCATGCAGGAACTAGTTTTGGGTAAAAGGGGGTGGTTCACATTGGAACCAGTTTGAATGATTAAATGAGAGCTATGTGGGGCCAATTTTGAAGGTGAATAAGGATCTAATCCACGTGGGGATAGATATGAAAGAAAGAGGTTTGGTTCATGTGAAAACCAGAGTAAACAAGTCATTTTGGTGGTCGCAGGTTTATAACGGCTTTCATCATGACTTTCCGATCTATACCGTTACAGCTATCCCGGACCGCGTATTAGCTCTTTCTGGTCATCACCGGGACTTTCGCATCCTCCAAGTCAATTTTATGGTTTTTCGGTTATTCTCGACTTTTCCGAGGTTTGTTTCGCATTACTGGGTACCTCTAGGCTTTTTCAATGATTCTGAGTTTTTCTATCATACCGGATTGGTTTAGTCATCATTTTAAGTCATCATGAGTTAATCCTAGGTTCCTTGACCAAAACCGTGCCTTTTTGGATCACTACCTCGGTTTTTGGTATTCCGCAAAAAGGTAAACCGGTAGTCGAAACACCATAGGAAAATCTCAAGAGTCATGATGAAACCCCGTACGAAAATCTCGAGAGTCATGATGGCTAGTTTATTGACTTGAGGAGCTATGGTTGAGTGCCCTTTTTCCAACGCAATAAATGGGAGTCGAATTGGATGTCTTGTTTGTAAGTTACGGTTCATGGAACTTGCGCGCATAGGAGACAGAGTGTACTACACCCCTGAACCAGGGGCGCAGTCCCCGCGCCCTCACCATGAGGGCACGAACTGCATAGCCTCAGTCCAAGGGCATGGTCAGCGCACCCCAGGTCTGAGGGCACGGTCAGTTTTGGAAACTAGAAATTACCCCGGTTTGGACCTTCTAAACTATATTTTGGAAGGTTTCCACCACTTAAAAATGCTTATTTTGACCACGCCCCCGAGTAGAGGGCGCGTTCATTGTGTCAAGTCCACTTTTAGCAATTTTTCAGAATTTTTTGGCAACCTTTTAGAAATAACCGAACGTGCCCCGAACTGGGGGCACACTAATCTTACCCTTAACTTGAGGGCAAGGTTGAGGGCGCGGCCTGTGCGCCCTCAACCCGGGGGCACGGTCGGCTTATTTCCATATTTTGCACCGATCTTCCTTCTCCGATAAATTGAGAGTCATTCTCAATGAAACGAGATTACCCCCGACACCCCAGCTCATCCAGAGGTCGTCCAAGCTCTCTTCCAAGGCCATCCCAGTGTCCAAATCCAAGCCGACGTCGAGAGATCGATCCCAAAGCGAGGAAGAAGGTCCAATCTGTGCTCTCTACATTGACAAAATTCATAGAATTTTGTAGAAGTCTCGGGCATCTGCTGCAAAAGTGGTCAACATAATAATTCTTTCTATCCTTGTCCTCTTTCATTTGCAGTAGATGGCATTCGATTCAGATGTACCATTTGTCCGTGGAGATCACTGTACCGAGGGCACGTAACCAAGTTCTGTCATCTACATCCGTTTACTTTCACAAATTCTTTAGGTAAGGACAGACGTTTTCTGGGGAAGTTACCAACAAAAAAATCTTCCTCTTTAAGTCCTCTATCTATTACAACAAACGGCACTCAATTCTGACATTGGGGTCATCCATACAAGCTTCTATACCAATGTTGTGCCAGAAGGGTGAAAAACCACCTGAACCGGTCATTTTCGCTCATCTCGGCTTCAAACCAAGCCGTTTCACTCCATAAGTCTTCCTTTCTTCAGTTTATTTACTTGTTAGGCATTTTTTAGTTAGTTTGCATTAATTTATATAATTAAAAACATAAAAAAGGGGTTAAGGCTCGCCCCAATCCGGTGAGTTCAACTCTGATTGCTCTTTACTCATCTTTCTTATTACGGTTTCTACACTTCACCTAATCCTAATCAACTTTCTTCACTTGTTTTCTTGTCTTATTTTCTTATAGTTGCATGAATACATCAAGCTATCATCAGTTGGAGACTCTCCCTCATCGATTGGCCGACGAGAAAGAAGGTTTTGCCCACATATCATCTCCTGCGCTAAGGTACACACGGTCAACTTCTTTCTATTTTCATCACATAAAGTGGAGCTCGGGGCTCCTGACGACCACTTCTTTTCAATTCTTCATGCACTAAGTTTATTTCATCCTCACTCCCCTCTCACATGACCTGAACCGTCTCTCCGGTGCTCGAGCAACGCTGGGAGATGAAAGTTTGGGGATCAATGTGAGTGTGGGACCGAGAGGTGCGAGTGTTTTTCGTGTTTTCCATCCTTCTCTCTCATCCCCTTTCTTGAGGTGTCGATCCGTAAGAGAACAAACTCATTTTTGGAGTCGACAATTTTGTGGCAACCACAGTGGGACAACCAATGTCTTCAACCGTGCTAGTTGATTCATCTGTGCAACTAGTTGTTTTCTGATTTGGTTCCCACGCGAAACGGCTCTTATCTCACCCTTTTCATATCGATCTACTCTTAAATCTTGCTGTTTACCCTTTATTTAAGATTGTCCCTCATGTGGAATTGACTTGATTTTCTTTAATTTCAATTTGGTTTCCGCGTGAACCACTTTTTTCTTCGTATAAACCGGTTCCCGCGTGAACCACCTTTCTATTCCAACTTTGTTCCTGCATAAACCAATTTATTTTCAGTTTGGTCCCCGCATGGGACACCCTTTTGCAGCATCTTCAGAATGGCCCCACATGGCCCTCTTTCCTTTTTGTCAACTTCTAAACTGGTTCCCGCGTGAGCCACCCTTTTCTTCCTAAAAACCGGTTCCCATATGAGCCAACCCACTTTTAGATCGGTCCCCGCATGGACCATCTCATTGCATTACTTTCATATTGTCCCCATGTGGCCCTCTTTCTTTTTTGTCAACTTCTAAACCGGTTCCCACGTGAACCACCCTTTTCTTCCTAAAACCAGTTCTTGCGTGAACCAACCTCCTTTTCTAAATCGGTTCCCGCATGAACCAACCCACTTTCAGATCGGTCCCCGTGTGGACCACCTCATTGCATTACTTTTAAATTGGTCTTACGTGGCCTTCCTTTCTTTTTCCAACTAAACACACCAGTTCCTGCGTAAAACACCCTTTCCATCAAAAAATTGGTTTCTATGTGAACCACAAACCTTTCCAAAACACAGCTTCCGCATGAGCCACTTTATTTTCAGATTGGTCCCCACGTGGACCACCCTTTTCCTTCCACCTCAGATCTGTCCCCACATGGACACTCATTCACAAACCGAATCCCACGTGAACCACCTTTTATTTACTAGTTTCTAATTACTTGTCTTGTTCTATGATTGCTTGTTTTACTTTTATTTGATTGCTTAATTTCATTTCATGTTTGCATATTGATTGCTTCTTCTCCTCTTACCCTCCATTTTTACTTTTGCATTAGCTTTTTGCATCGGGTACCGGACTTGTTCCGATCCGTAGGGCATTCGAGGTGGAAGCTCTCTCTCCCAACACACCCTCACCCTCCAAACACTCTCTTGGTGGATTCTAACCTCTCTTTTGGGATATTCCTTCTTAGTTGATTTGGTTGTTTCCATCAAGGCCTTTCTATGTCCCCATCCATGGAGTATTCCTCTTCGCACGATTAGGCTGGTTGTACCATTCATCCTAAAACCCTAAAGAACCCAAGTACCTACTCATGGTGATTGAGTGACAACCTTAGCTCATGAAGATTAGAGCAATAGGAATCATACCCAACTTGAGTGAATAATTGCTAACAATCTATCTAATCTAAGGTTTGAACCCAAAAAATTGTCGAGTAGTCATTCTAAAAACTTGTTTGCACAACTTGCTTGCTCACCCAAATTGAAAACAACAAAAAAAATTCCTTCTTTTAAAACACCTAAAAACAAAAAATTAATTTTTGTACAACTTGTTTGCCAACCACAAAATTGAAACAAGAAAATCAAAACAAAACAAAACACAACAAAAAAACCTTTTTTTAAAATTGCACATTCCACTTGCTCTTACAACCATCCTTTTAGAAAGTTTAACAGGATGCCCATGATGCTAATGTCTGGAAGACACATCAGGATGTCGAACTACTACGGGCAAGAAGAAGAGTACGAGATAGGTCACTACGAGCTACAGCAATCCATGGTTCAACCAGAGGGACATATTAACACCATCAGGGAACCCAAAATTCAACCTACTCCGCTTAGCATGGAGCAACTCCTCTAGGGTCTATCTCTCCACCTTGATCCTGAGACCCTTGTAGTCATCCAATCCACCACTAAGGGCAAGATGCTTTCCAATCATGGTCCAGTCGGGGAGAGATCAAGCCCCCTCACCACCTCAATCGGCAGCTAGGCCTCCTATCATCTCCTCTCCCGAGCAACACTGACATGTCCCTACTCACCCAACCATAGAGCACCCATCTAATCTTATGCCAATTCCTCCCTCTAACCCACCACATCCATCTCCTTCTAGTTATCCTACAACTTACATGACAGCACCATTGGTTCGGGAACCCAACCTCACTCAAGCTTTTATTGATAAGCTCAACCGAATGGATGACCGTTTTGAAGAATTAAAGCACCATTTGGACTCCAAGACTGCTCCTGAAATCTCAATCCCATCCTTCCCAGTTCTACACCTTCCTCCTTTAGAGACACCAATTTTTCAATGCTACAATGGGACTAGCAATCCTTTCACCCATCTAAAGGATTTCTTATATGAATCTGCCTTCTAGAAAAATAATCGTAAAGCCCTTTCTTTTCTATTATGTCGGTCATTAGAGGGATCTACCCTTGAATGGTTTTACTCTCTTGATTCTTTTAAGGTGGCAGACTTCGACATAATGAAGGTAAAGTTTTTGTAGAGGTACAGAGATCGGATGAGGCTAGCCTACTCAATCATTGACTTAATTGCTGAAAAGTTGAAGCTGGATAAGGACTTCACCAGATTTGCTGACCAGTGAAGAAAAATGGCAGAAAAGTTGGTTGACACCATTTCAGAGGGGGAACAGGTGAGGATGCTCATCAGGAATACCACGCCAGCCCTTCGCAACCTCCTAATCATGCACCGCCAACCACCATGAGTGAGCTCTGCGATAGCGCCCGTTATCTCCAAGCCCACTTTAAGGATGCTTCCATGATCAACCCAGTTCACCCTAAACCCCGTAAAACTAGAAAACCCGCACCTGTAGGGCCTACCACCGACGGGGTAGTAAATAACGAGAGTGTCAATGCCACGGGGAACCAGGGTGGGTATTGTAGACACACCAATTTTGCTTTATTTGGAGCTTAAATCTTTATTCCATTGGCAACATCTCTTTTAGACAATTAAAATCAAGTTGAATCATTCTTTTGGACAAGCTGAGAAGCTTACTATAAATCTAAAGACAAGTTATGGATCTTTAATCAAATTCATGTTTGCCAAATGAGAGCCCATTCTAACTTTCATGTTTCTCTTGGTGGTCTTTGCACCAAGGTCGCGCCGCTTGCTTGTGTGCCAGATTATGCTTTTCTTGACATTTCCTCTAATTAAAATGTTTTTACAAGATTATGTAGATGTCTACTGAAGAAGTCTTCAACATGAATAATCTTCTTCTCTGAGTCCTCTTTTTATTTCAACAAAAGGCATTAAATTCTGATATTTCATTTGTTTGCAGTGCCCTTTAGAAGTTAGACACGCAATTTTGTCCGCACGCACTTTTGATCAAGCCCAATTGCATGTAAGCCCAGCCCATTGGGCACATCTCTAACCAATTCACGACCTTACCTTTTTTTTCCTCCTACATATCACTTGATAAAGTATCTAGAAACTTCATGATCAAAATTAGCATAATCAAATGATGGAAATCCAACTTGTTGTCTTGTACATCAAAACTAGCTATTTTTATACCAAATTTGTTTCCTCTTCAAGTGGAGACATATTTTGAACAATAAAACCCTTCACTGGTTTTATTGTTCTAAGTTGCACAGATTGATCAATCTAGCACCAGTTGGACTCTCCCTCATCGGCCGGCCGAAGAGGAAGAAGGATGAACTAACACATCATCTCCCATGCTAAGGTACACACGGTCATCTCTTGTTTCTATTCCATAAAGTGGAGCCCGCGGCTCCTGGCGACCACAATTTCTTTATTCATGTTCTAAGTCATTCTACTCCTCCCTCTCCTCCCACATGACCCAAACCGTCTCTGGTGATCGAGCGACGCCGTGAGATGAAAGTTTGGGGACCAATGTGAGTGTGGGACCGAGGTGAGGATTTTACCGCTTTCCGAGTATTTTCTGATTCACTCTCTTTTCCCTAGTCTATCATCATCTTTTCTTGAGGTGCCGATCCAGAACCCATTTCTGGAGTCAACAAGTATCGCCATAACCAATACTAAAACCCCCATTGAACCAATAGTATCAACCAGCTCCCCAGCCAGCCCAAAAACCTCAGCAGCAACTGACTTACAACCGAGCACTACCACAGCAACCCACCTACAATCCAGCGCCTCAGCAACAACCTATCTACAATCGAGCACCATAACAACAATCTACTTACAACCAAGTGCCACCACTAGCCAACCAACCTAGGAGGGGGAGACCAAAGAGAGAATACTACCCTCAACTTCTATTCCCTCTCATAGATATTTTCAATGCATTGATTGCTGAGCAGAAGTTGGAGCTCCCAAAGGAGAGAGAAGGATGGCAAGTAAATGCAAACATGTCAAAGTATTGCGCCTACCATCGGTACCCAGGGCATACTGTGGAAGTTTGCTTCCAATTGTAGGACTACATTCATGATCTTAATGATCAGGGAAACATTGAATGGGCACATATGGGGGAGTCTATACAAGCAATGAAAGTATGGCAGAATCAACCACGGCACCAACAACAGCAAGCATAGCAGTAGCCCGGCCTAGGCATAGTTCAAGATACGCTCCCGATACATGCACTCGCTCAAGCAGCGGCACCACCCCCACCAAACCAAAGAATTGGCCTTGTCCACTCTGCCATCGAGGAGTCAACCAACCACTCCCAGGGTTGGCAGGTGAAGGAACAAACCACCACTATGCCCGCAAGACTAGCTCCACCCACAACCCGTACCATACTCTCCATACCATGGACCACCCCCAGTCAACAACTTACCCAACCACTCCAAAATCCAACCTCATTCCCGACAAGCCATCACCAACTATTAACCCTCCCCGACGCTTAATAATTAGGACGCCCCCAACATGCCAACTGACACCTAACCCACCAACCACCACCACCCCATGGCGCATCATCATCCGACCATCACCACCAACACCTCAACCATTGCCTAACCTACCAACCACCACCACTCTGTGACCCCTCATATCTGACCATTACCACCAACACCCCAACCAGCACCTAACCCACCAACCACCACCACTCCATGACCTCTTATCATTTGATCCTCACCACCCCTACCTATTGTCGACTCTGAAAATTCGACGGGGTCCTCTCCTTTTCAGGGAAGTTCGTGAATCCAGATCGTCACCTCAAGAGGGGATGAGAAAAGAAAGGAAGAAAACTCGGAAAGCAACTCTCACCTCGGTCCCACACTCACATTGATCCCCGAACTTTCATCCCTTGGCGTCGCTCGATCACCAAAGAGACGGTTCGGGTCATGTGGGAAGAGGGTGAGAAGAAATAAATTAAGACATGTGGTCGCCAGGAACCGTGGGTTCCGATTTATAGAATTAAAATGACCGTCTGTACCTTAGCGTGAAGAATGTGAGTTAAAACTTCTCCTTCTTCGGCCGGCCGATGAAGAAGAGTCCTCAACGCGGTGGGTGCTTGATATTCTGTGCAACTAGACAAAACAAACAAGTGAAAGTGACTATTAGAACTAGACAAAGTGGAGTATATGTAAAGAGAATAACATAAAACACACAATTGACTAGAAACTGACCGGATTCGGGTTATCTCTAACCCTTTTTTTTTATTTTAGGAATAACAGAGTAAAAGTAATGCAAAAAAATTAAAAAAATTAATAGGATGATGGATAATCACAAAACAAATAGATAGGAAAAAAAACATTATGATTATGAGTTGTATAGAGAAAGATATAGCCAAATCTGTGTTGTCGAAAAAGCCGAGCAGCATTCCAGGATCTGCCAGGCGCGACTTTGCTTCTGAGCTCGTCAAGACCAGCCCCGACCTCTGAATCAAGTGCCGCCAATTGTAAACTCAAGAATACTTAGAGAGGAAGAACTTTGATGAAGAGAGATGAGGCAGAAGACGTGCACACACTGCTGTAGATGCCGAAGAAGAGAGACATGGCTGATCCCCTGCAGAACAGCCTTTCTCTCACTCAAACCGACTTTTCTCTCTCTAAAAACTCGAAATTCTCTATCTAAAAATCACAAAATCGATGCAGGAGGGTGGTTGGATGTCTTGAGATGCCTGGGGAGTCGTGCTCATGCCTTTGGAATGACCGGAATCAGAGTTAATTTATAGGAGAACAGAAGGCGCGATCAATACTAAAAAACAGGGGGCTTTGCGCCCCACCCCTGGGCGCATGCGCCCTGGTGCTGGGCGCATGCGCCCCACTGAAGGGCGCATGTGCCCCCCAGTGAGGGCGCATGGCACTGTTCCCGAGGATAACGGTCTTATCCTGTCCGGCCGTTCAGTGGTAGAGTCCGGGTGAAAAACTGGGTCCCTCGTGCCTCAAGGGTGGGGCGCATGTGCCCTCAAGTGAGGGCACAAGGTCACGTGCCTCACTGGTAGGGCGCATGGCCATGTGCCCTGGGTCCCGGGCGCATGTGACCAGGAACCCGGGCGCATGGGACTGGTTTCGCGCGTCCTTCTTCCGGAAGCTATTGCGAACACTCCCGAACTCGGAATTCGACGCCGTTTGTTGCGTTGGAAAGATAACAGGCCGAAGAAGCTTTATATAGCATCGGATCAGCCATCACACCGTCCAAAACTTCAGAATTTTATCCGGAAGTTAGGGCAGTGAACAGAAGATCCGATACAGGTCAAAATGACTCCGACGGCAAACCGGAAAGGCACGATATGCAACAAAACTTGTTCGGGGTGTGAATATGACCATAACCTTCAATGCATGATCATTAGGCATTGGTCATTCATCCAATTTCCGTGTTTACACGATTTACGTGTGGCTTTCGCTCGGAAATTACAGCTTTTCGTGGAAAACTTCGGAAAGCATCCGATTTCGTTCGGCGAAGCTTCAAATCAACTTTAAAAGACCCGGCATCATTATAAGGTCAATCACACATGTTACCCTATAAAACATGAGTTTTAAGCTCTGAATTAGGCGAATTTGGCGTGTCTACAGCTTGCCATGCCTTGATGTCGGCTTTGTAAGGGAGTGGCATGTAATGAAGCGGAATGATTCGGAGTGAACTGTAATGGAATGCAAGTGAGTGTAGGTGAATGTAGTGGAATGGAATGGTGATGGACTGAAAAGGTGGCATCAAGGTGTAGATATAGACACGCTTATCTACCTGATCCAGCAAAGTGAATCTCTCTGAGTATTCTAGATCGCTTTCATGTTCTATCAAAACCTCATATAATTGACTGGTAAAAGACATGCCCTTGGCACGAGAGATGAAAAAGTAAATGATAAAGGATAAAAGGATGTAGCCAACCCTCAGCGTGGTGAGGAGTCCTCGAATTCGTAGGTTCATCATCAGCCAGCAACCCGAACTTTGCGGTGTTCTTGTATTGTGATGGGCTAAAGTTTGTAAAAGAGAAGTTGATCTTAAAATGAAAAGAATACCAATCCATCATATTTGGAATCTCAAGTTCATTCAAGTTTCACCAAAATACTCAGTTTAATTCTGAGTGGAAGAACCTCAAGTTCTAAAAGGGTTCGTTTATACACAACAAAATTGCTCGGGTATCGTGAAAACCATGAATCACGCTCTGGTAGAAAACCGAGTATTCGGAAAGCGACAAAACAGACTTAAGCCATAGGGAGATTGAAAGACAATGGTGGGACTAACACAGAATGATGGGAAATAAGAAACAATGGCATGACAATTGCCATGGCACGGTGGGATAAAATAAAAGACACGGTGGGATAAAAGAAATGACAGAATAAAACATGGTGGAATAAAAAGAAAGGAATAAAACATGAAGGGATAAAATTAGTAATGATGAAGAATGAAAAGGATATGGATGTGAAAACATAGAAAATTATGTAGAAAATAGCTGAAGATATAGATTGTCTATTGGAGGTCAAGACACCCGATTAGGAACCATCGTCCCTCCAATGTTCAATTTTGGCTTATCCGTGAGTGCGATGAAATGACTATGCCGTCGCAAATTTTGTTGAAGGGGACCTCGGGCCCAGTCATCTTTACTCTCAAGGTCTTCAACATTAATGCATATAATATATATAAAATGGACCTAACATAGCTAGGTGACCAAATGGTAGGAGTGATGTGAAGTGCAAAAATGAAGTGATGGTGGTGATGTGATGTGAGATTGATGAGAAGCTGAGGATGAAATCTTCAGGTAAGCTGCATCGACCGCCTGGTTCATCAGCATCTCTGGTCCATCCTTGTCTTGCCTTCTGACGGAATACAACACCATAAGAATGTTCAGCTAGGTGGTGCTTCCTTTTCGCTGCAAGGTTGGCATGGCGTTCCTTGGGGAACATTGATCTCACCAATTCACCTGTTAGGACTAAAAAAGGTTGCATGCACATTTCTAGTTAGTACCCAACAGACAGAATTGTCATATGAAGCAGATTGTTCATGAAATGATCAATTGAAGATTTTACTATTTGAACCATCATTTGGATGTCAAAAAAAAGTTTATAATGATGGTTCCTTTATCAAAAATGTCATTTTTAACATTATAGACAATTTATGAATTTTTTGAGATTTTTCTGAATTTTTCGAATTTTTTGTCCATGTGCCCCCAATCGGGGGCACCTGGCCATGCGCCCTGGGGTGGGGCACCTGGCCATGTGCCCCCAGATGAGGGCACATGCGCCCTGAGGCCAAGAAATTTTTTTTTTTTTTCAAAAAAAGATGTACCTGATTATCCTTCTCTTTTTGCTTCTTTAGCTCCTGAAAATACTCAATGAAAATGATTAAATTTTTATCATTACTCATCCCTTTGCCTGTATATCATTTGCCTTGATTTTGAGTCAAAGGGAGGAGCCTTCTTAACAAGGTGGAATAAAACAAATGACTTAAAAGAAATAGGGGTAAGGGTTAAGAGAACTTACCTGCTGTGGTGTGAATCCTCTCCTCTCCTGTATTGAAATGCCTGTAACACTTGACAGAAGGAGATTAGATCTTCATCAGGACTCATCCCTTTGCCCATTATGGTCAACTTTGACTTAGGTCAAGGGGAAGAGCCTTCTTAACAAGGTAATTAAAGTAAAAATGATATGCAATGCAGGAATGGAAATATGCATGACAGTAAAATAAACATGGATGCAACTAAGGCAATGATCATGACTGAGCAAAAAAAAAAAATCTTTTTGGGTTTTCTTGAAAACAATCATTTTTTTGGATTTTCAAAAGTATTCAAGTTTTTTTTTGGATTTTTGAAATATGTATATTTTTTGTGAATTTTTAAAATATTCATTTTATTTTTGGATTTTTGAAATATTCAATTTTTTTGAGTTTTTGAAATATTCAATTTTTGTGGATTTTTGAAATATGCATTTTTTGTGGAGAAAATGCTGGTATTTGAGATAATTCATCGGTCTTTGGAGTTTGTCAAGACTCAAGTGGTAGATGCCTCGTGCAAAAATAAAGTTCCCTACCTAGAATCCTTCTAACCTTCTTCCTTTGATCGGCTTGGGTTCCACCTGGATTTGGTCGGTTTACCCTACCCAAGGGGTTTAAGAAGGAAGAGTATAGAGGAAGTCCTTGATAGGGTTTGAAGATGTTGAGAGGGATTTCTCTACTCTCACTCAAATTACCCATTGGGGTTCGGCCTCTTTGGGTTTTTTTATCTTTTTTGCTCTTCTCTATGTGGCACATATTTGGACAGGTTTTTGACCCGTGGGGATATTGCCCATCTTTTAATGCCATTTGCCTTGACTATCATTCTAGGTACTCATTCAGACAGGTTGATCATTTTTTTTTCTAACCTGAGGGGTTCATTGCCCATCTTTTGGCACCCTTTTGTACCCTCTGAGACGGCCTCCTACTAGGGTGGCGAGTGTTTTCGATACTACCCCTCTCTAATCTTCTCTCCCTATCTTGGACCGAGTAGAAGATAATAGGGTAAGCGTACTCCTTCCATTTCTAGATTTCTGCCTTGCCTTTCGCAAGTGTCGGGTTGTCTGGATTCTAGGATCGGGAAGTGTTGTGTGTGTAGAATGGTACCTACCCTTGACTTCTCACGAACAACCTAGGATCGATGACTTGAGATTATACCAGTGGTTTTTCCATTTTTATGGAAAGTACTTTTTGAGGTAAACTCCATTCCAAGGATGATTCAATTTTTCTCCATCTGCATTAGTCAATTCATATGCATTACCTGGATACTTTTCAGTGATTACAAAAGGCCCTTCCCAGTTAGGTTGCAACTTGGAGCGGGGACCCCCTGGCTTAACGAATATGCGTTTGACTACCATCTCACCGATTTCGAACTTTCTCTCGACCACCCTCTTTTGATAAAACCTTTTGAGTCTATTCTGATAAGTTTGGGCATGCTCGGCGGCGGCTAGCCTTCTTTCATCCAAGAGTTCAAGCTGTGAAAGGAGAGATTCTCGTCTCTCATCAACAGGAATATCCCTGTCGAGCTGAACTCGGAGAGATGGAAGTAATACTTCGTAAGGGACCACTGCTTCCATCCCATATGCCAAAGCATACGGGGTTTGTCCAGTGGGAGTCCTTACAGAAGTACGATAAGCCCATAGAGCATCTACAAGCTTATCAGGCCAATCGGCAAACTTGCTAGACTTACAAGATTTCTTGATGATTTTGATTAAGGTCTTGTTGGTGGCTTCTGCTTGACCATTGCCTTGAGGATAGTATGGTGATGAATGATGCAATGAAATGTAATACCTGCTGCAAAGATCACGCAGATCTTGAGAGAGAAATTATGGCCCATTATCGGTGACGATGTCGCTGGGGATCCCGAATATTGCCAGGATGTTGCGCTTGATGAAGGAGCAGACTGTTGACGCTTTAATCTCCACGAATGCTTCCGCTTCAGCCCACTTTGTGAAGTACTCCGTTGCCGTCAAAATGAATGATTTTGAGCGCATTTCAGAGTTGAGGTCACTCAAGGGGCCAATGATATCAAAGGCCCACATGGCGAAAGGCCATGGGGCATGAATTGGATGAAGGGAAGATGCGGGAGAGTGAATCTTGTCGGCATGGAGTTGACATGAATGACAGTGCCGGACAAAGATAGAGAAGTCTTCTTCTAGAGTTGGCCAATAATACCCTTGTCGGATGATTTTCTTAGCAAGGGCTTGGGCATTCACATGACCACCATAAACTCCAGAATGTGCTTCTTTCAGAACCAACTCAGCTTCTTCTTCATCAAGACACCTGAGTAAGATTCCACTTAGGCTTCTCTTATGGAGCACTCCTCCTAGGATTGTATACCTCTGGGATACTCTTCTGATTGCCTTCTTTTCCTTGGTGGTTGATCCAGGCGGATATGACTGATCTTGACAATACCTCGCAATCTCGTCATACCAAGGTCTCTCACCTTCTTCTAATTCTTCCAACTCAATCAAGGAGATTTCTTCTTTATGTTCCAAGTATTCTTTTCTGTTGAATCTTTCCTTAACCTTTAGAAAACGTCCATCCTCAATTGCTGGAATTGTCCTCTTACAGATGTGGATAGTTCGCACTTGCCTGCCTAGCGGGACAGATAGAGATGAAGCTAGTGAAGCTAAGGCATCGGCGAGGATATTCTGAGAGCGGGGGACATGAACAAAGGTGAGTTTGAAGAATAGCTTGATGTAGCAGGTGGTGAGCTCCTGGTAGGGTTTGAGGTTTGGATGGGAAGTTCGGTATTTGGATAAGACTTGGCGTAGGATCAATTGACTATCACCTATCACCCTCAGTTCGGTGGCACCATGGAAATGAGCGGCCTCCAGCCCGGCCAGCAAGACTTCATACTCAGCTATGTTGTTGGTTGCTAGAAAGTTAAGCTGAAAAGCCTGTGCAATGGTGACACCTTCAGGTGACAGAAGGACAATACCTATCCCTCTACCATGGGAGTTCAGAGCCCCGTCAAAATATATTGTCCAAAGATTGGAAGATCGGACTAACATTAGTTCGTCATCCGGGAACTCCGACCGGACTGAGTCAAAGATGGGTATGGGATGATGGGCAAGGTGTTCAGCAATAGCATAACCCTTGATTGCCTTCTGTGGGACATAAGTGATATCAAATTGGGATAAGAAACTCTGCCATCGCCCTAACCGATCAGTCAAGACTGTCTTCTCTAACAGAAACTTAATGGGATTGATACAAGCAATGAGCTTGACTTGGTGAGCAAGAAAATAGTGTTTGAGTTTCTGAACCACCCAAACAAGAGCAGCACAAGTCTTTTCTACCACAGTGTACTTTAGCTCACAAACATCAAACATCTTAGACAAGTAATAAGTAGCTCATTCTTTCCCTTCTTCATCAACTTGTGCAAGGACTGCCCCAAGAGAGTTCTCAAGAACCGAAATGTAGAGGACCAAAGGTTTGTCGGGAATTGGTGGTCTAAGTACAGGGGGACTTGCCAGGTATGTTTTCAACCCATCAAACGCCTCCTGGCACTTCGAATCCCATTTAAACTCGGCCCCCGCCTTGGTTAACTCATAGAAAGGTTTACACCTTTGGGAATATTGTGAGATAAACCGGCGGACAAATTGTAGCCTCCAAATCAATCCTCGAAGCTCTTTCATATTCTTCGAATGAGGCATACCAATAATTGCTTTGGCCTTGTTTGGGTCGATCTCTATGCCCCTTTTGCTTACTATGAACCCAAGTAGCTTTCCTGATGAAACTCCAAATGTACACTTCTTAGGGTTCATTTTCAACTTGTATTCTCTAGCTCGTTGCAAAACTTTCCTTAACACTTCAGAATGATCTTCCCGATTCTTGGACTTGATAACCAAATCATCCACATACACCTCTACAAGGGTGTGCATCATGTCATGAAAGATAGCCATCATAGCCCTCTGATATGTAGCACCGGCATTCTTTAACCCAAAGGGCATGACAACATAGCAATATGTTCCCCAAGGTGTAGTGAATGAGGTCTTCTCTTGGTCCTCCTCAGCTAACCGGATCTGATTGTATCCAGAATAGCCATCCATGAATGAAAGCATCTCAAATCCAGCTGTGTTATCAACCAAAACATCGATATGAGGCAAAGGGAAATCATCTTTAGGACACGCTCGGTTCAAGTCCCTGAAATCTATACAAATCCAAATTCGTCCATCCTTCTTCATAACAGGGACTATGTTAGCCACCCATTGCGGATATAGGACAACCTTAATAAATTTTGCTTGGTGTAGTTTGTCAACCTCTTCTTTCATTTTGAGTGCAATATCAGGGTGGAATCTCCTGAGCTTTTGTTTGACCGGGGTAGTTCCAGGTTTCAAGGTTAATCTATGTTCAACCAATGAATTATCTAATACCGGCATGTCTTCATATGTCCATGCGAACGTGTCCTTATATTCTTCCAAAACTTTGATCAAATGTTGTTCTTCTGAGGGAGTGAGGTTTGCACTGATGAGGATAGTCTTAGGATCTTCCAGGGTTCCTAAATTCAGTTCCTTGGTCGGTTCATTCCCTGTGGCTGATGGTTCTTCAAATCTTCTAAGTCCAGATGCATATGCATCAGCCAAGTCCTCGATTTCATCCTCGGATTCAGGATCCTTCTCTGATACCACCTCATATACTCCGAAAGTATGATCTATGTTATGCTCATCCTCATATCGGATTTCATCTAGCTGGATGGTATTATCCAAAAAGTTTGGCAGCCTTGTACACTCTACGCATTTCTGTGCCAATTGTTGCAGATACCTATTTGGAACTCGCTTACCTCTGACTTTCCTATTTCCTAACCTAACTTGACCTACTGAAGATAAAGCTGGAGAGGTGGTATTTATAGTGGAGGGAGGATCGAGCAAATCGATCAATGATTCAGAAAAGAGGGATCCCTGATTGGGAACACCCTCTGGGATGAGTAGAGATGTATCCTCGATGGAAATGTGAGTTTCAGAGAAGACATTTTTTTTTTTTGGATTCTCAAGTAAAAAGATAGAATGAGCCTCAGTGACTCTAGGCTTGCTAGAAGATGAATGAATTAATAGAGAGAAAAACTTAAGAATAAAAGGGAAAAAGGGGCTCGTGGGCCCAATGGTAATAGAAAGTGGACACATGGGTCCAAAACTGATGGAAAAAGTAAACGGGTACGTGGACCCGATCATAGAAATAAATGGGCATGTGAGCCCATGTTGGGAAAAGCCCTCAGTTCTTAAGTTGATGAGGGAAGCAAATGGGTAAGCTGGCCTAGTAAGAGTGGAAGGTTGAAGAGGGCACATGGGCCCAATATGGGTAAGTGGGCCCTGAAGCCCATCCAAAAGATCTAGAAACAACGGCACGAGGTTTAAACATGGCATTGTTGTATTTGGGCCTCGTGGAATGGTTTTGACTTGGGTGGTATGCTCAACCAGATGATCCAATATTGGTCTGCCCTTGAGTGGTTCCTGGTGCTCTTCCCCACTTGAAAACAGACGAGTCAAAGATAAGCATAGGTCTTCCAAGTCTTCTTCTTCATCTGGAGCTTTTCTTCTCTTGACAGCTATCACAGAACTTTTGCCATCTTCAGCCATCATCATGGTCTACCCTTTGATAAAGAATGTATGGAGTCCCATGGCATATCCTGGCTGGAAGATCCTCCTTGGGATGGAACCCTCTTCATATCCCAACCCCTGCCTGCGTGGCCTTTTCGCATTTTCAATTGGCTGAGTGATCCCTTGAAGATCCTTGCCTAAACCTCTTCCAGTCGATAGCCCAATTTCATCATCATCCGCCATCCCGGTGTCCGGTAGAGAGGCGGTCATGCATCCGACTTCGGCAATTCTCCCACTGAGATATGGGGTTGTATTGACAGACCTAGGGGTAAAGAAGCATCGTTCAGCTCGTCCCTTATAGGCATGCTAGTCACCTTGACCACCTGTCCTTTAAAGGGAAATTTTATGCACTGGTGCTTTGTTGAAGCCACAGCTCCTATTGCCTCCAAGTATGGCCTCCCAAGTATAGCCCGAAAAGTTGGATCTAATTCTAGAATATGAAAATCTGTTGTGACCGTACATGGTCCAAGTTTGACTTCTAGAGTGACCACCCCACGTGCAGACTTCTTGGAGTTGTCGTAGGCCGTCACCATGGCACAGGATGGCTTGATTTCTTGCTCAGAAATGCCACACAACTACAAAGTTTCTGGCGGCATAATGTTGATAGAAGCTCCAGTGTCAACCAAACATGATTTCACTTCAATATTACAGATGATAACAGCCACATGCAAAGCATATTTCCTAAAGTCTGGATCTGCTAATTCTTCCTGAGAGAAAGTGAGTGTTGGGTGCTCACTTCTAGGGGTTAACACTGTAGTGATTTTCTCAGGTGGGAGATCTTCACTCACCATGACCCTTTGCAAATACTGCTATAGAATCTCCTGGTGCACTTTTGATCTTTTAATCAACTCAAGTATAGAAATACGGGCTGGTGTCTTATCTAAATGTTTTAACAGATCATACGCCGTGCCTGGCAATGGTTCTTCCACTTGTTCCTCCTCCACTGGCTCCTGCGGTTGAGTTCCGGCTTGGGGAAAGAGCCGTTGGAACATCCTCCCACTCCGAAGCACCGGGGCTATTTGGCGGTCGGGTAGAGGTGATGGGTTAACTGGGGTGGGAACAGGTGGTGTAGGTGCAGGTATGGTAGGCAATGGGATTGGTGGTTCTAGGATGATTGGGTTAGTTGGTAGAGGGGCAGGATTTGGAGGTGGTAGTGATGGTGATACTGGTGGCCTAATAAGAAGAGGCCGGAGTGCAGAGGTGGTTGATGAGTTCAATGAAGGTGTAGGTTGTGGGATTGGTTGTGGTGCTGGTGGTATGATAGGTTGGGGTTTTGTAGTGGTAGAGCTCGTAGGCTGGGGGTTCAAGTTTGGTGATGATTGTGGTGGTCGGATGAGCAAGGGTCGGTGTGTAGTAATGGTTGAAGGAGGTGTAGTTAGAGAGGGGGCTGGCCTAATGATGGGCCGGCAAGAAGAAGTGGCAGCCAGTGGTTGGGTTATTGAGCTTTGTGGTAGTTGTGGAGTAGCAGGTGCACGGATTATTTGTCTAGGAGGGTTCCTAGCAGGAGACCTAGCTGGGTTGACAGGCATGGTTGCATTTTGGTTTTCTAGTTGCCAACCTTGAGCACGGCTGGCATCTCCCTGGACAATGGAGTGTACTAGACCAATTCCCGGGTTTGGATGTGCTGGTGCCGGCGTTGGAGCGGGAGCATGGAAGGGTAGCGGATTATGAACAATCCCCAAGCCAGGTTGTTGTTGAGGTTGAGCCGGTGGACGCCGCCACCGCTGGCCGCCTAGCTTTCATAGCTTGTATGCATTCCCCCATTTGGACCCAATCAATGCTGCCTTGGTCATTCAGATCGTGGATGTAATCCTTGAATTGAAAGCACACTTCTACAGTGTGACCAGGACACCGGTGGTAAGCACAGTATCGGGACATATCTACATTTGCTGGCCAAACCTCTCTTTCCTTGGGCAATTCCAACTGTTTTTCTGCCATGAGTACATTGAAGATGTCGGTCAAGGAGTAAGGGAGTTGCTGGTAGTTCTCTCTCCTAGGACCTCCTCTTCGTGGTGCTTGATTGGGTGGTGGTGGTGCCCTATTGTAGGTAGGTTGACGAGGTTGCGGGGGTTGTGTTTGTCGTGGTTGTTGTGGCCTAACTTGTTGTTGAGGAGGGTAATAGGAATGGTTTTGTGGTGGGTTTCTGAACTGGTTTTGACGGTTCCCTCCCTGGTTCCCCACAATATTTACAGCTTCGTTGTTGACCACTCCCTCGGTTGTAGGACCAACTGGTGCAAAGGGGGTTTTCCTGAGGTTTCTAGGTTTAGGATCAAAAGGGTTTATCATGGTGGCATCCTTGAAGTGGGCTTGCAAGTATCGGGCACTGTCATAGAGTTCATTCATTGTGGTAGGACGGTGCATGATCAAGACATTCCTCAAGGCGGTGTAGTGCTGCCAATGAGCATCTTCACTTGTTCCCCTTCATAAATCACATCTGTCAATTTTTCTGCCATTCCCCTCCAGCGACCAGCAAACTTTATGAAGTCCTCCTCGAGCTTCATCTTCTCGGCAATCAAATCCGTAATGGAGCATGCCGGGTGCCACCCGGTCTCTGTATCTCTCCAAGAATTTTGTCTTCACAATATCGAAGTCTCCTGCCTCAAAGGAGTCGAGTGAGTAGAACCATTCCAATGCAGACCCTTCTAGTGATCGACGGAATAAGAAAGCAAGAACCCTACGATCATCTTTCCAGAATGAGGATTCGTAAAGAAAATCTTTAAGGTGGAGAAAAGGGTTGCCGCACCATTGTAGCGGTGATAAACCGGTAGCTCGGAAGGTGGCGGTGTAGGACTGGCAGAGAAGGAATAGAAATCTCAGGCACTGACTTGGAGTCCATGCGACATCTCAACTCTTCATAATGTTCATTCATCTGGGTGAGCTGATCCATGATTGCCCTGGTGAGAGCAGGTTCTTGGTTTACTGGTGGGGGTATGTGGTTAGAGACATGGTTCTGAAATTGAGGAGCATGACTTGAAGATTGTCCCATGACTTGATGGGCCAAGGGAGCAACATGGTTGAAATAAGATGGCTGAACAAATGAGGGTTGGACCACAGACGGTTGAACAATAGATGGTTGTGCTAATGATGGTTGAATCATAGATCGTTGAACAACAGGAGGTTGAACCAAGGGTGATTGAATAAGTGGTGGTTGAACTAGAGGACGAGGAGATAAGGCAACTTGGTTAACTTCAGCTTGATCTGAGGCCATTTTGCCCTTCACCATGGATTGTATACGGGCATAGGTTTCTGGGTCGGTATAGAGAGACAACTCCCTAAAGAGTTGTTCAACATCACGAGGAGCAGATGGTTGAGGGACCTCTTGCGCTTCTGACTCAAACAATGGATTAACACGACCATCTAACGAATTTGGTTGATGACCCATCTCATGTTCTCGATGTTCAGCTTGTTCCACCATTCCAACGTGTCTTCCAGACCTTAGTTGCATTGAACTTCAAGGAGAAAACAAATAAGTTGACAAAGTAAATAAAGAACTTTTTTTTTTAGTATTTTGCAAAAAAGTTAGAGGTTTGAATTTTTGTTTGACAAGCAAGTGATGCAAAGACTTGAAAGCAAAATTACTCAATGATTTTGATTAAACCTTAGGTTTATGGATTTGTTAAGAATTGTTTTCTCAACAAATGGGTTAGGATCCTAACTCCAATCTCCAATGACCTAGGTTTTACACAATCTCACCATGTGTTGGTAACATAGGATGCTTCGGGTTTTGGGGAGTGGTACAACCAACCCGATCGTGAAGAGGAATACTCTACGTATGAGGAATTATGGAGGCCTTGATGAAAGCCAACCAAGTCAACTAGGAAGGAATATCCCAGAAGAGAGGTCAGAATCCACCAAGAGGGTGTTTTGGATGGGAGGGATAAATGGGAGAGTGAGCTCCCGCCTCAAAAAAGTGTAAAAGAAGGAGGTAGAGAGAAGGAGCAGAGAATGCAATCAAGTAATAAAACAAGTAACAAAACATGAACTTAAATAAACAAGCAATCAACACTAGACAAGCAATTAGAAACTAGAGAAGCAACTAGAAACTAGAATCTAGACTTGTTTCTTATGTGAGCCAAATGGAGATAGTGAAAAGTGATGGAAAGAAGAGGGTTCAGATCTGATAGCCAAGCAAAAAGTTGGTCCACGTGGGGACCGATGTGGGAACTGGGGTAAAAGGTAAAGGTGGTTCACGTGGGAACCGGTTTTGGGTAAAGAAGGGGTGGTTCACGTGGGAACCGGTTTGAATGATAAAAAGAGGGCCACGTGGGGCCAATTAAAGGTGAACAAAGATCTGATCCAAGTGGGGATAGATATGAAGGAAAGTGGTTTGGTTCACGTGGGAACCGAAGTAAAGAAAGAGATTGGTTCACGTGGGAACCGGTTTAAAAGGAAAAGGGTGGTTCACGTGGGAACCGATTTAAATAAAAAGCAGAAATTAAATGGCATACTTGGTACTTCAGATCTTTTGAAATGGCATGAAATTTAAGAGAGGTGGAAAGAAGGAATGGCTCACGTGGGAACCGGTCTAGAACTAGAACTAGTTGCAAACAAAACACTAAGCACCCACGGTTGAAGACATTGCTTGTCCCACCGTGGTCGCCACAAAGCTGTCGACTCTGAAAATTCGACGGGGTCCTCTCCTTTTTAGGGAAGTTCGTGAATCCAGATCGTCACCTCAAGAGGGGATGAGAAAAGAAAGGAAGAAAACTCGGAAAGCAACTCTCACCTCGGTCCCACACTCACATTGATCCCCGAACTTTCATCCCTTGGCGTCGCTCGATCACCAAAGAGACAGTTCGGGTCATGTGGGAAGAGGGTGAGAAGAAATAAATTAAGACATGTGGTCGCCAGGAACCGTGGGTTCCGATTTATAGAATTAAAATTACCGTGTGTACCTTAGCGTGAAGAATGTGAGTTAAAACTTCTCCTTCTTCGGCCGGACGATGAAGAAGAGTCCTCAACGCGGTGGGTGCTTGATATTCTGTGCAACTAGACAAAACAAACAAGTGAAAGTGACTATTAGAACTAGACAAAGTGGAGTATATGTAAAGAGAATAACATAAAACACACAATTGACTAGAAACTGACCGGATTCGGGTTATCTCTAACCCTTTTTTTTATTTTCGGAATAACAGAGTAAAAGTAATGCAAAAAATGTAAAAAAATAATATGATGATGTATAATCACGAAACAAAGATATACTAAAAAAAACAGCAAGATTCTGAGTTGTATAGAGAAAGATATAGCCAAATCTGTGTTGTCGAAAAAGCCGAGCAGCAGTCCAGGATCTGCCAGGCGCGACTTTTCTCTGCGCTTGTCACGACCAGCCCTGACCTATGAATCAAGTGCCGTCGATTGTAAACTCAAGAAGACTTGGAGAGGAAGAACTTTGATGAAGAGAGCTCAGGCATAAGACGTCCACACACTGCTGTAGAGGCCTAAGAAGAGAGACATGGCTGATCCCCTGCAGAACAGCCTTTCTCTCTCTCGAACCGACTTTTATCTCTCTAAAAACTCGAAATTCTCTCTCTAAAAATCACAAAATCGATGCAGGAGGGTGGTTGGACATCTTGAGATGCCTGGGGAGTCGTGCTCATGCCTTTGGAACGACCGGAATCAGAGTTAATTTATAGGAGAACAGAATGCGCGATCAATACTAAAAAACAGGGGCTTTGCGCCCCACCCCTGGGCGCATGCGCCCTGGTGCTGGGTGCATGCGCCCCACTGAAGGGCGCATGTGCCCCCCAGTGAGGGCGCATGGCACTGTTCCCGAGGATAATGGTCTTATCCGGTCTGGCCGTTCAGTGGTAGAGTCCGGGTGAAAAACTGGGTCCCTCGTGCCTCAAGGGTGGGGCGCATGTGCCCTCAAGTGAGGGCACAAGGTCACGTGCCTCACTGGTAGGGCGCATGGCCATGTGCCCTGGGTCCCGGGCGCATGTGACCAGGAACCCGGGCGCATGGGACTGGTTTCGCGCGTCCTTCTTCCGGAAGCTATTGCGAACACTCCCGAACTCGGAATTCGACGCCGTTTGTTGCATTGGAAAGATAACAGGCCGAAGAAGCTTTATATAGCATCGGATCAGCCATAAAACCCTCCAAAACTTCATAATTTTATCCGGAAGTTAGGGCAGTGACCAGAAGATCCGATACAGGTCAAAATGACTCCGACGGCAAACCGGAAAGGCACGATATGCAACAAAACTTGTTCGGGGTGTGAATATGACCAGAACCTTCAATGCATGATCATTAGGCATTGGTTATTCAGCCAATTTACGTGTTTACACGATTTACGTGTGGCTTTCGCTCGGAAATTACAGCTTTTCGCGAAAAACTTCGGAAAGCATCCGATTTCGTTCGGCGAAGCTTCAAATCAACTTTAAAAGACCCGGAATCATTATAAGGTTAATCACACATGTTACCCTATAAAACTTGAGTTTTATGCTCTGAATTAGGCGAATTTGGCGTGTCTACACCTATCTCGGGCTCCTCAACATCCCAACCAACCGTACCATCACCACCTTCACCACTCTCCCTTACCACGCTGGTGCCGATACTTCGGAGTGGGAGGATGTTCCAAAGGGTCTTCCCCCAGGCTGGGATGCAATCGGAGGAGCAAGTAGAAGAAGAAGTGGTAGAAGAACCATAGCCCAGCATGGCGTATGACTTATTGAAGCATCTGGACAAAATGCCTGCACGGATTTCAATTCTAGAACTTAAGAGATCAAAGACTCATCAAGACATTCTATAGCAATACTTGTAGTGGGTCATAGTCAATGAGGACCTCCCGCCCAAGAAAATCATCACTATCTTGACTCCTAGGAGTAAGCATCCATTGCTCACATTCACACAGGAGGAGTTGGCATGGCCAGAGATTAGAAAGTATGCTCTACGTGTTGTAGTGGTCATCAGAGGCATAGAAATCAAATCATGCTTGATTGACATCGGAGCATCCATAAATGTCATTCCACCAGAAACATTACAGCTTTGTGGCATCTTCAATGAAGAAATCGAGCCTTCCGCCATCACGGTGACTACCTACAACAACTCTAGGAAGCCAACACGAGGGGTGGTTTCTTTGGAAGTAGGGATCGGACCGTGTAATGTCACCTCCAAGTTCCATGTTTTAGAACTGGACCACCCATTCAAAGCCATATTGGGATGCCTATATCTCGAGGCAATAGGAGTTGTTGCCTTGACCAATCCTCAATGTGTAAAATTCTTATACAAGGGGCAGATCATCAAGGTAACCAACGTCCCCATTCTGAATGATGTAGATAACCTCTCTTCCGCATTGTCAGTATCAGAATCCATCCAGCTGCTAGTTTCAACTACAGAGCTGCCCGAGATCATGGTTTTGATGACCTCACCTACAGATACAGCTGCTTAGTAGATGATGAAAAGAATGGGGTATCAACCAGGAAAGGGGTTGGGTAAGGAGCTACATGGGGTTGTACACCCCATCGAAGCGGTGCAAAGACCAAGAAGGCAAGGGCTCGGCTATGACCAAGTTTCACTCCAAGAATGGTCTACCGGCCAAAACATGCCAAGGGGCTCCAGAAACTCTTCATCAAAGGGGAGACCATGATGATGACCGAAGATGAGGAAGAACTAAACACTACCACCAAGAGGAGGAGAGCTACAGAACATGAGAAAGAAATGGATAACCTGAGTTCATCTCTGGCTTAGTTGTTCATGGAGGAGGAAGAGGAGAAAGAACCACTCAAGGGCGAGTCCATTCCTAAACAACTCGTCAACTCAAGCAAGCCTCCATATAACATCACGCGTGAGCCATATCCCGTGGTCGCGTATTTCAAGATCCTCACACTCTTCCTCCTGAATTCGCTTGATGGGCTTCCTAGCCCAATTCCCACCTCTAGTCTGGTATGGCCACCCGAACTGATCACTGGGCCTGAGAGCCCATTCAAGGCTTCCTACTCCACTGGGCTTCTACGCTGACATCAAACCAACACTGGACCCGCGTGCCCACTAATTGGGCCCATGTGCCTCTTAAATATTTTCTCTAGTTTTGGGCTTGTAGGCTCGTTTCTTGTTATTGTAGGGCCCGCGAGCCCATTTTTCTTATTTCTGCTCAAGCTTTCCATTTCTGCCTGAGCCCCACTGGCTCATTCTCTTTTTTTTATTGAAAACATCAAAAAAATGTCTTCTCGCAAACCCACTTTTCTATTGAGACGTCGCTACTTGTCTCAGGGGGTGCTCCCAACCAGGGACCACTCTTCTTCGAATCACTGATCGATCTACTCAATCCTTCACCCACTGTATATACCACCTTTTCAATTCCATCTTCTGTAGGGGTAGTTAGGTTAGAAAAAAAGAAAACCCAAGGTAAGCGAGTTCTAGAGAGATATCTCCAGCAGTTAGCTTAGAAGTGCAAGAAGTGTGCAAGGCTGCTAAGTTTTTTGGAATATGCTGTCCAGCTTGACGAAATCCAATATGAGAATGAATTTAATGTAAATCATACACTGGGAGTCTACGAGGTGGTATCAGAAAATGATCCTAATTTTGAGGAAGGATTGAGGACTTAGTTAATGCATATGCATCTGGACTTAAAAAATTTGAAGAACCATCAGCCACAGTGGATGAATTGACAAAAATGTTAAATCTTGGAACACCATAAGATCCCAAGACCATCCTCCTAAGTGCCAACCTCACTTCCACTGAAGAATAGAGTTTATTTAAAATCTTGGAAGAATACAAGGATACGTTCACATGGACATATGAAGATATGCCAAGGTTAGATAACTCGTTGGTTGAACATCATTTAACTATGAAACTAGAGTTACCCCAGTCAAACAAAAATTAAGGAGATTCCACCCTGAATTTGCACTTAAAATAAAAGAAGAGATCGATAAGTTGCATAAGGCAAAATTCATTAAGGTCATCCTTTATCCGCAATGGGTGGCAAACATAGTTCCTGTCGTGAAGAAAGATGGATTAGTTCGGATCTATATAGACTTCAGGGACTTGAACCGAGCATGTCCTAAGGATGATTTTCCTTTACCTCATATCGATGTTTTGGTTGATAACACAGCTGGATTTGAAATGCTTTCATTCATGGATGGCTATTCTGGATACAATCAGATCCGGTTAGCTGAGGAGGACCAAAAGAAGACCTCGTTCACTACACCTTGGGGAACATATTGCTATGTTGTCATGCCCTTTGGGTTAAAGAATGCTGGTGCTACATATCATAGGGCTATGATGGCTATCTTTCATGACATGATGCACACCCTTGTAGAGGTGTATGTGGATGATTTGGTTATTAAGTCCAAGAGTCGGGAAGATCATTCTGAAGTGCTAAGGAAAGTTTTGCAACGAGCTAGAGAATATAAGCTGAAAATGAACCCTAAGAAATGTACATTTGGAGTTTCATCAGGAAAGCTACTTGGGTTCATAGTAAGCAAAAGGGGCATAGAGATCGACCCAAACAAGGCCAAAGCAATTATTGGTATGCCACCCCCGAAAAATATGAAAGAGCTTCGAGGATTGATTGGGAGGTTACAATTTGTCCGCCGGTTTATCTCACAACATTCCCAAAGGTGTAAACCTTTCTATGAGTTAACCAAGGAGGGGGCCGAGTTTAAATGAGATTCGAAGTGCCAGGAGGCGTTTGATGGGTTGAAAACATACCTGGCTAGTCCCCCTATGCTTAGACCTCCAGTCCCTAGCAAGCCCTTAGTTCTGTATATCTCGATTTTGGAGAATTCTCTTGGGGCAGTCCTTGTACAAGTGGATGAAGAAGGGAAAGAGTGGACAACTTACTATTTGTCCAAAAGTTTTGATCCATGTGAGCAAAAGTATACTGTAGTGGAGAAGACCTATGCTACACTAGTCTGAGTAGTTCAAAAACTAAAACACTATTTTCTTGCTCATGAAGTCAACCTTATTCCCCGCATCAATCCCATCAAATTCCTTCTAGAGAAGACTGTTCTAAATGATCGGTTAGGTCATTGGCAGAGCTTTGTTTCATAGTTTGATATCACCTATGTTCTCCAAAAGGCGATTAAGGGCTATGCCATTACCGAACATATTGCCCACCATCATGTACCAATCTTTGACCTAGTCCAGTCAGAGCTTCCGAACGACAAACAAATGTTGATCCGATCTTCCAATCTTTGGACATTATATTTTGATGGGGCTCTGAATTCACTCGATAGGGAAATAGGAATCATCTTTCTATCACCTGAAGGTGTCACCATTCCACAAGCATTTCAGTTCAACTTCCCAGCAACCAACAATATAGTTGAATATGAAGCCTTGTTGGCTGGGCTGGAGGCCGCTCACTTCTATGGTGCCATCAAATTGAAGGTGATAGCCAATTAGTTATGCGCCAAGTCCTAACAAAATGCTGAACTTCTCATCCAAACCTCAAACCCTATCAAGAACTCACCTCTTACTACATCAAGCAATTTTACAAACTCACTTTTGTTCATCTTCCTTGAGCTAAGAATATTCTTGCTGATGACCTAGCCTCCTTAGCTTCATCCTTATCAGTCTCGCTAGGCAAACAGGTGCGGACTATCCATGTCCATAGGAGGTCGATGTCGATGATTAAGGATGGATGATTTTTGAAGGTCAAGGAGAGATTCAACAAGAAGGAATACCTAGAGTAGAAAGAGGAGATCTCTCTGGTCGAGTTGGAAGAACTAGGTGAGGGTGAGAGACCTTGGCATGATGAGATTGCAAGGTATTGTCAAGATCAGTCTTATCCACCTGGATCAAATAAAAAAGAGAAAAAGGCCATCAGGAGAGTATCCCAGAGATATACCCATCTTAAGAGGGGTGCTCTACAAGAGGAGCCTGAGTAGAATCTTACTTAGATGCATTGATGAAGAAGAAGTGGAGTTGGTGCTTAAGGAAGAACGTTCTAAGGTCTGTGGGGGCCATGTCAATGCTCAAGCTCTTGCCAAAAAGATCATCTGGCAAGGGTATTTTGGCCAACCCTAGAAGAAGATTGTTGCATCTTTGTCCAGCACTGTCACTCTTGCCAACTCCATGCCGACAAGATCCATTCTTCCGCATCTTCCCTTCACCCAATTCATGCTCCATGGCCCTTTGCCATGTGGGCTTTTGATATCATTGGCCTTCTCAGGGATCTTAACTTTGAAGTCAGCTCCAAATCATTCATCCTGATGGCCACAGAGTACTTCACCAAATGGGCAGAAGCAGAAGCGTTCATTGAGATCTAGGCATCAACACTGCGCTCCTTCATCAAGTGCAACATCATCGCCAGGTTCAAGATTCCCAGTGACATCATCACCAACAATGGACCACAATTTCTCTCTCAAGATCTGCTTGATCTTTGCAACAGGTATCGCTTCACATTGCATCATTCATATCTGTACTACCCACAAGGCAATGGTCAAGCAGAAGCCACCAACAAAACCTTGATTAAGATTATCAAGAAAACCTGTAAGTCTAGCAAGTTCGCATACTGGCCAGATAAGCTTGTAGATGCCCTATGGGATTATCATACCTCCGTGCGGACCCCCAGTGGTCAAACCTCATATGCCCTCTCATACAGGATGGAAGCAGTGGTCCTGTACAAAGTACTCCTTCCATCACTCTGAGTTTAGCTCGATAGGGATATCCGTATCGATGAGAGACGAGAATCTCTCCTTGCACAACTTGAACTCCTAGATGAAAGAAGGTTGGCCACCTCCGAGCATGACCAGACCTTTTACAATAGACTCAAAAGGTTTTATCAAAAGAGGGTGGTAGAGAGAAAGTTCAAAATTAGTGAGATGGTAGTCAAATGTATATTCGTTCAGCCGGGTGGTCCCTGCTCCAAGTTGCAACCTAACTGGGAAGGGCCTTTTGTTATCACTTGTGGGAACCTCGGGAATCATTTTGATTCTTTATGAAAAAAGTTGTTTAAAATATTTTTTTTTGAATGTTGAAAATATCGTACCTGAATTTTCTAGTAAAATAGGTGATAGACCATAAAAACTACTAGATAGTCCAGGTGATATTAGAAGAGTATAGAACCGAGGTTCGGGTTCTGTGAAAATATTTTTTGACCTCTCTCCATCGGATGGTTCGAATATCCGATGTTCATTTACATCGAGCAAACACTCGAACACCCTTGATTAACTGCCATAGCGATCTTGTTTGTCGAGAGCGTGCATATCCACAACATATAAAGAACACAAAGGGCCCTGGCCTTTTAGGCCCGATGAGAGGCAAACAAGTTTGGTTAGATCTGGTTTGGAGTTGACTTATGTTGATTTATGAATTGATTTTGATGTGATTTAAAATGTAAATTTCAGATTTCCATTTGACTTGGATTTGAATGTTAAGTGTTTTGACCTTGTTTGATTTGTTTGGTTTGTTTTACTTTAATTGGTTGAAGTTTATTTTATTTTTTGTTTGAACTTGATATTTTAGATGTGTTGATCAATTTGACGTGTTTAAATTTAATTGACATGTGTTGAGTCATTTTCATGTGATTTTCTCATTACGGTTGGTATTTTAGTACCGATTCGGGTGCATTCGGTATGTTTTAAATGCTTTAAAGTTTGGTTTAAATTGATTAAACTTGAACTTCAAATTGTTAATGATCTGAATTTGACATGTTTTAAGATGAATTTAATATGCATTAATGTTTTCTTCATGTGTTCTTTTCAATTGGTTTGATTATTTGATTTGCACTTGTTTAGGAAATTGAATTCCAATGGATTAAGTGTATTGAATCAATTCTTCCAGATTGTATTAAATCTGATTTTTGTTGAATGTTAAAGCTTTAATGATCGTTTTTAAGCAAGTTTTAAGGTTGGTTTGAATGTATTTTCATATTTAATTAAGTTAACTTCGGATTTGGTTAACTCTTGTTCGGTTTGCATCACATCTGGTCTGTCAGGCTAGTGTCGATGCCCAGTCACATGTAATCAACTCGGCACTTGAAATGTTCATTGAATATTCATGTTCATGCTGGTGGCAGTTCATATGCCAAGAATAATGCTTGTCGAAGTGCAAATGTGTGAATGTCCTTCCCTTGTTGTAAAATCCCACTTGACCAGGAAAATTTTGGCAGCATGCTGCCTTATTTTCCAATCAGTGTGGAATTTTTACCCATCCTACATGGCATAGTCTTTTGAATTTACAAGTAGTGGGAAGGTTCGTCTGCAACGGGAGCTGGCCCGCGCCTACGTCCGGGTCAACATACCGGATACGTGTCCGGGCTAGCTGCCCAAGGTGGAGCGCCCACGTGGTGGTGCTAACTCCTTATTTAATTTTGGCATTTCACCTTCAGATTTAATTAAGGTTTATTTTAAGTGTCCAAGGCCCAATGGGCCAGCTTCATCAGCACAATGGGCTGGTCTTCATGCTATGTCGGCCCGGTTGGCCCAATCTCATGCTTCATGGGTCCTGGTGGCCTACTTTGAACTTCATGACCCAATGGGCCTGCTTTGCACCTCCATGGCCCGGTTGGCCTGATTTGCCCTCCATTTTTGCATCTTGACATCTTGCTGTAGCAGCGGGCTAGGTGAGCCTCAGAGGGGCTGGAATGGGTTGGCTAAGGTGTTGTTTAGGTGAGCTTTGGTAGGACTGCACAAGGGGTAGGTTTAGGTGTGAACTAGGACTGGTTTTAGGAATGCACAAAGGGCATGAGAATTGAAGGCCCGCCCGAGTAGTCTCGGTCCGTCCGGTGGATTCCGAGAGTCTCAAAGCGTCGACCCTCAACCTATACTCAAAGGGGAAGGAAAAAAGGAAGCATGGGGTCTGGTTTCATGGCCAGCAGAGGGGCCTGATTTCAAGGCCAGCAGAGGGGCCTGATTTGGGTATGTTCTGAAGTATGTCCACTTGGGCAGCAAGGATGGTCAAACATGGCCTGATTAGGAGCATGTTCAGGAGCCCAATTGGCTACTAGAGGGATGGCAACAAGGGGCACGGTGTTAGGTGACAGCATGGGGCAGCTTGGGGATACCAAATGGGCTGTTTACAGGCCACCTATGGGCTGTGCGCACATGGACAATGAGGAGCTAGAATTAGGACAGCAAGGGGTCTGAAATGAAGGGCTCAAAGAGGCTGATTTTTGATGGCTTGTGGGACCAGCATAGGAAGGTTGAACATGGGCTCTAGGTGGTACCAACAAGACTGGGTTTTTGGAGTTTCTTGAATGGCCATAGAGAAAGCCGAGGGGAAGAGAAAGAAGAGGAGAGGGAAAAGAACTAGAAAGTACTACATCTTCCCTCACCTTTTTGGCACAATCCTTGTTGGAGATTGAAGGAGAATATGGCTGGCCTTGTACCCTTCTTCTTCTTCTTCTTGTGTTTCTGAAAATGGGGCTGGAATCAGTGCTCCAAGAAGGAACACCTGCTGTTGGAATCGGTGCACCACCGATTGGGCTGCTGCTGGCGCACCTGCTGGAGGGAGGCCTTTTCTCCTTCTTCTTCTTCAATTGGAACACCACAAGGGGGATGGAGAGGTTTCTGACTTGATGATGAAGACGTCCAAGCAAGGAGAAGCTATCTTGGAGCAGGGTAGAGGGAGGAGAGGCAGGGCTTCTGCAGGGTGATCAGCTTGTCATGCTCATGGCCAGCTGAGGGGGCTTTTATAGGGGCTGAGGGGCGCCATCTCCAGGAGGAGATAAGGCTGGAGGTTGTTGAGAGGAGATAAGGATAACTCAAGGGAGGTTGGGGATGATAAGGATAACCCATAGTTGGTTGTTGAGGATGATTATGCGCCAACTAGAAAGAGAGGGAGAGAAGGGTGCACACCATCTCCTCCTTTCAAGGAGGTGCGCGCACATGACATGTGGCAAGAAGGCTGGTTCAACCAAGGCTTGGATGAGGATAAGCTTGGTTAGTTGTAGGATTAGTTAGGATGAAGATAAACCAAGGGAGAGATAGGGATAAGCCATGGGAGGTGGTTGAGGGAAGTGGTTGAGTGGGACCCACCAGCCAAGGAAGGAGGAGGTGGGTGCGCCTCCCTCCCCTATTTTCTAGGGCTTCTTGCGCACACGTCAGATGAGGGAGGATGGGGTTCGGACATGACAGGTTGGGTTAGCCCATCTTGGGTTAGGTTTAACCCTGGTTTAATCAGAGTGCTCCCGATCCAACGGCTAGCATTAATTCCAACCAAAACCAATTAAATAAATCTAAAATTGATTTCAAAAAATTCCAGATCATGCCTTGATGGCCATTGATCTTATGCTCTATCCTGATGTGTGGTTGAGATCACTTGAATTGCAATGGATCTCCTGATTTAGCTAGTTTCTCCGATCGGTGCGATCTCGGCCGTCGATAATGCCGAAAACTGTATCTGAGTGCAATTACCTTCTCCCATTGGAAAAATTTATTTTTCATGCATCAATATTCATGAGATCAAATTTTTGGGTCATGAAAATAGAAATTTTCAGCCCATGGGTCGATCCAGAGCTAATTGGACCATTATGCCCCTGGTGCGAGAACATACGGCTTTCCGTCCGGATTTGCTCTTTCTTGCATATCTCTTCATCCGGGGGTCGGATTTTCGATCCTTTTAGAGCGTTGCCTAGATATATCTAACCTTGACAATGTGGTAAAGTTGGAATTCCATGTTCGAGTCTCAATTTGTCCCAAAGTGTCAGGGGCAAAATGGTCATCTTGGTCTTCCGGTGTCCGTTTTTCATGTTTTGGGCACCGTTGCGAAGCTCTTGATCGGGGCTATGTAATGAGCACATTATCTTGGCCATTCGTAGCATGAAAGGCCATGCCAAGGCATTTCCAAATCCTATTTACATCATCTATTCATGAACTTTTCGAATCTGGGTCAGATTTTCTGCACCGGCTTCGGCATTGCTGAAACTTGTAGCAAGCTAGCGGAAAAATTTGATGCCAACATCACTAAAAAATATTTAGGCAATGCATATGAGCTGACCAATGCCGATGGAGAAAAATTGAATCATCCATGGAACGGCATTTACCTCAAAAAATATTTTCCTTGAAAAAAATGGAGAATCTTTGGTATGATTTCAAGTCATCAATCCTGGAGTGTTCGCTAGAGGGCAAGGGTATACAACACTTTGCACACACAACACCTCCCAATCCTAGAATCTAGATAGCCCAACACTCGAAAGAGGTAAGGCGGAACCATGAAGGCGAAAAGGGACCCTTACCCTATTCTCTTCTATTCGATCCAAGATAGGTGAAGGAGATTAGAGGAGGATAGTATCAAAAATGCCCACCGCCTTAGTAGGAGGCTATCTCATAGGGTGAAAAAGTGTGCCAAAAGATGGGCAATGAACCCAACAGGTTTAAACAAATATGGGTCTGTCTAAATGAGTACCCGAAAAAGAGAAAAATGAAGAAAAGGCATTAAAAGATGGGCAATGACCCCACAGGTCAAAGACTTGTCTAAATAAGTGCCACATGTAGTAAAGACTCGAAGAGGCTGAACCCCAATGAGCAACTTAGGCATGAGTAAAGAAACCCTCCTCAACATCTCCAAATCCTATCAAGGACTTCATTCACTATCCTTCCTTCTTAAACCCCTAGAATAGGGTATACTGACCAAATTCAGGGGGGACCCAAGCCGATCAAGAGAAGAAGGCAAGAAAGATTCTAGGTAGGGAACCCATTTTCATGTGGTGTTTATCACTTGAATCTTGATCAACACTCAAGGACCGATAAATTATCTTAATACCAAAACATTCTCCATAAAATCCAAAAAAAATGAATACTTTTAAAAACCTAAAAAAAATAATTATTTTAAAAATCTAAACAAATTGAATATTTTTAAAAATCTAAAAAAATGAATGTTTTTAAATTTTCAAAAAAATGAATATTTTTAAAAATCAAAAAAAATACATCATTTAACTTGGCATAACCATGATTTTTACCTTTGCTAGTATCCATGTTTATTTTCTATGTCTTGCATGTTTCATTTCTGCATTGCTTATTTGTCTTTATTATCACCATATTAAGAGGACTCCTCCCTTTGACCTGAGTCAAAGTTGGTTGTACTAGGCAAAGGGATGAATCATTGTCAAGATCTAATCCTATTTTATCAAGTGTTTCAGGGATGTTAGAGTAAGAGGAGAAGGTTCTCTTAACGGCAGGAAAGTTCTCTTAACCATTTCATTTCAGTCGATTAGTTTATTTTATTACACCTCGTTAAGAAGGCTCCTCCCTCCGACCTATGTCAAGGCAGATAGCAATAGGTAAAGGGATGAGTCATGGTGAAGATTTAATCTCTTTTGTCAAGTGTTTCAGGAAGCGATGAACGAAAGGGGAGCAATTCTCGCCATGACAGAAAAGAAACATGAGTCAAGGAGGGGGGATGTCTCGCTAGTAGGTATGTTTCTTACCCTACATCTACTAGTTGATTTTATTATTGTTGTTTACCATCATTTGGAAGGCTTCGCCCCATGACAAACTCACAAGGGGCCAAGCCAAAATGTAATATTGACTAGCCTGTTGAGTAATGTCTGTAGGCACCCAGATCGTGTCGGTGAGGCTCGTGCGAAGGTGAGAACGAGCGTGTGTGAGTGTGTGTGGTCGCCAGGAGCCGAGGGCTCCAAAAGTGTGCTTGAGTATCAAGCAAGTGATCTTAGATGAAAAGAGAATTTGACCGTCGTACCTTGGGGATGTGGATGGGGAGATCGTTAGGTTCTAACTTCTCCTCTCTCGGCCGGCCGAGAAGGGAGAGCTTTAGGAGTTCTTTCACCTACAATCGGATTGAAGCTCCACTCCGATCGATTTTTATAAGAATGTCCTGCACAAAATAAGAAGAAAAATAAATGAAGAACATTAGCTCTGGCGCGAGTATAGCATCATGCTTGAGAAGGGCTTTGAATCATGCAAAAGGGGATGAACTAACCGGATTGGGACGGAATCCCAACCCCTATTTTTGGTAGGTTTTTAAACATATATATATATGATGCGAAAAATAACCTAAGACATGCTAAATAACATGACGAATAGTGCTAAGATGAAAGAGAGAGATAAAAACTCGATTAAACGAGCGATCGGACTTCGAAAATAACAAAACAAGCACGCCCTTCCCGGTGCCCTATATATAGGGCGCCGGGGGCAGGTGCCCCTTTATGGGGCGCGTTGACCAAGTCAAAGCGCCCGTATACGGGGCACTAAGTCCGGCTCGAACAGATTTTCTTCTCCTCTTTGCAACGCCGCTCCGGAGTCTTTGGGTGGCTTCCGGGACGAGGTAGGGGCTCCTCCTTGTAGACAATACTCAAATGAAGCCAATGGAAGAGGGTTTGGGTGCTGGATATAAGAGGAGAGACGGGTAGAAGCTCTCAAAGTTGGAGGAAAATCATTTTTCTGGGCGACAGAAACAGAAGGGTTTTTTGGGTTTTTGGTGAACGAATTTGGATCGATTTGGAGATTTTTGGAGGGTGTAGATGGCTTAGAATCGCAGTGTTGGATGAGCTCTAGGGTGGCACGAAGTTGGAACCCTCCCCCAAGCTCCAAATGGGGGGATATTTATAGCCCAAAAGAGGGCACTTTGGCTATTTTCGAAAAACAGTGCCATGTGGCATAGCGCCCTGTATATGGGGCGCTAGCATCATGAGGTCTGTCAGATCGACAAGACAAGTCACTGCGGGGGTCAAATCAGCCTGTCAAATTGATTTGATACGGTGCCAGGCGCCCTGTATATAGGGCGCCTGGCGCCCTACATATAGGGTGCCTGGTGCCCTATAAACAGGGCGCCAGGTACCCTATACACGAGGTGTTTGGCGCGGCTGATCGCTCCATTGACCTCCCTTCTGAACGTGCCAGAAACATGATCCGTCCGTAAAACACGATCCGCTTTGAATATCTTCCATGAAAACAAGAATTTAGACTCTCCAGCTGGGCCAAAATTGCGTGTCTACAGCTTGCCTCGCCTTGGCGTCGGCTTTGTATGGGAGTGACATGAATGAAACGTAGGCGAATGTAGCAAAGCGTAATGAGGCGTAGCGTAATGAAGTGGTAATGGACTAAAAAGGTGACGCCAAGGTGTAGATTTAGACACGCCCTCATTGGCCTAGTTGAGTGGAATAAAACTTTACCGGATTCCGAGATTACCCTTTGTCTTATCGAAACCTTCCCTCTGGTTGATTGGTTAAAGAGAAGAACAGTACTGAAAGTAAATAACTAAAATCCCACGTGGGGAGAATTGTTACCGACCGGGACCCGAGCTGCATGGTGTCTTGGACTCGGTAGAAATGCATTGAAAAGTAAATTGCAAAAGGTAAAGAGGAGACGACCAATCAACCATGGTTGGGTTCTTCAAATTCATAAGGTTTTACTCAACAATACTGGTTCAGTTCGACATGGAAAAACTTCTTGTTTCGATGAAATCATTGTTAAAACATGGTGGAACCCGATTCTGCAAAAAATCAAGACCATCTTTAAAAGGGTTCACGATGTATTTGGAAGGAGGTTATGGTAGGATTAGGAAACAGGAAATGGTTGTGGTGGGATGATGCAGGATGGTGTATGAAATGATGCATGCTGGGTTTAAAGAAAGACAAATAAGTATAAGAAAATAGTTGAAGATATAGGTTGACTATAACGGGTCAGGACATCTATGAAGAAACCGTCGTCCCCGCATATTCAACTTTGGCCTATCCTCAAGCCTAGGGAATGACTGAGCCCTCACTGATTTTGTTGAAGGGGTTCTCAGGCTCAGCCCCCTCTAGACTTGAGGTCTTCAACGTCTTAAATATTATTTATTTTGATAGATGCAATACTAAATGCAAGTCCTAATAGGGGTTGGGGTATTCCAGTTTTGGTTTTCAATTTTTTTATTTTTTTATTTTTGTTGTTTTTGCTTCCTCTAAGTTTCTGGGGATATGAAGCTGGCATGCCTTCTCCTATTCCTGCATCCACTTGAGAGAAGATATTAGAACTTTATTTTGGCTTAGTCCCTTGCGAGGAGAGGGCAAAGTTGCCTTGATCTTTTGTCAAGGGACATCGGCCTTATCAAGGTAAAGACAACAGAAAAACATAAGTATGCACAAAAGGAAATATGCAAGACTGAAATTAAACATGAATGCAAAGGCAGCTAGTCAATCTAGATAGCAAACTTTAGGTGTTTTGAAATTTTTGATTTGTTTGGGTTTTGATGGTTTTATAATGTTTTTGGTATTTTGGTATTTTTATGATTTTTTGGTGTTTTGGATATTTGATTTTTAAAATTTTTGATTTTATGAATTTGTTTGGTACTTTTTGAAGTTTTTAATTTTTTTTTTTTGGTTTGATGTGAAAGAAACGACCATCTCATCCTTTGCCTTGCTTGACACAGGTGCCTCTCATTGTTACCTAAGGGTTAAGGGTAGACATCACGTGTAAGAGAGTGCCTAGTCCGAGATCTTTTGACCTTCCGCCTTTGATAGGCTATGGCTCTTCTTGGATCCAGTCGGTCAACCTTACCCGCAAGGTTAAAGAGGGAAGAGGATTGGTGGTAAGTCCTTAGTAGGATTCAGGGGTGTCGAACTTGTTTCTCTACTAATACCCACATTGCCCGTTCGGGTTTTGACCTCTTCGGGTCCTTCCTTCTAGCCCATTTTCTTTGATGGCCCTCATTCAGACAGGTCTCTTTTCTTTTTCGCTTGATTTTGACCTGAGGGGTCATTGCCCATCTTTTGGAGCCTTTTTCTTTTTTGGACTTTTGTGGGTACACATTCAGACAGGTCTATTCTTTTGCTGACCTGAGGGGTCATTGCCCATCTTTTGGCACATTTTCTTTTAATAAGAAGTCAGACCTTCAGAGGCATTTTCCAACTAAGGCAATGGGCACTTTCGATACTCCTCATTCTAACCCCTTTCATCTATTCTGGACCGAAACGAGAAGAGAATGGGATTAGGTTGACCTTCTTTTGCCAAGCGTTGCCTAGCTTTCTCTCTGACTTCCGATCATCGGATCTCAAAACTAGGCATGTAGTGTGTGCAGTATGATGCCTATCCTTATTTCCCTAAGCGCAAGTTGATGCACCAGGCAAGTAAGCGTTAGATGCTATCATTATACTTCACACCTTTGGATTTTATAGATTTTTGTTTTTTTTGTGATTTTTGTTTTAAGGAAAATATTTTTTGAGGTATACACCATTCCAGGGATGAGCTAGTTCTTCTCCTTCTGCATTAGTCAGCTTATATGAATTACCGGGATAAACAGCCGAAATAACATAAGGACCCTCCCAATTTGGTTGAAGTTTGGAGCGGGGACCGCCCGGCTTAACAAATATTCTTTTAAGCACAACCTCACCGACTTCAAATTTTCTCTCCACCACCCTCTTCTGATAAAATCTTTTAAGCCTATTTTGGTAAGATCTAGCATGTTCGGCAGCGGCCAGCCTCCTTTCATCCAAGAGTTCGAGTTGCGCGAGAAGAGAATCTCGACGTTCATCCATTGGGATATCTCGATCGATCTGGACTCGAAGGGAAGGAATGATTACTTCGTATGGAACTACCGCCTCCATCCCAAATGCCAAGAAATAGGGGGTCTGGCCCGTTGGGGTTCGAATAGAAGTGCGGTAGGCCCATAGAGCATCAACTAACTTATCTGGCTAGTCTGCGAACTTGCTAGACTTACAAGTCTTCTTAATGATTTTTATCAGGGTTTTATTGGTGGCTTCTGCTTGACCGTTGCCTTGAGGATAATATGGAGATGAATGATGCAATTTGATGCAATACCTGTTGCAAAGGTCACGCAGCCTCCCGAGAGATGAATTACGGTCCATTGTCGGTGATGATGTCGCACGGGATCCCGAACCTCGGCAATGATGTTGCGCTCGATGAAGGTGCGGTATCGTTGATGCCTTGATCTCAACATATGCTTCCGCTTCCGCCCACTTGGTGAAGTACTCCGTTGCAGTTAGAATGAAGGATTTGATTTTGTTTGTGGACTTTGGGTCACCGAGGGGTCCGATAACATCAAAAGCCCACATAGCGAAGGGCCATGGGGCGTGAATCGGATGAAGGGAAGATGCGGGAGAGTGAATCTTGTCGACGTGGAGTTGACATTGATGACAGTGCCGGACGAAGATCGAGCAATCTTCTTCTAGAGTAGGCCAATAATACCCTTGCCTGATGATCTTCTTGGCGAGGGCTTGAGCATTTACATGGCCTCCACATACTCCAGAGTGCGCTTCTTTAAGCACCAATTCAGCCTCTTCTTCGTCTACACATCTTAATAGAACACCGGCCAAGCTCCTTTTGTAAAGTACTCCACCTAAGATGGTGTTCTAAGCTTTTTGAGCTAGCGATGCAGGTATCTTTCTGGAACTCTCCTACCTCTAATTTTTGTCCTATTTCTAAAGAAGAAGAAGGTAAATAAGAGGAGGAAGAGGAGGTGGATGGAGAAGAATTTATTGGAGAGGATGGAGGGCAAAGAAGGTCAATCAAGGATCTGGTGGCTCCTTGGGTCGAATGCCCTTCCGAGGCAAGTTTAGATGTTTCCTTGATCGAAATTTGAGTTTTGAGGAGGACGTTGCTTTTTTAGGAGTGCTAAACATAAAGACGATTGGGCTTCAGGTGCCCGATTTGGGTTGAGATCAACTACGGGAGCCAAAGTAGGCGGAGATATTGATAAAGAGGGGAAGACTTCGAGCAATGTTTGATAGAGGGGGCTTTCGGGCCCAATATTGACAGAAAGAGATGATGGGCCAGTAGGCCGGATGATCATGGAAGAAGGTGGGTTTATGGACCCAATAAGAGGAGGAAGCGGGCTCAAGGGCCCGGGTTTAGGAGATGGGCTCGAGGGCCCGAGAATTGGAAAAAATGGGTGCAGAGGCCCGGATTCAGTAGAGGTGCTCGATAGCCCAAGAGTTGGAGGAAATGAGCACAAAGGCCCAGATTTAGTAGAGGGGCTCGGTGGCCCAAAAGTTGGAGGAAATGGGCACAAAGGCCCAGATTTAGTAGAGGGGCTCGATGGCCCAAGAGTTTGAGAAAATGGGCACAAAGGCCCAGATTTAGTAGAGGGGCTCGATGGCCCAAGAGTTTGAGAAAATGGGCACAAAGGCCCAGATTCAATAGAGGGGCTCGATGGCCCAAGAGTTGGAGGAAATGGGCACAAAGGCCCAGATTTAGTAGAGGGGCTCAGTGGCCCAAAAGTTGGAGGAAATGGGCACAAAGACCCAGATTTAGTAGAGGGGCTCGGTGGCCCAAAAGCAACAAGTGGGTTTGTGGACCCATGAGTTGGGCCTGAGGGCCTAGAAATAGGGATCGGGCCAAGAAGCCCGGGGAGAGCATCACGGTGAACTGGGGCATCGGCCCCAAAAGATGACATAATGAGGGAAGGCCCTCGTGGAGTTGGTTGGACCTTTTCTTGAGTCAGTTCGGCAATATGACCCTCAGGTGGGTCAACAGGTGGTTCATCCTGGAGTGGTTCATTGCTTGACCCTTCTTCATCAGTGGAAAACAAAAGAGATATTTCAGGATACAAGTTATCTTCAGGGTCGTTAGTTCTTCTTCTCTTGTCTTGCTCAATCTCTTGTTCTTCCTTGTTCTCAGCCAGTTGAATGGTTTCTTTCTTGATGAAAAACCTTTGTAAGCATCCTGAAAAGTATTTGCTTTTGAGATTTTGACCATTGGCTGTCGTTCCATCACATCCAACCCCGCTCTTTGGTTGTAACCTCCCGGATTGATTGGCTTGGCTATGCCTTGCAGTTCTTTGCCTAGTCCTCGGCCCTCCTGGTATCCCAAAATCTTCATTATATGCCACCCAATAGTTTCATTTTCTTCTCTTTTCCTTCTCCACACTTGCCTAGGTTGCCTACTCATTTCTGGAAGATCCAAGATTGTCAAAATTGGCTCGTTTGGCAACCCAAGGGGTGGTGGTGGAGAAGATGGATGGTCTAAGGGCATGCTCGTCACCTTAATCACTTGTCCCTTGTGAGGGAATTTAAGACACTGGTGATTGGTGGAGGCGACTGCCTCTAGTGCTTCCAAATAGGGTCGTCCCAAAATAGCTTTGTATGTTGGATCCATCTCAAGTATGTGGAAGTCAACAGTGACTGTTCGAGGTCCAAGTTTCACATTTAATGTAATCATGCCATCGGCAAGCTTTTTTGAATTGTCATATGCAGTCACTGTTATTTGAGATGGCCGGATGTCTTCCTCGGAGAATCCACAAAGATGTAATGTTTCTGGTGGCAGAACATTAATGGATGCTCCAGTATCGACTAAACATGACTTAATGCCTACGCCATTGATGTGGACTGTGATGCACAAGGCACATTTCCTTATTTCCGGGTCGGCCAACTCTTCCTTCGTGAATGTAAGGGCCGGGTACTCACTTCTCGGGACCAAAACTGATGAGATTTTTTCCGGGGAGGCTCTCGTTTACCATTACTCGCTGTAAGTACTGTTGGAGAACCTCTTGATGGACTCTGGATCTTTTGATCAACTCTAAGATAGAGATCCGTGCCGGGGTTTTATCAAGATGTTTTAACAAGTCATAGGATGTCCCAAGCAACGGCTCTTCAATGTGTTCTTCTTCTGTTTCTGGTACCAACCCTGACTGACCGGCCTGGGGAAAGACCCTTTGGAACATGCGCCCACTTCTGAGTACTGTGGCAAGTTGAGGAGCTATAGCTGGGGTGGTAGTGGTGGGTGGTGGGTTAGGTCGAATGATGGGAGCCCTTGCGATGGGTGTAATGATGGTGGTTTGAGGCATAGTAGGGTAGGTAGGTCGTGAAGGTACAGTTGCTCGGGGCGGGATGATGATGGGTCCTAGTGGTGGTGATGTTTGTGGTGGATTAACCGGGCGGATTAGGGTCCGTCCCGATTGGAGTTGTGTGGTTGGTGGTGTTATGATGGGTCATGATGGCGTTCGGATGATGGGCATTCTGTTTAATGTGATGCGACTATGTGCCATAGTTGTTCGGGGTATCGAGTGGACGGTTCGGTTAGGAGGGTGAAGTAAGTTGATGTGCATGGAGGAGGCGGCTCCCTCGACTTGCCAATTCTGGCCCCGATCATGATACTCCTCGGAAGAAATCATGATGGGATTAACGTGTTGATTCCCAGGCGCGGGTGCATGTAGAGGTAAAGGGTTTTGGATAATCCCCAGGCCGGGGTTCTGTTGTTGTTCTTCTTGAGTGGTGCATCTTGCCGTTGAGGTTGATTTTTCACCGTTACGATGTATTCCCCCATCCGGTCCCGGTCAATACGCCTTGCTCATTAAGATCGTGGATATAGTCTTTGAGCGAAAACAATTTTCCACGGTGTGCCCAGGATATCTATGGAACAAACAGTATCGCTCTGTATTGGCATTCTGAGGCCACTCCAATTTCTCCCTTGGCAATGCAATTTGCCCTGCCGCCATGAGTGCATTAAAGATGTCCACGAGAGAGTACGGCAAAGGTGGGTAATGGTTCCTATTGGGTCCAACCTTTCGGGGTTCATAGGCCATGGGAGGGGGTGCTTGGTTGTAGTTGGCCAGTTGTTGTCGCGCTGGTTAGGGAACTGGGGCTTGCGGTCGCTGAGGGATCGGGGCTTGTTGCTGACGGGGCTGGAATTGAGGTTGAGGTTGAGGTTGACGAGGGTTTCTAAATGGTTTATTTTGTTGAGGGTTCCTGAACTGGTGTTGATAATTTATAGGTGGGTTCCCTACAACGTTAAGGTTTTCGTTTGTCACTACGCCCTCAGTCACTGGGCCGGTTGTGGTAAAAGTGGTTTTCTTGACAACTCGGGGTCTAGGATCAAACAAGTTCATGATAGGTGAGTCCCTAAGGCGTGTACCGAATGTACCGTGCCCTCTCATAAAGTTCACTCATGGAGGTGGGGTGATGTAAAGCCAGCATATTCTTTAAGGCCGGAGTGGCATTGGTGATGATCATCTTCACTTGCTCCGGTTACGAAATGGAATCGATAAGCCTTTACGCCATGGACCTCCACCTATCGGCATATCTCGGTAAAATCTTCATCATTTCTCATTTTTTCAGCCATGAGGTCGGTGATGGAATATGTTGGTCCGACCCTATCTTGATATCTCTGCAAAAATTTAGCTTTGACAGTTTCAAAGTTACTCGCCTCCAAAGAGTCAAGCGAGTAGAACCACTCTAAAGCTGAACCCTCTAATGATCTTCTGAAAAGAAAAGCGAGGGCCCTTGAATCATTTTGTCATATTACCGACTCATAAAGAAAGTCCTTGATATGAATGAAGGGATTACCGGTTCCGTTGTAGCGACGGTATACCGGCATCTCAGAGGGAGGTAGATGAAAAGTGGGGAGAGAAGGAAGAGAAATTTCGAGGACTGCCTTGGTGTCGATTAAACGTCTAAGCTCTCTATACTTCTCATCCATGCGATTGATCTTGTTAATCATGGCCTGATCGACAGAAGGTTCCCTAAGAGGAGGAGGAGAAGTGGGTGCTTGGTGCACCGGAATTGGGACTTGATGGGCCGAAGTGGCCAGATAAGAAGAGTACATTGGGGGATGCACCAAAGGGTGAGTAGGGTTGAGATGATTAGAGGAATAAACTGGTGGTCTAGAAGGAATAACAACATTTGGATTGGGATGATCTAGATTAGCCACCGGATGAGGAGAAATTGGGGCCATGAGCCCGGTATGAGAATGGTCATGAGTGGGCACATTGGGTTGATGTGCCCTGACCGAGGGTAGAGATGTGAAGACCACCTTCGGGAGGAATGTGGTCGGCGGGCGACTTGCCCTTGAGGATGGCTTTGATAGCACGAAGTTGGGTAGGGTCGGCATGAGAGAATGCCTCCCAAAGTGAATTTGGATTGGGTTGAGGAGAATTTTGACTAGGTTCGGGGAGAACTTCGGGTTCATTGACGGCACACACGGCATCAGGATAGAAATAAGATTGATCATACTCCAACTGTAGTTGCTCGTATCCTTGATCCGCCATTCCGATAACTCGACCTGATCTTAAATTCATAAACACAATAGAAAAAGAAGGTTGACAAATAAAAGCTTAAGGATTTTTTTTAGTTTTGATTTTTTACCCCTTTTTGTTTTGATTTTCTTTTGTCGGACAAGCAAGTTGTCAAGCAAATTAACCTCAAGCAAAAAATTTTTTGGTTCTTTTTAGGTGATTTTGGGATTTTTGTTTAATTTTTAGTTTTTGTTTGCAAACAAGTAATAGCAAAGACTTGGAATGATTAACGCAATTTATTTTTGTTTCAACCTCAAATTAATGGCTTGTTAAGAGAGATAATGTCCACTCAAATAAATGGGTAGGATCCTATGCTTTCACAACGCCGAGCACTCTAAGGTTGTCACTCTTTTCACAGCGATAGGTAGTAGGTACTCCGGGTTTTGGGATGAAATGGTACAACCAGCCCGATCAGTGAAGAGGGAATCCTTCACGTCTGGGGACTTACGGAGGCCTTGATGGAAGCTACCCAGTCCTTCCGAGAGGGAATCCCCGGAGGAGGAGTTGGCAACCACCAAGAGGGGTGTTTGGATGTGTGAGGCTTTGGGAGGAGAGAGCCCCCCTTCTCGGATGACCTAGAGGAGCTGAACAAACTCCAATGCAAACTAAATGCAAGAGAGATATCAAGGAATGAGAAGCAAATAAGAAGAAAATAAAAGCATGCAACGATCAAGAAAATATTGGAAGACACGTAAGCAAGACAATGATGTAAGGTGAGAGCAAGTACTAATTCACTAAAGATGTTTTAAAGGAGAACTTAGATTTTTTTTTTAAAAGAAAATATGCAAAGATGCTTAGCAAGGTAATGCAAAGTGCAAGGTCAAAGTAAACCGATCAAAGCAAGTGTAAAATTAGATGGTGTCCTTTTTTTAAAAAAGAGAATCCACGGGAAGCAAGTAAATCGGAGGAAACTAAGTGATGCTAAACCGAAGCAAGTAGATAAGCTAGCAAGTGAATGGGAATGCTAGGAAAATGTAAGAACTCAAGCAAGAGCCAAAGCAAGGATGAAAATGTCGGACATTCTTTTAAAAGATGAAAAGAACTCACTTAAGCAAGAGTGGTCCCACCGTGGTCGCCAAAAGGTGTAGGCACCCGGATCGTGTCGGTGAGGCTCGTGCGAAGGTGAAAACGAGCATGTGTGAGTGTGTGTGGTCGCCAGGAGCCGAGGGCTCCAAAGTGTGCTTGAGTATCAAGCAAGTGATCTTAGATGAAAAGAGAATTTGACCGTCATACCTTGGGGATGTGGATGGGGAGATCGTTAGGTTCTAACTTCTCCTCTCTCGGCCGGCCGAGAAGGGAGAGCTTTAGGAGTTCTTTCACCTACGATCGGATTGAAGCTCCACTCCGATCAATTTTTATAAGAATGTCCTGCACAAAATAAGAAGAAAAATAAATGAAGAACATTAGCTCTAGCGCGAGTATAGCATCATGCTTGAGAAGGGCTTTGAATCATGCAAAAGGGGATGAACTAACCGGATTGGGACGGAATCCCAACCCCTATTTTTGGTAGGTTTCTAAACATATATATATATGATGCGAAAAATAACCTAAGACATGCTAAATAACATGACGAATAGTGCTAAGAAGAAAGAGAGAGATAAAAACTCGATTAAACGAGCGATCGGACTTCGAAAATAACAAAACAAGCTTCTGCCCTTCCTGGTGCCCTATATATAGGGCACCAGGAGCAGGTGCCCCCTTTATGGGGTGCGTTGACCAAGTCAAAGCGCCCTGTATACGGGGCACTAAGTCTGGCCCGAACAGATTTTCTTCTCCTCTTTGCAACGCCGCTCTGGAGTGCTGGGTGGCTTCCGGGACAAGGTAGGGGCTCCTCCTTGTAGACAATACTCAAATGAAGCCAATGGAAGAGGGTTTGGGTGCTGGATATAAGAGGAGAGACGGGTAGAAGCTCTCAAAGTTGGAGGAAAATCATTTTTCTGGGCGACAGAAACAGAAGCGTTTTTTGGGTTTTTGGTGAACGAATTTGGATCGATTTGGAGATTTTTGGAGGGTGTACATGGCTTAGAATCGTAGTGTTGGATGAGCTCTAGGGTGGCACGAAGTTGGAACCCTCCCCCAAGCTCCAAATGGGGGGCTATTTATAGCCCAAAAGAGGGCACTTTGGCCATTTTCGAAAAACAGTGCCATGTGGCATAGCGCCCTGTATATGGGGCGCTAGCATCATGAGGTCTGTCAAATCGACAAGACGAGTCACTGCGGGGGTCAAATCAGCCTGTCAAATCGATTTGATACGGTGCCAGGCGCCCTGTATATAGGGCGCCTGGCGCCATATATACAGGGCGCCTGGCGCCCTGTTTATAGGGCGCCTGGCGCCCTATATACAGGGCGCCTGGCGCCCTACATATAGGGCGCCTGGTGCCCTATAAACAGGGCGCTAGGTACCCTATACACGGGGTGTTTGGCGCGGCTGATCGCTCCATTGACCTCCCTTCGGAACGTGCCAGAAACTTGATTCGTCCGGAAAACACGATCCGCTTTGAATATCTTCCATGAAAACAAGAATTTAGACTCTCCACCTGGGCCAAAATTGCGTGTCTACAATATCAAGCAAATCAAACAACAATGAAGTAATCAAATAAAGATTTGAATACAACAAGAAAGGAAAGTCGCTAAAATAATAGAGAAGCAAAGCCTGCTACAAGTATCATTGCTTGCTGCCACCCTCTCCAGGGGAACGACCACGTGGAGGAGGCATGGAAGCTGTATCAGCTAATGCCGCCGTAGCCACCTCATTCTGGCAACACTCAAAAGAAGTGGCCAAGTATGCAGTGGTGCCACTCATGTGGATCTAACTCTGCCCCTGCTGGCGGTGACCGCGCCCCCAATTTGGGGGCGTGTTTGGTTAAACTCATGAAAAATCTACCAAAAATTCTAAAAAATCATAAAAAATCAAGATAAAATGCAAAAAAATTGATAAATCAAGTTGGTTTATGTTTTGTTTTTTTTAAGATCAAGTTGACATCATTGTCCCTCCAGAACTAACATTTTGTTGAATATTAGGAATTATGCGCGGAAGCGAAAGAATGGACATGGGAAACCCCCAGGAGGTGCCGACTAACATATAAGTCATTAGTCGTATACCATTACTTATTTATTATTGTTGAAGACCGTAAGTATGAAGATGACCAGACCCGAGATCCCCTTCATCAAAATCTACGATGGTCCGGTCATTCTTTGTATTTACGGATAAGTCAAAATTGTGCAGTGAGGGATGATGGTTCCCGACTGGGTATCCTGACCTCACAAACAATCTATATCTTCAACTAATTGGTAAGTAAGTTTTGTTTTGTTACCTTTTTAGCCCAGCATGCATCATGTAGTATTAGTCTCATTGCATTTTGCATTGTCATTGCATACATATCATCATGATCATCTCCTTCTCACCATGATCTCTAAATCCCACTGGATGCACCCTCCCATCATTTGTCTTGATTCAGATCTTTTCTATATCCCACCATGTTCGTTAATCAAACTATGTCCACGTTTGTTAATCCCATCGTGCATCCTTCAACATCGTTCATCTCTACCCCACCATGGCCATTGCAATACTTTCTTGCTATTCATTCCACTGTAGTAGTCACCTTATCTCACCATGGGCATCTATTATGGTGCCACCGATATCCTTGCAGTCTTTTCAACTTAAACGTTTGCCTCATGGAATTCAAGGTCATTCTATTCTGAATCAAATCATGTTTTTTGGAATACCTAAATGAATCTGAGAGCCTGAATATGCCCGATTGGTATTCTTTTATTTTGAAAACAAATCTCTTTTTTATAATTTAGCTCATCACAGTACAGTAACACTGCAAAGATCGGGTTGCTGACTGATGGTGAACCTACGAAGCCATGATTCGGGGACTCCCCACCGCATTGGGGGTTGGCTATTCTTCTCTCATGCCCATGGCACATCTTTTACCAATCGGATGTAAGAAGGCTTGACAAAACGTGGTAGTAAACCAAGAAACTTGTGTTGATTCTCCTTGCAGAATTTGGTCAATGAGCGTATCTATATCTACACCCTGATGCCGCCTTTTCAGTCCATCGCTATTTCACTCCACTCCATTCCATTACGATTCATTTCACTTCACTACATTTCTCTACATTTCACTTCGCTTTGCTACATACCATTCCCTTGCAAAGCCGACATCAAGGTGAGGCAAGCTGTAGACATGCCAATTTGACCTTATTTGGGGCTTAAATCCTTATTTCATTCACAATACTCTTTATTTGACCATCATCAGATCCGGATCACCATGTGGAGATGAGCCAGGGATGTCAGAGAAGAGCCGCGTGAGTTGAGAATGGACCAAAGGTTTCCGAAACAATGCCGTAACCTTCAAGTGAGAGCTGTGCATTAATTGTGGAAACATGGAGCCTACTCAATGGCCAACCCTTAATGATCCATAAATGAAGGTCTTGGAAGTTTTGTGTGAGTTCCGCAACATTCAGGGTGTCTGACAGGTCATTTCGGTGATCGTAGTTTTATAACGGCTCTCGTCATGGCTTTTCAATCCGTACCATTATGGCCATCCCGGACCGTGTATTAGGTCTTTTCAGTCATCATCGGGCCTTTCCGCATCCTCCAGGTAAATTCTAGACATATACTTGTGATGTACCGTCATTTCTGTCAATTTTAGGGTTTTCTGGTTATTCTCAACTTTTCCAAGGTTCATTTCACGTTAGTGGGTTATTCTCAGCTTTTCCAATGACTGAGTTTTTCAATCATACCAGATTGGTTTAGTCATCATTTTAGGTCATCATGAGTTGATCCTAGGTTCCTTGACCAAAACCATGCCTTTTTGGATCACTACCTCAGTTTTTGATATTTCGCAGAAGGGTAAACCAATAGTCAAAACCCTGTATGGAAGTCTTGGGAGTCATGACAGCTAGTTTATTGACTTAAGGAGCTGCGGTTGAGTGCCCTCCTTTCAGCACAACAAATGGGAGTTGAATCGGATGCCCCGTTTGTAAGTTACGGCTCGCGGAACATACGCGCACAGGAGAGAGAGTGCACCACGCCCATGAACTAGGGGTGCGGTCACTACACCCTCAGTCCAAGGGCGTGGTCAGTGTACCCCCGGTTTGAGGGCACAATCGATTTTAGAAACTGGAAATTACTCTGGTTTGAACCTTCTAAACTGGATTTTGAAAGGTTTCCTTCGCTTAAAAATGCTTATTTTGACTGTGCCCCCGAGTCGGGGGTGCGTTCATTGTGTCAAGTCCATTTTTAGCAGGTTTTTAGAATTTTATAGCAATTTTTAGAAATAACGCGCGGAATGCGCCTCAGAATTGGGGGTGCATTGACCGCGCCCTCAACCCGGGAGCGCGATCAGCTTATTTCCATATTTTGTACCGGTCTTCCTTCTCCTATAAATTGAGGGCTATTCTCAATGAAATGAGGCAACACCCTAGTTCATCCAGTGGTTGTCCAATCTCTCTTCCAAGGCAGTCCCGATGTCCAAATCCAAGCTGATGTTGAGAGATCGATTCCGAAGCAAGGAAGGAGGTTTGATTTGTGCTCTCTACATCGACATACTTCATCAAATTCTGTAGAAGTCTCGGGGCATCTACTGCAAAAGTTTTCAACAAAAGAATTCTTTTTCTCCTCATCCTCTTTCATTTTCAATAGGAAGTACTCGATTCTAACATACCGTTTATCCGTGGTGATCACTATACCGAGAGCGCGTAACAAGGTTCTGTCATCTACATCCATCTACTTTTACAAATTCTGCAAGTTAGGACAAACACTTTCTGTGGAAGTCACCAACAGAAAAACTCTTCCTCTTTAAGTCCTCTATCCTTTACAATAAACAGAACTCAATTCTGACATTAGGATCATCCATACCAGCTTCTGCACCAAATTCACGCCAGAAGGGTGCAAAACCACCAGAACCGATCATTTTCGCTCATCTCGGCTTCAAACCAAGCCATTCCACTCCATAAGTAATCATTTATTCATTTTATTTACTTGTTAGGAAATTTTTCAGTTAGTTTGCATTATTTTATATAATTAAAAATATAAAAAAGGGGTTAAGGCTCACGCCAATCCGGTGAGTTCACCTCTGATTGCTCTTTAGTCATCTTTCTTATTACAGTTTCTACACTTCACCTAGTCCTAATCAACTTTCTTCACTTGTTTTCTTGTCTTAATGTCTTCTAGTTGCATGAATACATTAAGTTAGCATTGGTTGGAGACTCCCTCATTGGCCGGCCAACGAGGATGAAGGTTTAACCCGCATATCATCTCCCGTGCTAAGGTACACTCGGTCAACTTCTTTCTATTTCAATCACATAAAGTGGAGCCCGCAGCTCCTGGCGACCACTTCTTTCCAGGTGCTCTAAATAGGCTCCTGTGTGCCTTTAAACCTACCCTTAACCAAGTCCCCCCAAACAACCTGCTGTCCAGCTCCATGTTGGCCACCAAAGCAGTCCCCCTTGCTGTCCCAATTCAGCCCCAATATGTCCAAAAATCTCTAAATAGGCCCCTTTCAAATTGCATTAAAATAAACCTTCGTCAGCCCTTTCAAGGTCCTCTTATCCCACTACTAAAGCAAGAAGGAAACTTCAAAAGAGGTGCTAGATTTGGTGTAAAAACAAGCTTTGGACTTGTTGCAAAAACATATGCTTGATTGATATTCAAAACAGGTGCCGAATTGAAGGTGAAACAAGTTATAAAATAGGCCTTGCTAGCCCATGAAGACCAAATTAGACCACTTTGGCCCATGAACTTGAAGACTAACCCATTGTGTCGATGAGACATGAACTGGCCCATTGGGCCTTGGATGCTTAAAATAAACCTTAATTAAATTCAGAACATGAAATGCCAAATCAATTAAGGAGTTGGTCCGCAATTGGATACTCCATTGGGTGGCTAGCTCGGACACGTTTCTAGTATACTGACTCGAGCGTAGGCATGGGACACACTTCCCACTACAAATAGACCCTTCCCACTATATGGAAAGTCAAAAGACTATGCCATGTAGGATGGGTAAATTCTACACCGATCATAAAATAAGGCAGCATGCAACTGAAATTTTCCCAGCCTAGTGAAACTTTACACCATGGGAAGAACATAGACAAACAATTATGCACATTGAATAGTAGGATATATGGCATATGAACTACCACATCAGATGTGCATCAACATGCACTTCAATGAACATTTCAAGTGTCATCTCGACTTGGTGTAACCAGGCATCGATACTAGCCCGACAGACTGTATGTGATGTGAACTGAACAAGAATTAATCAAATCTAAAGTTTACTCAACCAAATCTAAAAGTAAACTCAAATCAACCTTACAACACATTTAAAACAAGCCATTAACACCTTAATCTTTAACAAAAATCTGACTTAACTCAATCTAGAAATTTAATCTAACATACTTAAGTCAATAGAATTTAATTGTTTAAACATATGAAAACAAAATGATTCATAACCAATTGAAAAAAAACACATTAAAAAATATCAAAACATCTGAAATTCATCTTAAAACATGTAAGATTAGATCATATAACAATCTAAAGTTGAGCTTAATCAAGTTCATTCAAAGTTTGAGAACATTTAAAACATACCAAACACACCCGAATTGGTCAACCAATATAAGAAAACAACATAAAAGTGATTTAACCTATGTCAACTAATCTTAAGTAGATCAAACTGTCTCAACACATCTGAAGATTTCAAATTCAAAGAAACTACAGCAAACTTCAATCAATAATAATCAAAATTAAGCAATTTAAACAGCTTAAGAAAACAACTTTCAAATCCAAACCAAATTGAAACCTAAAATTAACATTCCAAACCACATCGAAATCAATACTTCAAATCAAAACATAAAACATCTTCAAACAAAACTTAATAAAACTTGTTTGCATCTCATCGGGCATGAAAGGCTGAGGCCCTTTGTGTTCTTTACACATTGTGGATGTGCAAGCTCTCGTTAAACAAGGTTTCTATGGTAGTTAATCAAGGGTATTCGAATAGTTGCTCGATATAAATGAACATTTGATATTTTCACCATTCAATAGAGAGTGTTAATAAAAAAAAATTTACAAAACCTGAACCTCGATTTTATACTCTTCTAATGCCATCTAACTATCTAGTACATTTATAGGATATCACCCATTTTACTAGAAAATTTGGACATTGATATTTCAAACATACAAAACAAAACTCTTTTCAAAACAAGATTGAGGTTCCACATGAACCTACAGATTCAGGGTCTCCTCACTACCTTAAGGGTTGACTACTCTTTTATTTTATCTCTCTCATGCCCCGCAACACTTCTTTTATCAATCAATTATAGGAGAATTTGATGAAACATAAAAGTGATCTTGAACACTTAGCGAGATTCATTTTGCTGAATTCAGTTGATGAGCTTGTCTACATATACGCCTTGCTGCCACCTTTTTAGTCCATCACTATTTTGCATCGCTACATCCCATTTCAATCACTTTAATTTCGCTACATTTCTTTACATTTCACTTCACTACGCTACATACCATTCTCTTGCAAAGTTGGCATCAAGGAGAGGCAAGTAGTAGATATAAGAAATTGGCCTAATTTGAAGCATAAAACTCGTGTTCTATAGAGTAACGTGTGTGATTACTCTCTTTTAGTTGATTAAGCACTTTGCCTAGTGAAGTTGGATGTTTTCTGAAGATTTCTGAACAAAGTCATACCTTCCAAGTGAGAGCCATGCGTTAATCGTGGAAACACAAAATAGGCTTAATGATCGATATTTAATGATCAAACGTTGAAGGTTTTTAGGACATACCACACCTTCTCGATTATCGTCGGATCTCTTCGACCAATTTTTAGGCATTCTTGATCAATGTCTGGTCTTCCTATTCACCATTTGGGCTTCTGTATAAAATATTAAAGTCTTAGAGTATGTGCCAATTTATTTGTCTATGTAGAAATCTTCCTCTATGTGTCCTCTTTCATATGCGACAAATAGCATCGAATTTCAACCTCCCATCTGTCTGCAGTGCCTCCGGACCAAAATTGCACAGTTGTAGTTCCACGTGCCCCCTAGGTGAATCATTTGGTCATGCGCCCCCAATCGAGGGCACATCACTTCCATCTCCGACTTTGATTTCAACTAATGATTTTAATTGGACCTTGCTAAATATAATTTATGGCCTAAATTACCATACACCCTAGGGCAAGGCACATTAAACCCAAACTCTCCATAATTTTACAATTGGATTTTAAATTTTAGAAAGAATTACTTGTTATTTTCTATGCGCTCTTAGGGAGGGCATATGTGCCCTGACCTAAGGCGCATTGTCCAGTCTTTCCCGTTTTTAATGTTTTCTCTTCTCTCTATGAAATGGGATGACCTCAAGACATTCCAAAGGTTATAAAATCATTCTCTAGGCTCCCCAACATGTTCAGCTACTCCACCCTTGAGCTTTGGTGATTTTTAAAAAGATATTTCAGTGAGTTTAGAGAGACAAGTCAGTTCATGCTTATCTGTCTAGGTTTATCTTCTCTGATCTCTACAGAAGCATGGAAGCCTCTATTGTCCAATTTCTCTAAAGAGAAAATATTCTTTTCTCAGTCCACTTTCTTTTGAAATAAACAAAAATCAATTCTGACATTTGTGTTGATCATGGCAAGCTCTAAAGTAAGGTCACATTGGCAGATCCCAGTTTTGGATCAGTTTCTTCTCTAGCCCTGAGTTTGATCAATTCTTCATAAATTGAGCCAAGATTTGATTCATATCTCTTATAATTTTATCCTTTGGTCATTGTCCATCATATTTTCTATGTTTTTACATTCTTTTTTCATTCTTTTTGATCTAATAAACAAAAAAATTAAAAAGGGGGTTAGAGATAGCCCTGAATCTAGTTAGTTCTAACTCGATTGTTGTTTTTCATGTCATTTTATTTACATTTACCACATTCCATTCAGTTATAAATGTTATTTAACTTATTTTATTGTCTTTTAGTTACACAAAGAATCAAGCACACTCAAGTTAGAGACTCTTCTTCATCAGCCAGTCGAAGGAGAAGCTAGAACCCATATCCACTTTCCCGCTAAGGTACGTATACTCAGTCAATTTATAATGTAATTTCTTTGCATAAATCAGAGCCCCTAGATCCTGGTGACCACATTTTCTTATTATTTTTAATTTTATGCATTGTCATTAATTTTTATCTTTTTTTACCCACATGACCTGAATAGTTCATTTGACATCCGAGCGATGCCAAATACCGAGTGTTTAGGGATCAATGTGAGTGTGGGTATTGAAGGGATCTCTCTTTTTCTACCTTTGAGGTGTCAACCTGTGGACCTCCCATGCATATCCATCTTCAATGTCAACAATATGATCTTACATTTCTTGTAATATTTTATTCATAAATGATGGCATTATCTTATTACTTGGATTAGCTAGATGCATCTATTGTAGTGAAGTCCTAGGTTGCATGCAACGATAATTGGATCATGATAATGAGACCAATCATATAAAGGTATGCAATCTAAACATTACTAATCATATGATCTTTGAGATAGGACATTAAAGATCCAGTAAGACTAGTGTATGTGATATCTTATTATATAAGGAAGATGATCGATCACATTGGTTAGTGTGGCAACATTAAGATACATATATAGCTGCTCATTATTGAAATAAGTTCCCTAAACTGATCAGTATAGAAACTATGAATGGTGTCTTATTGAAATGTCAATCGGGATATTTTATCATCACAGTTGCACAGTTAGATCTTTGAACTAAGTTGCCAAAGATGTCTTTTTGGGTGTACCATGTACTTTGATTATTGACTTATGGATCACCTAGAATTATGATCTTGGATAGTTAATAAATTGGGTATATGAAAAACTTGGTGGAGGCAATTGAGTGGACAACAAGAGATTGTCCACTTTCGATAGGAGAGAGAGAATGTCCTATAAATAATACTCTAAATCCTTGACTAAGGTGGATAGGATAATTGAAAAAGAGCTTTTCCAATTTATCCAATTTCAAGTACAAAATTTCATAGTGTCAGAATGACTAAGAGTTGACAATCAATATGGTACTCCTATCCAACTAGGACATTGGATGGATGAGAATTTATATCCATGTAGAAAATAATGATAGAAAGGATTCTTTGGAGAGAAGTTTATCCCCAAAGCCATTTATGATCATAGAATGTGACTTGTACCTTACATGATCTATAGGCCATCAAATTTAGCATAAGATAATGGATTTAATTTGAAAGAAGTCACTCTTTTAATTTAAGTCTTAACAAAATAGGCTATTGGGTGTAGAAGGTCACACATGTATGGTCTAATCCCTTAGTTTGAGAGCAAGGTTGAAAATATGAAAAAAGGAGAGAATTTTCATGAAAAACTCCAATTTCTTTTTATAATAAAGAAGAAAGTGATAGAAATTTATAACCTATAAGCCAATCATACATGATATGATTCAACATTTTTAGAAATATCCCATTCAATTAATTAGACAAAACTTCATTACTAGCTCTTATTTGATGTGAAAATCATAATGAAGTTCTTGATCACATGTACTGATGATGGAATCATGATGAGATCATGATAATGAGATTGATCATCTAGAGGTATGTGATATAAATGTTCCTAGTCATAGGATTCTGAAGATGGGACATCAATGATCCGGATAAACTAATTTGTATGATGTCTTCTCATGTGATGAGGATTACTGATCTCATTGGCTATTAGTGTAGGGACACTAAGATACATACTGTAAGGAATCGTCCATAAAAATTTGGTGTTGCGGAAGTGACGATTCCTATGGGTTCATTTAGAATCTGTCTCAATCGAAACCGAACGTTGAAAACTGAAAAACCGATCAAATCGGGTTCGAATATACCTGATAGGGATTCATATAATCCCATGGAGAGGAAGGAGATGAGCTTCTCAAGTTCTTCAAACCGTTCAAGTGTCCAATCTCCAGCAGTATCCACACAAACTTCATCCACAACAGGTTCTCCCTTCACCCCGGCCTCGAGAACTTTTCTCGAACGGAGTTCCATTGACCATGGACACCTTCTAGAGAGAGGAGGAGGTAGGAAAGAGGCTAGAAACATGGAGACGTGGTTTTCACCCTTGGCTTGATTGGGTTTGGCTGAAACCATTAGTATTTATATAAAAATTTGGAATTTTTCATAAAAACTCAAAATCTCCATAAATTATGCCCTTGCCCCTGTACTTGCAGATAAGTCATTTTGTGTGTGACCCACTTGGTCCAATATCCTATTTGGTTGAGGCCTAAATAAAATAAAATAATTCTATTTACTTTAATTATATATGTTATCTGATAACAGATTAATCAGCTTACCGATCATGAAGGGTACAAGCCACATCCCATGATCCCAAATGGCTATGGGAATATTCTCATCTCCATTGAGACTTTCCATCATCAGTTACCTCATGGATATAAACCCTCATCTATCCAATGTCCCAGTCGGAAAGGAGCACAGCATCAACTGTCAACTCCTTAGTGTACCGACTCTATAAAATATTGTACTCCGAATTGGATCAATTGGAAAACTCCTTTTCCAATTATCTTATCTACCTTGGCCAAGGATTTAGAGTACTATCCCATAGGACATTCACCCTCACTTACTGAGAGTGGACGATTCCTTCTTGTCTACTCTATTACCTCCATCGGGTTTTCCTTATACTCGATCCATCACTATACTGGACTATCTAAACGGTGATCCATAAATCAATGGTCAAAGCACAAGTTCCACCCAACAAGGTATCCTTGGAGACTCAAGTCAAAGGGGTAATCATGCAACCGTGATGATAGAAAACCCTGATTGACAGTTCGGTAAGATACCATTCAGGGTTTCTAATTCGGTCAGTTCAGTGAACTTATTCAACTAATGAGCATCTATATATGTATCTCAGTGTCTCCACACTAATGACCAATGAGATTGGTCATCCTCATCACAAGAGAAGATATCACATATAATAGTCTATATAGATCTTTGATATCCCGTCTAAAGTATCCTATGACTAAAAACATTTAGAACAATTACCTCTAGATGATCAATCTCATTATCATGATCTCATCATGATTTAATTATCATTGCATTTGATCAAGGACTTCATTATGATATTCGCATCTAATAAGAGCTTATAATAAAGAATTGCCTAATTAATTGAATGAGATATTTCTAGAAATGTTGAATCATATCATATATGATTGGCTTGTAGGACAAACATTTCTATCACATACATAGGTGCTCATTAGTAGAATGAGTTCATTGAACTGGCCAATTTAAAAAAACCTGATCAGTATCTTACCGAACTGTCTATTAGGTTATTCTTACATCTCAATAGCATGGTTGGATCTTTGACCTAAGTCACCAAAGATGTCCTACCGAATATATTTTGTACTTTGACTATTGACTTGCGGATCACCATCTTGATGGTCCAATATAGTTGATATATTAGGTGCAAGAGAAACCTGGTGAAGGTAATTGAGCAGACAACAAGGGATCATTCACTCTTAGTAGGAGAATGTCATATGGGATAGTACTCTATATCCTTGGCCAAGGTACTTAGGATAATAGGAAAATGAGTTTTCCAATTGATCCAAACACAAGTACATGATTTCATAGAGTCGGGTTATTTAAGGGTTGACAATCGTTGTCGAACCCCTAACCGATCAGGACATTGTATAAATGAGGTTTAAAACTATGTAATAATTGATGATGAAAAGGCTCAATGAATGTTATTCAACTCCCCAAAGTTATTTAGGATCAGAGGATGTGACTTGTACTCTTTTATGATTAGAAAGCCATAAAAATTATTATTAGATAATAGTTTTGATTTAATTCAAAGTAATTGTTCTTTTAAATTAATTAAGGCTTCAAAAAAATTCACTATTAGACCTAGTGGGTCACATATATTAGAACTGGTCGATAAGATGAGGGTATGAGCATAATTTTATAGAAGCTTTGGGTTTTTATAAAAAATTCTATCTTCTATAAATAAATGGCTTATGAAGTCAAACCCTAACAAGCCATAGGGCTGGAGCACATCCTAATAAGCCTCTCTCCCTCCTCTCTCCTCAAGAAGATGATCTCCTATGATCAAGCTTGGATCTGGAAAGTTTCTTGAGGCCTAAAGGAAGGTAGAACTCATCTATTGAAGCAGATCGTAGGGATACCACTTAAACGATTTTCAACAAAGTGGAATGTCCTCTCTTCATCCATGATGAGGGATTTTGGAAATCCATGAAGTACTTTTGTTTTACTTCATATTCAGTTTCTGATTTTTCTAGTTCTACATCAACTAAGGCAAAGACTATGGTTTTAAATAATCACAAATTTTTTCGCTACCATAGATTAATTTCTTACAGAAAGCTTGAGTCCCACAAGCCAAGGCTGCTTTATTTCGTCCCTAGCCTTTTCCCCCTTCTCCCACTCTGGCAACCACCATTAGATGGTGAAGCTCTATTTGAGATGAGTGGTCGAAGCTGGCATGGAGAAGAACCCAACTTTGGAGGTAGCTCGTGTGGATATTGATAGAAATATATGCCCTACAAGCCAATCATATATGATATGATTAGACATTTCTTGTATCATCTTATTCATAATAAAAGGCATTTATTCATTACCATCTATCTTTAGATACTTATACTGTAATGAAGTCCTTGATCACATGCTATGATGATTGAATCATGATGAGATCATGATAGTGAGATCAATCATCTAGATGCTAGTGATCTAAATATTCCAAGTCATAGGTCCTTGAGATAGGACATTAAGAATCCGGATAGACTTGTGTATGTGATATCTTCTCATATAATGAAAATGACCAATCTCATTGGTCATTAGTGTGGAGACACTATATACACATACAGGTGCTCATTAGTAGAATGAGTTCACTGAACTGACCATCATATAAACCTTGATCGGTATCTTACTAAATTGTCTATCAGGGTATTCTATCATCACTGTGGCATGGTTTAGAATAATTTATGTAGTGTCTCAAGCTCACTATAATAGTTTTTCAACCCTATTATGCTACATTAATACGATAAAATTTAAAAATTTATAGAATTTAGCTATATACTAGTATATTGTTATAAATTATTGAAAAGAAAGTAAAATGGTATATTTCATGATAGTTAGATAGTTATATATGGTCAAAACAACATGATTATTATGATGGATGTGGTAAGATGAATTGCTTAGAGAATTTCATATTTAAAAATCATGAAATATTATATAAAAGGCATGTTTAGCTTTAATTATGAAGTCTTGGTGCTCTATATGGTTGTTGTAGAAAAATATGACAAGGGATGTTCAATTTGACAGTTTTGCTATCTTAGCAACATGTTATAGTTTTCTTGTATTCATGTTGATGTTTTATACAATCATGATTATAAGTTTGTTTAGTTAGATATTGATGATATGAATATGTTAGTATGTCCAAAAAATAATTATAGAATGATGATATCATACAGAAAAAAATAAAGAAATGATAGTATATACATAATGATGTTGATGCCATAGAATAATGAATGGTACATGAAATGATAGTGTGTATGTATGAGGTGATGTTATGTATATAAAATGATGGCATGCACATATAATGATGATATAAAATGATATGATTGACAAAAGATAATGATATAGACATGATATGATGTCATGATATATTATATGAACAAGATATAATGTGATAAGTAAAGATGACGAATCAATGTGCTCATATTTGGTGTTATTTCGAATGTGATATCCGCTCTGTTACGAATCAAATTAAACTAGTAAATTAAATTAGATTAAATATTTTATTTTAAGTTATGTATAATAAAATATTTATGTATCTTTTATTTTAAAATTAAATTTTTTTAAAAAGTTTTAAAATAAAACTAATAAAATATATAAATATATGTATCTTTTCTTTTAAAATTAAATTTTTTAAAAGTTTTTAAAATAAAACTAATAAAATAAATATATATATGCTAAAATTTAATAAAATATGATTTAAAACAATCTAAATAAAATTATATATTGACTTATACATTATATCATGATAAAATATGATGTCAACCGTACAAAATCAAGGCTTAATTTTAAAAAAATAGTTTGATTTTGTTTTGGTTGAGATTTTTTTCGAAACAAAAAAACCCACCATAAACACCCTTGTCCACGAGCCACCAAAAGATATTCTCATTTTTCTCATTATTATAAAACCAAAAAGATCTCTTTAATACTTTCTATCAGGAACCTCGTGAGACGAAGTTGTCCTCGATGAAACATCGCCGTCCCTAAAGGCTGGTGCTGTTGTCTTGAGCGGAAATTATCTCTTGTTTAGAGGAATGTTCGAATAATCCTTCGGGATTCTTCGGGACCTTTGGGCGTGAGCTCGATCTCATTTCAAACTCCTTGTTAGCTGCTCCTCCTCAGTTCTTTGGGACTGTTGCTTGTTCATCCGTAGCTTTTGGGTTCCTAGCGGGAAGCTCCGTCATCAAGAAGTCTTCCTCGGCTCTTTTCAGCAAGCTCGCTTCTGTCTTCTCCAGGCCCAGGTGTGCTTTCTTCCCTCTCTGGCTCGCTCTCTCATCTTCTTTCTCCTTCTCTACGTGGAAGAAGGGACGCCATCTCCTAGTCCTGAAGAAGAAGACATAGTAAGTTTCAGTATCTCCTCAACACTTCTAGAGCTCCTCAGCCAGTCAGGCTTCCAAAATCCCCTCCAGCGGGCAAGCTGAAATGGAAAAGATCTCTCATTATTGTTGTTCTAACAAAAGAAAGAATTAGGCCAGCAGGACTAGTTGAGTGGATTGGCAAAATGTGGAAACCATTGGCTCCTTGGACCTTGCTAGACTATCCCAAAGATTCCTTCTTACTATCCTTGCAAGGAGAAGATGAAATTATCAAAATATGTAGAAGATCACCTTGGTTTTACAACAATGATTTAGTTCTAGTTGAAAGAGCACGGCTCAATACTCCTCCTTCAACTTATGATCTTAATTCTGTAGACTTATGAATGAGGATTTATGATCTCCCCCAAGAACTGCTTAATGTTGAAACAGTTATGCTCTTAGCCTCACAAGTTGGAAATCCAATTATGCCATATAAGGAAATAGCATATGCATGGAGCTTATTCGCTAGAATCAAGATTTCTTGGAACATATTTGAGCCATTACCTACGGAAATTTCTGTCATTCTTGATGATGGGAACATAGCTATTTTTGAAATTGTCTTTGAAAGAATAACCAAATTTTGCCACTTATGCGGTATTCTTGGTCACAAGCATAAAGACTGCTCCAAGCTAATCACATTGAAGTCTTTAATCAACCCTTCTCTCAATATCCGGTTACAGGAAAAATTGCAGTCAAATTTAGCTTTTAAATTTGGAGACTGGTTAACCGTAAATGAAAGATCAGCTAATGGGGGCAAGAGACCAGTCAATACAGGCTTAAACCAGTCAAAGCAGCAACCGTATTCTATGGCTAAAGTTGATCAACGTGCAGTACAACTCCACATACCTGCCTTTCAGACTTTTCCAGGGTCAGGACAGCCTAAGTCAAACAGCTCCTCACTTGTCTCTCCTGCTTTAATTGATACATATGGGGCTCATTTATATAGCTGTTCAACTATTGATAGCATTGTCAACAGACAGAGCACTCCAGTACTACAAAAGTCAATTACTGGTCAGACTTCGGTGGACAATGGTACACGCACCTCTCTTTATTTGTTTGTCTCAGAAGCAAAAGACAAAAACTCACATACCCATTTCAATGAGAAATCGGCCCAATGGATATTCACTTACCATTCACCTGAAGCTTCTATGTCTAAATCAGTTTGGGAAAATCTCAACAAGAATGTTTCTTCAACTCTTTAGTCTGATAGTACTCCCACTCTTGGTAGGAACATCAGCTTTTCCATGTCCAATAGGACCCCTCCTCATCTGGCAGTCAGGAAACCAAGTCCATTGGATAAATCAAAGAGAAGAACAAAAAGGAAACTAAAATTACAAGAACTAGCGAAGGATATCGGATGGGAATCTCCTTCTTCTCTTCGTGAAAAATTCAGCTATGACATATCGCAGAGGGCTTTGGCAGCTGGGCCTAACCAGCTTCAAGGTCAATAATGAAGCTTATTGCCTAGAACTGTCGGGGAGGGAATGGGTCCCCGACAGTTCAATACATTGGAAACTTCACCCATTCTGTTAAACCTGATATCATTTTTATTGTTGAAACCAAATGCAACAGTATCTCCTCGGAACGGTTCTTTAAGAATAGAGGAATTACCAACTATACTTTCTCCCCTTCTATGGGTAAGGCCGGTGGCATGTGGCTGTGGTGGACTGACAGAGTCGAACTGCAAATTTTATCTGTTTGTGACTCCTAGATTGCCAGCTTAGTTAAAGACTCGGACTATGGGCAAGAATTTTTACTTATCACTACTTATTCCTCTACCAAGTACAAAAATCGATTGGCTATGTGGGCTGATATGACTTCTTTCATGAGTCATTATAGTTTGCCTAAGTGCTTAATTGGTGATTGGAATACCATCAGATTCAAACATGACAAGTGGGGTGGTGCAAATCCAATTACTTCTCATATGGCGCATTTTGAGAGTTTTATCCAAACCAATGGCCTTGTGGATGTTAAAATTGAAGGACCAGCATTTACTTGGTATAATATAAGGAGTTTCCCCTTCAATGTTCGTGAAAAGCTTGATCGATGTTTGGCGTCTATGAGCTGGATACAGGAATTCAAAAATGCTAAGGTCAGTATCCTTTCTGCTTATCACAGTGACCATGCTCCTTTACTTCTTAATACCACTCCTGCTGTTAGGATCAATAGAGGTTCAGAATGGAGTCCACCTGGTTTGAACACTGGGCTTTCAGGGGTTTTGCCAAAAACTCTTGGCATTGTGGCCCTAACCTTATTGAAAATTACCACTCTAAAATGACCTTTCTCAGAAAGAACATGATGAATTGGAAAAGGAACACTTTCAGTAATTTGAATAAACAATTGGAAGATATCAAAAGGAAGCTTTCAAGTCTCCAGAATATTCCCTCTGACCAACAGCATATTGATCTTGAATGTGAGCTCAGAAATCAACTCAGTAGGTTTGGAAAACATGGAAAATATGTCTTGGAAGCGAGAGGGCTAAGTCCTATTGGCTTAATGTAGATGATAGATGCCTTGCTTATTTCCACATGAAAGCTATCAACAGAAGGAGATGGAATAAAATCCCTGGTATTTACAATGAGCATGGTATCTAGTCTTATACTTGGGAAGACATTCAACGTATGTTCACCCTCTACTTCTCAAAAATCTTTGATTATGAGAACTACACCTTACCTCATTTGAGTACCCCCCCTCCCTCTCAAGAAGATCTCTGATTCTCTCATAACTGGCTTGTTGTCTCCCCCGTCTTCCACTGAAATTAAAGATGCTCTTTTCTCTATGAAGCCGGATAAATCTCCTGGTCCAGATGGCTTAAATCCGAGATTTCTTCAGTTTATGTGGAATGATTTTGAGAAAGATATTACTGATTTGATAAATCATATGTTCTTCACGCACAACATTCCTCACGGTCTGAATGATACTATTATTTCCCTCATCCCTAAGAGTGATAACCCTATGGCCCCTGAACACTATAGGCCTATTAGTCTTTGTAATGTCATTCTTAAAATCTTCACTAAGTTGTTGGCTGGTAGGATCAGAAGTTTACTTCCTGATCTCATCTCTAGCAATCAAGCTGCGTTTATTAAAGGAAGAGTGGGTCTTGACAATATTATTGTGGTGCATGAAATCATCCACTCTTTCAAATTCAACAGGAGAAAGATTGGTCAATTTATGGTGAAATTGGACATAAGTAAAGCTTTTGATAGAATTCAATGGGATTTTATTGATTTTATGCTAAATAACTTTGGTTTTCGGGATAGCTTCATTAATGTCGTCATGGCCTGTATCAAATTTGTTTCCTACTTCATTAATCTCAATGGCCAGAAATCTAGTTGCATCAAGCCTACAAGAGGCATAAGGCAAGGCTGCCCTCTTTCCCCTTATATTTACATTCTTTGTGCGGAAGCTCTTTCTGCCCTTATTAAAATTGTTGCTGACAAGGGTGAGTTCATTGGGATTCGGCTAAGCAAAAATGGCCCTAATATTACCCACTTGATGTTTGCTGATGATATTGTTCTTTGCGGCAATGCTACTGTTAAGGAAGTCTCTACGATGCTATCCATTCTTAACATTTACCAAACCTTATCTGGTCAGTTCATTAATATGACTAAATCTAGCATCACTTTCAACAAAAATGTTTCTTTGGACATGCAAGCTCATATCTGTAACTTGACTGGTTTTCATAAGGCGACCCCCTTTGAAAAATATCTTGGAATTCCTATAGGCATTTCGGATCACAGGATAAATCATTACGGTTGGTTAAATGACAAATTTCATCACACACTTGCGGGTTGGAAAGCTAAATACCTTTCTACTACCGGTCGGATGACCCTTATTAAGTCTACGCTCAGTCAATTGCCCCTCCACATTATGTCTATTAAGAAGATTCCTAAAGGTATCATCGATAAGTTGGACAACTATCAAAATTCATTTTAGTGGGCACACAAAGATAATGGCAAAAAGAAAATTCATTTTTTGAGTTGGAAAGCTATCAAAGCTCCCAATTTGATGGGGGGTCTTGGAATAAGAAATTTAACTTCTATCAATGACGCCTTGCTTCTCTAGCTTGCTTGGACTTTTTTGAATGACACAAATAAGCTTTGGGTCAACATCCTTGAAGCTAAATATGTGAAGGGTAGAAATTTCTGGGACATCAAAGCAAATTCCTGCAGCTCAGATGTTTGGAGGAACATTCTTAAAGCTAGAACCAGCTTGGCTAGAGGCTGTATTTGAAAAATTAAAAATGGTTGTTCAGTTCATATTTGGAATCACCACTAGATCCTGGACAGGAAAGGCCCCCCTACCCTCAAGTCTGGATTAAATCACCATCATACATATGTCAATGATCTTATACTCAATGGGCAATGGGATAGGCACGTTCTGCATATTTTTTTGATGATAATTCTATAGACAGAATACTCAGGACCCCTATCTTCAATGATGAAGTTCAAGACAAACTCATTTGGAACTATACTCAAAATGACCTTCGCCTACAGATTCTATAATGAAAGGAATTTACCACATGGCGCGTCTTGCAACTTACTTTGGAAAAGATTGTGGCATCCCAAAATTAAAAAGCTTCTTCCACATAGAATTTTATTTTTCATCTGGAAATGTTACATAGAAGCACTTCCCACTAATGCTACTATTGCAAAGAGATGCCCTAGAATTGATTTTGTTTGCCATGTCTGTCTTACCCAACAGGAAGACATTGATCACATCTTTATTGAATGTCCTAGGACTAGGGCTATTTTGTTTGGATCTCAGTTGGGTTTTGACCATAACTGGTCCTCCTTGGGCCTCAAGCACATTCTTAGCTTGTTTATTGATTGGCTTCATCATACGGATCACTCCATTCTATTTCTGGGTATTCTTGGCATTCTACTACTCTGGTACATTTGGAAATGCAGATGAGCCTCAACAATTGAGGGCTCCCGTAACCATCCTACTCAGATTATCTCTGTGGCTTCTAAGGACGCTGAGTTCATCTTGTCTCAGGCTACTCTTCCAAGTATTCCGTGGGTGTTAAAATGGATCCCACCGCCCTCTTCTTTTGTTAAAATCAACGTCGATGCTGCTATGAACTATAACTTCGGTGCTATTGTTGTTCTAGTAAGAAATCATCAAGGTAAACTTCTTACTTGGTTGGCTAGGACATCCACCTTCACTAAAGCGCAGATTTTGGAAGCCGAAGCGATTGACACAGCCTGCTCTTAGGAATACTTCAAGCTTGGATCGTCCATCATTGAAAGCGATGCTCAAATGGTTGTGAACGCCATCAACGAGGCCGGGCCGATGCTTTGGAAAGCCAGCTCCATCATCCTCAGTGCCCGTCGACAACTTCGTTCCTCTGGGTCTTCGCTCGCCTTTAGCACTAGGGCTACAAATGAAGCAGCCCATCGTCTCGCGGGCTGGGCTCTTCGGGATAAACTGTGTTTGTCTTGGTCGTCTCCTCTTATTTTGCCTCCTGGCGAACTGACGGACCAGATTCTTTTGGATGCGCCAGGCATTCGCTCTGTATCCTCCGTTCCTCTTTAATATATGAGCTTTCCTCGTGAACAAAAAAAGAAACCTCGTCGTCCCTTGGTGGAAATCTCGTGGGCAGACTCTTGGCCTTTGTGACTGTGGCTTGGTTGGTCCATATAACATCTTTGCCCTCATCAGGCACTCTCAATACCTTCTAACATTTCGGGTTTCCTCTCTAACCTCATCTTCGTCCCCTTCCATCAAATCCACCTCTTCAGAGATCTCTTTCTTTTCTCCATACCCTTTGGCCTATAGGTTTTTCGGATCTTTGATGGTCCCCCCCCCTCTTATTGCCCTCCCTCCGAATTTCAATCTCACCGGTTTCTAGCACCTCTTGCCCTAACCACAGTCTTGACTCTCCACTCTACTTTTGTCCTATCTTCTAGCCCCAGGACCCTTTCGATTACACCCCCACCCTTATTATTATGGTCTCCTGCTCAAATAACTCTCTCGCCCTTCAATCCTCGTCAGCGGAGTTTTTGTACATGGAATGACAATCTTTGCTCTTGACACGATGTCCCTCTAGTTTGCTCATCGTCGCTCAAAAATCATGTAAGTATTTTTTTTTTGCTATTTTGAGTTAGATCCTGTCTTTTTGTCTTTCTATGTTCTTTTAATAATCACGATCTCTCTTTCCAGATTTTTATAATGTGATTATTCGATCTTGAAATAGTTATTAAACTCTTTGAGAAGAGCTCTTAGTTATGTTGTGCCACCTGTGGTCGTTGTGTGGCTATATTCTCGCTTGCTGAACAAAATGATCGTGATCAATTTTCTGTTTATTTTCTTTTTCGTCGGGTGTGGGCCTGTCTTTGGTGGTGTCATAGTCTATTTACGGTACTCTTTTGATATGTTACAAATATATATTTGTTGTGTTGTTAAAAAAAATATTGTTCTTTATCGTGGGGTCATGTCTGCCCCGCCCACGTTCCCACCGCCACCTTCCGCGGTGAGGTGTTCCCTGATCATTTCTAGAAAGGTGCGTCCCCGCCGTCGTTATTCGTATTTCCCCTTCGCGATGTCACCGTCGACAACGAAACTAATTATAGTTTTTTTAAATAACACAAATCAATACTTTTATTATAAAAATAACATTTTAGCAGAAGAGTAAAGTAGAAATTCTTAATTTTGACTTTTCGGTCAAAATCAGATTTAAGTAATCTTACTTTTCACAAAATTAAAATTGTAAATTAAATGTATTACAACTCACATTGGCCAACGGTCAATGCGCTGTCTACTTTAAAGTGACCAAGATTTGAATGTCACAATGTCCAAAAGAAAAAATTTAAAACTCAGACTTTTTTTTTGAAAATCGGATTTGAGGACGTGACGTCATATTTGTGAGAAGCAAAAATACTTAAATCTGACTTTAATATGAACTTCGAAATTTGGATCTGAACACTTCCACTTCTACGAAATATGTTAATTTTGTAAAATAATTTATAGTGTGTTATTCTTATGATAAAAATGTCAAAAAAATTACTTATTAATTCAATTGTTCTTGATCTAGGCGGACCTGTGCTGTTTCTTTTTGGCGGAGAGACGAGGGTCCGAACCATCGGTGGTGAGATGACGGTTCGAACATTCGATGGTATTTTGGCGTAAGTAGTCGCAAGCTGCTGCGGCTCCTAGAAAAAAAAACCCAGTATAGACGGACTCCGGATGGAACTTGTTGGACCTCCGGCATGACGAGGAATTTCTTAAATCCTTTTTTTTCTTTGGCTTTAATGTCACCCACCGGCCACCGCTTGTTCCACTTGTTAAGTTTCCAGCTGTTTGATCGCGGTGTAAGGGCTGGACTGAGGAAGGGAAAGGCATGCGGGCCCACCGGCGCGGAGCTCCCGACGCAATGATGAATACTATTTTATCGGTTTCGAGAGGGTCAACACGTGAGCGGCTACCACGTGAGCGGCTACCAATCACGCGGCGGCGGATGCCCTCCAGCCAAGCCAGCCGCTATCACCTTTGTTTTCTCGAGAGGCAGAGAGAGCGCTAACTCGGTCACAGACTCACAGACTTGATGATTCCAATTTTGACGAAGGTTTAATAGAAACTGATTTTGATTAAATTAGTATCACGCTATATTAATTTTATTTTAATTTTTTTAGTGTTTCTATTATTAAAATATTCTTAAAATTTTTATTTTATTTTATATTAATTTTTATTAAAAAATAAGTTAATAAATCTTGTATTACTATTAATTTTTTTAGATTTTAAATATTTAAATATTATTATATTAAATTTCAATATATATTAATATTTAAATAAAATTAAATAAACAAATCCATTGTTTTTCATTTAAATTTTGATAATTACGAGACTATTTGATTTTAATTTTGATTGTAATCATTTATAAAATAAAAAATATTTTAAATATATTAATAATTATTAAATATATTTTTATTTAAATTTTATATTATATTTAAGGACGAGCTAGACGGAACTTGCATGGATGAAGAAGTGAGATACAAGTTAGGAGGGTTGAAGAGATTTTGTGGTTACTGTATTCACTACACCACTTAACCCCAAATGTAATATTTTGGATTTTTGTAGTATTATTTAGATTATTATCTGAGTGTTTTAATTATTTAGGTGGTGTGTTTAAATTATTTTTAAGATGTTTAAATAAATACGTAAATGTTTTTATTTATTTATATTGTGTCTTAGTAATTTTGTAGATTGTTATATTTTATTTATTTAATATTTTCTTAATTTTATTTTCTCTCTCCTATTAAATCTCTCTTTCCCCTTCCATTTTATTATCCCCTTCTATCCTAATTATCCTCCTAAACTGTCGCCTCCTTTCATTTTCTCGGTCGTCATTTTTCTTCTTCCTACCGTGTCCTCTCTCTCTCTCCCCTCGCCATCGTCGCCCGTTGTCTCACCCTCAACCTCCCTCTTATTCTCTCTCCTCTCCATCGCCGCCGTGCCCTTCGTCGCTGCACACCTGTGCGACACCCCGGCGGTCATCGCCGCCCATGCACGCCTCCTCGCGGCCGCCGCCTGGCTGTTGGTCGTCACCCTTCGTCGGCATCACTGCGCGACCGCGCCCGCACATGCCATCGCCACCCCCACTGCCCCTGCCGCCTTCTCCCATTGACCACCCCGCACGTGCCTCCCCGTGCATTGTCACCCTCCGGCCACTCATTGCCGTCATCAGCCGGTCACCGCGCGGCCGTTACCACCACCGTCATCCTCCGCCTTTTCTCTCTCTTCATCGCCCGCAACCACGCACATGCCACCCACTGGTTGTCGCTCCACCCTCGCGCCGCCGTCTTCCCGCCTCCGCGCGACCACGCCCAGCCAGCCGCCTCACGACCTCATCTCTCTCTCCTCACTGCCGCCCACAGCTAGCCGCGGCCACCCGCTTGCTTCACTACTCCTCTCTCTCCTTGCTCGCGCAGCCCCATTGGCCGCCGCCAACGCCGGCAAGTGCCCGCTTGCTACCAGCCGCCATGTTCATGACCGGTCGCCGCGTGAAGCTGCCCGGTCGACACCACCATGCACCCGCAAAAGGCCTCTTGCGCCACCCTCCGCCGCACCATTTTTTGCCCCGCCCCCTATCGCGTGAGACCCCTCTCTCTATCTTCTATCTCTATCTATTATTCTTTGTTTATCTCTCTTATTTTCCCTCTTGATCCAATGCCATATCTTTATTTGATATTTTCTTTTCCAGAAAGTTTGGTGGAAGGAGATAACTATCATTTTGTTAGTTCGGATTGTGCACCTCATCGTTGATGTTCAATATCACTTTCGGTCGTTGATTCTCAACTTTTTCCAGCATCGATCTAGTAGGCACCCTTGATGTGTCTATTATTATTATAATTTCTATTTAATCCTTCATGACTTGTAGTAAATTTTAATGAGTTGATTAGTCGGGTTAGCGTTCCGTGTTATGGTTTATTAGCATGATTAGTAATATTGTTCTCTTTTATACGTAACAAACATCGTGTTAGGGTGATAATTATGTTGTCTATAGCATGTTGACTGGTAGATTTTAGTTGGTCATATTCTTTTTCAGTTTAGTATGTAATTAGCTAATCTTTGTTACTCTTTTTGAGTTAATCCCATTGTATAGGTGTGGTGATAGGTTAACAAGATTAGTTAATGTCTTAGCTAGCATTATTAAATCTGATTTTGGCTATGTTATGTCCTTTTAACTATGTGATAGGGTCTGATTTCTTATGGTCATATCATGTTGGGTTGAGTATGTGATGTGGTATCATGTTAGTCATTATTTATTATTGTCATTTTATGGTTCTAACATTTTGAACATATTGTTTAGGTGTGGTTGATCATGGTATTTGCATTAGTGGTATGTTGTCATTGCATGATATGGTGTATGTCATCTATTTCATAAGTGTGGTCATGACATGGCATGATTGATATTGATGTATGATGCATTAAAACGGTGAATGGAAGACTGAGCTACACTATATTAGTTAGTCATGACCCGAGGACAACGGAGGTTAGAACAGTTTGTGCATTCTTCTATCCCAGATACCGCAGTTTGTCCCTATGCCACCACTGCCTAGGTACACTATGGGATTTGGTTTTAGCTATATTGTACTGCTATATATGATAGATCTGGTGGTAGCTGGTTGAGATGGCAAGACAACACATTCCTTGCTAATGAAAAACTTTGTAGAGGATAGGTGCATCTATTAGAAGTTAGGTGCATTTATGAATGTGGTCCTTTATTAGAGGATAGGTACACTTATTGCATGGTATTGTAAAGATGGTCTGGTGATGTATTTCATTTTTGTCAATTATCAGGTTGTGTTGTATGGTGTATGTATGGTTTGTCTCATTTGTAGTGGTATCATCATATGGAGAATATAGTAGGTGATGCATGTGTTTATCTCATCATTTCTGGTCGTTTTAAGGTGTTTATAGGTGATGCTTGGTGTCTATAGGTGTTGGTTGACATTTTAAAATGCATGGATTAAGTCAAATATTTATTATATTGACTAGATCTATACTTGTATATAATTGGTTGTAAGTCGGGGTACCTATTTAATTAACATCTAGGGCCGTTTGGCTATCCGATTTGGCAGATGATGGGGTGTTTGCTAAATCATCGTATTCATTCTAATCCTCTTATCAATTTTTCAAGTAATCAGGTTTAGCACAACAGAAATGTGGTGGATCGATTCCCGAGAAAGTAAATTGGATGATATTTATGTCTATAAATGGTATATAGTTTTGTTTAGATTATAGTGATTAGCGATGTATTTATTTGAATTTGTGGATGTATGAACTGGGACCTAGTTGTCTTCATTTTCTCCAAACCTATATTTTTATGGGGTTAATTTTTTCCGATCGCGTCGTTGGATTATTCCATTGTGTTTTTAAAAATCCAGGACGTGACACCGAGAGCTAAATTAAACTGGTAATTTCATACAATCTAATTTGATTTAAATTAATAATTAATTGCTTTGGTATCCAAAAAATTATCAAATCAAACTGCACAATAGTAAATTGAGTAATTTGAATGAGATTAAATATATATGTTAAGTTGTACTTATTAAAAATATTTATGTATATTTTTATAACAAATAAATATTTTAGTTTTTAAGATAAAATATTTAATAAAAAAATATTCAAATAATTTAGTCAGCAATTTAGTTGGTTCAGTTTAAGTTGAAGTAATGATTAGTTTGATTTATTTAAAACATCTTCACCTAAATCAAAGCAATAACCTGAATTAGATTGAATCGGTGTGTTAACTTAGTTGGCAGCTTAATCTAAACATTAATATTATTTTCATATTTAACCTCTTATTCCTAAATTTCATGTAAAGTTTAATTATACTATCCTCACTTATTTATTTAATTTTTTATAAATAATTACTAAATATCAAGTTTATAATTTAAAATTAAATATATAAAAAATATGTTTTAAAACTATTTTATTTGTTAAATTGATTATTTCATATCAAGTCTTACTTATTAAATTAATTATTTATTGACATAAAAAATACATAAAACTTAAATTATTAAGTTTAAAAGAAACATGAAAACTTTCCTCAAAATATTTTTTAAAATTTTTTGGATGCTGACATCCTAATTTTAGTTTGGACGAAGAATGTTTCAATTTGATTAATGTTGTAGTACAATGCAACAACCCTTATAATCAACTTTCTTCCAAAACTTGATACATGCAACCAATTTTATGTGCAAATAAATGTGTTCTTAGTTTAGTTTTATTTAAACAAAAATATTAGAAATTAAATGAAAGCAAACCTCAAGTTCTTGTCATTTGTACACATTGGGACTACAAATTTTTATTGAGTCATTCAACAACTCTACCTCAACAGTTGTATGTGCCATCTAACTATCTTTCATTACTATATAATTAAACTTGATTATAGAAAATAGCCTAATTTGGTATCCCAATTTCCCCAATTCCATTTTTTGCTGCTCCACTTCTTCCCATTTTTGCAAAACACATTTTTCACTTGATATTAGAGCAGGTAACCATGGCAACCATCTCTCATTCTTCTTAGTTGGGAGGAGCAAGTTCCATCAAAGTTGGATATGCATTTGTCCTACATATTTTGGATAATCTTGAAACTTTGTTGGTAACCTCACCAGAGAGAATTATCGAGACCAATATCTATTGCTCTATATGTGAATAATAAATTTGATTTTGTAGATGGATCGATCATTACACCAAAAGATGAAGAATAGAGTTATGATATCCGGAAAAGAGTCGATAGCATGGTGCTATCATGGCTATTGAACTCTATTCATACAAATTCAATCATATATGTGCTACATGATGATACAACTTCTCAATCTAGTCTATTTTGAAAGAACAATTCTCACCTTTAAATGGACCTAGGTTTAATACTTTGGAGCATTCCATTGCTCTTCATTTCTAAAGGAATGATTTCATGGCAAAATACCACATCGTGTTAAAGGGTCTATGGAATAAATTAACATAGTTTACTCTCATATTAGAAATGAAATCCTCTTAATAGATCCACTTATAATACTAGAAAAGACATATTCTTTAATTGTTTAGGATGAAGCACAAATGTCGATTTATGAACCTATAACCATTGAAGTAGCTATAATGAACATGGCAACTAATGAGAAATTCAAGCAATCCACGTCAAAAGAGTAATGTAGCTATTGTCATCTGGGTGAGCACAGTAAAAAACAATGTTACAAGTTAATTATCTATTCATACCACTCTAAAAATCTTAAAAGAAATCAAGGAAAAAATGATCAAGTACATAACACCAAAACAATTCTAGTCAAAATTATAATGTTCAGCCTAATGAGAATCAGAGTGTAGGTTTGCACATGTTGATTAATAATAGTACTTACAATTGTTAAAGCTTTTAAGTTCAACTGGTGTTTGTAACCACCAAGTTAATATGGTAGGTAACATAAAAGCTTCTTATTACTCCATTTGGATTGTCGACTTTGAAGCTTCAGCTCACATTACTTTTGAATTATGTTTTCCTAAAAAATATGTTAAGAGGACACATAATGTTATTCTACAACATAACACCTCTCTTGTCCTGAATGAATCATGTTCTATTTTGTTGACATGAAACTTTAAGTTGGACAGTGTTTTGTATGTTCCTGATTCACATTTCAACTTAAAGTTTAAATTGTTCTATAACATGTCTCTTTGCACATTTGATCATACAATACATAGCAACCAAGATGAAAATTTGGTGGGCCATGAGAGTGGTGGCCTATATTTTTGAAACCCAAATAAAGCATATATATTTTAGTCAATGAGTCACACTTATGTCATCAACAACTAAGGCAACCATCAAATGAAAGGTTTATGAGTCTTATGACAAATTTTGGCATGTAAAGTTGATTTAATTAATTGTCATACATGTCCTCTTGCAAAACAAATTTGATTGTCTTTTCCTTTAGTAGCAATTCTACCTAGATGTCTTTTGAACTCATACATATTAATATATAGGGCCCACATCATGAAGAATCAAGATGTAAAACAATTTATTTTCTAACTATAGTTGATGACACACATTTCAGTTGGGTTTACCTAATGATATTTAAATTTCAAGTAAAATAAAAACTAATGTGTTTCTTTGCATATGTTCAAAGATAATTTTGCAAATTTGTCAAAAGGGTATGAACATGTAATGGCATGGAATTTTTCTCTAACAATGTTTAGAGTTATGTTACTACTAATGAATTTTTGCATAAGCACACATGCATACATCTCACAACAAAATGAATAGTGGAGAGGAAATATTGGCAAATTTTATATGTGGCAAGAAGTATTGGACTCCAAACCAATCTACCAAAATCATTTTGGGAAGATTGTATACTTCCAATGACATATCTCATTATAGGCAACTATCATCTTTTGTCAAAGGTTAAACCACTTTCTTTAAGTTGTTTGAAAATTTGCCAAAGTATAAATGGATGAGAGTTACTTGTGTTAGAAGCTTATATGCTTCAACTAGTCACATCGATAATGATATGTTTAACTTTAGAAGCAAACAATGTGTCCTTGTTGAATATCTAACTCTTCAAAAAGCATATAGACTTTATGAAATTGACACTAAAAAGACTTTTACAAGCAAAAATGCTATATTCTTTGATGATTGTGGATGTTGAAAATAGCTTAAATTCAAAATCTGAATTGGTTGCAACCAATGACTCTTTGAATCCAATTGATGACTTATCACCAATTTTGATAGCTAAGAAGGTTATAGCTAAACCATAAGTGAACAATTCTAGCCATATTAAAAAGTCGACTTAGTATTTAAAGGATTGCATTACATCCTTTAGCATTCACTACCAGCTGACAGTTGAAGCTATTGTCATACAAAAGACTCTTTTATATGAAGTTTACAAACCACATTATAAAGTATTCCTTGCAAACATTACCAACTATGTGAAACCATATTCTTACTCAATTGTTTGTCAATTTCTTGAATGGAGACAAGTCATGTCTAAAGAATTGGAAGTTTTCTGTGAGGACAAGACTTGGACTATAACTTCTCTTCCAACATACAATTCAACTATAAGTTGCTAATGGGTATATAAAGCTAAAATTTAACCCGAATGGGTCAATTTATGGATACGAGGCTATACTCATAACAAAGGAATATTCATAAATTGAAAGTTTTCATTATAATGATACCTTTGCTCTCATTGCAAGATTAACTATAGTCTAACTATTATTATCCTTAGTAACCATTAAAGATAAAAAATTTCATCAATTTGATACGAAGAATACATTTTTACATAAAGATTTAAATGAAGAACTTTACATGAAGATACTAATAGAAATGTATATCTTATAAGCCAATTATATACGATATGATTTAAAATTTCTAGAAATATCTCATTAAATTAATTAGGCAAATCTTCATTACTAGCTCTTATTAGATGCATGCATCATAATGAAGTCCTTGATCATATGCAATGATGATTGAATCATGATGAGATCATGATAATGAGATCGATCATCTTGAGGTATGTGACCTAAATATTTCTAGTCATAGGATCCTTAAGATGGGACATCAATGATCTGAATAGACTAGTATGTGTGATGTCTTCTCATGTGATGAGGATGACTGATCTCATTGGTCATTAATGTGGAGGTACTAAGATATACATACAAGTACTCATTAGTCAAATGAATTTACTAAAGTAACCAAATTAGAAACTCTGAATGGTGTCTTACCGTACTATCAATTAGAGTTTTCTATCATCACGGTTGTATGGTTGAACCTTTAAGTTGCCAAAAATGTTTTTTTGGGCAAAACTTGTGTATAATGGAGCAATGGATTAGGTACAGGGAAAACTTAATAGAGGCAATTGAGCAGACAATAAGGAATCATCTATTCTTGGTAAGTGAGAGAGAATGTCTTATGGGGTAGTACTCTGAGATAGTACTCTAAATCCTTGGCAAGGTAAAGAGGATAAATGTAAAGAGAGTTTTCCAATTAATTTGATTCCTAATATAGGATTCTATAGAGTCGATATACTAATGATTTGATAGCCAATGCCGTACCCTTTCTGACCAGGACATTAAATGGGTGAGCTTTTATATCTATGCGGTGACCAGTGATGGAAAGTTTCAATAGAGATAAGATTATTTCCATAGCCTTTTGGGAACATGAGATATGGCTTGTACCTTTCATGATTAGTAGGTCGATTAATCTGTTATTAGATAATAGATTAATTAGAGAATTGTTATATTTTATTTAGGTCTCAACCAAATATATTATTGGACTTAGTGGGTCACACACATAAAGATTTATCAATAAGTACATAGGTAAGGGAGTAATTTATAAAAATTTTGAGTTTTTATAAAAAATTCTAAATTTTCTATAACTACTAATGATTTCAGCAAAACCCTATCAAGCCAAGGGTGAAAACACGTCCTCAACCTTCTCCCTACCTCATTCTCTCTCAAGAAGGCGTCCATGAGTGATGGAGCTCCATTTGGAAAGAGTTCTCGAGGCCAGCACGAAAGGAGACCTATTGTGAATGAAGTTCATGTGGTTACCACTAGTGATAGGCATTTGAACAGTTTGAAGAGCTTAAAAAGTTCTTCTTCTTTTTCTCTATGGGATTATATGAATCCCTATTAGGTATATTCGAAATTGTTTTGACCTGTTTTTGATTTTCATCATTCGATTCCAATTGAACAAGTTTAATATGAACCTATAGGAATCGTCACTTCCGTTGTACCAAATTTTGTAAGATGATTCCTTACATTTACCACTTGGTTATCTATTTAGGGAGATAATCGGGTTTATAAGCTACAAAAGTTTTATGTAGATTGAAACATGCATCAAGAGCTTGGTTTTAGAGGCTAACATATGTGATTTTAAAGACTAGATACAATCACAATTTGATCATTCTCTATTTACCATCTTTGAAGGTAGCTCATTCATAACCATACTTGTATATATGATTGATGGTCATGTAGCTGGAAATTATCCAGTTAGAATCGAGCAACTAAAGCAAATTATCCAGTTACAAAAGTTTTATGTAGATTGAAACATGCATCAAGAGCTTGGTTTTAGAGGCTAACATATGTGATTTTAAAGACTAGATACAATCACAATTTGATCATTCTCTATTTACCATCTTTGAAGGTAGCTCATTCATAACCATACTTGTATATATGATTGATGGTCATGTAGCTGGAAATTATCCAGTTAGAATCGAGCAACTAAAGCAAATTATCCAGTTACAAAAGTTTTATGTAGATTGAAACATGCATCAAGAGCTTGGTTTTAGAGGCTAACATATGTGATTTTAAAGACTAGATACAATCACAATTTGATCATTCTCTATTTACCATCTTTGAAGGTAGCTCATTCATAACCATACTTGTATATATGATTGATGGTCATGTAGCTGGAAATTATCCAGCTAGAATCGAGCAACTAAAGCAAATTATGATTGATCAATTTCAAATTAAACATCTAGGAGCACCAAGATATTTCTTTGGATTAAAGATTGCCCAATAATCCTCAAGAATTTTCTTAAACCAAAGAAAATATGTGATGGATATTGAAAGAAACCAAAGTGATAGTTAGTGAACCAATTGCAACTACTCTTGAACGAAGCATCATTAACAATCCTTGAATCATACATCACCTATGTAGTGAATTTATTGCATCAGTTTATGCAAGAATCTTGTGACATACATTAAAAGGCTGCTCTCAAAGTTGTTAGATATTTAAAGGACACTACAAGAAGCGTGTCATTTTTATTGGATCAATGCCTATTTCATAAAAAATATAAAATAAAATATTGTTTCTAGATCCACAGTCGAGATTGAATACAAAGCATTGGCCATTGTTGCATGTGAGGCACAATGGATTTTGCATACACTTAAATATTTTTGAATGAATCTAAGAATAGCACATATTATATTGTGACAATGAGGCTACACTTCACATATTCGCTAATCTGGTATTCCATAAGCAAACCAAACAAATATAAATTGATTGTCACATAGTTAGAGAGAAGATGCAATCGGGTATTATTCAAATACAATACATTGTTTCAAAGAAATAACAAGTTGATGTTTTTTATGAAGACATTGAAGAAAAGAAGATTTTACATTTACAAAGCAAGCTGCTTCACAATTTGTTTGCACAAGCTCAAGAGAAAGTGTTATGCATACACATTGGGGAGCGAGCTTATACTTTGTCATCCACATATGTTGTCCATATGCTCCAATGTCCACCTCAGCAATTATATAAGTCATGCAAACGTCTTTCATTACTATATAAATGAAATTGATTCCATAGAAGAGCTTAATTCAATCTCTTAATTTGTCTAATTCCACTTTCTGCTTTGTCGCTTCTTTTTGCTTCTGCAGAACACACTTTTCACTTGAATAGCTTAGGCTAGTGGGGTCTTTGGTTATGTTTTTAAATAGCTTTTTATCTTAATTTAAAAACAAATATCAATAACTAGTGTTTCATGTTTAAAATGAGCTTTTTAAGTTTTAGAAGTATATGCTTATCTGTTTTTAATCTCTTTTGAAATAAAAACAAGGTTAGATCTCTTTTTTTCTGGGACACAAGTCATGCGTTGAAGACTGTTATCAAATCTCAGTGGCATCATCACAACATGGAATGAATGGGGAGTACCACCATATATGAAAAGAATTTTATTTTTTTTCAATAGACGGTTATACGGGTTTTTCTTTTGTGCATAGAGAACATTTCAATTTCTTTTATCACCCTCCTATGATCATTTTGTCAAGGTAAGGACCTTGCCCATGTGTGATAGCCCATGCTCCAAACAAGAGTAGAAAGTTTGCATTATTTACATAAAGATATTTTACTTTTTTTTGGTGTCGAGCCATCCTTTACAATCTTGAACAGACCATCATTTTATATATAATTTAATATAAATCTTAAATTTTAAAAATTAGCTGAACAACAATATATAATTTTTAAAAATTATAGCACTTTTGCCAAACATGTGAGTCTTTGTTTATTTGTAATTTTAAAATTAAAATTAAAATGTTACATGGTCTTTAATTCAAAAATAATATTATCTAAAATAAAAATAACAACCAAACACCCTTTAAAGTGTCATATGCTCCAGACTCTAAGGAAAGCGGTGAAACCATAAACATAATCAATTGAATAGGTAAAGATAACATGTATTTTTCCCAATTGAAGAAAGAATATGCTTATACATGATTAAGATAATATCTATTTATAAGGTGCTGGTTAGGTGATGAAATAAGTTCCTCTATAAAAATAAAAAACATTTTACAATCATGACAAAATTATAATGTTATAAAGATATCATCAATTATGTTTTAATATAACTTTTCAAAAATATATATACTAATTTATTTTCATCCACATAACTAATTAATTTTTTGTTTTTTGTGTAGGTAAATTAAGTCGCAGTTTTAATTGCCACATGCTAAAATGGTCGTGCTACGGCATGCAAATGGATGTTTAGTGCTGGCCCATGAATTCACTATAATTTTGTCTATAACATTTGAAAAAAAGGGAAAAAAAATCAACTATACTGCCCCTTCATGCCTTGTCGGCCCCTCTGTCATGACCCATAGTTTTACTTGCACAATGAAATATAATTTGGCGATGTAACTGAAGAAATAACCCCTAAAATATATCAGTTTGGAGCAAGACAAGATAAATATCAATTTTTAAATTTATAATTCTAATAATTCTATTCAAAAAAATCACTATGAAGTTGCAATCTAAACAATTTAAATACCAATATTGAATAAGTAATCAACTAGCTCCTCAAATTCTACACTACCACTATGTTTCTACTGCGTAAAACTTGTAATCCTGAAATATATTAAAGATTAGAAGTGATGAGTCACACTTGACTCAGTAAGATTTACACCCGAACTACCATACTATATTAGTTTAGACATACTGCTATTAAGGATAATAAACTTAAAAATTCAAATTGTAATACATAGGCATTACACTAATTCTTTAGCTTCAATTAAATTAAATAAGGTGCTTTTCAACTATCCAGAAGACCATTATTATTCTATATTCAAGTATCCTAATATAATATGATCATCTAACTTGATTGGACATGCATGCACCACATAGACCTAACATAAAATAAAAGACACATCTAGACTACTAGTATACATGCCATTATGCACAACTAAACAATTTGTCTGAGTAAAATATTTGCTCTATTTGGACATTAAAGTTATGTCACAGAACTCACACCAAATCTACCATATATAGAAGTAACATATAGTAAGCTAAATCCCATAGTACACCTAGGCAGGGGTGTACTTAGGATAAACCATGGTATCTGATATCAATGGATGCTCTAAACTGTTCTAATTCATCTGTTGCCCACAGGTAATGAACTATAGTCTGATGAAGTAAAATTTCATTATAGAACCACAGTCGGGCAAGAACTCAGCGCGCAATCATGGTAGCTGACGTGCAAGATGAAGTAGATGAAGGGGCACGGTGAGTAGAGTTAGTAGTGGGGGCCAAAGGTGGTTGGAATGGGGCTATCAATGTGCACGAGAAGACTTGGTCATGCAGCTACAAAGGCAGTCAATGGCTAGGGATGTGACTGGGTGAGGAGGAAGTGGGGTGGTGCATTGGTGGGGCTTGAGTGCACGACTATGCACTGCAGCGGCTGCCAACTAGTGTAGGGCATGTGGTCAAGGCGGCAGAAGGGGATGATGATGTCTGGCGGGGAGCCAACCGCGTGCAAACACGTGGAAAGGAGAAGGCTTCCAATGTAGGCGACAGGGGGAAAAAGGAGGGTGGCTGGTGCGTTTAGAGAGAAAAAAATGATGGAGCAACGAGGACAGAGATTAGGGTAGAAAGGAAGAAAATCACGGTGAAAGAGAGATATATATATAGTTTAATAGGATTGGTAACTAAAGATAAATATTATTATATTAGGATTCTAGCTAATGTGAGAAGAAGGAAAAAATATTTAATTAATTAACTAAAATAAATATATTAATCTACTTTATTATAATATTTAAAAATCTTAAATATTACACCTTAGACCCCTCCAAATGGATTCTTTTTTTCTCTTACTATTTTCCCCTCCGCCTCACCCTGCTCCCTCATTGGTCACGTGAGAAGTCCCCCGACATTGTGCCATCGCATCATCATCTCACCATTGTTGTTGCCCCACCTCAACCCTCCTCTATTTCTGCTGGAAGCCACCTCTATGGGGAGTTTTCTCATTGCCACCACCTATCTCCATCCTCCTTGGTTTCCGCCATCATCATTCCCTCTGGTCGCCACCACCATTCGTTGTTGTTTTCCTATCATCGTCGGCAGCTATGGACTCATCCAGCACAACACTAGTGTCGACTCCGAAAATGAGTTTGTCGTCTTATGGATTGGCACCTCAAGAAAGGGGATGAGAGAGAAGGAATAAAACACAGAAAACACTCACACCTCGGTCTCACACTCACATTGATCCCCTAACTTTCATCTCCTGGCGTCGCTCGAGCACCGGAGATGGTTTGGATCATGTGGGAGGAGAGTGAATAATAAATGACTTAAAACATGAGAAGATTGAGGATGTGGTCACCAAGAGCCACGGGCTCTACTTTATGCAATTGAAACAAGGGATGAAGTTGACCATGTGTACCTTAGCGCGGGAAAGAGTGTGTGCGGGTTCAACATTCTCCTTCTTCGGCCGACCGATGAAGAAGAGTCCTCAACCGATGCTAGCTTGATATAGCTGTGCAACTAGTAAACAAAAAAGACAAGAAAGCAAATGAAATAAATATTAGAACTGAGTGAAGTGTAGTAATTGTAAAAATAATAACATAAAATGACAATTGGAAATAAACTCACTAGATTCGGGATTAGCCCTAACCTTTTTTTTGATTTTTTTGTGATATAAGAAATGATGCAAAAATTAAATAAAAATGATGTATAAATGATGCTAGATGAATGACGAAGATGTAAAACTTGAATGGCTCAAATCGGAGCTAAAACGGGTGAGATATCACCGATCTAGCTAGACAACACACTAGTGTGAACGCGCCCTTGACTAGAGGGTGCAGTGGGCGCGCCCTAGGGTTGAGGGCACAGTGGGCAGGGGTGAGCATTAAATGGTTCAAATCGATAAACCAAACCGAATCGGCCTGTTTGGTTCGGTTCGGTTTAGTTTGAACCATGTTCGGTTTGGTTCGGTTTGGAAGTCTTCTAAACTGGTTTAAACCAAATCAAACCGTTTAAATCGATTTAATTAAAAAATTATATAAAAACTATTATAATATTACTAAAAATAAAAATTTTATAAATTTTATAATAAAATAATATTTATTTTGATTATTTTTAACTTAAAACCATTATATATATGTAAAAAATAATTAATTAAAATATTTTTATATATTTTCAGTTTAAACCAAACCAAATCGAACCAAACAGAATTGAAATCGGTTTGGTTTGGTTCACTTTGAGGGGTTGAATTGATTTGCTTTGGTTTGGAAAAAAACGGCCCAAACCGGACCAAACCGAACTGTGCTCACCCCTAGTGGTGGGCGTGCCCTAGGACCGGGGGCGCGGTGACACTATCTTGCGCGACTTTGATGCAAAGCTCGCCATAGGCAGTACCGATGTCAGAATTGAGTGCCATTTGTTGAAATGGACAGATAACTTAGAGATAAAGAGTTTGTGTTTACAACTTCTCCTCAATATGTCCGTACAACCCTGTAGAAATTATAGAAGTGGAAAGAAATTGGAAATAATACCAGATTGCGTGACTTTGTTGAAGTGATCACCACAGACAATCTGAAAATTAGAATGAACTCTTGTTTGTTTCAAAATAAATAATACTTGTAAAGGATTATTTAAGATGAAGACTCTTTTAATTGAATATTATGATAAATAATCTGAATTTACCTGATAAGCTGGATCTTGGACAGTGAAATTATGGAACTCCCAGCGCAACATCGATGTAGGATGTGCTATGGGTACCACAAATATCGGAATTGAATAATTCTTGTTGAAAATAAAAAAATGACTCACTAGGGAACAATTTATATGAAGGATGTATGGGCTTAATTTTTAATTAAATGTAGTGAATTTGATTGATAAAACGATGACCATGAAGAGGAGACTTCGAATCTGTTTATTCAGTGTCGGTGTAGAAGCCGTCACAAGCTGAGGGAATGTCAGAATCGATCTCCATTTTATTGGAGATGAAAGATAGCTCGATGTAGAACACTTCTTCTGAAGAAATCTTGGCCGAAAAATGATCAGAAAGATCTGAAAAAGCCGATGATCAGTAGTGCAGCATGTCAGAACATAGACCGGCTTCTTTTAACTTCAGGATGATCTCCGGACACCGGGACGAAAAGAGAATGATTCAGGGAGGTTGAGACGAGCCTAGGGTGGCTGGAAGATGAGGAGAAGAAGCCTAGATCGTACCCCAATGGCCAAAATTTATAGAGGATCAAAACTGGTGCAAAACATAGAAACTGACCGACCGTGCCCCCGGTTCAGGGGCGTGGTGAGTGCACCCCCACTTTGGGGGCACGTTCGGTGCGCCATTGCTAAAAATCTTCAAAACTTTCTAGAAAATTGTTAAAAATAGGAGTTGACAAAATGAATGCGCCTCCGACTCGAGGGCGCGATCAAAATAAGCATTTTAAAAGGAGGAAACTTCCCAAAAATCGGTATAGAAAGCCCAAATCAGGGTAATTTCTAGTTTCCAGAACTGAACAAACCCTCAGACTTGGGGCACGCAGGTTGTGCCCTCACTGTGAGGGTGTTGTGAGGGGATGCGGTACACTCTCTCTCCTGTGCACGTGCGTTCCGCGAGCCATAACTTGCAAACGGGACATCCAATTTAACTCCCATTTGTTGCGTTGGAAAGAGGGCTCTCAACCGCAGCTCCTCAAGTCAGTAAACCAGATGGCACGCATCTCGAGACTTATGTACAGGGCTGTAACTTCTGGTTTATCCTCCCGTTGGCGCTGAAGGCCTGGTTGGTGATCTGAAACTCGAAAAAGTGACGACAACACGAAAAACTTCGGAATGACTCAAAAAGTCAGTGGCAACCCATACAACTCGGGTTGATGATCGGAAACGACCGGAAGAACCTGAACAACTTGGTAAGGTGCTCGGAAGAGCTGGGATGGACCAGAATACTCGGAATGACTGGAAAAGCTGGCGGCAACCAGTATAACATGGGTTGGCAACCGAAAACGACGAGAGGATCCGAAAAACTCGAAAAGATACCCGAAAGAGCCAGGGATGACCCAAAATACTCGGTATGACCGAAAAAGCTAGTGGCAACCCGTATAACTCGAGTTAACGACCAAAAACGACGGGAGGATACTGGGAAACTCGGAGAGATGTTCGGAAAAGCCAGGGATGACCCGAAATACTTGGAATGATTGAAAAAGCCATTGACAATCTGTACAACTTGTGTTGATGACCGAAAATGATGGGACAAATCCGGTATGCTCTATGCCACCCATTATTGATCGAAATGACCTAATGGCAACCGAGAAACCATAACAGTAAGCAAAAAATGCATGATGACTCGATGAAAGGACACGACACAACAGTACTCGCTCGGCACACCCGGATTCGACCAGAGATCAATAATTCATCTTCAGATTTCCAGAAAGCTCCTTGACTTGTCCAAAAGAATGATTCAACTTGATTTTAATGGCCTAAAAGAGATGTTCCCAATGGAATAAGGATTTAAACTCCGAATAAGCCCAAATTGGCGTGTCTACAACTGGCGTGAGCCTAGTCTGGCTCCCTAGCCTCGCACCCAGCTACCCCTAGTCCAGCTCAGTTGTGCTGCCTAGTTCAGCCCGGTTCAGCATCGATTCAGTAATTTCAATTTTCTTGATTTAATAATTAAAAAAATAAAAATCATAAAAATAGAATAAAAATTCAAAACTTTTGGAAAAATCTCAAACGGCTCTAGGTAGGTTTCCCAAACTTGTCTAATTATTTGGACCAATAATTTTATTAAATTGCATGAAATTGTTTAATGACTCTAGATTGGCTTAATTAAGGTCTTTAGACTTGTAATTATTTTACGTTCAAAATTTTTGAAACCATAATGTTGAAAATAATAATTTTTACATCCTGGAACTTGTTTAGCATGTGTCTACCTTGGGTGAATCCATTTTTCATGAATTTTAGATTTATGATTGTTATTTATATGTATATGTTCTAATTTGGACCTAGCTTTGAGAATTAATTGTGTTTGAGCATGAAAATAATAATAGCTCACAAAAATACACTTAGTGAAACTTTTTTAGGTCAAATTGTGGTTGAGCAAATCAAAACTTTAATTGTGTAGTTTATGCCAAGCATGATTTAGGTTAATTGTTTTGTATATGTATTTTAACAATGTCTAGTTTGGATTGTTATTGCATGTGTATATGTTTAATTTGGTTTCAGATCATGAGTTATACTATGCATGGTTTAGTTATGTCAATTTGGCCATGGTAAGCATGAGTTTTCAGTTAAAACATGCCAAATTAAGTTGGTTTGCCATATGTCTTGTCTACTTTGTTATGAATGTTATGTCTTGCATGAAGAGCTTTGAAATTATATGGTAATGTTGTGTATGCATGATATGAAAGGATATGATGAACTTTTGCTATAACATGCTATAATGGCTTCACCAACCTATGTTAGTTAATTGCACATGGGTAATAAGTAACTTAGATGAATTTGACCCTCCCACAAATCCCGGATTACCTCAGTTTACCCTAAGTGCCACCCTACCTAGGTGCACTATATGTTTAGCTTAGTATATGTTACTTCTATATATGTTAATGCTGATGAAAACAATTTGTACATATGATGTGTGAAAAGCAAGAAGGCAAATTTCTTGTTGTATTATTTATGTTTAAAGGAAATGAAATATGCTTGTTGTTATGTCATGTAAGTCATGAAATATACATGTTGATATGTCATTAGGTGTGTTAGTTCCATGTTATGTTAAAAAAATAAAATTTGTCCATTTGTGTTATAGTCATATTATGTCATGTTTTAAGGTCATACAAGACATTTGTCTAGTTTGTGGGGTTTGTAATGCATTGAACTAGAAGAGTGTAATTTTGACATAACTTTTTCATTAAAGATAAACCTTACTTGGTTATGGGTTGTGAGGTTAACATTAGAAGACATGGGCATATTTTTATGTTACTTCTCAAGCTAGATATGTTATGTATCATCACTTGTTTATACTAATTATCCGATTGATGAGAAAGGATTTAAATCTTACTGAGTCATTGGTGGCTCACCCATTTGTCATTATAAATTTTTTAATAGAGTTTGAAAAACTAGGAGTTTGAAGTTGATGCTCAAGTGGAACAAGAGGAATTAAAGTCATTTGCACTTTGAGATGGCTACTGTAATTTGTGTTACTTTGTTTTTAAATAAAAATGTGTTAGACTTAATAGTATAGTCCTTTTCCCTCAATTTTTGTGGAACTTATAATAAGAATTGCTTAAGTTTGAATTTGAAAATTCATGAATCAGTTAAATTTTAATTGAGGTTTTATAATATGTTTGTTGAGTTATAGAATTCAAGTTATAGATTTCATCCTATTGTCATGAGGTTTTATAGTATGTTTTGTTGAGTTATAGAATTCAAATGATAGATTTCATCCTATTGTCATGACGTTGAAATTTCTAATTTATGATTATGTTATTTAGTTTTTAGGTCATGACACTGTTCCTCTGTCGCATTGGATTGGCCACAGGAAGGAATTACTAAAATAAACAAATATAAAATTTTGATTTTTTGTTTTAGTTTAATACAATTAATAATTTTTATTTTTTTATAAAGACGGATAGAAACCAAAATCAAAATCAATTAATTATTTATATATTTTCCTGATTCAAATAAATATTAATAGTAAATAATAAATATATATTTAAAAGTTAATACTAAAATAGATAAAATAAATAAACTGAAAAACATGGCATATAAATGATTAAATTAAAAAAATTAAAGGCATTTAGGTCAATTTTTAGTAGTTAGATAAGGTTTATCAACTTATTTTAAATAAAAATTAATATATAGTTAATAATTCAAATTTATGATTATATGATTCAAATAAAAAATAAAATTTAATCAAAATACCTCCACTTTTTTAAAATTGAAATACAAACATACAATTTTGCTACCAGAATTTCGAGGGACTTGATCTTCTATTTGCTTAAAAGCCCTCATTTATTGCAAGAAGATGAATTTATGTGGTGGTAGAATGCAATCACAAGAAAAACTTACCGGACGAGGCGCACCGTTCGGTGCGGTCCAGACTCGGCAATACCGCGGTGGTCCCCGCGACGGCTCGACCTTCCCCCCAAAAATAAATAAACCTGTGCTGCGCAGTGGAAAGCTGGTCAGTGGAAAATAACACCATATGCCCCCGCTTGCTGCCCCTCTCAGGAGATCACAGCCCGGAAGGAGGTGGGTGGAGGCCAGGAAGAAACTCGTTTCTTCTCTTTTGTTTGCTCATTTTTGGCACGTCGAGGAGTTTGAGAAGATCTTGGCTCGGTGAGCTTCTCATTTTCATTTGCTCTAGTGCGGCAGCTCGCTCTTGCTCGGTGCTTTTTGCTGCTCTCTGCTGGTGCCGGACAAAATGCCGAGCTGCGGGCGACCTTACTACCTGCTGCTGCTGCTCGCTCTCGTACTTCTTCTTTTCCAGTGCTCGGTTCCTATCTCCTCAGCCCAGACGGCCTCACAGTGGCAAACGTTGGACGGTAATTTCTCCCTCCAAGCCCAGACGGCCTCACAGTCCCTCGCTTGTTTCTGCTCCCGTTCTTGTTTAAGCTGTTGTATGGGTTTTTGGTGGTTGTGGTGTTGGTTTGACGGCGGGGAGGTCAGATCTCGCGATGCAAAAGTGGAGTTCTATGTCATCCGCCGTTTACATGGATGGTGGACAGACGTGGTTGCTAATTTTATTGTATTTTATAGCTGATTTGGTGGATTGGCTTTCATATGATCAGGTGCCGGGACTTTGAGGTAGTGATTTTAGAAAAGTGCCCTTCGTTAGCTGTTCAGTGCAGTTTCCCCGCTCAGGAAACTAGCGGTGTCATGTAATATTGAATCAATTGCTCCAGTGGACCAAAGGATTACTTTTGACGTTCTGGGCCTGTGGTTTGGCTGGAAAACAGTTTTAATTCTGTGTGTTGATAGTAAGGCACTCCTAGGTTAATGGAGTGGTAAATGTAGTTCTTGATGTGGATGTTGTTCTGCAGGGTATCCTTCAGTCAAGAAATGGAAGGAACAGTGTCTAAACCATGTTCTGTATGTATGAGATTATAGTGTCCATTGCATACATTCTATAGCTAATTTTATAATTACAATTCTTATCTTTCTTGCAGAGTCTATAATGCAAATGTGTAATACTGCAGTATAAGAACATGTTAAGATATTAAATATGTGGACTACCAACAATTCTGACTAGGTGACTAGCCACATTTTGGAGGTTGAGTGGAAAAAAACTCTCAAATTTGTGTGCTTGGTTATTAGTTGAGAGTAAGCTTAACATACAACCTTATGGATAAGGCTACCACTGAACATGGTTGTTGTATTAGTCAGCTCATTTGGTCATGACATAATGCCATTAATAATCTGAGAAGTTCTTCATTTCTTGCCAAATTGCATGGCAATCTAGTTTGAGGCCTAAATTTGTCATTTGAAAGAAAAGACCAAAACATTGTTCTATTCCTTTGTTGACTAGAGCTTACACACTCTTTCTCTTTCTCTCTATATACATACACAAGTGCGCCTGCTTTCAGAACAATTTTCTTTTGTACACGAACCTTTTCTGATACTACTCTATCTCCCCAACAATTGTAGTAGAACATTAACAATGGACTAGATCATTGTCCTAGATGCACCTGAATGGAAGAGTTGCTTATTCCACGCTTTAAAAGAAATATCTGCTATATTTTGCAGAAAATAGGAAGATCTCTTTGATGTGATTTTGCATAGAGTTATAGAATGATCTATTCTTCATTCTTTTGTTGCACCTGAACTATGTCTGCAATGTTTTTGTTTTCTTAACATAAAGTTGTTTACAAGGTTCATCCTTGTGGCCATCTCATTTTCTTGCTTTACTTGTTTGAGCCTGTTATTATTAGACAATGTTATTTGTACATGCTTTTCCTGTTGAAATATGTAGTACTGACCCCCCTTCCAAGAAAACGAATTATAGAAACATAAGAGTTGTAAATTATGAACCTGACTTGATGGATCCTTCCATTTAATGACATGTATGGCAAGGTCCAGTTTTGGAAAAGTAGGAATGAAACAGTGAACTATGAACTAGAGAACAACCCTAGTTGTCACCAATCCTGAATTGCTTGGTTGATGTATGAGTAGCCTATTTTCAAGGTTATCCCTGCTACATTAGTCAATTCTATTCTGCTGTGGAATTTAACCAGGATCTTTGGTCAGAAAATAGAATGAGATACTTTATAGTCTTTCACATAACGTCCTGGTCCGTTCTAGTCAGAATTTTATTGCATCACTTGGTCAATTCTGGATAATTTTCACGGTTAGCACATTTCATAATTCATTTTTTATAAAATTGTTTGTGATTTTGGGAGTTTTCTTTCTTTAGATGCTTCTAAGTAATATATATCCTCTGTGCACTGTATATTGAAGAAAGGTACATGACAGGACACAAAAATCATCTAGAATTCAACACATCCTGTTGCAATAACATAAGCAAGTAGTCAATGACAAAACAGATGCATAATCTTGTTCTGAGAGATATTTCTTCTCTATGTGAATATAAATGCAAATTTGCTATGAGAAAACTATGTTCCATATGTTAATGTAAGTGCAAAATCTTGTCCTGATAGATATGTATGACATGGTGACTTTGTTTTATTGAATCTAAATTCTATTTTCAAGTGGTCTTTGCTATTTTGCTTTCAGTATAAGAAAAATCCAAATTTCAAAATATAGCACTTGATGCAAAAGAAAAAAAGGAAGTTAGATATGTGGTATACCAGCGTTCCTCAAGTACCTTTTTTCTCAAATTTATTAGAAGCTAAAGGGCTTGTCATGTTAACTTTCTCTAATAATTTCTTTCAATCATATGTTATTAAGATTTTTTAGTTGATAGAGTATTTGAAATCATTTTTTTTCGAATAACTTTGTTTAATTGGTTGTTTTGGGGAATATTCTGAATTGGTGTTTCGTGTATGGTAGGCAATGCACCACTTGTAATTGCAAAAGGTGGTCATTCAGGATTGTTTCCTGATTCCAGTCAAATTGCATATGCTGCTACTCTACAAAATAGTCTTCCAGATACAGTGTTGTGGTGTAATCTGCAGTTGTCAAAGGATGGCGGTGGTATCTGTCTCCCAGACATCCTGATGAACAATTACACTAACATTGAAATGATTTATCCTAATACCTCCAGGACTTATGTCGTCAATGGTGTCCCTTTGTCGGGATATTTTCCTCTGGATTTCTACTTGGACAATTTTACTCAAGTTGCTTGTAAGTTTGATTCTTCATTTGAAAGTTTCCTTTAATTGAGTATACAATGACGATGAACATGCGTTATAAAATAGATTTGTTTCTCATTTTTCTTCCCTCATTTGGTTTTCCCTTAAACAAAATGGCATTGTTTTTTTTTTCAATGGCCTATGTCATCAAAGTGATGGAGTCTCCTTCCTTCCATATGCTTAAACTACATAAGATAACTAAGAAAAACAACATGAGATGATACACACATGCTTTATTAACTTTGATTGCATACTCGAAGAGATACATGCACTAAGGATAAGTTTTCAATTTTGGTTACCACCATGTAGACTGAAAGAGAAGGAAGTATCTTGGGACTGTACTTGTTTCATGCTCTGTGAAACCTCAAAATTTATAAATATAAGAATATATGTTGTATGGCATGGTTTGAAAATTCATTTGACTTCCGTTTATTCAGGAAATGAACTTTTCATTATCTTATCTTTAGCTACTATGAAAGTATATGATATTTCCTAGAAAATATTAGCCAAAATATGTGGTATGTATATAAAATATATATGTCGAGGTTAGGGTTCATGAAATTTGTCTTTGGACCTCTCTCCGTTGGAATGTGCAAATTTCTGACGTTAATTACATCGAGATTCTCGAACACCCTTGATTAATTGTCGTAGCAACTCATATAAAAGGAAATATTCATCCACAAAAACACAAACACATCATCATGTGGGGAGGCTTAAACATAGTCACAATCCCATCATACCATGCCATTTCATACATCTTATTTGAGAATATCCCGTCTCGTACGTAGACATGGACTTTCCACTTAAACCATAGAGTTTAGGTCTATAATTGACCTCACTCTAGATGAAGTGGGAATTTTCCTAATGGATTTAGAGTATGTACTCTTCCCACTTTGGGATGGATCGATGACACCAAGTGCATGTTCGGAGCCCCATCCAAACATTTCGAGACGTACCCGATAATACTTGTTCAAGTATCATGAATATTACCTAAATATAGGCTCATATTATGTATCTTAAATATTTTTTTGTGTCAAAATATTTAAGATTTTTCATTTTTGTGTCATTTTGGCCACATTTGGCCTTGTCATCATGTCATCGTCATATCTTGGTCCAGGTGACCAAGTCTTCATTATCTTCTAGACCCGGTTGGTCTTGTCTTCATATCTTCATCTTCACAGTATCTTTGACTTCATTGAGGCTACCCGGGGTGGCCCTTAGTCCATCGTATAGGTTCTAAGGGGGGCGGACATCTCCTTATCTTTTGGCTGCAGCCCATCTTCATTCCCCATATTATATGGGGTTGATATAAATTCTGAATATATGACCTGTTATGGGGTTGGTATGGGTTGGGAAAGATGACCTGATATGGGGTCAATATAGGCTAGATATATGACCGGCTATGGGGTTGATATACAGCTAAAAACAGTGACCTGTATATAGGTCGATAGAGACTGAATATGTGACCGGTTATAATTTCAATATATGGCTGAAAGTGACCTGTATATGGGTCGAACAGGGGGTTGGTATATGGTTCGTATATGGGGTGATGAGGGGGTAGGTATATGACCTGTGTATGGGGGTTGAATAGGGGACTGGTACATGGACTATATATGGGGTCGATAGGGGGTTGCTAGGTGGCAACCGTTGAGGTGTCAACTGTTGAGGTGTCCTGCTTCCATTCAGAAACCCAACTTATATTAATCCATGGCCGCTGCAAAATCTTACCCTTTGATCACCCCTGTTCTTGCCTGTATAGACTTTCATTAGTTGAGAGTAGTCTGACAGTGTCTTTATTTTTCTCTATGTGGGGTGATATTTTTCCTTAGTAGGGTGAATTTATAAGTTCTTCCACTGTGGATAGGATCAAAGAAACCGGGATTTATGCCCGGAGTCCTTGTCCAGATCAGGCGCATTGGGTCATGCCCAATGCTATTTATCAAAATGCCATTGATGTGCCTAAGTATAGGCATATGTCTTCACGTTGATTTTCTTGATCCTTCAGGCTTCATCATCTTCAAGTTGATTGGGCTATATGTTGCCTTCTATCTCCTCATCACAACTCCATCTTGATTGGTATACTTAGCTAACTGAAATTTTCAAGGCCCGGATGGCCTTTTCTTCTTAAGCTTCACACTCTTTCTTCATATAATTTCTTTGCTTCATGAAGGCTACCCGGGGAAGCTCTTAGACCATCATGTGATTTCTAAGAGGACCAGGTATAACCTTTCTTCATTGCCACCTTGAGGAGCCTATGGTGCTTCACATCGGGGCTGTACATGAGTTGGATAGAGAGGCTGTGTGACCTGTATATGGGTCAATATAGGTTGGATATGACCTATTTATGGGCTGATGGAAAGGCTATATGTGGCCTGATAAGTGGTCGATAGGGGGACTGGTATATGATGGCCTCCTATGGGGTCAGGTAGGCCATATACATGGACCAAGGGGGGACTGCTTCTGTGGGAAAAATAATCATCGAACATAGCCATATGATAGGCCGCCAGCATGCGGGCATCCGTGAGACAACAACATCTTCTTCCTTGACAGTAGCATGGGCACCAAGGGGAAGGTAGCATCGGTATCACCAGGGCACCATCCTCCACCATGCACGATAGCAAGTGGTTGGAGGAGTTGGAACGTGAAGGTTTTCTTCCAACTTCAATACATGGTAGCAGGGGGAATCTGCAGCCTGCAGGAGGAGGACATGAAGATGATTTCCATCGTAGGCCTTCTTCTCAACAATATCCAAAGAGGAGGGTGTCGCTAGATCTTCCTCTTCCATCTCCTGTTAGCACAACATAAGGGGGAACATCAATAGAAGCAGGATCGTGGCATATGCTGCAGTAGCAGGTGGGGTTCCAGATCTTCATCGGCCTCTCCATCAGCAGCAGCAGCAGGAGCAGCGTACAGCAACCACCGTGGCATCATCGTGGCATCATTTGCATGGGTGCATGGGGCAGCATGAGAGGAATAGGGCGGTGGCTGGGGAGGAACAGGCTTCTCCAATGGGATGAACTTTCCGATGGTCTCTAACCTAGGCTTCTTCTCCTCGTAACATCCAGAGAGATGGGCCCCGGCGGGAGAACAGTCCGATGGTCTCCAACCCCTCTTCGAGGTGCACAGGACCTGATTTTATGAAGGCAGTCTGGACTGTTCACGTGAAGGCATAAGGTGGTGGAGGATGTGGTGTATGTGGAGAGAGTGGGGAGGTGGGGACATGGGCAATTGGGCGTACGTGGGAGAACATGGGAGGTGTGGCTGACATTTATATTTTTAACTTATTCTCCCTCTGTTTGGCATCCGATGACAGTCCTTGACTTGGTCCATGTGGCTGTGGGAGATACAGTACGTAGATTTCTCTCTTGACCTAATATCTCATCATTTTCCATATATCCAATGGCTCATATTAATCTTCACTTAAGTAGGATCCATTGTCATTAAAGATCCAATAAGAAGTAATCCAATACTTAATAAATATGCATCCAGACCCTTGGATTGGTGTTCCATCTCCATCATCATCTTGATAGCCGATCTGATGGCTTATATTCGTTATTTCATTTTATATGATTTTCAAATCATATAAATATCCAAATAAACATGATATGAGACATAATCAGCTCGGATTGAACTTGATTTCGTGTATCTTTTCGATCTATCATCTTGAACTCATTAATTGTATCATGATCATAATGGAAGTAACATAATCTATCGCAAATAATCTCAATTAATGAATTTTGTACTTATTTTTTATTTTTATATGCAGAGAGACGTACAAAAATATTTTTTGGCTCGAGAATTTTCTGATCAATATATCTGATATCTATCTTCAATCTTGGCTCATCTGAATCGTTTTTTGATCACTTGGGTTATTTTGCCCCTGACCTGGTGGGTTGGCGAGAAGCACAAATTTTGAAATTTTCTCCATAACTTTCTGAATATTGGTTGGATTTCTGATCCGAATCAGTTTTCCGTTTGTACTAACTTTCCTGCATCATATGAGCTCACAAGTTTGTTAATGGGCCGAGTCCGGGCCTTCCGAACGGAATGTGGCCAAGGAGGGGCATTTTGGTCATTTAGACCCGTCTAAGGTGTTTTGGGCCCATAACTTGTCAAATATTAGTTGGATTTTCAATCTGACTTCAACGTTGCTCAAGGTGGAGTTGGGCAAACCCAATGATATGCCAATATATTATCGGATTTGTCCCGAATTGTCCAAACCCACCAAGGGAGAAAGAGGTCATTTTATCGTTCGAGGTCCGTCCGAAACCGGATTTTGACATTCAGGATATCATTGCGAAGCCCTCGACAAATACAATCTCATGGACCCACTTGTTTTGTCTTTCGGACCTGATATGCTCTTGATAAGGCCATCCAAAAATTGACTTTCGGTGTTTTCTGTATAACTTTTCAAATATGCATTGGATTTTCGATCTGATTTTAGCATTGCTCAACATTGAGTTAGGCGGACCTGATGGTGGTACCTAATCGTTGCTGGGTTGGCATTCGGTCGCTCGGGCCCAATAGGGGCAAAACGGTGATTCTGCCACCCAGAGCCAAATTTTGACATTTAAGGTACTATTGCAAAGGTCTTGACCAACACAGTATTGTGGACCCACTTAGTTTGTTCTTTGGATCTATTAAGCCTACCAAAGGCTAGTCGAAAGTCCGTTTGCATTGTCTTGCTCGTAACTTGTCAAATACAAGTCACATTTCCAATCCCCCTTCGGCATTACTCAAGTTTGAGCTGGGCAGACTAGATAGTGGTATCTGATTATTATTGGGCCATCATCCGGTCGGTTGGATCCAACAAGACTTATCGGGTCTGTTCGGCTCATTGGTCCCAAATGTGGTGTATAGTGTGGGTCCCATCTATCTGTTTATTTTTTTTCCTTACACTTTTACCCATGGTATTTAGGAATTTTTTGGTGCCAACATGCTCCAAGTAATATGATGGCGTCTATGGTTCAACCTCAACATGACCTGCTTGTGGTTGACCATGCTGCCTTACCTTTTGGAACATACCCTTGTTGGATCCACTTCTCAAGCTCGGCATTGTTCTTTCTTTGTCTACTATTTCTTTTGATGTCTTAGACATTATTGGACTTCTTAATTTTCTTTCCTCCTTCCCTCATTTTCTGATTGCTTCAAGGACTTTCTTAACATCACTAACTTTTTAGACATTTTTGGCTTTCTTTGTACCAGAATGATTATTCTAAAATGGCCATTCTAGGAATGAAATAATATAGAATAATGTCAAAATTAATTTTGGAATTTTATGGATACCAGTAATGCCCTTTTCTCTCTTGTTGGAATTGGCTAGAAATAGACATGCCAATGCATCCAAGGGACAGCCTGATCCGAACCTGAAATATAAATTCAGATTAGGGAGTTAACCTGATAAGATGTTAATTAGGTTAAGGGTTAAACCCCATTACAGAAAAGCTGAATCCATTCTCCCAGAGCTCTCGACTTGGGAGACAAGAATAAAAAAATTATTTCTCAAGACAACAGTTGTCTCAGCCTGTGCTCCATGATGGCATCCTTCTGGTTCATCCTTTTGTAGGCGCCCCACCCCTGAGGAATCACCACACTCAACATGTAGGTCTTGTAGAAGAGAACAAAGGGATACATTTCCCATGCTCTGCCGAGGTAGGCTCTACCTGCATCGGTTATGTCGCACCTCTTGAAGATAGCCGCTAGAGCTGTCTGGGATGCTGCTGCCTTGCACTGTTATGTATCTGTAGGACTTTGAGCTCTTCTTTACTCATCTCTTGCACTTGTCGTAGATCAATTGGCTGCTGCTGAAGATGAGGTAGACAAAGCCTTCAATGTAGCAGCCATGGAAGTAATGGTGCCCCTAGGTATTGTAGTGTTCTGGAAGCAGGCGAAGCCACAGGAGTAGAAGGCTGCCTTGTCATTGTCGATCATGGTGGCTGCCACCTGTGTCGGAGGGCATACAGCCACATTGCTGTATCTGTTCTTGGAGGTGATCTTGACACTAAGTTGTTGGTGAGTACTTTCGAAGGTGGGCATCTGCGCGGTCTGCTCTACAGGGTTGCCAGCTGTGGCCATAGGGCTCTTGTTTCCTCTGCCGACGTAATCGCTTCCCTCTCTTTATGGCTTTCTCTCCAATCGCTTCTTCTAGGTGCCATGGCAGCCTCTTCACGTCACATTCCCTCCCATCTTATTACTCTTCTTATGTGATCCTCATCTTCTATGTTTTTAATAGGGCTGGAGTTTATTCAGAGAAGCAACTTTCGAGTAACTTGAGTACGAAAACATATTTATGGTTCAGGCTTGTTGGTGCCAAATTCTTTTGTTTAGGTCGCTCAGCTCAGCTTTGAGCAATACCGAAGTCCGTCCCAGATTCGGTCAAACAAAGACTAGATGGTACAAACAAGCTTTGGAAGTGTCTCAACATAGCCAAATAGGCCTCAAATGGCCAAGATAATGGGTTCATTGCATAGCCCCTATCAAGAGCTTTGCAATGGTGTCTAAAACACAAAAAATGGACACCAGAAGTCCAAAATGACCATTTTATCCCCAAAACTTTAGGACAAATCAGGACTCTATCAGAGAGATCCAATTTCACCACATTGAGACAAAGCTGGACAACGTTTGAAATGGATTAAAAATCCGACCTTCGATCGAAAAGTTATTTAGGAAAAATCAAATCTAGGTAGAATTCTGTACCTTGCCACCTCAAGGGCATAATGGTCCTCGACTAACAAGCTGCATATTTCAATTTCTCGATCTAAGACTTTAGTCTTAGAAATATTGATACATCAAAAATAAATTTAGCCAATAGGAGGATTTAATTACATGTAATTGCAATTTTCAGAATTATTGACGGCCGAGATCACACCGATCGAGAAGATCGATAAAATTAGAGATTTGATATACTTCAAGAGATCTTGACCACACATCTTGATGGAACACAAGATCAACGGCTATCACGGCACATTCTAGATTTTTTTGGTGAATTTAGGGTTTATTTAATTAAATTTGGTTAGAATTAACGACGCTCGTCAGATCGGGAGCATCTGGATGAGATTACAAGATGATCAATCATCTCTCCCTTAATTCATGCGCCCATTCCTCTCTCCTCACCTTACTTGGGCGTGCATCAGCTTGGTAGGACTTTTCTTCCTGTTGAAATTCTTATGGGAAGACATATTCATAAGAAAGGACTTTTACTCTTATTCTATCTCACCTTATCATCTTATCTCCTATCTGTCTTATCCCTTGGACTCTCCGACCAGTGGGAGACTGAGAGAGCACATCCGGGTGCGTCAACTTCTCTTCCCCACATGATCAGTTGTATGCACACCCATCAGATTGCGCAGCTAGCTCTCTTCTCACCTGATGTGTGTGCACGCATCCCTCAACAAACTCTCTCTAGCTTAGAACTCTTCTCACAGAAGACCTCTTCTTGCATTAGGATTGTCAGCTCTTATCCCATCAGGTCTGATTCAAAAGATTTTCTATTGGAAGGGAGACTTGGCTAACAAAAAGGGTTGGCCACAGCTCTCTCTCACCTCACTTGCATTTTGTGTACAACACCGGCTCTCTCTCCTCTCTTTGGTGTGACCTGCTTCTCTCCCTTCTATTTTGGTGTGACAACAGCAGCACCCCAGCAAGCTCTCCTGCAGCCTTCACCTCAGCGGGAGCAAGAGTAGGCTGCCATCTTCTTCAAATAGCAGTAGCAGTGCACCATCCTCCTTCCCTTTCTTCTCCTTCTTCCAATGCTAGTAGCAGCTTAGGAGGAAGAAGAAGGCTAGCCTTCTTCCAATGCTAGTAGCAAGAAGGAGAAGTTTTCTTCCTCCTTCCATTGACAACACCAGCAGGAGCAGCATATCAGCTTTCTTTTGCCTCCCCTTTCTCCTCCAACAGGACCTGCACCAAGACAAGGAGAGAAAGAAGAAGAGGTGGGCACAATCCATCCCTCCTCCAGCAGCTGATCAGGCCCCTGTGTGGTCTCCCATCTCCAGCAGCAAGAGGAGCACTCCTCTTCCAACGACAGCAACAACACCTCCTGAGGTCTCCCTTGTGCAGTCAGATCTTCATCTTCTAGTAACCTTGGCGCCAAGAGAAGGAGAAGAAGGAGAAGAGCCAGGAGGGTCTTCATTCTCTAACCAAACTGACAACAAAAAGAAGTACAAAAGGTGAGGTAGGAAGTCCATCATGTAGCTATTTACCTTCTCCTCTTCTTCTCCTCTTCTTCCTATCTTCTCATGGCCTAATTTGCCATAGACCAGCCCTTGTGTGCCCTCCCGTTGGCCAACCAGACAGGTCCCTAATCTGTCCCCTCCATAGATCCCCTTTGTGCGCCCCACTTTGGCCATCCGATTAGGCCCTTAAACTTGTCATCAACAGCCCATGTTCAAGCCCCTGCTGTCCCCTTAAACCAGCACCTCATGCACCCCATTTTTGGCTATTCAATTAGGCCCTTAAACCTACCATCAACAGCCCATGTTTGACCCCCTGCTGTCTCCTACACAGGCCTTAGCAATAGTTCATGTTTGGCCCTCATTTTGGCTACATGATCAGCCCTGTGTTGTCCCCTCCTTGTTCATTGTCCAATCACCAAAACAGGTCCCTGTCGACCCCATGTCTAGGTCCTTGTTGTCCCCAATCAGGCCCCTTTGAGTGCCTTTAAACTTGACCTAAACCAGGTCTCCATTAGACCACATAAACAGTCCCCTCGGCCTCTCGTGATCAAGCCCCTAAATAGCAGCCACGCAGCCCTTTGTTTGATCATCCAGACAGGCCCTAAATCAGCCCTTGTTTGATCTCTTTGCTGGCCCCATGAACAACCCCTTTGGCTTCTCCTTTTGGTCATCCAATTGGCCCATTTCTGTCCACCTGTGCAGTTGCCGAACAGAGCCCATGTCAACCCTTGCCTGGCCCATCAGAACAGTCCCTAAACATGTCCTTGTGTGCCCCTTTGAATGGCTCTCTTAACACAGCACTTGCTTGGTCACAAATCTGTCCTTTGTGCAGTCCTTGGATAGCTCTTTTACACAACACCAAACTAGCATCATTTCAGCTCCCTCTGAGGTTCGCACAGTCCATTGCTGTAGCAAGGAGGAGAAAAAGTATACAAAAAAACTAAGCTATGCAGGTCGCAAAGTAGGTCATGCTGGTCTTTGAAGCTCAAAACAGGCCTCTTTGGTCTAAGGACTTGAAAACCGGCCTATTGCGCCATTGAGACATGAATTGGCCCACCGAGCCTGGACATAACAAAAAACTAAGTTTGCGGAGTTAGTCCACCACTAGACGTTGCCCTAGACATTTCAAATTTCAAACTTAAGACAAAACTAAGTATAGAGAGTTAGCTCACCATTGGGCACTACCTTAGACGTCATACTTGAAAAAAAACTAAGTCAGGAGAGTTAGCCCACCACTGGGTGTTACTTCAGGTTTCAGACTTCAAAAAAAGATTAAATCTGGAGAGTTAGCCCACCACTGGGCGTTGTCTTAGGCTTTGAACATCAAAAAAAAGTTAAGTATGAGGAGTTAGTCCACCACTGGATGCTGTCTTAGACTTAAAACAAACTAAGTTAAGGAGTTAGTCCACCAATGGATGCTTCATTAGACAGCGACTTCGGGCAAGTTCCTGGTATGTTGATTCGGACGTAGGCATGTGACAAGTTTTTATTGCAAGCGGACCTTTCTCACTATATGGAAAAGTCAAAGGACTTAACCATAGGGGACAGGTAAATTTTCGCACTGATTGAGAAAACAAGGTGGCATGTTGTCGAAATTTTCTTGATCCCATTTGAATTTACACCATGGAAAGGAAATCTACATCTCACTTTGACAGTTCATGAACATGTATTCACACTTGGACAATACTTCGGATTTGGCATATAAACTATCAACAACTTTGTACTTCGACATGATGCTAGTCTGACAGACCGGATGGGATGTAAATCGAACATAAAAACTAAGTTTGAAGATACTTAACCAAATCGAAAGAATACACTTAATCAAATCTGAACATGTAATTCAAATTAGAACTTAACATAATCTGGAAGTTCTAATTAAACTCATTCAATCTAATGAAAGTTAACTTTTTAAGCAAGACAAGTAAAACACATTGAACATATTCCAAAACACTTAAAATCTATCTCAAAACATGGAAGATTATATTCTTAAAAATTTAAATCTTAAACTTAATCAAGTTGAGTTGAACTTTGAAAACATTTAAAACACACCAGGCACACTTAAATGGTATCAAAACATGCCGACCAACATAAAAAAACAACAAAAATATCTTAAGTCAAATATTAACTAAATCAAACAAATCAAATCGTTTGAAACATCCATAACTCATTCAAACTCAAACAACTTCAACAAAAAAAAGATCAACAAAAATCAGTTTAAAATTCAACTAAGTCAATATTGAACACAAAACCAAAGTAAATCCAAGTATGGAATTCATCAATTTTAAGCCAAGTAAAAAAAAATCAAACCCTCAACAGATTTAAACTTAAGCAGATTTGTTCGCATCTTATCAGACCCGAAAGGTCGGATTCCTTTTATGTTGTGGATGTGCACACTCTTGGCAAACATGTTGTTATGGCAGCTAATCAACAATGTTTGCTCGATGTAAATGAATGTTGGATATTCGCACCATCCGATGGAGTGGGGTCAAAAACAAATTTTTTACAAAACTCAAATGTCGGTTCTATACTCTTATAATATCATCCAGACTATCTAATATTTTTATAGATTATCACCTATTTTACTAAAAAATTTGGAAACGATATTCCAAGCATTTAAAGCAATCTTTTCAAAAATATTAAAAAGATTTTCGAGGTTCCCACAAGGTCTAAGTTTGAATAAGTTATAGCAGATCTAACTTTTCATTTGGATTCAAGTTCGGATCTTCCTAAATTTGATCCATTGACTGATCTAGTTACAAATAGGAGAGATGGAATCTATTTGGTTTTGGTATACTTCTTTCTAGCCATGAAAGCAAATAGCTAGAATAAGTTCAGTTTGTTTTCCCTGTTTACTCTCTCAAACTATCCGTTTGAGAAAATACTTGGGCACAGGCGTGAGTATAAGTGGTATGATACTTGACAAATTTTTTAAAAATGCTGTGTTTAAAACAAGTACTTCATCTGAATTATGTATTATGCATGACTGAACATCATGGTGCTGATACTTTTTCATCCTTGCCAGTGACTCAAGGTGTTTACTCTTGTACGCCAATATTTGACAATTTGTTTGTTATCCAAACTGTCTTGGATGTGGCATCACTGTTGGGACCACCACCCATTTGGTTAAATATTCAGGTAGGAGTCAAGGGACTTCGTAATTATCATTGCCTTTATATGTTTAGGCTGTTGAATAGTCTTGGTTATATTTGTGTTATTTGGTGCTTTTCTTATTATCCTTGCGGTACAAAACTCTGACCTTCCAGTATGGCCTGTTTGGCACAAATTTAATTTTGGGATAAGCCCGGTTCATCATCCCCTATTGTAGCAAACAGGTCCTTGGAAAATAGTTGTTACTGAGAAGAAATCCGACATTCTTTTTCATTAGCTTTTTAGAGCTTCATTTTGATATTTCTGCCTTAACTTGCAGTACGATATATTCTACAGCCAGCAAAAGTTGAGCATGAGCAGTTATTTGCTTTCAGTTGCAAAAAGCGTCATAATTGATTATGTATCATCGCCAGAAGTATCTTTTCTCAGAAACATAGGTTTGAGAATGAGAAGAACTAAAACACAGCTTGTTTTCCGTTTCCTTGAGAAAGATGTCGCTGAACCATCAACAAATCAAACGTATGGTGTGCTGTTGAATAATCTCACTTTTATCAAGACATTTGCATCTGGAATTCTGGTACCCAGAAGTTACATTTGGCCTGTAACAACTATTGTGAAAGATGCTCACAAGGCAGGGTTAAAAATTTTTGCTGCAGACTTTGCAAATGATAATATCCCTGCCTATGATTATAATTATGATCCGGTGGCTGAATATCTTTCTTTTATCGATAATGATGCTTTCTCAGTGGATGGTGTGCTGACAGAGTCCCCTGTGACTGCATCTGAGGCTATAGGTAATGGGGTGTTTGGTTGCATGATAATTTTTTGTACACTTTCATGATAAAAAATTGTATTAAAAGAAAAAGTGAACCAACTCATGACATAAAATTATTATGTTTGGAGGGATGTGATTACAAAAAAGAGTAACTACCACACATGACCAAACAAAGTGGGGAACCACAAGAAAAAAGAAAGAGGTGAGACCCTCTTTTTTTGTTTAAGAAGAAAATCACTTTCAAAACATAAAATTATCATGGTTGTCAAACACCTCTTTTAACAAGTTTTCTTACAATTTTTAAAAATTAAAATAAAAATCTCAATTATCATACAACCAAACACCCCATAAGTTTTATTGTCTTTATCTTTTTCTCTCCTCTGAAATTATGTCATCCTTGATCATGTTGCTGGTTAGTAACATCTGTTGCACATCTCTATAACGTTTTGCTTTGAACAAGTTAAATGACTTATTTTTGATCAAATACATACAGAAAGCGGACTAAGAAGATTAGGTGCCACCGACTGGATTAGATTGACATTGGTATTGGGTTTATAATATTTTATTGATATTAAGACTTTATTTACGTGTGAATTTTTATTTTAAGAGTGTCAAAGCAAAATTATAAGTTTAAAATATTTTAGGGTTAAGATAACAGATATTATAAAGATCAAAATATAAAATTGTGACCATAAAAGAGTTATTTTTTGTACCCGGAGAAAAATATAGATGCCAACGATGAAATGAAGATGCATTCAATCTCTCTCTCTCTCTCTCTCTCTCTCTCTCTCTCTCTCTCTCTCCCCGGCGGTTCCTTCTCTCACCTTTCCTTTATCTTGACCCCCTTCATTCCCGAGCTCATCTTCTTGTCTGGATTTCCCTCTTTTCCCCTTCTTTCTAGTTTTTATCTTTACCCTCCACGTTCCTGCGTCCTCTCACCCATTCTTCGGATGCCTATGCAGATGTATCTTTGTCACCCATGGAGCATCAGACATCCGGGTGCTCTCTTGTGGCTCCCCTTCAGGCATGTTTTTAATCACTGGGTGGTGGCAGCCCTGCTTGAACTATCGGGAAGCTGCCTCGGTGTTGGTAGTGCTTGCAGCACGATCTGTGAAATGCTACCTAGATAAGATTTAAGCCAACTGAAATTTCTTTCTTTTGACTCCTGAAAACACCAATTTGGCATCCACACAAATCAAGCAGATGACATTTTCCAAGCACTACACATTATAGGTTAACGTTGCCAGAGTACTTTTTGTCAACCTATAAACTGTAGCTCTAGGGTGTTGCTGGTCTGATGGCCACTGTGGTGCTCTTAACCCTTTTCTCTTTTTTTTCTATTTTTAGTTTATACATGAGACATGCTTTGCAGTTCTTTTTCAAAATTATTTTATAATTTTTATCACCTTAAGTTTTTAGGTGTTTAGACAGATGCACTTATTTTTTAAAAGCATGATATTTGAACTAAAGTTTTAAGATTTTTAAAATCAAGCACATATTCTGAAATATAAATAATTATGAGCATTGATATCAACAGTTTTTATAATAAAATATAAAATAATTATAAAACTTATAAGTTTTTGCCACTATTTTTAAGACGTCGCATAGGTGACAGGCACACCCTCTCAAGGGTCAAGGCGAGTGGCACATAGGCAAGCATGACATATTATAGCTATTTTTTCTAATTTAAGAATAAATAATACTAATAAAGTATCAATGTCATTTAATTGAGTGACTTTGAAGTAAAAATAACTAGTTCTAATAATTAAATTGATTATAAATAGACATTTTGATAGAATAATAACTAGAATTAAATAATATCATAAATGTTTACTGATAGTTAATACAATCAAGTACTAAAATTATAGCTATTTTACATTATTTTTCACACATATTTTTTATTTTATAAATTTTACTATAAAAGAGACATTGCTTAATGCCTCGCCTTATTGCCTAGGCACCAAGGCTCTATGTCATCTTGATCATCTTAAAAACTATGGTTTTTATAAGCAATAAAATGTTGTAATCATCATATTCAAAATGTCTTTTAAAAATTTTGATACTTGATACATTTGAAAAAGTTTTACAACTAACCAAATAGTTGAAAACATGTTCCAGAATTTTTTTTTCAGGTTTGCCAAATTATAAATCTGTGTACCATTTTTCATGAAAACTGAATCCCTTGCAAAAGGTTTTCACTATGTTCCTCTTTCCATTCAACAACCAAATAAACCCCTTATCACTTTACTTTTTACTATCTCATATTGCCCATAAACTCGTATGCACTCTTTTATACTATTTTCTCTCATTCTTTATTGCATAGCTTTTCATTCCACAGCTATCTTTCCTCTTTAGGTGAAGTGTGTCCTTTAAATTCTAAATACATTTTAGCTTTCTAATCTTTGTAGTTATATTTATCAACATAATTTTGGTTCATCTTTAAATGTTTGTTGTTCACCCCTTTTAATTCTCATCATTTTATTCTGAGAATCTTTTTTTTTATTATGTGTTCGTCTTTTGATCATAACACCTAAAACTAATAACCAATGTTAGTTTGTTAGAGCTTCACTAGGAATATCTTTACAAACATCACAAATAACCCAATAAGTTTTTCTTGTAAGAATGAAATTGATTTGACGCTTATTTTATCTACCTTTAAATGTTATTAAATAAAATTTCCTTTTAATAGAATAGAAAATTTTTAGTAACAAATTATACCCCATAACAAAATCAAAGAACTTTTTCCCCTCTTCATTTAAAATTTCATATTCAAAATCTCCATCAACTTTCTCATATCCATGGCATTAGTTTGCAACATGTCCATTGAGATCTCCAATAAATGTATTCTTTCATCTGGTGTACTCTCAGAAGGTCATCCATATCCTTCCAAAACTTTTTTTTACTCTCACGATTCTCATCTTTTAATCCAACTTCTGGAACATATGCACTAACTATGTTGATCACCTCCCTTTTTACAATCAATTTTACCATAATAATCCTTCTATTTTCACAGGCAACACTGCACTATTCAATATTTTATCAACAATGATATCCTATGTAATCAAAGGTGAGGCATTTGAGGCCAAGGACCCCTCACCACATCCCATCACCTCTGATGATGGAGAAGATCAAACTAAAATACTGCCATCGACTATGTTCGAGCCAAAAAGAAAGAGGAGAGAAAATTTACGGGGGTATACTATATGCATCCTAAAAAGGCTAGAGGAGGGTTGCGAGGTTGTCAGAGGGGGACTGCCTTGCATCGCCTCATCGTCTGGACAGTCTGCATCAAGTGACTTTGATAACACAATACTTAACCCATTTTTATTTGTCTCCTTTCCTTTATAGCATAGTTTAAAACATATATTTCCTATTTTATCTATACTTCTCTCCTATCCATTTGGTTTCTTGAATACTGCCAACAACTTTTCTTGTAAAAGACCTAATATTCCAATTAAATGCTTTCATTCTTCTTTCAAATTTTTATATAATAATATATTTTTAAATTTATTCTAAAACTTACGCCTTGCTCCACACCATGACTTGGCTTCTTTACTGACACTATGGGAAACCCTTGCTTATTTAGCATCTAGTAACCTTTCTGATTACTATATATATGAGTGACTTGAGTCTGAGTATGCCACAACCATAGAATATAATCCCTCGAAAGTCTCTATCTTTCCATGCATCGAAGAAATGAAGTCACCAAAGCCACAATACCTCTATAGACATCTACAATCCTTAAATTTTCAAAGCTTGTTTCTACTTATACTTCACAACTTCATATTAATGTAAATTGTCTCTATTGTTCCTGTCCGCTATTGTCCTATTTTATATTGTTATGTTAATTAGATAATCCTTTTAGGTTTGTTCCATGAGTTAATAACTCTATAAAGGTGTTGTTTTCTCCTATGTTATTGGAGGTGAATGCCTTAGTCGCATAGGCAAGAAGGAAAGGCGAGGCCTCCTCGTCTCGCTTCGCCGGCAATCATCTTTGCCACCTTTGCTGCCTAGGTGGCCAAGGCGAGGTGGCAACCGCCTCACCCGCCTTAAGCACAAATTTGGACTTGATAAAGGCTTGGATCCATGAACTTAAGCCCCTCGTCCCCCCTCGAAGAGCCCAACAACGCATAAGAGTCCTTCAACCCCTCTTGCCAAAGCCCTATCCAGAGGAGCCACTGTCGATTGCCGAAGAAGATTGCTGGAGAAGCCCTCCTTCACTAGAGCTCATAGGATATTGCTGAAGAAGCAAAGAAGGTAAGTTTTTCCATTTTTTTGGTTTTTGTTTATTTATAGTTTTTTCTTCCAATTTTCATTATTGTTTTAATCATAGATCGCGGAATCGGCTGATCCAGATCAGAATTGGCCGATTCCTAGATCGGATCGGCCATTGTCGATCCGATTCTTGGCCGAAGGACCGATCCGGAAAAAAGTTCCGAAAGAATCGGTCAGGATCGGCCAGATCGGCCAGATCGGTCGGAATCAGATCAGAATTGGAATCGGATCGGACGGGATCAGAATCAGAATCGGATCGTTTTTTTTTTTTTGCTATTCCAGTTGGATCGACCAGGATCGGCCAGAATCGGTCAGAATCGGAATTGGATTAGTTTTTTTTGCTTTTTCTTGCTTACCGATTCTGTATTAATTTTCTTCCATTGGATCGATCAGAATCGGTCCAATCCAATCCGATCCGGATCGGATCAGTTCCCACCGATCCCAATTCCGATTCCGATCCCGCGATCTTTGATTTTAATACATTGTCCTTGTTGAAGGAGCTAGCTTGTTCCTCTTTGTCGGATTTCGTTGGAGAAGCTATTTTCACCAAAAAAATGAACATGTTTTCATTTTTTGGTTTGCTTTCTTTTTCCTTTCAATTTTCATCCTTATTTTGATATATTTCATTCCATAATTGTCAAGACGACAAGGCTCCTAAGACATTTAAAGGTGTCAATTCTGCCTAAGTGACAAGGCAACCACTTAGACATTGCCTAGGCAGTTAAGACAGTAGAATTTGATATTTATATATACATGTATATACACATATACACAATCATACATATAATTATATGTTAGTATTATATATTTATGTATACATACAAATATATATACATAAATATAATTATATTTGTGTTATAGATGAATGTATAAGAGTTTGTGTTTCTACATGTGAATGTGATTTTATTTATGTAATTATAGATGCGTAGGTGTATTTTTTTTGGAAAACATAATCTTGACAATCTTAGTAAATGAGAAAAAGGAGAGAGTTAAAAGAGATATGTATAAAATTTAAGTATATAACATAAATTTTTAAGTATACTTCTTAAATATATATGATAACATAAGTGATAGTAAAATATATTAATATGTTTGCACTAACGTATGTGAAGCACCTAGCTAAGGCGGGGCACCTTGAGCACCTTGCATGCTTAGGCAGGTATCTTAGGTGCTTTTTAGGCTTCTCAAAAGACACCCTAGAAGGCACTGACAAAATAGTGCCTTTATGCCTAGGTGGTGCCTAGGCGAGTGCCTTGCCAACTATGGTCCATTTGTTTTAATTTTTGCAAGTATTTCCTGTATTTTTTTCCTTTTTTGATAACAACTATATATATTATTAAAGTTAATACATAACAAATATATTAAAAATAAAAATGTCGCCTCAGGTGTCTAAGTTGCCCACCTCAAGCACCTTAGGCAAAGTGAGGAGTGGCTCGTCTTGGGTGCCTCGTACCTCTAATGACATAGTGTGAACCCTCGAAAAATTATTTAATTTGGATTTGGTTGTTTTTGGAAAATTTTAAGATAAATTTGAAGTTTGAAAATTTGTTGAAGATATGTATATGTAACCTTGAAATTTGAGATTGAAATCAAAATTTAGAAATTTCTATGCATGTGCATGTATTTTTGAAACATGTGTACATGAAAATTGATTTTTTTATAAAATCGAGTATTTCAAAAAAATTCAAAAATACATTGTAGATTTGGACTTTAAACATGAAAAGAATTTTGATTTTTGAAGAATAGTTTTCAAAAATATTATCCAAAATTTATTAGTCAAATTTCATTTTTACAACTACGAAAATATCGATATTCCATAGAAGTCTAACTAATTCGACGATATACATAGAAATTTAAGTTCGAAGTTGGGTTCTTTGAAAATTCGTTTTGACCTCTTCCCATCGGGTGGTGCGAAGACCCGATGTTAATTATATCGAGAACACTCGAATACCCATGATTCGCCGCCATAGCAATTTCGAAACGATAACATACATCTACAAATGAAATGAACACAATAGGAGCAACGGCTCCACAAATTTGATGGAATGCAAACTTTTTATGTAATTTGATTTGATTTAGTTTATTTTATTATCACTATTATTATTAAATTAGTTTGTGACTTAATGTCTTTTATATTTGATTTAAGATTTGATTAAATATTTGGATTAAAATTGATTTAGATTTAGCCTCTTTATATTTATTTTTTTTTTTATTTTTTTTTTACGTTTGACTAATTATTAAATTTGTTAAATTTATTTAATTCAAATGTTGGATAATTAGTTGGAGATATTTAGATTAAAATTTTAATTTGCTTTGAATATCATTTTTATAATTGAAGAAGTATTGTTTGTTTGTTTTGTTTATTATTATTTATTATTTATGATTATTCTGTGTGTTTTTGTTATTATTATTTTATTGAATTCATCAATTGATTAGTTGATAGTTTGATTTAGGAGATTTCATTGTTTAATATTTTGATTGACTTAAGGGTGTAAAAATTAGTTTTAACTTAGTTAAGTATATTTTGGGTATCTTTCTATTAATTTTTGTGATTAAATTGTTATTAAATTTATTTGATTTGTTGATTCTTAATTGGTGGCTTACGTTAGAAAATTTGTTTTGTTTTGTTTTATTTTATATGTTTGTTTTTTTAAGTCTTAAAATAATTTAAAATTAACTTTAAGTTATGAAAATTAAGTTTGATTAACTTTGATTAATTTTAGTATTTTCGGATTATTTAATTAATTAACTTTCTTTCTTTCTCCCTTTTTTGTAATTATTGTTTTAATGTAGTTTTTTTTAAATTAACTTTTTTTTCTTTTATTTGCATTCCACATGACTTACGGAGCTATTTTTAGCTCTCAACAACATCAAAGATATACACAACATACAATTCCCATTAATTAGAATATTTGTACAACTTACAAATGTGAGGGGCATAAAATGTCATTATCACAATGAATTGAATCGATTTTGAGTTGAGTACATTGAGCCTTTGATAGGCATTATGGAATCGATCACATCGATAATGGACATAGCATACTGACCTTTGGCTAAGATTTGTGGGTGCTACCTATCGATATAATCATTATCATATCGACTTTATATTTTGGCATGCATGCATTTATGTATATACATTTAACCATTATATAAATCGATATAATCATCCCTTGATGGGAAAAATGATATAGCATTGGGGTCATTTTTTGACCTTTATACGCTAACCAAATATTTATTTATTTTTGATTCTTTTAGGTTATGCCAAAGCGTAGAGAGTGCCCGATTGGACCGGCCCCCATTAGCCTCGATTGTTTAATTATTTTCCAAAGACGTAGAACGTGCCCGATTGGACCGGCCCCCAATTAGTCTTGGATCGGATTATTATTTAAGTTTAAACATAAGACGTAGAGCATGCCCGATTGGACCGGCCCCCGATTAGTCTCAAGTCGGTTGATTGTATATTTTATTTGATATTATATCAACATCAAACTTTAACCAGAACCATCTCATATCAATGGATATATTGAGGACCCTGTCTGTCACTCTCTCTCTTCTTTTTTTTTGCCAATGGATGGTGAATAGAAAAAAAAAGTTGGTGTATGGATTCTCAAAGGACCAATGATGACTAGGTGATGGGGACATATTTTGGTAATTTTAGGTCTTTTCTTTTATTTGTGTCCCTATGAGGACGAGTCTGTAAATAGACCATTTAGAGGTCCTTTCTTTAATTCCCCCCCCCCCTTTATAAGGAGGGTCGATGTACATAGTTCAACAGAGAATAATAGAGTGAATTTTTGGAAACGCCGGAAGGCTTGGTTCCTCCCGTGTAGGGGCTGCGGCCCCACCTTCTCCTTCACCTCCGGCGTGAGGCCGGTTTCTCTTCACCTCCGGGAAGGGCTCCCGGTCTCCCTTCCACCTTCCAGATCCGGCGAGGTCGCCGTCTACCCCTTCCTCCTCATCCTCCGGCCTCCGCGCCGTTCTCCTCTCTTCTCCTTCTCGGTTCTTCTTCCTCCCCTTCGACTGCACCGAGCCCCCTTCTGCCGACCCATCGTCCTTCAGGGAAGAGCTTCCGGCGATCCCCGGAAGGGCACTCCACCGTCGCCTCCTCCATTTCGGCTACGCGCGGCATCCAATGCCGTCTCCCACACACGCCCATGGAGCCCCGACCTCGACTTCCTCCCCGTCCACCTTTGGTGCCGTCAAAGACGCACCGTGAAGCAGAAGAAGAAGCGGAAGAGGAAGGAGACAGAGCCGCGGGAGGGGAAGCTCTCCGGCGATCCCCGGAGCCCTCCCCTGCTCTGCGGCCTCCTCTCGCGGCGACGGCGGCTCCGGATCCTCCGCCGGCTGGACGACGCCGAGGCGTCGCCTCCATCGCCGGCGCCCCTTTCCCCCGCCGCTCCGCTGCGCTGCCGGACGGCGGCCGGCCGGACAATGCCGTGGGCTGCGGGGGACCCCGCCCTGCCCCTCTGCTCCGCGCCCCTGCGGCTCCCTCCACCGGACGACGACCACGATGGCGTCTGTGCGCGGCACCGTCCGAATGGCGACGACGAAGCGAACGGCGCTCAGACGAGGACGACGCCCCTCCCTCCGCCGGCCTGCGCACCGCCTGCACCTGCGCGACGAAGACGGCGAAGGCGCTCGACGCTCGCGACGCGCTGCCCCGCCCGCCTCGGCCTTTTGTCGCGGTGCGCCCCCGCGAGGGAGGGCCGGGATGCCGCCACGTCGGCGGTCTTCGACGGCGTGGACGTGGCCACGCGACCACCTGGACATCGCCCGCGAGAAGGCGCCACGACCCCCCCTCCGGAAATACGCTCGCGCCCGCGAGCGGGCGACGCCCGCGATCGGCCCGCAGCGGCTCGCCAGGCCGGTTCGCGCCCAGGCCGGCCGGCTGGCCGGTTCAACCGGGTCCAGACCCGGCCCAAGCCGGTTCAGGCCGGTTCGGGCCATCTTGAGCCGGTTTAGACCGGTTCAGCTTGGTTCGACCCGGTTCTGACCCGGTTCGGGACTGTTTTGGACCGGTTCGGGCCGATTTAGGCCTATTTTGGGTTCGTTAGGTCCGTTTAGCGGCGATTAGCGCCAGTTTATTTCGTTTTCGTTCGTTATTATCCAATTTTTGGAACCCTAGGGGCTGCCCCTTGTGCTGGGGCGCTGCCCCTTCCTCTTCACCCCCTCCACGATGGAGGTCGTCCAGCTCCACCTCCGGTGCAGACCGGTCTCTTCGCAACCCTCCGGCGTGGGTGCCTTCTCCTCCTCCTCCGTCCAGCGGCCTCCGAGCCATTCTTGCCCCTTCCCCCTTCACCGGTTCGTTTTGCAGCCCTATCGACACCATTCACCCCCGTCTCCGTCCGTTTCGACATCTCCGACGACGACGTCGACCACCTCTGCCCCCCGGCCCCTCCACCTCGGCGATCACTGGGAGTACCCCCCCCCCCATTCCTCCCTTGCGTTGCGCAACCCCCCCCTTGGCGCGCTTTCAGCCCCCCCCCGGTCGACCCCTTCCGGGAGTCGGGCGCGGCGTAGACGGACGGGGAAGGAGAAGAAGAAGATGAGGGGGAGAGAGAAGAAATGGAGACCGCCTCCAGGGCCCCTCGGCCCCTTCGGTCGACCCCGGTGCCGGCGAAGACGACACCGCAACGGCCCTCGCTAGGGGCTCCGGCGACCTTCGAAGCCCCCCCCGGTTTCCCTCCTCTCGCGACGGCATCCCGGGGCCGCCCACGCCCCCTCCGCCCTCCCTCTCTTCCTCCTCCCCCGGCGGCGCCGGCGTCGGCGACCCTCCTCCCGCCTGCGGATCCGCCGCGGCCGTCGATGCCGCGAACCCCCGCGAGAGGAGCCCTCGCGCGGCCGAAGGACGGAGGAAGACGCGCGCCCGCGTGCGTCCACGGGCGTCCCCGACGGGGTACGCGGCGGCCGGTGAGACGGCCGCGTCTCTCGCCCCCGCCGCCAACCACGGCGCGCCCGGCCCCCCCGCAGTCGCGGTTCGCGCGGGCCGCCGCCCACCCGCCTCGCCGGCGGCCCGGTCCGCCCGATCGGTGAGCCGGCCGCGGTTCGCCTCCCGGGCCGGCCCGACCGCCGGTTCGGCCCGGTTCGGGGCCGGTTCGGCCGGTTCGACGGTCCCGAGCCCGGTTCGAGCCTGCCGTCGGCCGGTTCGAGTATTTCGAGGCGGTTCGGAGCCGGTTCAAGCCATTTTGGGGCCGGTTCAAACCCGTTTTGAGTGGTTCGGGCATGAATCGACACATTTTGGGCCCGTTTTGACCGGTTTAAGTCCGGTTTTGTTTGTTTCATGCACTCTTAGGTCTTTTGCGCCTCTCGAAAGCCCGTTGCAGCGCCACGTCGCCGGTCCGTCCCGCCTCGTCCCGCATCACTAGGTTTAAGGAAGGGTATTTCGCATGCCGACATCAGAGAAGAGGAAAAAGGAAAGCGACGGGGGGTGCGACAACGCGGTGCTATAGGCTTCGCACTCGCTCAAGAGGACACGGCGAAGGAAGAAGAGAAGGAAGGGTGGCCGCGGCTGCGCACAGATGGGGAAAGAGGAAGATAAGGAGGGAGCGACCGTGCGGTGCGCGCGCGGCAAAGAGGGCATCCGACGACGGCGTGACCACGAGGGCTGCGCGCGCAGCTAAGAGAGACGAGGGCGATGACGCAAAGGGGGAAGCCAAGAGGGCATATGTGGCAACGGTGAACAGAGGAAGGGAAAGGGGCTGCTGCGGCGACCAAAGAAGAAGAGAGGGGGAGGCTGCGACAACGGGAAGAAGGGGCGAAGACGATCGGCACAGGGGGCTTGAGGCGCACGGGCTCACGCGCAGACGCCAGCGAACAAGGGAGGTGGCGAGGTAGGCTGTGGGGTTGGCATGCGCGGCCAAGAGAAAGAGCAGTGACGGGAAAGGGGGGGCAAGAAAGAAGACGGCGGCGACGTGGGCGGCAATAAACAGCGACCACGGGCAAGGGCTTGCGCGACGATGGTGAACGGAAGAGGGAGACAAGACGACGACGAATGAAAGGCGACGATCGTAAGTCTCACATGCCTTCCCCCTTCTTCTCTTCCGTGTCCTGTCTGCGGTAGAAGTTTTTTTTTTCTCAAGGCTACGACCAGACCCTTATCTTGTGACTACCATTGATTATCCGAGAGACTTGCCCGCTTCCACCGTTACACACCTGACAACGTGCGCACAGGCCATTTATTCTTCCAACTTCATGGAGACGTTACAGAGCTTGGACAAATGGGCATCAGCGACCTCATCCAGCCATGGCAACGGCAACATTTGGCTCTTGATGAGCTTGTTAACGCCCTTCAAGGGAGCTGTCCTTGTTGAGACACTCTGACGGACACCTGGACTTGCCGTTCTTCCTTTTTTTTTACTTTGGAGATTATCCAATATTTTAGGCGCCAACACATAGGTTTTCTCATATCCCACTATCCTTTATAGATTACATTTTATGTAATAATATATGATCCATAATACCAATCACTCAAGATTTTAAATAAGATCTCTTTGTGACATCTTTTCTTGATATTGGTTGATTTGAAGCCAAAATCCAACTTAGGATCTCAAATTCAATTCCAGAATGTGTCCCTCGTTAATGATGCTCACTCTTCTTCTATTTTGGTCCTAAGTCCCTTCATTAGCTTGTTCTAGAGTCCAAATCTTACTCCTTACTCTCATCCCCTTTGAAAACATTATCATCTCATTTTATACTCATACAAACAGGCACTTAAACTAATATTTTTAAGTCTGCTTTCCCAAGATTTCTTTGAGATTTCTTCAAGATCTCTACTCATCCCTTCCTAGGAGAAGAAGAGATGTGAGATGAAAATCTTTGGTCACACCAAGCTCCCAAGGTTTCAAAGTCTCTTTGAGATCTCCTCCCCACGTCACTCAAGATGAAGCCTACATCTGACTTGAGATCCCTTGATGTGTTCCTTATTAACAATGGTAATTCACCCTGAATTTCAGTTGTGGTTCACCTTGTCCCCACAAGTTTGTTCCTCAATTATCGTCTACTTATACAGAGAATATCATGCCATTTTAGACTTATGCATGCACTTGGACTAATATTTACAAAAGTCAAATCTCCTGTGATTTTTCATAGATCTCTCTGATAACTCTCCTCTCCAATCCCCTTACCCCGTAAAAACAAGCTGAGATAAAAGATAGCAATCCTTGGACTGTTCTAAAACTTGGGATCCAACCTTGCTATGTTATCTGAGGCGCTCGCCTCAGGCGCCTAGGTGCTGAGGCAAGGCGAGGCGAGGCAAAAATGCCTCGCCTCGGCAGATCTCGCCTCGCCCGGGTGAGGACCTTGTGAAAGTCAAATTTGGTAACCTAAATTCTTCTTCCCCACCCCGAAACCCTCAATGCCCAATCTTCTACCTTGAGACTCCAATATCTTGATGCATTATAGGTCCTAGAAGTGATTTTTTTGTATTTTTTATGTTCTTCTTCAAAAGTTTCAATGTTATATGTATATTTTTTGAGAAGTTCTACAATATAAAAAATGTCACCTCGGGCGCCTGAGGCGAGGCGAGCCCACCCTCACCTCGGTTGCCTCTCGCCTCTGACTACATAGCAACCTTGTGAAGTAATTATTTTGTAACTAGCAACGACCTATTTGATAGCATCTCCTAAAAAAGATGACGTTCAACTGACAACTGGACAGTATGTACAAATGCTGAAGTGTACTTCTTCCCTAGACAATAGCAGAACTAACCTTGTAGCAGTCCTGTTGCTTCCAGCACGTCTCATTGTTGTGTTTGCCACAGCAAGAGGTTTTGTATCCATAACATCCTCCTGAAAATCAACTGTAGCAAGCGCCATTGGGTTATCTTCATGTTCTGCAACTGGATGACTCCTTTTAATTGCAGTTCGTCCCCTCTCTCGAGATCCCCATCCATTAGCCATTACACTCATGTTTCGCCACTTATCCTGTTCGCATGAAAGCAGTGATTCCCAATAAACCATTGATAATTAGTCGAAAAGAAACGTCCATAGACTAGATACGGACAGTATGAAAATTGTAATTCACTAAAGATGGCATTTACCTTCAGACATTTAAACTTATCATGTGAAAAGTACTAACCATTTCTCAGGATAGTAGTGGAATGCTCTAGGAAAGGTGTTGCAACCAAAAGTCAGGAAACTAAACATCATACAGGCATAATACAGCAAACTAAACACTTCTGCTTTCAGTTATCCACAAAAAACTGAGAACAACATTGGCCAAAGTTGGGATCCAAGAATGTTTCGGACCTTGAGATCAACATTCGAACGTGAATTCAAAACAGTGCTGAATTCAGGGTCCTTCAATATGGCACGCCATTTTCCTGCACCATGTTTAAGCACGCCGGCTTTTAAAGCAGCTTCTTCTTCTGGCCGCCACTTTTGTTTTGGAGCACCCATGAATGATTGTGCCAAAACCCCTATAATAGTTTGAATGAATATGATTCAGAACAAAAATAGTAGAGGATCAAAAAAATGTACCATCAGTGATTATACGATTCAAAATAGAAATAACGGAGAACCAAATTTCTAGATCTGCTTTGGTAGCACTAGTTCATGATTTGATTCAGCAGAAATAGTATCGGACTTCAGAAAAGTGGAACGTGCGTTCATAATTAACAAGAGAAATGGTTCATTCTTGTGGACTGTCGAGAAGATAAAAGATAGCAAAAGGTATTACAGTTCCACGAAACAAGGTTCGCCAAAATCAACGGTGTCACGGAGAGCAGCCCGACGAGTGCAGCCGGGCACGCTGACCCGCTACTCAAAAAGGGAACGAAAGAGTGGCTCTGCTGCTTCCGCACATGGAATAGCTGACGATGCAGACGAGGGAACCGCCTCACGCTCCGTCTGTACGAGGTGGCAAAGTTGCCGCGGGATCGAGGAGAGTCTGGAGACCCTGTGCCGCAGTCGATCCAGGAAACTAGGGCACGGCACAAGGGCGCGAGGAAACGTTATTTCTCGAACGAACTCCCTGAGACGAAATATCAGGAATTCTCCGGATCCGATTTCTCCTGCCCGATACCCGTCCTGTCGGGTCGACGAGCGAAGCACTTGATTATTTTGAGTTAATTTTGGATCACATGATAAGATGTCGGTGACAGTGTAATTAATCATATTCATTTTTATTTGTTAACTGTCAAAACACATTTAATAATTATTTTATGTTATCTATTAATATATAATTAACGATTAATTAACAAATGACCGAAAAGTACATACTAATATAATATATAATAATAAAATAAAAATATATAAATAACCTAAATAATAAAAAGTAAACAGAGTAGTTTTCAACAATGGATGACTTGAACAGAGAGAATAATTATCAAATTAAGAGTTTGAATCATCTTAATTCTTAGTTCTCAAGTAGAAGAATTAGTGTCAGTCTTCATTCAAAAAATAGTCATAATCTCAATCACTTAAGTGACAGATAACGAGTTAGTAAGACATCGATACTAATTTAACTTTGTCGTAACAAGTTAATGAGTCATTAAATCCTTGCTAAACCGCTATCAATGTCTTACTAACTCACTATTAAACTTAATAAAACTTGTTACTTACAAGTAACGAGTTAGTAAGATATCGGTAATGGTTCAACTCTTGTAACAATTCAGTAAACTTATTATTTGAACCGTCATTTAAGCGATTGAAGTCGTAACTATTTTTTATTAAAGACTAAGATTACTCTATTCACCTGAAGACTGAGATGATCCAAAACTTGCAAATACAAAAACTACTAAAGGAAAACATTCCTTGAATTGGTATCGTAGCTTATAAAAACTAAAAAGTCTTTACCCTATCATGTGTGATGCATTGTCTCTAACCGCAAGTCTTTGTGGGGGATGACCAAGTCGAGGGATTCGCAAGCTTATAGCCTGTTTGGTAACAATATTAGACACATCTATCACTATCAATTTTAAAATTGATATTCATAACAAACATAAAGAAGTGTTTGGCTAATAATATCAATTTTGAAATTGGTAGTGAAAACAAAACACGTTATGTGATATAAGTGTCAACTTGTATCAATTTTGATATTGATATTCTAACTTCTAAAAATATCAACATTAATATTGATATAGTATCAATTTTGAAATTCTAACCAAACAGGCCATTATATATCATGAGTACTCGCATGATTTCCTTGATAATGTCTCTGCTATAATTTTTTTAAAATATTATAAAAAATACATATATCAGACTCATATTTTTATTTTTGATTATTAAAATATATTTCATAATTAGTGTATGTTCTCCATTAAGATACCATTAATGATCAATCAACAAAAAGCTAATGAGTATAAAATAATATTATAAATATCGATATAACATATTAAATTAAAATAAAATAGTTTAATTAATCAAAAATTAATATATTAAAATTATTGACAAAAATATAGCATTAATCTCAGGATAATTCAATGTTATATCTATATTATGATTTTTAACATAAGATAAAAAAATTAAATGCCTTGTATTAAGTTGTCCTTAAATATAAGTTATTTGATACATAATAAGAAATATTAGAAACAAATTGGTTTGAGGTGCATTCATTTTTTTTTGAATTAATTAGTTATTCAATACCAACATTAATAAGTTATTAAGAATTGTCAAGGTTCTCATAACTATTGGTTTGTAAGAATGAGTCGGATAACCAAATAATCATAAATCATTAATATGTTATTATTAAAATAAAAAGAAAAAATGTATCATTAAAATACTTACTTATTTGCTAAAAATAATTTATGGATCCTCCAATGTAAAAAATCTATCAAATATTTTTGAAGTTTTGATAACTCTTTTACATTGAATGCAACTAAAAGATAAATTGACGTGACAACTTATGGGATGTTTTGTTACATGAAAAAATTAAGTTTTTGCTATAATGTAATGTTGTTTGTATACCTTGTTCCTCCAAATCATAATAAATTTGTTTATGCCATGTGTATTTGGGCCTATCTCTCGACTTATTATGCATTGGCAACATTAGGACCTTGACTTGTCTAAATCTCAAGAGAACATCACTTAATCTACCCAAAACAATGAAGTTTTCTTTCTTTTACTAAATTATTACTTACCCTAATGCACTCATTACGAATTTTGTCTACTCATGTATTACCATACATTTACTGTAGCTTCCTCATTTTATCTACACTTAATTTAACAACTTGTTTCTTCTTAGTTGTCCAACACTGGTTATCATAAAGCAAGACAGGTTTTATAGTTGTGTAATAGAATTTTTTTTAAATTTTGAGTCTTTATGATCATAGAGATTCTCTATCACCTTCATCTATTTTAACTATCTCACTCCTATGGTTGACCTCTTTGTTAAATTTCCTATCTATATGTAAGATTGCATCCAAATATTTAAATTGAATGCTCAAGTTGAGAAACCATTAGTCCAAGGTTACTTCAACCTCTTCAACTCCTAGGTTTCACTAAATCTGAAGTGTATATACTCTGTCTTCGTTCTGCTAATTTTGAACCCCTTAGTTTCTAACTCGGTTCTCAATTGTTCAAGTTTCTTGTTAATGTTGTCTTTAAGTCTTATCAATCAAAACAATATCATCTGTGAATATCATAAACTAAGGTAAACCTTGTATATTTTTAGTTATTTTATTTATAACTAGGACAAAAAGACACGGGTTGAGAGTAGACCCTAGGTGTAGCCCAACTAACACCGGAAAGGCTTTTAACTCCCCTCATGGGAAGGAAACCTAGGTGGTCACACCTTCATATATGTCTCTGATGATGTTAATGTACCCACTAGGTATCATTTTCTTTCTAAGCACCTACCAAAAAACCTTTTTTAGGACTCAGTTATAGGCTTTTTCTAAATCAAAGAAAAACAAATGCAAATATCTTTTTAGGTCTCTGTATTTCTCCACTAAAAATCTAACTAGGAAGTTGGCCTTCATAGTTGATCTTGATAGAAATGTATGTTCTACAAGTCAATCATATATGATATAATTTGATATTTCTAGAAATATCTCATTCAAATAATTAGGCAAATCTTCATTACTTGCTTTTATTAGATGCATATATCATAATGAAGTCCTTGATCACATACAATGATGATTGAATCATGATGAGGTCATGATAATGATATTGATCATTTAGAGGTATGTGATTTAAATGTACATAGTCATAGGATCCTTGAGATAAAATATCAAGGATCTAGATAGACTAGTATATGTGATGTCTTCTCATATGATGAGGATGACTGATCTCATTAGTTATTAGTGTTTATATCTATGCGGTAAGTGATGATAGAATGCTCAATAGAGATAAAATTATCCTCATAGCCATTTTAGATCATGGGATGTGGCTTGTACCCTTTATGATTGATATGTTGATTAATATGCTATTGAATAACAGATTTAATTAAAATAAATAGAATTGTTTTATTTTAGGTTTTAAACAAATAGGCTATTGGGCCTAGTGGGTCACACACATAAGGACTTATCCATAAGTACAGGGACAAGGGCATAATTAATGAAAAATTTTAAATTCTCTATAAATACCAATGATTTCAACAAAACTCTATCAAGCTAAGGGTGAAAACTACATCCTTTGCCTCTTCCCTACCTCCTCCTTTCTCTGGAAGGTGTCCATGGGCAATGGCGTAATTTATGGAGATTTTGGGTTATTTATAAAAATTTCAAAATCTTTATAGATATCAATAGTTTCAGCCAAACCCTATCAAACCATGAGTGAAAATCACATCCTTAGGCTCCTGCCTACCTCCTTCTCTCTCTGTAAGGTGTCCGTGGGCTATGAAGCTCTGTTTGGGAAGAGTTCTTGAGGCTAGTGTGAAGGGAGAACCGGTTGTGTATGAAGTTCATATGGGTACTATTAGAGATCGGGCACTTGAACGGTTTGAAAAGCTTCATTAGCTCGTCTTATTTCTCACCATAGGATTAGATGAATCCATATCTGGTATATTCAAACTCATTTTGATTAGTTTTTACTCTTCGTCATTGGGTTCTGATTAAAATAAGTTCTAAATGAACCCATAGGAATTGTCGTTACACCAAATTTTTTAGGACAATTCCTTATAGTGGTATCAGAGTCAAGTTTAAATCATGGTTTAAATTGAAGTTGAACCGATGCTATTTCATGTGATTTATGTGTACTCAAATTTGTGTAAACGTCTATTCTATCAAAGCCACCAAAATCTTAATATGACTTAGATAAAAGATTGGTTGGAACTATTAAAATCTTGTGATATAGGGATTTCCATCATCATAAACCATTCAAATTTTGGATCCCTGTAGCATCTGGTAGAAGTCAAAAATTTGTTGTTTCTATCATGCCCAAACCATCACCTAGATTTGGGGATTTTATGAAATCTCCATCCATAGATGAAGTTGAAGCTTGGAAAAGGTTTTAGTAGATGGCTAATGAGATTATCTAACCTTTATCCATGATCTCCAACTTTGAACAACAGAGGAGAAAAAGAATCTAAGAATTTTTCGATGAACTAGTGTTCTGTTGGGTTTGGTGGTGCCAGCCTATTTCTCCCTGATTTTCCATAAATAAATAGTTTTTATATGAATAAATATATACATATTTGAAAACATCATTTTATGAGTATTCTATATTGTATTTTTGGAGAATTTTTGACTTTGGGGATAAGGAGTTATCTTTGATGCAAGTTGTGATTTCTGTTACGAAATATGGACAACTACCTCCTCTTCTTTCCCTTTTTTGCAGTTGATTTCCATTTTTTCTAGAGATAAGGCTGATTGTTTTGGAATCCTCATTCTATGAGAATTCTAAAAAATATTTTTGTAGATTTTTCGGAGCCCCAGATACTTCCTCCTAATGAATAGTGTTATCGAGCAGAGGAGGCAGCCACACATGCGGCACACGGGCAAAGCAAGCATCGTGTTGTGGTAGCGGGGTGCATGGGCAGCTCACCAAACGCAGCTCTCTGGGTGGCACAATGTGCCAATTTTATTTAAATAGATATGTAAATAGTTTAAATATCTAGAAAAAACTAAAAAAATTAAAAATATTATAAAAAATTCTAGAATATTATTTGACATGTTTTAAAGTGTTTAGTGACATGTTATATGATATTTAACCTTATTAACATATATTCATTCATATTTAAGCCTTAAATCATTTTAAAGGTTTAATTTACTTATTTAGTGTCTTAATTAATTCTGTGAAATGAGATTTTACATAATATAAATTATGACATTAATTAATAACTTTGCACAATATTGATAATGCATAAATGTTCTAAATAGTCTAGAAGTGCTTGTATGATTCATATAAGTTATTTTTATGTTATTTTCATGTTATTTATTTCATAAAAATTCAACATGCATAAAATTGAAATTTTTAAAATCATAATATATAACTTTATGTTGATATATAATATATTTCATATAGTTAATACGTATGTGCTCTATATTCATGTGAAAAATGTTAGTATGTATGGAGGTGATCATGGACTTAAATGTGCTTGGCTTGTAATTGTTTATTTAATTGTGTTGGTTATGTTATTAAATGGGACATGTGTGTACCTCCTCTCTCTCTATACAATCTGATTGTAGATCATACCTCTTTCATTAATGTACTTCTTTTGGTTAAAACTAAGGTTTCTTATTAAATTATGTACATTTGCAGGTCTGCGTACCCTTAAGTCTCTTGTAATAGTTAGTAGCCACTTCTTGGAAGGTTGGAGAGTGGGACCACTTGGAGAAGAACCCTTTTGAAGTGGGAGCATGCCAACTCAAACTTCTGAAGCAAGGATTTGCACCTATAAGGGTGCCTTAGGTGCTTGCTTAGGGCTAAGTTCATGATCACCTGATTTTATGCAGATTTGATATGTGGATATGTGCTATAAGTTATACCTTAGATATTTGATATTTCAAAGGCATTATATATATACTTAGCGCATATTATTGATGAAACTAAAACAAAATCCCTCCTTGTTTTCATTAGGTTGATAAATGTGAAACATTAAGAATGACTCACGTAGCATTCTGTTGTTATGATCTTGATGAGTTAATCCTAGATTGGATGTGTTTGTTATGCTACTATAAGACGCATTAAGTAAGGGATTGGTGATCTTGGCTAAGACTTTTGCTGAATCTTGGGGTGAACTATTTGCATGGCCTTGTTGTGCTACCACAAGGGCTATGTGAAGAATTCATTCTCATAACGTAATAAGTAGATTTGACTTAATTAGAGTATATTGCTTGTTGTGCTACCACAAGGTCATAACTCTAGAGGATGAATGACTAAAAGTTGCAAGAGTTGCAACTGACAATAGCTGTTTACCTATTAAGTATGCAGTGATTTTTTGTGCTATCACAAGGTTATCACTATAAAGTTAATAGGGTCTTAGTCTTCACTAGGATGTCATCATGATATCATGTCTTTACATAACGAGAGTTATACAAATTTGTTGAAAATTAGTGGGAGCATAAATTAGGATGAAATATCATATCTTAATTTTTAATGAATGTCTACAATGTTATCTTAATAAAATTATATCTCAGTTGTAGAATATAATGATAAACCACCATTAGTATGACATACTAGATGTCAAGTAGTTTTAATAGCTCACACTTATACTGGTTTAGAACTAAGAAAATCATTCTCATGGTTGACCAATTAACTATCCTACTTGAGAAGTAGATGTCTCATAGACTATCTATGATGTAAGAGAAGATAAGATCTTATTTGATAATATAGTATATAAAAGATGCATTGTTTGTTTTATACTAGATGTTAGCTTCTATAAGATAAAAATTGGAGAGACAACATTGATAGATGGATATAAGATCTATCATAGCTCATAGTGATGAGATAATTAAGAGCATCTTAGAACAACAATACTTCTTAATTACTTCTTATTAGTGATATCAATAGAAAGAAGTAAAATCATTAGATAGAAATAGAAGGAGATAGTTAAAAGTCAAAGAAGGTGGTCAAGATAATAAAAGCCCAAATAAGACATAACATGTTTTTATTATCATGATGATGATAATTGGAAGAGGAAGTGAAAAGTGTGTTGCACATAAAGCAAAGGTGGAACTTGAGAAGCTTCATGCATTTAAGTCATTGAAATTTACTTGTCTTATATGCACACTTAATAGTATTAAATACTATATGTGTATATCATAGTATTAGATACTAGAGATGCATCTAATGGTATAAGATACCAAATATGCATCTTATATCTACAAAAAGTTGAAGATGATGACAAGTAAATGAAAACTTAAAAAAGATGTGGACCAACATATGAAATAGTGTAAACGATAATTCTTTAATAGCCTAATTGAGATGTCCAGATAATTAAGATTTCTATCATATCCATCTACAAGAACATTATCTATATTTCTTACTTGAATAAATGTTGATTTATTCCAAGTTATGGAAATGATAGATGTTCTAAAACATTGAAGGGTAAAGTGTTTGCTAATGGGAGCTTAATAAATTGTTTAATCATATTATATATGTTAGCTCTCATAATATGTGTGAATACTCTTCTTAAAAGGAAATGAGTTAATTCAGATCAATATGCTCTTTAGCTTATTGTAGACATGCAAAATGGGTTAATGAGTTGTTAGAACTCATACATCTAGGTGTATGTTAGTCTATATATATTAAGACTAAATGAGTATTTCTCCTTCATTATGTCTTTGATATCTCTAAGTATGGATATATGTACTTAATGAAGTACAAATCTGAGATCTTTGAAAAAATATTTGAGATTAAAAATGAAGTAGAAATACTATTGAAAAGACTGTTAAAACTCTTTATAAGATCAATAAGAGGTATACTTAATTACATAATTCACACATAATTGAAAGATTATAATATCTAAATTTAATGGACACCTCTTTACATATTTTAGCTTAATTGATTAGGTAAAATAAAAAGCCATGTTATGTAGGATATAATATGACTAATGACAACCTTTGCAAAATTTCATCTTTGTTTATTTTTAGCTAAGTACATGATATAGCAACTTTCACTTAATTGGTACCTCTTAAGCCTATTTCGATTATTCTATATAGAATATGAAAAGAAGTTAAAACTTAACCTTAAGCACGTTAAGATTTCAGAATATGAAACTATGAAGTGTTGGCTTGTGGGATATCCTAAGAAAATTTCTAACTATTAAATATACCATCCTTATGAAAAAGAATATATGTTGCTCAACTCACTATATTTCTAGATGGAGAGTTCTTCCTTAAGAAAGATATAGTGGGAGCAAGGTATATATGGAAGATGTTCTAGTCCCACAACCTAATGACGCTTCTATTTAAATACTAGCTAATAATTACACAAAGGCAAATCATAGGTATTTTCTTAAGTCCATTCAACCTAAGAGATATGTGGGACATATCATTAATGAAATAAATGAGACATATGATAGAAAGGATATTGATCCTAAGATCTATACAGAAACAATATGAGATATTGATTCTAAATAGGAAGAGAATAAAATCCAATATAAATTCTATCTATTCTAATCAAGTTTAGAATTTGATAGAACCACCAGAGGATATACTATCCATAAGGTATAAATGGATCTCTAAAGAATATATTGAAGTGAATTAAAAGGTAGAGACCTTCAAGGCAATAATAGTTGAAAAATATCATATAAGTCAAATGGTTGACTAGCATGAGATCTTTTACCTATGTCATGGATTAATTCATTCATATTTTGATTGTTACACACTATGACTATAAGATATGTCAATTGGATGTTAAGATAGTGTTTATCTAAGATATTTTGAAGAACTAGTGTATATGATATAACCTCAGGGAATCAATTCTCAATAACATTCAAATAGAGTGTGTATAAGATCTATTTATGGATTAAAATAAAACTTTCCATAGATAGTATAAAAGATTTAGTGAGATTAAATCTTATGACTTCGTTAAGAACAAAGAGGAGCCTTATGTATTCAAAAGGATAAGTGGGAGTACTATCACTTTTTTGATATTTTATGTGAATGATGTACTACTCATTAAGAATGAAGTAGGTATGTTATCATAAATGAGTGTAGCTATAAAATTAATTCTTCAAACATAATATGAGTTTTAAGATCTATGAAGATATATTTAAAAGGTTGCTTGGCCTTACCTAGTTAATGTACGTAGTCACCACAGTCAAAAAGTTTGTCATGATAAACTCCAAGATAAGTTTCTTATATATGTATTGTGGAGTTGATCTCTTTAAAGAGATGTCTTTATAGACTTCTTAAGAGATAAAGAGAACACATGAGTACAACCCTTATGCTTTTGTCATAAGGTCTATCATATATGTGATGCTACATATATGACTTGATTAATGCTCTAAGTGTTATGAGTAGTATTCATTAGGTAGATCCATGTGAGAGTCACTGGATAGTTTAGAGACATCATTTAGTACTTGAGAAGTACTAAGGATGTATCTCTATACAATGGACGATAAGATTTAAAGTTTTGTAGTTTTACAAACTCAAGCTTCTACTAAAATAAGTTTAATAATAAGTCAAAATAATGGTGGTGTAGTGAGCTGGAAGAGTTTCATGTGATAGAACACTATAAATTCTACAACTAATGTAAAGAAGATTACATAGTGGTTGCACACTGCTTGAGAAGTAGTCTAGATGAAGATATTCATCTAAGAAAAGGAATGGTCCCAATTTTCATTGAAAGTGTACCATTGTTTTGAGAGATAGAGCCAACATCTTATCAAAAGTTCAAAACTTCTGTGGTGATACCATAGAATCAGAGAGATCGCAGCTTATTGAGATATAATTAAAGATATAGTATTTTTCACTAATAATATTACAGATCCACAAACTGAAGCACTTACTCAAAGAGTGTTTGAGCTTCACCTTGAGTTGATAGTGATTAACCAAATGGGTGATTGACTTTAGTGCAAGTGAAAGATTGATAGAAATGTATGTCCTACAAGCCAATCACATATGATATGATTTGACATTTCTAGAAATATCTCATTCAAATAACTAGGCAAATCTTCATTACTTGCACTAATTAGATACGCATATCGTAATAAAGTCCTTGATCACATACAATGATGATTGAATCATAATAAGATTGATCATCTAGAGGTATGCGATCTAAATGAACATAGTCATAAGATCCTTGATACGATACATCAAGGATCTGGATAGACTAGTATATGTGACATCTTCTCATATGATGATGATGACTGGTCTTATTGGTCAGTAGTGTGGAGACACTAAGATACACATGCAATTGCTCATTAGTCAAATGAGTTCACTGAACTTACCGAATTATAAACCATGAATGATATTTTACTGAACTATCAATCAGGGTTTCTATCATCATGGTTGCATAGTTGGACCTTTGACCTGAGTCACCGAAGATACCTTGTTGAGTAGAGCTTGTGCTTTGACCATTGACTTATGAATCATTGTTTAGATGGTCCACTATAACGATGAATCGGGTACATGAAAAACTCGATGGAGGCAATTGAGTGGACAACAAGGGATCGTCCACTCTTAATAAGTGAGAGTGAATGTCCCATGAAATAACATTTTAATTCCTTAGCCAAGGTAGATAGAATGATTAGAAAAGAAGTATTCCAATTGATATAATTCTGAGTACAAGAACTTATAGAGTCAGTATACAAAGGAGTTGATAGTCGATGCCATACTACTTTCCAACTGGAACATTGAATGGACGAGGGTGTATATTTATGTGGCAATTGATGATGGAAAGGCTTAATGGAGATAAGATTATCCCTGTAGCCATATGAGATAATGAGATTTGATTTGTACCATTCATGATCGATAGGCCAATTAATATGTTATCGAATAGTAGATTTATTTAAAATAAATAGAATTATTTTATTTTATTTAGGCCTTAAACAAATAGGCTATTGGGTCTAGTGGATCACACACATAAGGACTTATCCATAAGTATAGGGACAATAGCATAATTTATAAAAATTTTGAGTTTTTTATGAAAAATTCTAAATTCTCTATAAATATCAATGATTTCAGCAAAACCCTATCAAGTCAAGGGTAAAAAAGAAAATCATATTCTCAGCCTCCTCCCTACCTTCTTATTTTTTTAGAAGATGTCTATGGGAAACGCAGCTCCATTTAGGAAGAGTTCTCGAGGCTGGCGTGAAGGGAGAACCTGTTGTGGATGAAGTTGGTGTGGATATAACTGGAGATCAGGCACTTGAATGGTTTGAAGTGCTTCAGAAGCTCATATTCTTACTCTCTATGGGATTAGATGAATCCCTATCAGGTATATTCAAACTCATTTTGATTGGTTTTTGGTTTTCGTCGTTTAGTTCTGATTTAGACAAGTTCTAAATGAACCAATATGAATCGTCGCTTCTGCCACACCAAACTTTGTAGGATAATTCCTTACAGATCCACCCAACATGAATCCAAATTGGTTTTCAGAGATCTGTGTACACAGTCAAAGTCTCTTCTCTATACCCTTCTCCCACTACTTCATAGTCCGATGCATTAGTTTGATACTTATATAGTTCTCACAATCTTGCGCATCCCCTTTCCCCTTAAATAGTGGAATGTTGTCGCTCTTTTTCCATTCATTTGACACCCTTTTAAAAGTAGCTATTTTATCAAAGGAAATGTTAACCAATCCACTTCTTTCTCACCTAAACACTTTCAGACTTCAATTGAGATGTTATCAAGACTACACACCTTTGAGGTCCTCATTCTTCTCAATGCTAGGTGCACTTTAAAAGGGGTAAATTTTTAGGCAAACTCTAACTTTTGCCCCTAGTCCCTTTCTAGCATCTCTATACTTTTCGAAACTGGCTTATAAAAATTGTTTCAAAGTAACATTTTTACCATTCTTGGTTATCCTCATCTCGTGTTAACAACCTCTCATCCATGTTTTTAATACATTGAACTTGCCCTAGATCTTGAGTTCTCTCCCTTAACCTCCTTTGTGCCCATTTGTTCAGACTCCCTTGCTCACCTAACTACCCTTCTTGCCTTGCTCATAGCTCTTTTATATTGATCAAAGACCTCGTAGGTGCTACAACTGGACAATTTATTAAACCATTTTCTCTTGCTCTTCTCCACTCTCTACATTTCAACATTTCACTACCGTGATTTCTTCACATGTGAACCCCACCTAGAAGACTCATCAAGAACATTTTTTCTATCACTTTAATTTTCAATGTCATATTAGCCTATGTTGACTCGGCCTCTATGTTTTGAACCCATTCCTTAAGCTTGAAGGCCTCATACCTAAATACCTCATACTTAGTTTCCTCAGTTCATGCCATTTGATTCTAGGTGCACCTATTTGATGTACCGTATGCAACTGTTCTAGGACTATAAAATCTAAAACCAAGAGTTTGCTAGGCTGTAAGTGCATCAATAGGTATGACTTTGCAATTCTTGCATAGAGCTCAATTTGCCTTCCTAGTAATAATGAAGTCAATCTAGCTACTACTTCCACTTTAAAATGTTACTTAAATGGGAGTCTCTCTTGATGAAGTGGGTGTTCGTTAGGATTAGGCCGTCAGCTACAACAAATGCAAGTATTTTTTACCCTCTTCATTTTACTCTCCAAACCCAAAGTCCCAGTAGACACTCTTAAATCCACTTTTGTGGAACCTAATGTGCTCATTGAGATCACCATCAATCAGGATGCTCTTCTCATTTGGTATCCCTCATATGATACTAGCCATGCCCTCCTTGAATTGAGTTTTTAGCTTACTACTAGCACTTATTATGGTGCATAAGCATTGATTACATTGAGTACCACTTAATGAGCAATCACCTTAACTAAAATGATCCTATTTTCTACTTGAACTATAAACACCACCTTGTCCTTGAGGGTACTGATAGAAATGTATGCCTTAAAAGTCAATAATATATGATATGGTTCAACATTTTTAGAAATATCTTATTCAAATAATTAGACCTTCATTACTAGCTCTTATTGGTTGCATACATCGTAATGAAGCCCTTGATCACATGCAATGATGATTGAATTATAATGATATCATGATAATGAGATCGATTATCTAGAGTTATGTGATCAAAATGTTCTTAGTCATAGGATCCGTGAGATGGAATATCAAAGATCTGGATAGACTAGTGTGTGTAATGTTTTCTTATATGATGAGGATGACCGATCTCATTAGTCATTGGTGTGGAGATAGTGAGATATATATAGGTGCTCATTAGTTGAATGAGTTCGCCAAATTGGCCGAATTAGATACCCTAAATGGTATCTTACCAAACTATCAATCAGGATTTTCTATCATCATGGTTGCCTAGTTGAACCTTTGCCTTGAGTCACCAAAGATGTCTTGTTTGGTGGAACTTGTGCTTTGACTATTGACTTATAGATCACTATTTAGATGGTCTAGCATAGTTATGGATTGAGTACAAAGAAAACTCAATGGAGACAATTAAGTGGACAATAAGGGATCGTCCACACTTGGTAAGTGAGAGTGAATGTCCTTTGTGATAGTACTCTAAATCCCTGACTAGGGTAAAGAGGATAATTGAAAAAAGAGTTTTCCAATTGATTTGATTCCGAGTACAAAATCTTATAGAATCGGTATACTAAGGTGTTGATAGTTGATGCCGTACTCCTTTTCGACTGGGACATTGAATGTATAAAGGTTTATATCTTTGTGGTAACTGATGATAGAAAGGTTCCATAAAGATAAGATTATCGCCATAGCCATTTGGGATCATGAGATGTAGTGGCTTCTACCCTTTATAATTAATAGACCTATTATTTTTTTATCTGATAACAAATTTAATTTAATTTAATAGAATTGTTCTATTTTAATTAGGTCTAGTTGTTCACACACACAAGGACTTATTTATAAATATAGGGACAAGGGAGTAATTTATGGAGATTTTTAATTTTTTTAAAAAAATTCTAAATTCTTTATAATTACTAATGGTTTCAGTTAAAACTTATCAAGATAAAGGTGAAAATCACATCATCAGCCTCATTCCTATCTCCTCTCTCAGGAAGGCATCCATGGGTGATGGAGCTCCGTTCAAGAATAGCTCTCAAGGTTGATGCACAGGGATAACCTGCTATAGATGAAGTTCATGTGGATACCGCCGGAGACCAAGCATTTGAATAGTTTTAAAAGCTTCATAAATTCTTTTTATTCCACTTCAAGGAATTAGATGAATCCCTATCAGGTATATTCAAACTTGTTTTGATCAATTTTCGATTTTCGTCGTTCAATTTTGATTGAGATAAATTCAACATGCACCCATAGGAACTATCACTTCCGTTGCACTAAATCTTGTATGAAAATGTCTTACAGTGGTATCAGAGCCAGGTTAAAGTATCGATAATCAAGACTGACGTCAAATTAATGTTTTTTATGTAATTTATGAGTTCCCAAATCTGTACAAACTTTTGTTTTTGAAAGGCCACCATAATCTATATGTGATTTAGATAAGAGATTAGTTGACATTGGTAGAATCTTATGATATAGGTATTTTCAATGCCAAATTTTTTTGAAATTTGGACCATTGTAGAGTCTAGGAGAAGTCCCAAAATTTGGTGTTTCTATCATGCCCAAACACTCACACAGATTTAAAGATTTTGTAAAATCTTCATCTATGGAGAAAATTGAGGCTTTGAGAAGGCTTTAGAAGATGGGTAATAAGATTACGTAATGTTTTCCTATGATCTCTTGCTTTGAATAGCGGCGGAGGAAGAGGATTTGAGATTTTTCTGGTGACCTAAGACTATTGCTAGGTATGGCAGCACCACCCTATTTCTCCCTGATTTATCACTAATATATTATTTTTCTAAGAAGGTATGTATACATATTTGGAAACTTCATTAGATGAGGATTCCATATTATATATTTTTTAAAAAAATTGGCTTGTGAGATAAGGAGTTATCCAGTTGAAATATGGTGATTTCTGATATGAAATCTGGTCGACTACCTCCTCTTCTTCCTAATGTTCCAGTCTATTATGTTTTTTCTTGGGATAAGCCTGACTATTCACAATCCTCATTTGACAAGGATTTCACTGCATATTATTTTGGACTTTTTGGAGCCCTAGATAAGGAGAAAAGATTTAATTTAAGTGGAGATAAATCCTCCCAGTGAACAATGTTGCGGTGCTTATCGAGCGGAGGGGGTATATGACACACAGTGATCGACACAAGCTCTGCTGGGAGTCGGCCCACCCAGGGGCACACATGGGGGCATACCAGAGTGGCACATTACATTGCCATGTGCGGCGCAATATGCCATCATTTTTAATGATTTTAAATTGTTTAAAGTTATATAAAATTCAAAACAATTGTTATAAAATTCCAAATTTTGTTTAAAAAAATATATAGTAATATTTGACATGTTTTAAAGTGGTTACTAGCATGTTGGATGTTATTAAGCTTTATTGATATAGATTCCATCATTGTTAAACTTTAAGATTGTTTTTAAGATTTAACTTAATTAATTAGTGTTTTAATTAATTTCATAAAATGAAATTTTTTAGAATGTAAATCAGGATATTAATTTTTGACTTTGCGTAGTATTGGGAATGCATAAATTTTCTAAATTTTTAGATATGCTTGTATGATGTATATAAATTGTTTATATGTTGTTTTCATGCTATTTATTTCATAAAAATTGGACAAGCATGAAATTTGGAATTTCAAATTGCAGTATTTAATTTTATGTTGATATACATGATATATCTCATATAATTATCATGCATGCGCTCTATGTTCATGTGATGAATGTTGATGTATATATTGAGGTGATCATGGACTTAAATGTGCTTGGCTTGTGGTTACTTATTTAAATATGTTGATTTTGTTATTAAATGGGGCCTGCATGTACCTCCTCTATCTATACAATCTGATTGTGTATTTAACTCCCTCCATTAATATACTCCCCTTGGTTAAATTATGCTTTCTTAAATGAAATGTGTATTTGCATGTTTGCGTACCCTTAAGCTGCTGGTAATAGTTAAAAACTAGTTTGTGGAAGATTGGGGAGTGAGACCACTTAGAGAAGCACATTTTTGAAGTGAGAGCATGCCAACTCAAGTTTCTGAAGCAAGGATTTACATGTATAGGGGTGCCTTGGGTGCATGCTTAGGGCTAAGTCTATTATCACCTATTTTTTGTGCACATTTGATATGTGGATATGTGCTACCTTGTATACCTTAAATATATGATATTCCAAAGGTATTATATATACTTAGTACATATTATTGATAAGACTAAAATAAAATCTCCCTTATTTAATTAAGTTGATAAACGTGAGACATTAAGAATGACTCACGTAGCTTTATGTTGTTATGGTATTAATGAGCCAATCTTACATTGGACGGGTTTGTTATGTTACCACAATGCCCATTTAGCAAGGGATTGGTGATCATGACCAAGACAATTGATGAACTTTAGGAGTGGACCATTTGCATGGCTTTGCTGTGCTATCATAAGGGCTGTGTGAAGAATTCATTTTCATAACATAACAAGCGGGTTGTCATAACTCTAGAAGCTAAATGACTAAGAGTTGCAAGAGTTGCAATTGGCAATAATTGCCTATCTATTAAGTATGGGGTGATTTTGTAAGGAATCAGTCCAATCATATTGGTGCAGCAGAAAATTTTTGATTTCTCGTATATCATTGTCTTGGTCTCGATTGAAACTGAACGACGTCGCCAAAATTGGTATTCGAAACAGTTTTGAACATGTACCTTTGTGGGATTTAAATAATCCCTAAAGACTGAGAAGATCGAGTGTTCTCACACTCATTCAGCCACTCAAGTGTGTGGCCTCTAGTTGTATCCATACGAGCTGCCTTCATAGTCGGGTTCTTCTTCGCATCGGACCTTCCGACCCGCCCAGGATGAAGTCCCATCGACTCTCGAAGCCTCCAGCATGGGAAAACATAAAGGAGAGAAGTAGGGATGAATTTTGCAGCTTTGGCTTGTGGGGCTCATGCTCAATTCACTATTATATAGAGAATTCGGAGTTTTCACAAAAACCCCTCCTTTCTCTATATTTACACCCTTGCCCCCAAACTTATGGATTAGCCCTTATGTGTGTGACCTACTAGGCCCAATAGCTCATTTGGTTGAGGCCTAATTAAAAGAACAACTTCTTTTAATTTAAATCTATTATCTCATAATAGATTTAACGGCCTACCGACCATGAAGGGTACAAGCCACATCCTATGATCTCAAATGACTTCGGTGATAAACTCCTCTCCAAAGAGCCTTTCCATCATCAGTTACCACACAGCTATAAAACTTCATCCATCCAATGTCTTGGTCGGATAGGAGTATGGCATTGACTGTCAACTCCTAAATATATCGACACTATGAAATCTTGTACTCGTAATTAGATCAATTAGAAAACTCTTTTCCAGTTATCCTATCTACCTTAGCCAAGGATTTAGAGTACTATCCATAGGACATATTCTCTCTCCTACTGAGAGGGGATGATCTCCTATTGTCCACTTAATTGCCTCTACCGGGTTTCCCATATACCCAATCTATTAGCTACATAGGACCACAATACTAAGTGATCCATAAGTCAATAGTCAAAGTACATGGTATGCCCATCAAGACATCTTTGTAAACTCAGGTCAAAGATCCAATCGTGCAATCGTGATGATAGAATACCCTGATCGACTGTTTGGTAAAATACCATTCAGAGATTCTATACTAGTTAGTTCAGTAAACTCATTCCTTTAATGAGCACCTATACATATATCTCAGTGTCCCTACACTGATAACCAATGAAATCGGTTATTCTTATCATATGAGAAGATATCATATACACTAGTCTTATTGGATTTTTAATGCCCTGTCTCGAGGATCCTATGACTAGGAAGATTTAGAGTACATGCTTCTAAATGATTGATCTCATTATCATGATCTCATCATGATTCAATCATTATTGCATACAACCTAAGACTTCATTACGATAGACGCATCTCGATAGTGCAAGTAATAAAGATTATGGCATTTATACTGAATAAGATATTACAAGAAATGTAAAATCATATCACATATGATTGGTTTGTAGGGCATACATTTCTATCAAATTTGTTATATTACCACAAGGTCATCACCATAAAGTTAATAGGGTCTTAGTCCCCACTAGGTTGCCATCATGATATCTTGTCTTTGCATAATGAGGGTTATATAAATTCACTAAAAATTAGTTGTAGCATAAATTAGGATGAAAGACCATATCTTAATTTTAATGATTTGTAATATTATATTATTAAAATTATATCTAAGTTGAAGAATATGATGATAAACAACCATCAGTAAGACATACTGGATGCTATGTAGTTTAATGGCTCGCACTTCTTAAACCGGTTTAGAATTAAAAGAATCGTTCTCATGGTTAACTAATTAGTTATTCTTCTTGAGTAGTAGGTGCCTCCTACACTATCTAATGATGTGAGAGAAGATAAGATCTTATCTCATAAAATATTATAAAAAAGATGCGTTGCTTGCCTTATACTAGATGTTAGCATCTATGGGATATTAATTGCAGAGGTAACATAGATAGATAGATATGAGATCCATTATGTCTCATAGTGATGAGCTAATTATCAGAAGGTTAGAATTGCAACACATCTTAAATACTTATTAGAATACACATTGATCTTTCTATAATCTATTCAAATTTTAAACCACTACTCTTATGCTATGCTAAATCTGATTAATTAAAAATTATTAAGAGATTTGGAATGAGTCACATTGACTGAGTAAGACCTATAAGAAATCGTCCATAAAATTTTGGTGCAGCGGAAGCGACGATTCCTATGGGTTCCTTTAGAATCTGTCTCAATCAGAACCGAACGACAAAAATCGAAAGCCGATCAAATCGGGTTCGAATATACCTGATAGGGATTCATATAATCCCATGGAGAGGAAGGAGATGAGCTTCTTAAGCTCTAAAAACCGTTCAAGTGTCCGGTCTCTAGCAGTATTCACACGAACTTCATCCACAGCAGGTTCTCCCTTTGCGCCGGCCTCGAGAACTCTTCCCGAACGGAGCTCCATCGACCATGGACACCTTCTTGAGAGAGGAGGAGGTAGGGAGGAGGCTTGGGACATGGTTTTTACCCTTGGCTTGATAGGGTTTGGCTGAAACCATTAGTATTTATAGAGAATTATAGAATTTTTCATAAAAACCCAAAATCTCTATAAATTACGCCCTTGCCCCTGTACTTGTGGATAAGTCCTTTTGTGTGTGACCCACTAGGCCCAATAACCTATTTGGTTGAGGCCTAAATAAAATAGAACAATTCTATTTAATTCTAATTAAATCCGTTATCCGATAACAGATTAATCGGCCTACCGATCATGAAGGGTACAAGCCACATCCCATGATCCCAAATGGTTATGGGGATAATCTCATCTCCATTGAGCCTTTCCATCATCAGCTACCACATGGATATAAACCCTCATCCATCCAATGTCCCGGTCGGAAAGGAGAACGGCATCGACTGTCAACTCCTTAGTGTACCGACTCTATAGGATCATGTACTTGGAATTGGATCAATTGGAAAACTCCTTTTCCAATTATCCTATCTACCCTGGCCAGGGATTTAGAGTACTATCCCATAGGACATTCACTCTCACTTACCGAGAGTGGACGATCCCTTGTTGTCCGCTCAATTGCCTCCATCGAATTTTCCTTGTACCCGATCCATCACTATATAGGACCATCTAAATTGTGATCCATAAGTCAATGGTCAAAGCACAAGTTCCACCCAACAAGGCATCTTTGGCGACTCAGGTCAAAGGTCCAACCATGCAACCATGATGATAGAAAACCCTGATAGGCAGTTCGGTAAGATACCATTCAGGGTTTCTAATTCGGTCAGTTCAGTGAACTTATTCAACTAATGAGCACATGTATGTATATCTCAGTGTCTCCACACTAATGACCAATGAGATCGGTCGTCCTCATCACATGAGAAGATATCACATACACTAGTTCATCCGGATCCTTGATGTCCCGTCTCAAGTATCTTATGACTAGGAACATTTAGATCAAATACCTCTAGATGATCAATCTCATTATCATGATCTCATCATGATTTAATCATCATTGTATTTGATCAAGGACTTCATTATGATATTCTCTTCTAATAAGAGCTTATAATGAAGATTTGCATAATTAATTGAATAAGATATATCTAGAAATGTCAAATCATATCATATATGATTGGCTTGTAGGGCATACATTTCTATCAAGACCTATATCCGACTTTTCTATTATATTAATCAAGACCTAAATAATAGTATTAAAATAAGTTTCACAAATCAGATAATAACATATAAGCTAAAGAAACTATTTATCAAGGTAAATGAGGTCCTTTGAAATCAATTAATAATTTAACCCAACTCTAAATGCACTAGGCTAATTATGACTTAACCAACTAATCTATTCTACATATCCATATCACCTAAACCTAACATGTTCCTACTGTACATGCCTTAATGTCATTCTAATCTATTTTTTAAGTAGATTATGTGTTAATTGGACATTGCAACTTTGTCACAGAACTCACACCATCTCTAATATATATAAAAAGTACCATATAGTAAGTTAAATCTTATAGTACGTTATTGTACTAATTTACATGAGGTACATTAAATGTATATATTAGAGATGGAAGGATGCGCCACATTAAGTGTATATATATAGGAAGTACATGAGGTACATTAAAATGGTAAGTAACATTTTGTATATATAGGAAATACCATATAGATCAAGTATAAATATGATCATAAAAGGTCATCATTTAATATTCATGAATTAATACATACAATACAATTAATCACCATAGAGGTCCACAGGTGCTCGTTGGAAGCAGGAGACGATAGCAACAAGACGGGTGCGAGGGGAAGAGAGAAGGAAGCGGCCGAGGGGAGCCGAGCAAGCACACGGGCAAGGGGTGCTGGCACGAGTGGGGTGGCAGATGTGATAGAAATGTATGCCCTACAAGCCAATCATATATGATATGATTCGACATTTCTAGAAATATCTCATTCAATTAATTAGGCAAATCTTCATTATAAGCTCTTATTAGAAGCGAATATCATAATGAAGTCCTTGATCAAATACAATGATGGTTAAATCATGATGAGATCATGATAATGAGATTGATCATCTAGAGGTATTTGATCTAAATGTTCCTAGTCATAGGATACTTGAGACGGGACATCAAGGATCCGGATAGACTAGTGTATGTGATGTCTTCTCATGTGATGAGGACGACCGATCTCATTGGTCATTAGTGTGGAGACAACCGAGATACACATACAGTGCTCATTAGTTGAATGAGTTCACCGAATCGACCGAATTAGAAACCACGAATGGTATCTTACCGAGCTGTCTATCGGGGTCTTCTATCATCACGGTTGCATGGTTGAACCTTTGACACGAGTCGCCAAAGATGCCTTGTTGGGTGGAACTTGTGCTTTGACCATTGACTTATGGATCACAATTTAGATGGTCCTATATAGCGATGGATCGGGTACAAGGAAAATCCGATGGAGGCAATTGAGCGGACAACAAGGGATCATCCACTCTCGGTAAGTGAGAGTGAATGTCCTATGGGATAGTACTCTAAATCCCTGGCCAGGGTAGATAGGATAATTGGAAAAGGAGTTTTCCAATTGATCCAATTCCGAGTACATGATCCTATAGAGTCGGTACACTAAGGAGTTGACAGTCGATGCCGTACTCCTTTCCGACCGGGACATTGGATGGTAACTAATGATGGAAAGGCTCGATGGAGATGAGATTATCCGCATAGCCATTTGGGATCATGGGATGTGGCTTGTACCCTTCATGATCGGTAGGCTGATTAATGTATTATCGGATAACGGATTTAATTAAATTAAATAGATTTGTTCTATTTTATTTAGGCCTCAACCAAATAGGTTATTGGGCCTAGTGGGTCACACACAAAAGGACTTATCCACAAGTACAGGGGCAAGGACGTAATTTATAGAGATTTTGGGTTTTTATGAAAAATTCCATAATTCTCTATAAATACTAATGGTTTCAGCCAAACCCGATCAAGCCAAGGGTGAAAACCACGTCCCAAGCCTCCTCCCAACCTCCTCATCTCTCTAGAAGGTGTCCATGGTCGATGGAGCTCCGTTCGGGAAGAGTTCTCGAGGCCGGCGCGAAGGGAGAACCTGCTGTGGATGAAGTTCGTGTGGATACTGCTGGAGACCGGACACTTGAACGGTTTGTAGAGCTTGAGAAGCTCATCTCCCTCCTCTCCATGGGATTATATGAATCCCTATCAGGTATATTCGAACCCGATTTGATCGGTTTTCGGTTTTCGTCGTTCGATTCTGATTGAGACGGATTCTAAAGGAACCCATAGGAATCGTCGCTTCCGCTGTACCATAATTTAATGGACGATTCCTTACAAGATGGTGACGAGGAGGAAGAGTGAGAGAGAGAGGCTATGCGGGGATGATTGAAGTTGAGGGGATGCATAGGGTCAAGCACTAGCATGCTCGAGGTGGCAGACAATTGGCATGCGGGAGCTTCGACGAGCTGGTGGGGGCACGAGGAAGAGAATAGAGAGAGAGATATAGTGGTAGGGGATGGCGCACTGTGGGTTGCATCAAGAGGGGTTGCGTAGGAACGCACTGGAGACTGCGTGGAGGCAGATGCACACGAGGCATGCAACAATGCGCGAAGGTGACACGCTGAATCTCATGGGGACATGGGGGGCTGTGACGAGGCGGATGGCCACATGTGCGTGGGAGAGAGAGAGAGAGAGAGAGAGAGAGAGAGAGAGAGAGAGAGAGAGAGAGAGAGCATAGGATATGAGGTTGCAAGCGGATGCGGGAAACGACCGAGAAAGTCATGGGCGGTGGTGAGTGTTAATCAAGATGGTCATACGTGGCATCCAAGGTGACGTGGAGAAATAATAGAGCATTTCATTTCATATGTAATTTTTTATTTACATAGGTCAATTGACCTTCATTTGTACATTCAATTCAATTGATATAAATAGAAAGCCACGGGAAACAGAGTGCTCTGTCGCATTGACACAACACCTGAAATTCTCTTCCCGCTCTTTCTATCACTCTCTCTCTCTCTCTCATTTTGGATCTGAGATGTTGCAGAGCTTGTTCGTCTAATAAGATTGCTGTGAAGATCAACAACACACGCATACTTCTCTAACTTGGTATCAGAGCTCGTCTAATCTGCTTCTAGGTCATGCTCTCATTTTTTTCTATTGCACTGTTGCCCATATTGCTTCTGCGATCTGGAGATGGATGATTCTGCAATTATTTCATCTTCCTCCTTACCTAGGCATTCGTCTACTTTGCCTTTTGCTTTGGGTTCTGTTTTTGCATCCTTATCTAGTATTTCGCACAGTCTTTCGGTTAAACTCAACAGCAACAATTACACTATATGGCATGGTCAATTTCTCCCGTTCCTGAAAGCTTATAAGCTGATGGGATTAATTGATGGCAGTGTGCCTTGTCCGCTTGATTTTATTTCTGATCCGTCAGATCCGTCTTCTGAATTAGTGAATCCCGATGCTGAAGTGTGGCGTCAGTATGACAATTTGATAATAACAGTCAATATATCTTTCGTGAGTGAGTCTATCTTACCACTCATTGTTGGTCTTGAGACATCGGCTGAAGTCTGGAAAGTGATTTCTACTATATGGTTCTAATTCCAAAACGAGAGCACTACAGTTACTACTGCAACTTCAACAGTGCAAGAAGGGATCGATGAAAGTAATTGATTACTTACAGAAAATGAAGAATATAGACAATTCTTTGGCTATGATAGATGATCCGGTTTCATCAAGTGAATTATTGCTTCATATATTGACTAGATTAGGCCCTGAATTTGATGTGTTTGTGACCGCTATAACAACAAGGAATGATGTTGGTGTCTTAACTATTGATGACATACAAGGATTAATTCTGAATCATGAGATTCTACTTCTTCAGTGCCAGCAAAGCCTGACTGAAATTATTGCCAATCTTGCACGGACAAATTTGAATGTTAATCAGCAGCAAGGTAATACATGTAATAACAGAGGAAGAGGCAGAAATAATAGAGGTAGAAATGGAGGGAGAAGAAGGTCTGATCGCAACTCCTATACTGGTTATGTTGACAGAGGTACAAATCAGTGGAATGTTCAACAGGGAACTAGAAACACTACTTACAGTCAGCATCAATCTTATTCTAATCTACCCATTTGTCAATTATGTGAAAAGAAAGGTCGCACTATCCTAACATGTTGGAAACGGTTTGATATGTATTTCAGACTTGAGAATAGTGTTTCTTCTGATCAGTAGAGTTCCAATTCTGGTTATCAACCCTTTTCAGCTAATATGGCATCTACTTAGTCTGTTGCACAAGGTGATCTTAATTGGTATCCTGACATTGGAGCTAACAGTCACATGACGCCAAATTTAGCTCTTCTTCAAAATCCAGTTAGCTATGGTGGACAGGATAAAGTTTTTATAGGAAATGGAGATGGTCTTGGTATCTCACATATTGGACAAACAGGTTACAAATATTTCAGTTTCTCAAATACTCTTTATGTTCCTACTTTGTCCAAAAACCTTTTGTCTGTTTCACAGTTCACCAAAGAGAATAATGTCTATTTTGAAAATTTTTTTCCTCAATATTGTCTCATTAAAGATATAAAGACCAAGAAGGTTTTGGCCCAAGGATGCAACAATAATGGATTGTACTGCCTCCTTCCGGACAAGCACACTCCACCAACTGGGTTAGCTGCTGAAGTGGTTCAAGTATGGCATCAAAGGCTCGGTCATCCAGCACTACAAACTGTCCATAAAGTTCTTAATGGGTTAAGAGAATCTTTTTCTAGCAACAATAGTTTCTTTTGTTCACATTGTGCTAGTGCAAAAAGTCACAAGAGTCATTTTCCTTCTTTAAACTATGTTTCTCATTTTCTGTTAGAAATAATTGCTTCGGATGTGTGGGGTCCGTCCCTGGTCCCTAGCAAAAGTGGTTGTCGATACTATGTGACTTTTATAGGCTACTATAGCATATTTTGTTGGCTATTTCCTATTGTTTCCAAAAGTGATGTATTCCAAGTTTTTATGCGGTTCAAACAACAAGTTGAGAATTTGTTTTCAAGAAGGATTAAATATTTTCAAAGTGATTGGGGAGGTGAGTTTAGACCTTTGTCTCAATACTTTGCTCAATGTGGAATTATTCATAGAGTTGCATGTCCATACACCCATCTTCAAAATGGGGTAGTTGAACGAAAGCATAGGCATATAGTAGAGACTGCTCTTGGTCTTTTAAGTCATGCCCAATTACCATATGAGTTTTAGGATAGTGCCACATCTTGTACAGTATATCTGATCAATAGACTTCCCACTCCAATACTTGGTCATATATCTCCGTTTGAAAAATTGTTCAAGCGGCAGCCAGATTACAAGTTTTTAAAGGTATATGGATGTGCTTGCTATCCACATCTTAGGCCTTACAATCAACATAAGTTCAGTTTTCGTTCAGAGTGGTGTATCTTCTTGGGGTATAGTGGAGATCATAAGGGTTACAAGTGTTTTCTACCACACATTGGGAAGACTTATATAGCAGTTAATGTGGTCTTCAATGAAGCCTCTTTTCCTTATTCTATTCTGGTTTAGTCTGTTCTAGACTCACAAGTCTTTAGTTGTATCCTTTCCCCTTCCTACTGCTTAGTCTGTTCAGCTGACAGTTCAGTCCAATAATTTAAAAATTTTGGGTGATAAAGACAATAGAAACTCTGGTCTATTGCAATCTGTTCCTGATGCCTCCCCATCTCTTGTTGAGCATGTTGATCAAGAATTGTCTCCAGCTCCTAGTGGTCGGTCAGATTCTGCACTACATACAACTCCTAATTCTGCTACCTCTAATGATAATTCTGAAGGTCTTTCTCCGAAGAAATTTTGTTCTCTTATAGAAATTCTTCAATCCACAAAGCCTGTGTCATGTGTCAAGAATAATAGGTATGCAATGATTGTGGAACATATTTCTAATATTGAACCAACCAGCTTCACTCAAGCAAACAAGTTTTTGTGTTGGCGTCAAGCTATGTCTAAGGAGTTTATGACTCTTCAAAACAATGGTACTTGGACCCTAGTTCCTCCTCCAGTAAATGCTAATGTCATTGGATGTAAGGGGGTTTACAAGATTAAGAGAAATTCAAATGGTTCCATTGCTAGATACAAGGCCCGGTTGGTAGCAAAAGGGTTTAATCAAGAGTATGGCATCGATTACAATGAGACATTTAGTCCTGTTGTTAAGCCAGCCACCATCAGATTAATTTTGTCCATAGCAGTTAGTTATGGTTGGCCTATTAAGCAACTTGATGTAAACAATGCATTTTTACATGGGACATTGGAAGAGAATATTTTTATGTGTCAGCCGCCAGGATTTATTGACAAAGACTTGCCTCAACATGTGTGCAAACTTCACAAGTCTCTATATGGCCTCAAACAGGCTCCTCGAGCCTGGTTTTTCAAGTTCTATTCATATTTGGTGTCTCTTGACTTCAAGCCCTTTGTATGTGATCCATCTCTTTTCTTATTTTCAAAGAATGGCATTCAACTATATCTTCTCATTTATGTGGATGACATAATTCTTACTGGCAATAAACCTAAAGCTATTAAGCAATTAGTGACCAGTCGTTCCAACACATTTTCACTAAAAGATTTAGGTGATCTACATTATTTTTTGGGAATTGAAGTTTCTTGGACTTCAGAGGGCCTCTTTCTTAGTCAACAGAGATATGCAATAGATCTCCTCAAAAAGGCAGAATTACTTGATGCTAAACCGTGCGCTACTCCTATGGCATTCAAACAACTTCTTTCTCAACATACTGGAGATTCATTATCTGATCCTTCCTATTACAGAAGTCTGGTTGGGTCCTTACAGTACCTCACTTTAACAAGGCCGGATCTTGCCTTTGTCACCAATAAAGTTTGCCAGTTTTTGGTTGTTCTATCTGATGTTCATTTAGTTTAGTCAAGAGAATTTTGAGATATCTTAAGGCAACCATCAATTTTGGTCTAGTTATCAGACCAACTACCTGTTCTGTTCATCTTTACTCTGATGCAGATTGGGCAGAGTGCCCAGATGATAGAAGGTCTACAGGAGGCTTTGGTACATATTTTGGTTCAAATCTCATTGATTGGTCCGCTAAGAAGCAAAGAACTGTAGCTTGGTCCAGCACTAAAGCTGAAATGCGTTCACTTGTTCTTGCTGTCACTGAGCTTATATGGATGTTACAATTGATCAAAGAATTAGGCAATATGGTGTGATAATATATCTTCTATCTACCTAAGTGTTAATCCAGTCTTTCGAGCAACAACAAGGCATGTAGAAGTGGATTATCACTTCATCCGATAGTTGGTTTAACAAAAAAACATTCACATCAAGCATATAGACAGTAAGGAACAAATTGCGGATATATTCACCAAACCAATGCTTATTCAGCAGTTTGAACATCTTAGATCCAAGTTAAACGTGCTTCCCCAAGATGGTCATACGTGGCATCTAGGGTGACATGGACCAATAATAGAGCATTCATTTCATATGTAATTGTTTATATACATAGGTCAATTAACATTCATTTGTACATTCAATTCAATTGATATAAATAGAGAGCCACGGGAAACAGAGTGCTCTGTCGCATTGACACAACACCTGAAATTCTCTTCCCGCTCTTTCTATCACTCTCTCTTTCGTTCTGGATCTGAGATGCTGTAGAGCTTGTTCGTTTGAGAAGATTGCTGTGAAGATCGACATCACACGCATGCTTCTTTAATTGTGAGGAACGTGGTGAATGCGAGGGGAGAGGAAGAAGAGAAAGGCAGATTAGGGAAGGGGATGATGGCCATGATGAGGTGACGAAATGGTGATGGCAATGGTGAGGAGGAGAAAGAGAGAGACAAGGCAGCGGCGTTAGGAGAGGCACGCAGCGATGGCAAGGCGGCTGGGTGCATGTGATGTGTGGGAGATAGAAAACGAGCAAAGTGGCCAAGAGAGAGATAGATGTAATATATTTTATATATTATTATTGATATAAATGTATGCCTTACAAGCCAATCATATATGATATAATTAAGCATTTCTAGGAATATCTCATTTAATTAAATAGGCAAAACTTCGTTACTAGCTTTTATTAGAAGCGTATATCGTGATGAAGTCCTCGATCACATGCAATGATGATTGAATCATGATGAGATCATGATAATGAGATCGATCATCTATAGGTATGTGATCTAAATGTTCCTAGTCATAGGATCCTTGAGACGGGACATCAAAAATCCGGATAGACTAGTGTGTGTGATGTCTTCTCATGTGATGAGAATGACCGATTTCATTGGTCATCAGTGTGGGGACACTGAGATACACACATAGTTGCTCATTAGTAGAATGAGTTCACTGAACTGACCGATTTAGAAAAACCTGATCGGTATCTTACTAAACTGTCTATCAGGTTATTCTTACATCTCAATAACACAGTTGGATTTTTGACCTAAGTCACCAAAGATGTCGTATCGGATATATCTTGTACTTTGATTATTGACTTATGGATCACCATCTTGATGGTCTAGTATAGTTGATGTATTGGGTGCAAAAGAAACCCGGTAGAGGCAATTGAGTGGACAACAAGGGATCGTTCACTCTCAGTAGGAGAGAAAGAATGTCCTAGGGGATAGTACTCTAAATCCTTGGCCAAGGTACTTAAGATAATTGGAAAAGGATTTTTTCAATTGATCTAAACCTGAGTACAGGATCTCATAGAGTTGGAATATTTAAGGGTTGATAGTCAATGCCGAACCCCTGACCGACCAGGACATTGTATGAACGAAGATTTAAATCCACGTGGTAATTGATGATGGAAAGGCTCAATGAATGTTATTTAACTCCCCAAAGTCATTTAGGATCATAGGATGTGCTTTGTACCCTTTATGATCAGATAGTTGTAAAAACTATTATCGGATAAATGTTTTGATTTAATTTAAAAGAATTGTTCTTTTAAATTAATTAAGGCTTCGACCAAATTGACTATTGGGCCTAGTGGGTCACACACAATAGTTTTGGTCAATAAGAAGAGGGCATGGATGTAATTTTATAAAAGTTTTGGGTTTTTGTGAAAAAATTCATCTTCTATATATAAATGGCTTATGAAGCCAAACCCTAACAAGTCATAGGGCTGGAGCACATCCCAAGCATGCTCTCTTCCTTCTCTCTCCTCTAGAAGGTGATATCCTATGGTCAAGCTAAGATCTGGAAGGTTTCTGGAGGCCCGAAGGAAGGGAGAACTCGTCTATTAAAGCAGATCGTGTGGATACCGCTAGAGACCGGACACTTAAATGGTTTTCAGCAAGGAGGAATGTCCTCTCTTCATCCATGGTGAGAGATTTTAGAAATCCCATGAAGTACTCTCGTTCTACTTCATATTCGATTCCTGGTTTTACTCGTTCGGCATCGATCAAGGCAAAGATCATGGTTTTATGGAATCAAATATTTTCCGCTGTCATGTATTGATTCCTTACAAATATCACCCTCCCTTTTTTCTCTTTTACACTCACCTTTTCACCCTACCATTTTCTCCATTTTTACTCCTTCTTTTCCCCATTTTTACCTCATCGGATTACCCTGCTTGTGCCCTATCCTCCCCTCTTTTTACTCCGGCCGCAACAGTGCCACTTCGGTTTCTCCCTCGTGGCCTCCCTCCCTCACCCGCAGCCGCAGCCGAAGCACCTCCCGAATCTGCTTCCCCCTCAACCTTCTATGCAGCCGCGAGTGCCTCTCGGTGTCGACCCCGCAGCCTCCCCTTTGAGGCTATTAAGGCTCGGCATTTCTCCCGCGGCTGAAGGCCACTGACCTGCGCAACGCGAATCTCAGATTTGCTCTCCGCCTCCCGCATAGCTCCCTCTGCCAGATTTCTCTCTCTCTCTCTTCCCCTATTTTCTCTCTCTCGCACAACTCCCTCCCCCTTCCCAGATTTCTCTCTCTCTCTCTCTCTCTCTCTGTCTCTCTCTCTCTCTCTTGGTTTCTCCTGTGCGAACCCCCCTCCATGGTGCCTCCCCCCACCTGTGTGCATGACTTCGTGGCCGGCTACCCACCGCACTGCCTGTCTCCGCCCCCCTCCCCCTCCGGCGCACTCGGCCGCAGCACCCCCCAGCCCCATGCGCCCCTCCTTTGTCATTGCGCTGTCTAGCATGGTTCACCCACGTATGCGTGCATAGTTACGGCCCTCCAGCCCCCTCGGACCCCACTGTGCACCGCCCCCTTCCTCCCGCATGCACGGTGTGCTTCTGTGCGCCCCCACATCCTCCGTCCCATCTAGATTGCTACAGTAAATAATATTTTCTCTTTTATTTTATTTTTTTCACTTTCTCACGTCATTTTCTCTTGTATTCTATCCATGTTATATATCCATCTACATGGTTATGCTTGCAACTAGCTTAGATTGAGGAGTGGAATCTTTATTAACCGATCAAGGCATGTGCTAATCTCAAATCAGAAATCGTCAACTCCATTCTGATAGGCATCCTAGACTTGTCTGATATCATTAAATTTAAATACTTAATATTCACCAATGACTTGTAGATGTCGATTTATATGTATCGGGTTGATATTGAACGTGATGATTGTTTGTAGTTGTATGTTTTAAATTTGGTAGACACATACAATTTACATAGTGATCTTGGTAGTTAATTAATCTCATTGTGTCCAAATTATGTGTATGACATTTGGTATAAATTTTGGCGGTTAATTGTAAACTTGTTTGATTATGCTAAACTTGATTGGGTCTATTCTATATGTTGTTACAACTTACAAGTTAATTGGATTAGGCAAAGTTCTAAATAATTTATTAGACTCTTCTATGTCAAGTTATTGTCGACTCCGAAAACGGGTTCCAGATCGGCACCTCAAGAGAAGGTGAAAGATGGAATTGGGGAAAGGGAGTGAATTGGAAAACACTCGGAAAGCGGTAAAGACTCCTCACCTCGGTCCCACACTCACATTGATCCCCGAACTTTCATCTCACGGCGTCGCTCGAGCATCGGAGATGGTTCGGGTCTTGTGGGAGGAGAGTGAGGAGGAGATGAAATTAAAGCATGAAAAATGTGGTCGCCAGGAGCCGCGGGCTCCGCTTTATGTATTGAAAATAGAAAGAAGTTGACCATGTGTACCTTAGCGTGGGAGAAAGGGATGTGAGTTCAACCTTCTTCTTCTTCGGCCGGCCGATGAAGAAGAGTCTCCAACTGATGCTAGCTTGATAAACCTGTGCAACTAGAACAATAAACCAAGAAAACAAGTGAAGAAGGATTAGAACTGAGTGAAGTGTAGTAACTTGTAAAAGTAATAACATAAAACGACAATTGGAAACAAACTCACCGGATTCGGGGTTAGCCCTAACCCCTCTTTTTTTGGTTTTTTTATGATGTATGAAATGATGTAAAACTGAATAAAAAATGATTCTTAAATGTGAACTAAATGATTTGAATGAAGAAAAAAAGAATATAAATGGTTAAAGACAACACAACCTGTGCAAAGTGGCAACCGGGTTGGACAGATTTAATGTAAATTGCGCGGCTCGATGCAGACCGTAGAGGACAGCACCGATGTAAGAATCAAGTGAAATTTATTTCAAAATAAATATAACTCACCGAGGGTAGTTTGATATGAAGACAAGTTTGCCTGAATATTATGATAAGTAATCCGAATTTACCCGATAAGCCGGATCTTGGGCAAGAAGTTCTGGAAACTCCAAAGACAATGTCGATGTAGGACATGATATGGGCACCACAGATATCCAAATTGAATGATTCTTGTTGTAGATAAAATATAACTCACCGGGTAACAATTTCTATGAAGGATGCATAGGTTGAATTCACCATTAAATGTACTGGAATTGACTGATAAGATGATGACTTAGAAGAGAAGACTTCAGATCTGTCTTTGCAGCGCCGGTGTTGAAGCCATAACAAGCAGAGGAAACGTCAGAATTGATCTATGTTTGTTGTAGATGAAAGATATCTTGATGAACCACACTTCGTATGAAGGAAGTCAGGCCAGAAAATGACTAGAAATATCTGTAGAATCCGATGATCAGCAGTGCAGCACGTTGGAGCATAAACCGGCTTCTTCTTCACTTTGGGATGATCTCCGGGCACCGGGACGAAGATAGAACTATTTGGGGAGATTTGGAAGAGCCTAGGGTGGCTGGAGGAAGAAGAGATAAGTGCTGGAGGATGGGTATGCCCTTCTTAGGTCGTTCATATGAGTCTCCCTTTATAGGGGATGAGAACCAAGTCAAAAAATAGCAAGTTTTGATACATCCGACCATAGGTTGGATTTCCTTCAATTAATGTCGCTGATTTTCATCCTGAGGTATCTAGAAACTTACCTAAATGATTTATAGAGATTGAAAACCGTGGATCACCTTCTCCATGCTCAAAATATGCCTCCACTTGAAGAGGAAACAAATCTAGTCTAAAAATGGCAAGTCTTGATATACAAGACAACAAGTTGGATTGCCATCATTAGATGATGCTAATTTCGACCATGAAGCTTCCAGATACTATAACAAGTGATATGGAGGAAAAAGGAAGGTAAGGTCGTGAATTGGTCAGATATGTGCCCAATGGGCTGGGCTTGCATGCAATTGGGCTTGATAGGTGCTGCGTGCGGACAGAACTGCGCATCTGACTTCCAAAGGGCGCTTCGGACAAATGGGAGATCAGAATTGAATGCCATTTGTTGAATTGAAAAAAGGACTCAGAGAGGAAGATTATTGATGTTGAAGACTTCTTCATTTGATGTCCACATAATCCTGTGAAAAAATTTCAAGTAGAGGTTATGCTGGGAAAAGCATAATCTGGCACACCACCAAGAGTCTCTTGTTCGGCAAACACGGATTTGATTAGAAATTAGAAAATCATCCTCATATTTCCAATAAGCACCTAAGCTCATCCAAAATGGTGGTTCATCATGATTTTGATGGTCTAAAAGAGATGTTGCCAATGGAATAATGGTTTAAGCTCTAAATAAGGCCAAATTGGCGTGTCTACAGTTATGTTAATCTTGTTGTATATGCTTTCGGTTGTAGGTTAACAAGACTAGAGTGAGTAGCTATTTTTTTATTAAATCTGATTTTTGTTATATATATATATTGTCCTTAAATCAAGTTAAGAGGCCTTAATTGCACATAGTTTTATCATGGCATACGGTGTGTATGTGCATATCATGTTGGCATTTTTCTAAGCATGTTAATTGGAGTTTTAACATCATAAGCATAATATTTAAGTGGTGTTTAATAGATGGTAACAATTGCATTGTTAATGTATGTCATTTTAGTTGTCATATTAGTATGATGTTCATTTTCTAGTGGTTAGTATGTCATTGCATGGTGTATGTGCATAGTGCTTGAGGTTGAGCATGGTGTGATATGAGATACTTGTGAGTAACTCATGGCAAGGCATGAGATGTTGTGAATGCATGTGTGCATTAAAAACGTAATTTAAGACTGCGCTAGACAGGACTAGTAGTCATGTCCGTGGGCAGCGGAGCTTAGAACTGTCTGGTGCATCCTTCGATCCCATATCCCGCGGGTTATCCTAAGTGCCACCCCTGCCTAGGTGCACTACGGGATTTAGCTTAGCTATATAATTACTGCTATATATGGTAGATCGGGTCCTAGATCGTTGAGATCGCATGACAGCGCATTCCTTGCGAAAGAAATGAAAATATGAATGTTTCATATAGAGGATAAGTGTATTGTGGTAAGGTATTTGAGTTAGCAATCGTGTAGTGTTCATTAACTCATTTAAGCATAGTGTTTTGTATAGTATGCATTGTATGTCTCAATAGATGGTGTTGCAATGCATGGTTCATTCATAGTATTATATCTTGGTGAGAAGTCCTCATTGGTCTGGGTTTTGAAAGGTGCTGGTTGTATGCTTTAAAATACATGGAATGCCAGATTATTCATATATTGTTTAGTTTTATATTTGTATAAAACAGGTGTAGGTTGGGTACTTATAAATTTATCATGATAGGGCCTTGTTGGCTATCCGATTTGGTAGATGATGGGATGTCTACTGAGTCGTTATGACTCACTCCTATCCTTTATTATATTTTTAGAATATCAGCTTTAGCACAGTAGAAGCATGGTGCTATGGACTCCAAGAAATAATTTGAGTAGTTATTGTGCAATTTAGACTGGTATATATGATTGCTTAGATTGAAATTTTATTACGTGATTTGAGATAAGTGGATAGTGTTAGAATTATGAACTAGGACCTCTTATTGTCTTCAAGTTTTTCCAAACTGATGTGTTTATAGGGGTTATTTCCCCGGTTATGCCGCCGGATTGTTTTCTGTTGTGCAGGTTGAAATCCGGATCGTGACAATAGAAGAGAGAAGGGAGAGGGTGATGGGGCTGGTGAGCTCGATAGAGGTGGACGGCGTGTGGGAAAGGGCCGTGGGCGAGTGCAGACGGCGATGATGGCGGGGCACATGGGCAACATGCCGGGGAGAGAGAGAGAGAGAGAGAGACAGAGAGACAGAGAGAGAGAGAGAGAGAACGGAGTGGGGGCAGCAGGTGAGGTGACGGGAAGGAGAGAGAGGTTGTGCACAAGATTGGGAGAGAGATGGCAAGGTGACGATTGTGATGGGGGGAGAAGGTTTAAATAAAAGCGGGATGGGGGAAGGAGATGGTTAGAAGGATCGGGAGATGCAGGTGGTGAAGGAGGAGGCGGCGAAGAGAATGTTGGAGAAACTTTTTATTTTACTAGGACACTTGCCTTCCTCAGAGAATATAAGAATTAAGTTTTTTTCTTGAATCAAAGGCTCAAATTAATTTCATAGGCTTCAAATCCTATAAGCATTTTCCTTGTATGCAGGTTCAAGGAGAGGAGCTTTGACTTCTAAATGAGTTAGCTGTGATGAGATTATCCAATATGGTTGAAAAACACAAGCACACAATTGCATGACACAAGAATATAACACAGAATGAGTGGTATATGGTATAGCCAAACAGGGCGTTAGCTATCACCACTTGGAAGGAATATGCAACCAAAAAGAAACAGATAAGGAATAAAGGTGATGCACCAAGAGGCCCAAAGTAAAGACTTTTAGGGCCTGTTTGGCACCATAAAATTTTGGGGATAAACCTGGTTTATCCCCTAAATTTTGAGGATAAACTAGGGTTATCCCCGAGTTATCCCCGTACCAAACATGCCCTTAGAGTATCTATGCCACTTTCTTTCTTTCTTTTTTGGTTCTCTCGAAGAAGATGAAGTTTCACTGTCAGGTGGTTGGACTTAATAAATTTTTTTTAAGGAAACTGCTAATTCCAATTGTGTATTCGTCAAAATAACATCTTTGTAGGTTGGTCTGAGGTGTTCCCCAAAAATCAAGACATCTCGGGAATAACTCTTTCCCCCAACATGTTTAACTCAGATGAAGGTTGAATTTGCTACAGTTTGATGGCATTCCCATCAAATTTAACAAGGATGAGCCATATGTTTGACACCGATACCATACTTAAATATCATTTTTTTTATTTTTTTAACCTATAGGGGAACAATAACCACCTATAATTTAGGTTTTCTACGGCTATGTTTCTTAATTAACTCAGATAGAAGATAGCAATATTCCTAGTGTAAGGTGGCTTTTGTTTTGTCTTAATTTAAAATTTTCAAATCTAAACTTTATGTCTAATTAATAGCTTAATTTTTGGCAAAAGATGTACTTAATTTGATTAAGATAGTTATATGTCAATCAACTTAATATTTATACAAATAAAAACCTAGACCATACCTTTTATTTTTAATAGGTTTCTTAAGATATAATAGATTTGTATAGAGAATGATTAAGGTGGTATTTGATTTGACTTAATAAAATGTTTATAGTCTTAATTTCATATCTAATTCCTCTCATGGAAGACAATATCTCAGGTTTTCACCTTTCAAAATAAAAACTACCATGAATCACTTGAAACTAAGTGATTTACGAAGAGGTTACTCTTATATTTATATGTCTTACCAAGGATCTAAATGTCAAGTCTTTGATAGATTCAGAGTTAGACATCAATTAAGTCAAAACAAAGAGAACTTAAAAATGTATAATCAAACAAGCTAGATTTATAAATCTATAATTATATTAGATATTAAAGGTGTGTTAAGCCGAAACAATGCATTTGGATGTTTTACGAAGGTTCTTTATGCCTAATGCTTGACCAATTCATAGGTTAGATATCAATTACGCCAAAAAATGAGGTTTAAGTTATTTACATTGCATTTTATTGGAAGTAGTTGAACGATTAATGTACAAGTGAAAGTGTTTGATTTTAAAACTTGAAATTAATTGACCCTACAAGCTACTAAGGTTATAAATTGTCAAAGTAAAATATCAAAACTTATGGTGTATTATGTTGCACAACAATTTTTACATACTTTTATGATAAAATTTACATTAAATTAAATCTAGGATAGCCAAAGACAAAATTTGATGTTCGGTGAGATATGATAACAAAGAGAAGCATAACTATACAATTTGGGGAACCATAAGAAAGAAAGAAAAAAGATGTCAACTTTCTTCTTCTTTTTTGTCTATGAAAGAATATTATATAAGAACACGAACAGAATCGAATAATTAGTCATCTTTCAACTATCACCACTTGGAAGCAATAACCAACCAAAAAGACGCTGATAAGGAATAAAGTGGCACTGCCAAATACATGGAGGGCACAAAAAAAAGACGAGATTCTTTTTCAAAGTGGCACGTCTATTAGACAGTGACAACGGAGGCCAGGATCGAATAATTACATGGATCAATAAGTGGTGGGTTCTTATTTGACAATGCTCATTTTGAAACATGATATTCATTCTTTTTTATTTCTTTTACAAACTGACAACTCTTCGGTACTGTATCTGCGGATGTTGTTATAAGATTCCTGTTCTTTATTTCTATCACAAAACTTACTACTCTTCAACAGTATATCTGCGGATGGTGTTATAAGGCTCCTGTTCTTTATTTCGTTCACATAACTTACACTCTTGAATACTATATTTGCGGATGATGTTATAAGAATTAAATGTTCCCATTTTGTTTTCAATAATTTCCAAATCAGTATGCTCTGATTTTCAACTTTGTTATTTAAATTAGAAACTAATTTGATAATTTTTGCAATACATGTTATGTATTAATTTTTATTTTAAAATAAATTAATAACTTACATATTTTATAAATTTTGATATAATGTCGTAAAACGTTTTATATTTATTATTTGATCACTTTATATCATTTTTTATTTTTTATTTTTTTATTTTATTTAGTTTTACTTGTATACACCTATTTTTTAGTGACATAAAATCAACTAATTTTGATTTTGGTTCTAATAAACTATAGAAATTTCTAATTCCAATTATAATAACTTATAAGATACAATAACAAGTATTAAATCTATTAATTTTTATGGAAATGAAATTAAAATTTCTGAATATCTTTTCAAGCTCTAGATCAGGGTGCTTAAAGATGTGATTGAGAGAGGTCGAGCAAGGCCGACCGAGCTCGGTTGGCACGACGTCACCCCCGCGGGGGGGGGGGGGCACGAGGGTTCGATCCCGGCTGTGAACAGCCGGGACCACCCCCCGGGGGGGTGGTATCAAGTGGGGTTCGAGCGCTGCACCGGCAGCGCTCGAACCCTCGCCGGTGCGCTGTGCTGCGCACTTCTAGCCACCAGGCCATGTTGTCCAAAAAAAAGAGAGAGGTCGAGCAAGAGAGCACTCAAGCAAGCAAGTGAACATAACAAACTGAACTTGAAAATAAACTTTTTTTCGGATTTTGTTAAAACAAGCACTCTGAAATCAGGACGCTTGACATCCCGAGATGAGGATGCCAAGCATCCTGACCACGGGATGTTGGAATCAACAACAATCCTTCAACTTTATGTCAATTTTTTTGGTAGACATGCGACAGAAAAAATTCGAGACTGATGGTTTTCGAAGTTTTACAATTTTCAGACCTTTTTAGTGATTTTTTTATATTTTTTGGATTTTCTCAAATTTTTTACCATCACTATATATATAGTTTTATTGTTTAATTTTTATTTTCCTGTAGATCCCTTCATTCTTCTAGCACTCCTTGCTGCTCGTACATCTTCCGAGGTTAGTTTTCTCCTTCTGTAAATTTGTATAGTAGCATGTTAGCTTTCAGTTTTTGCAAAATTTTAAAAATTCCACATTTTTTGCAAATCAAAATGATGTAGAGAAAATGGACAAAAAATATCTTCCTAACGTCCCGACGGTAGGACATCGGCATCCTAACACCCTGGGGGTAGAGCACTACCCTAACGCTTTCCTTCGCGATGCTAATGGTAACATCCCAATGTCAAGGCATCTAATTGACTAACTACAGGACGCTACGCCTACTAGATCGATGTCGGATTGTCAGGGATCATAGTCTGACATTGGGACATCAAGCCTAACGACCTGCCATCAGGATTTTGGTTTGACAGAATACTAGACTGCAGTTTTTTATTTGTTCATTATTTTTTATGATCTAACAAAATGATGCCTTTTTATGCAGATGGTGAAGTGGTCAAGGGTTTTCATTCAGCAACCTCTATTTCAGCGGTGCTCACTCCAAATGCCCCACTCCAGGTAGGGGAGGTGGTCCACCATTGAGGTGAAACCACTTCCTAGTGCCATTATTATTTTGTTCATTTGAACATGGGTTTGTTACATGGAAGCTAACAACAACTTTTTTTCTTTTTTTTTTCTACAGAACAAGATCTGCTTCCACATCATCTAGGAGTTAGTCCGATACATGTATGATGGCCTCCAGAGATTCTAGTAGTGGAGGTTGGAGGACACAGGCTTCAGCCACCTCCTCGGCTACATGGCTCTCTGGGAGGACCTCTCCCTAATACGGGCCCTAAGGGAGAGGTGGGACTCCTCCACTTGCTCCTTCCTCTTCCCATGGGGGGCATATGGTGCTCTCACTGGAAGATGTAGTTCTTATCATGGAGTTGCTCGCATGTAGATGGCAAGTGACCAGAAAGACCTACAAGGATTATTCGGATTGCCTTGAGGACCTCTTAGGTCTGATATTCCAACCTACCCTGGGGGTGTGTAGATGCTTGGGCAAGGGCATATGGGGGAGTTTGTGTTGTTTGCATAGCAGTGGTCCCCAAGGATGGCACCCTCATACTAGAGATGCATCATCGGTTGATAACAGAGGTGAGGGATCACCTGACTAGAGAGGAGGGTACAGACAGGAAGACATAGATTTGCATAAATTCTTGTTGTTTCTCTTTACTCAGCTTTTGTTGGGCAGCAAGAATGATTGGATCCATCTTCGATTCATACAGTTACTTGCCAACCATTCTAATGTTGGTGAGTATGAGTAGGGTGCCGCCATGTTAGCGTTCCTCTTGTTCTCATTGGCCATAGAGGGTGGCCCCATTGACATTGTTGGTTTTATGCCATTCTTGTAGGTAACTTTATTTTTTATAGTTTATTTATTTAGCTTGTTTATCATGCACCTGTGAGATTAAAATGTTTTTCTTAGGTTTGGAGTTACCTACACCTAACTATACTTTGGGCAGTATGCCATAAGGATGTCGTCTATCCTCTACTAGCCCAATGGACGCCTATCGCTTGGTGTCCTCTCATTAGTACTAGGTCAAGAGCCTAAGGAGGACTCTACTTCACTTCCTCCATGACCAAATAACATGATTTGCTTGCTTCTCCTATTCACTTGTTCTTTTCCTTTTATGTTCCTGTTGTTGATCATCTTCTTTCTGTAGGTCATCTGGCAACCGTATCTTTAGTAGGATGATGTTGCCTAGTCGTGGGTGCAAGAGTTGCGTGAGGTGTTCGGCCGTGACACCTTCTTACTTTGCCTCAATGAGGCAGAACCCGTCCTTTTGATGCACTCCCTATGGCTCCCTCAGAAATGGGTGTCCCTCCCTCCCTATCTGAGGATAGGGAGAAGTACTTGCAGATTAATCCATAGGGTGGATTGGAGGGATGCGAGTAGGCTGGTGCTGGACATTTGGGATCGCAACAGTACCCCAGTGGTTTCCCACACTACTGATAACTTGAAGTACCTATGCGGGTACTTTTTGTTCTATAGCCACCTATTCTGGGAGGAGGACATGGTACATATCATTTTTCATTCTAGTCCTTTTCCATTCCATAGTTTGTTCCTGATCTAACTTCATTCCTTTCTTTTTTGAAGTCTAACCAGGCCAAGTTATCCCACCTCTGTACTCAGTTGGCTGAGAAGGGAGACTGCATCTGTGAGCTAGAGAGCCAGCTCGAGAAGGCAATATTTTCTGCCCTTTCCTTGTGTCTTTCACTACCTCTTTACTACACTTAGGCAATGACCCCTTTTTATTTTTAGTTTGTTGTCCCTTCTACTTCTGGCTCATGTAAGAAGCACTAGGCTACTCACTACAAGTGCCACCAGGCTAAGGTGCAGGGCACCCTTCTAGACAAGAACTTCCAAGTGAGCATCTTCAATTCTTCACAAGAACTTCCAAGTGAGCATCTTCAATTCTTCATTTCTTTCATGCATGCCTAGTGGTGCTAACTATCTTTTCTTTTCCGATCACTGCACTATAGGCTAAGATGGACTAGCTGGAGGCTGCCTAGCGATATGAGTCACAACCTTCACCTGGGGATATGGATGTCGAGCCATAGCCTCCAGTAGGGTTGTCAGACCTGCAGTCGAGCACTAAGCCCGCTGACCCACATTCACTTGTGGAGCCACAGTCCTTGGCTTTTGTGGTGGCCAATCATCCTCTACTAGGTCACTTTGAGGTGGAGCTTCAGCTCCGTGACGAGGTGCGTTGTTCTTTCTTTGGTCCTTTTTGTCGACTCCATAATGGGTTCCGGATCGGCACCTCAAGAGAAGGTGAAAGATAGAATAGGGGAAAAAGGAGAGTGAATTAGAAAACACTTGGAAAGCGGTAAAGAGTCCTCACCTCTGTCCCACACTCACATTGATCTTCGAACTTTCATCTCACGGCGTCGCTCGAGCACCGGAGACGGTTCGGGTCATGTGGGGAAGAGAGTGAGGAATGAATTAACTTAGAACATGATAGGAGGTGGTTGCCAGGAGCCGCGGGCTTAGCTTTATGGAATGTAAATCAAGAGATGAGTTGAATTTGACCGTGTGTACCTTAGCGTGGGAGAGAATGTGTGTAGGTTCAACATTCTTCTTCTTCAGTCGGCCGATGAAGAAGAGTCCAACTGATGCTAGCTTGATCAACTTGTGTAACTAGAATAATAAACCAAGTGAAAGAAACCTATTAGAACTATGGGAAGTGTAGAAACTATAGGAGAGGAGATGAAACAAAGAAGCAATTGAAATAGAACTCACCGGCTTCGGGGTGAGCCGTAACCCCTTTTTTGTGTTTTTGGTTATGTAAAAATGATGCAAACTAAGTAAAATATGCTCTAACAATTAAATGAATTGAGTTGAGAGAAACTTATAAAATGAAACGGCTTGAGTTGAAGCCGAGATGAGTGAAACAAGCCGGTTCGGGTAGCTTTGCACCCTTCTGGCGCGACTTTGGTGAAGAGAATGCTACGTATGACCCCGATATCAGAATCGAGTGTCGTTTATTTCTATGGATAGAGAACTTGGAGTGGAAGATATCTTCTGTTGATGACTTCTCCAGAATCTGCCTGTAAAAGTCTGTAAGAATTCTGAAAGTGTACGGATGTGGAAAACAGAACCTGGATGCGCGCCCTCAGTGCAGCAATCTCCACGGACAGAAGAAAAGTCAGAATCGAGTACCATTAGATGCAAATGAAAGAGGACGAAGAGAGAAACAACTCCTATGTTGAATACTTTTGCAGAAGGAGCCCCAGATTTTCTACAGAAGCCGATGAAGTTGGTTGCTGCAAAACGCATGGATCGGGCTTCTCCTTTGCCTCGGGATCGATCTCTCGATGTCGGATCGCCTTTGAACGTCAGGACAGCCTTGGGAGAGAGCTTGGGTGATCTCAGGACGAGTTAGGCACGGGGGATTAACCTTGGGTCATTGAGAATGGCCCTCAATTTATAGAGAATGGAAACCGGTGCAAAATATGGAAACTGGACTGACCGCGCCCTCACCTTTCAAAGGAGATGAGGGCGTGCAGGGCGCGCCCTCACCTTGGGGTGCGTTCTACGTGCCCCCCAATTTCAAAGAAACCAGGGGCACGGTATGCGTCTTATTGCTAAAAATCGCTGGAATCTTCCGGAAATTGCTAAAAATCTGACTTGACAAACGTAACGCACGCCCGACCTAGGGGCGCGGTACAAATAATCGAAAATTAATGATGGTAACCTTCCAAAAATTCGGTTTAGAAGGTGTTAATCGGGGCAATTTACAGTTTCCGAAAACTGACCGCACTCCCGCGTTTCAAAGGAAGAGGGGGCACGCAGGGCGGGCCCCCAGTTTGAGGGCGCGCAGGGCACACCCCTGGGTTGAGACCGTGCCCTCCTATTTCAAAGGGGGTGCGGTACACTCTCTCTCCTACGCGCGCGTTCCGCGGGCCGTAACTTGTAAACGGGATGTCCGATTCGGCTCCCGTTTGTTGCATTGGAAAGAGAGCCTTCAACCGCAGCTCCTCAAGTCGGTAAACTAGCCGACATGACTCCCGAGACATTCGCACGGGGTTTTCTACCGATTTACCCTCTCGCAAAAAGTTAAAAACCATGGTGAAGATCCGAAAGAGCACGGTTCCTGTCGAGGAATCTCGGGTCAACTCGGGATGACTTAAAATGATGACCGAACAAGTCTGGTATGATCAAAAAACCCGAAGTCATCGAAAAATATGAGATTAATCCGGTAAACGTAAACCAAAACTCGGAAAAGCCGTAAAACCCTAAAATCGACCGAAATGGCCGTATGGTCCCGGTTGATGAAATATATGGCTAGGATCGACCCGGACGACTCGAAAAGACCCGGTGATGATCGGAAAGGACTAACACATGGTCCAGGATAGCCGTGTCAGTACAGATCGAAAAAGTCATAACGAAAGTCGTCATTGACCGACGGCTACCACAATGACTTCTTAGAAACCCTAAATATTACGGAACACATGCGGGACTCCTGAGACCTTCAATTAAGAACCATTCAAGGTCGGTCAATGAGCAGGCTTTGTGATTTCACGGTTCACGCGTGGCTCTCGCTTGAAGATTACGACATTATTCTGAAAATTATCGGTCCATTCCCAACTCACAAGGGGCTCCACCAGCATCCTTAGCTCAACTCCATGAGGTAATCTGGATCAGATAATGGTCAGATAAAAGATATCGTCTATGGAATAAGAGTTTGGGGCTCCGAATTAGGCCAATTTTGCGTGTCTACACTTTCTAGTTTCTTTTGATTGATATTATGTTTCTAACATATTTGATGTAGAACAAGGAACTCTGGGGAAGAGTGATGGAGCTATTGGACCTCGGAAAGGCTTCAGAGGAGACCGAGTAGGCCCTCAGGGAGTAGCTAAATCCTCCTTACTTTGCTTATTTAGTTCTTTTATTATACATGGATCTGACACCCCTCTTTTTAGGTTGCTCAGCTCGAGGCCTAGGTGGCCAAGTTGGAGAGAAGGCTCTTATGGCAAACCTGCCCTTCTTGCAGAGGTGAGCTTTTAGAGTTTGTGCCTATTTTTTGCGTTTGCATTCTTGACATCTGACATCTTTTTTCTTTTTACAGATCTAGAAGCTGAAGGAGTGGGTGACAGAGGTGTCCCAATTAGAGGGAGAGTACACGCTTTTGTAGCATCTCCGGCATGTGGAGGAGGTTTGTACACTAAGGGTGCACCATGTGGAGGAGCTTCTTTATGCAGAGGCATGTCCTATGGCCGCATGGAGGTGACGCAACGCGATCTAGCGATTGAGTTCACGCGGGCATGGTACCCAAGTTGATCACACCAGTTGGACTCTTAATAAACTATCATGAGCGATAGGCAAGATGATCCAAATAAAGGATATGTTTAAATAAATGTTTATCTTCTGAGTTAATTATCTAGACTGCCACTAGTGTAAAGAGAGGAGTATACACAATGTTAATTAGTTTATTGTTATCTCCAAATTAAAAAATATAACAAAAGCCTTTTTCAAAAAAAATAACAATGTTGGATAATCTATTGTCTAACTCTGGCTAGATTATAGTAAAGCCTTCTCCCTCAGATGGTTAGAACGTTGATAAACCAATATTATAAGATAAGAAGAGGTGTGATCATGCACCTTGTCAAATAGACAAGGTCATCTATTACATATGTTACAGATTAACAATTAGCATGGTAGTTGGGTTAATTGATTGGATAGTTATATATGACGTTAGAGTTATAACCTACTTAGGTTTTTGATGTGTGTAATGAACTTGACGAAGATGTCAAACTTGTCAGTGTCAGACCTATCAACTACAACAATATAGTGCAGCACCATATTTGTATTGGCTTATCAGGGATGGTAGAAGGATGCCATTTGCTTTAAACTTATTTGCGATGATTTAAAGAATCTATGACAAGTGCATATTTACAATAGCTTCTTATAAGTCATCACAATTGATAAAATATTTGTGATGGATTGATCATAAGTTGTCACAAATGTTACATGCTAGTGTATTTGATAGACTATTAGTGATGGCTTTCCGGCTTTCACCTACTCTATATCCTCATCTCTTTTTTTCTTATTACAAGAAAATTGGTTATTGCAATGGCAATAGCTATCCCTATTGGGTTTTTGCAATTGCTTTATAGCCATTATTTAACTGTCTCAAATAAAACAATTGCAAATCATATTCACAATAGTGAAACAACAGTTGTCACCGCTAGAATTATAAGCGACAGTTTTCTAGCTATCATCAGTAACATATCAATGACAACCTTAATTCATCATAGAAACGTTATTGACGATGGTTGAATGAGTTGTCGCCAATAATATTCCAGCCTTCACTGGTTGCTATTAAGTTCCTAACGATAGTTAGAGCCATCACTACTTTGTACCGGCAAGCAAGGTAGATTACATTGTTTTTATCCTGTTTTAGTGATGACAGTAAAATCATCACCAATAATTTATAAATTTAAAAAAATATATTTTATTTATGACAATTAAAAATCTATGAGTACATGGATTTCTTCAACGCCTGTAAATTGTAAAAAAATTAAGATTACATACAACTCTCTTCCAATTGAAGTATAATTAAACAACAATCTATTGAACTCAATTTATTCATATAATCACATTAACCATATAAACATATAACTCACACAACTTGTAATCACAATCTATTTATATAACTTAACATATATGTACACCCAGTCATCCATACACCCTATCAACCTATACATACACAATCTACTCATTCATTCAACATAAACATTCTTTGAGTTTAAACAACTTGTTAATATAAGATCCAACATGTTAACACATGTTTATAGAGCATACACAATGTGCACCATGACAAATAAACATTCAAAAAAAGTTATCAGACGACTAGAATCACTAGAGAGGTGCAGTATTTATAAAAGAGATGAACATAAACAACAAAAGGATTAGGGTGAGTTGGATTTGCGCTAAATTCTAATCTTTATTTTTTGTATTTTTGGATATATAAATGAAGTGAAATGTCTAAAAAAATGCTAAAATAAAGATATAAACATAAGAAAAATATTAAGAAATTAAAAACTAGATTTTGGATAATTTTGGATCCTCCATTAGAGATGGTCTTTTTGGTTGGACACTTCTACGTAGAAGCGATCTTATTGACAAGATGCTTTTAGGAACAAGGGCAAATGTCATCGAAAGATCCATCGAATGGCTCTGAGTAGAGGCCGGTGGTCCGTAAATCATTGCAAATTACTTTCGGATGTTGGGAGAGCTTCTCTTTTTATAGAGGAGGCTTAAAAAATCAGTAATAACTTGTCAAAATGACATGAAATTAGGGGTCTTTTACTATCTTGCCACCTGCGCATCAGAAACTTTCCTATTATCGGGATGCTTCTAAGGGGGTACATTCAACTCTAACAGCTTGTTTGGTAACAGTATTATCTAACTGTATTAGTATTAATTTTAAAATTTCTATCGACACTCGACTTTAAGATAGGTCTAATTAGAGTTAATTAAATTCTAATTAAACTAAGGTGGATACGTAACAGGTCGGATTAATTATCATTTAATTCTCTTCTGACCAAAATTTTAAAACACATCGAACTTTGCCGACGCCCAAGTTGGCGGCGCTTCCACGGAAGCACAGCCAAAATTGACATTCCGTCGGTTAAAATCGTTTGTTGTGGATGAAGTTTTGAAAATCCATGAAATATGAGTTTACATTTTATAATTAGATTAATGTGACGTGTTTACATGCGACTAGAGTCACGTCCCCTACGATCCCCTACGATGCACATGGTTAAATGGTCTATTGAAAAGTATTATTGCAAATATTACTGATTCCAAAAATATGAACGCAAAGGATTTATTTCTAATTTTAAACCCAACAATTATTGTATTTAAATTTTATGCATCTTAGAACAGTGAAATTAATGCAACATCATTTTGTACTTTAAAGATATGCTATTAAAATTAATGATATAAAATATAAAAATATTCTCGACATAAATAGTTAACATGCATCTAATCAGACCATTTTCTTTATTTTGTCATATTTTCTATCACAAAAATAGACATTAATTATAAAGGATAGCAATGCCTACCAAGAATGTCTCTTGTATAAAGTAAATTTAAAGTTTCTAATCTCGACTTTTCTTACACAACTTTGATCTTAATAATAAATAACATTCTTAGTATTTTATAGAAAATCTATTTTGCATCATCTTCATTTCCGGTTCTCTACATTCCAAAATAGTGACTGCATTGGTTAAGACCGGTGACTATAGTTACCGAGTTCGACTTCGACTCCTGGATTAGCTCCTCTAGGAAGCACCTTAGTGTCCACTCCGCCGGTGGCGAGGGACAAGGACGACAGTTCACCACGTTCCACATATACTACTAGTCGTGTCCCCATCTCACTTGCACGTGATCCGACATCTACAAGACTCGACAGACAGCGTTTGAAGCGCGTAAAAGAAAATGCTCAAGAATCACGAGAGGCTCACCCTAGAAATTGGACCCCGGGAATGGACCCCGGGAATGGACCCCGGGAACTACCACCACCACAACAACAACATTTTCGAGCTTTCAGATCTGTCGCAGCTCCCAAGCACCTTCTTTTCTCGTCCTCTTCCAAGTATTGGCTCATAGATCGTTTATGTTGTCTCTTCTTCCCTTCTTTCGTCTCTCGTTACGAAGCGTACTATGCATTTTCCTTTCCTCATTACTCTTTTTTTTTCATGTTGTCTTGAGGTTTGATGGGATCTCACTGTGCTCTTGTTATATCTCTATCTGGTCATGCTGTATGATCACCTTTAGTCTTAAATCTTGCATATCTGAAATTAGTGCATCGCTGGTTGACAAATCTTGTTAGGTTCTGGCATGGAATGGTGCTTTTGATTTGATAGTTTATAATGTTTTTAGGCATAGTCTTGAAATCCTTTTAGCACCGCATGCTACATTTTGCTTCAACTCAGCCGCTTTTGTGAGAGGAGTTGAGAAACTCCCCTCATGGAGCTGGGTTCTAGTGGAATGAGAGCGGCTCCTGATGATGATTTGATGCCCATCAAATCACCATCAATGTCCATCATCTTAATCCCTTTTATGAGATGGTTTGAGAGACTTCTCTCAGGTGCCCACCTAGGAGGAGCCCCTCTACATCTTTCATAAACGGGCTGAGGTGATGGTGATTTGATGCCCACCAAATCACGCATCAAATCACCATCAATGCCCATCATCTCAGCCCCATTTGTGAGAGCGGCTCTCATTAGGTAAGCACCTGAGGGGAGTCCCTCAACCTCTCTTACAATGGGCTGAGGTGATGGTGATTTGCTGCACATCAAATCACCATCAATATCCATCATCTTAGCCCCTTTTGTGAGAGGGGCCGAGGGACTTCTCTTAGGTGGTCACTTGAGGGAAACCAAGTTCTATTGGAATGATAGCGGCTCCCCTCAGGTGCCCCTCAGTCCCTCTCATAAAGAGACTGAGGTGATGTGATTTGATGCCGATGCTTCTTCGATCTGATCCAAAGAGGGTTTTGAATTCTGATTGACCTCCGCATGCAAATAAAAAAGATGTTCCATTTTGTAATTCTTCATCATTCGATTTATTCTTGATGAGATTGATTTGGTCTCTTTCTGGCACAAGCGCTTCACATTAAGCATTGCCAGTGTGCTAGAGCAATTATCTTTTCTTCCTATGAATGTGTTGTTTATAACATCTAGGCCTTGGAAAGTTTTTCTTTCTACCCGTCCTTCGATTTCAAGATGATGATATCAAGATAGGCGTATAAGAATTTGAAGATGCGATCATCGAAGTTTAGAGAAGAGGATGTATTTATATTAAAATCATTAATATAATATAGTTTTTATTTTTTTCTACACATTCATATTTTTTACATAAATTAATATACAATGAAAAATAAGGCTTCTATAAAATTGATTTGGGCATTTGCTCTTTCCGACGCTCTCTCTCGACTCCTGTGACCTTGACATCGGAGTTCGTTCCCGGACACTCAAGCCCCCCGACGGCTCGTTCTCTCCTTCTCCAGTAATTTCCACTCCCTTCTTCAGCTATCCCTTCACCTCTGGCATTCCCCGATCTTCTGCTCCAACCTTGAAGACTCCCCTTTTCCGTTCGATTTTCTATTCATCCCTGGAGTGGTACTTTGGTATCCAACTTTTCCTCTCACTTGGAATTTCTCTCGATCGGTCTCCTTCTTCGACAATTCTTCATCTTCACCTCCGTTCGAAATCTACGGATTGCGATCTTCTTCGTTCTTTAGCACCGGTATTCCTTCGGTGTACCTTCCGCGTGTCTGTGCGTCCTCCACCTCACAGCACTGCAAGCCTCTTCCATTCCCTTGTCTACCGGTCCATCGCTAGACCCCGACTAATCACCTAGGAGCCCCGTTTGTCCTAGTCAGTGAGACTCAGGATTGTCCAGAGCCCCCTATTCAGAAATCCCCTGAACATGGTGCTTTTCTCTTGCCATTTCTCCTAGCGCCGACCCCCTCTTCTGTGCTTCCCTTTGGGATCCGCTAGTAGGTCACGGAGGTCATAGAATAGTTCTGACGATCTGATGCACCTCCATCTCCGTGGCATCCACTCCCTCCAGTCCCTCGCAAGGTCATCGACACAACCCGCCTGCTTCAGTTCTCTTCTGTCGAACCTTCTACGGCGTGTTTTGAATCTCCATTGCGACCCCACACCAGCCATCTTGCTCACCCGAAGCCACCTTGATTTCCCTTCGCGAAGCCCAGTCGCCTCGCCAGCCTTCATCCTGGCCGCTGCGACCACCATCTCTGTTTTCCCAGCCCAACCACCCTGATGCCATTGCCGCACAGATAATCATAGTGCTAATTGCGAACGGTGACCGAGTTTGGATCACCTCAGTCCCGGAAGGAGCTCCGATGAAACATCAGTGCGCTTTTTAAGATGACGTGATGTCTTTTCAACTTCACAAGATTCTGTTATCGAGTCTTTAAGGGTATGTTTGTCAACTTGATTGGAGTACTTCTCTCAGAAGTACCTTCTTCTTGAAGTCACTTAAATTAGAATATCTTCTTATTTACAGAAGTGAAAATTATTTGATTGTATTTTTGTATCACATAACAGAAGTATTTTTATATTAAAATTTTTTTTGCATGATTAAAAATCACTATGCAAGAAATGAACCAGTAGAATCAATATTTTTGGAACTTGTTCACAACATTGATGTAACTTTTATTTTTTGGTCACCAAATTCTTCAAATAGCTCATCTTTTCTGTCAAGTCTCTTAATGAAAATATAGGCACAATTATTTAAAATTATTGATCAAATTGAAATTATACTCTATTAATTTTATTTTGATTCTAATTCAATTATCAGAATATAATTTTATTAATTTTTAAAATAAGAAATATATAATCTTATTATTACAAAAATATGTAAAAAAAATTATATCACCACAAAATTTGATCTAGTGATTTTAAAGTTTTACCTTGCCTTTCTTATTTTTATTTATGTTATTTTTTTACAAATTTATTTTATTATAATATGAATTTTTAAATGGTTGTTAATAAAAAATAAAAATAATTTTATTAACGAAAAAAATAAAATATTGATTAATTTTTAATTATGATAACTTATAATGTTTTTAAAAAAATGTAAAGTTTTATTTTTAAAATTAAATCAAATTTTAACCTTTTAAAATTTACTTATATCTCGTTTTGAAAAAGTGGGACGTTTATATCACAGAGTAATCAAATTTGGTTATAAAAATAGTATGTTTTCAATTTTTTTCTCATATTTTATTTTCAATCATCTGTTACTTAATTCATTCTATTTTTATTCTCACATCTTTATATTTTATTTATTATGTTTCACTATTATTATTATTATTCCTCGGACTCTCCTCATTTTATGTTTGTAATTTTTTTTAGAAAGAACGCAAGTGATCCTGAGGTGTACGTGGTATAAAAAAAAGTTGCATACATCCATTTTATCTGGAGGAGTTTTGCGGCTACGAGAAGGAGATAATTTCTTCTTTTCACTTCTGCCTCTCGGATGCAGCACAAGTGACAAACGTGATGTTGCCAAACATGTCATAAATTGTAGAAGTATTTATTAGCGGAGAAGAAGACAAAAATAATGACTTATACCTGGTTCCCAAATGGACCCCTTATCAATTTGTTACCGAGTTATCGAAGCTCGAAAGACCCACTGTCAGACTCTCTACTAATTCACTATCAAGTGACATCACATCTACTTTACGTTCTCTTTAAAGTGCATCGACGTTTCATCTTTCACAACACCAAATATATTTATGCTATTGAAAACTGCACACTGTAGAAACTCTCTCCACCTAATAGGACCGTAAATGGTATTCGATTATCCGATATTTTGACCTGATTTCGATTAACTTAACCCTAATTAGATAATTCGATAAGTTATCGGATTCGAAATCGAAATTGTCATATACCGAATCGTTAATACTCCGATTCTGTTAATATACGATCGATCGTCGATTCACGGTGATGGCACGTTGGTAAATGGCAAGGCAACGGCACGCGAGACTAATAAGGTGTTTGGTTGTTGTTTCAAAATTCAGATCATCTTATTTTTTAAAATAAAGATCATATTATATCTTATATCTTAGTATCATTTTTAAAATTACAAAAATATGTACTAGGCGATTGGCAAAAATGATATAATTTTTAAAAATTGTATAGTGGTGTTTTGGCAACATTTTTAAATTTAAACTTACTCCAACATATTTATAAAATAAAAAATGATGTATATCAACACCATGATAAATTATTAAATAAAATGTCAAATTATTTACAAACATCAATCAACATCATTTATCAGGCCGCCTTGGCGCGGTTGGCATCATCCCTTCGCCTGGGGCAGAGGGCGTGGACTCACCTCCCGGCGGTGACAAGCCGGGCACTCCCGTGGGGGGGGGGTGACCAGTGGGGTTTGAGCGGGGGCTCGAACCCTCGCTGTCTGCTGTGCAACGGGCACTGTTGGCCACTGGGCCACGTGATCAAAAAAACATCATTTATCAAGATATTGTGGATGATATAGTAAAAATACTAGAAAATAAATTACATAAGATAATATATAAATAAAAAAATAATTTTAAAAACTTTAATTATATAAAAAATAAATGAGTAAATATTTTTTTATATTTTTTAAAATGAATATTAATTTTTTTATGTTTTGTTTCAACACCGATCATGATTCAACTTGATCAATGACACAACACAAAATATGTTAATGTAAATGTATGGTCACACGTCAACAGGTTAAATAGCTTGAAAATAAATCCATCCGTGAATGTTGAGATTCGATAAATGTGCTCCCGCATCCCTCTTGAATGTAAAACAGGTATCATTTTCTCTCGCACCTCTCCGTCCCCCTTCTCTGTTACGATCTGCGGCGCAGGCGGGGAAACATTCGGCGCCGGCGGTCTTCGGCAGATCCAGACTTCCAGCCTGCAGGTAGTAGAATTGCAAAACCCAGTCGACCTGTTGGCGCAAGATGCAAGCGTGCCCTGCAGGGAAGGAGAGAGCTCTGGAGAACCAATGGAACAGGAGACGTTTGAGCAATGCTCGGGGTTGTGTGCTCCAACTAGAGCACACCTTATATTTATAATTGGGTTACAATGCAATGCGCATGATACTGCGGATGGGAATAATTGTCCCTGCAATATCAGAGGTGACGAAAAAGCTGGACAGTACAAAAGAAGAAAAAAACAGAAAGTTGGTGGTGCGGATACTGCCAACATCCTCGGTACCTTCTGGAAGATGGTTAGGAGAAATGTAATTACATTTGTAATTTAACATCCCCCCTCAAGTTGGTGAGTCCAATTTCCTCACAAACTTGGATATCAAGTATTTGTATTGATCTTTGTGAAGGGCCTTAGTGAACATGTCTGCTATTTGCTCCTTTGTGTGAACATGCTTGGTTTCAATCAGGCCAATTTTGATTCTTTCTCTAATGAAGTGACAATCTATTTCGATGTGCTTGGTCCGTTCATGGAAAACAGGGTTTGAAGCAATGTGAAGTGCAGCCTTGTTATCACAAAATAATCTTGCAGTCCCTACCTTGACATTTAAATCTTCAAATAGATATGAGAGCCATTGAATTTCTGCTGTAGCTGCTGCCATTGATCTATACTCTGCCTCAGCTGACGATCTGGAGACTGTGTATTGTTTTTTTGTTTTCCATGATACCGGATTCTGCCCTAAGAACACTATGTATCCAGTTGTTGATCTTCGGGTCACAGGGCAAGAACCCCAATCCGCATCAGCATACACATTCAAATTTAAGGCAGATTGGGAACTGAAAAATATGCCCGAGTCTGGATTAGACTTTATGTATCTCACTACATTCATGGCTGCAGTCATGTGGATCTCCTTGGGGTCTGTCATGAACTGTGTTAATAAATTGACAGCAAAGAGTATGTCGGGTCGTGTGACAGTTAGATAAAGCAATCTCCCAACCAATCTCCTGTATTTTCCAGGTTCTGTCATGTTTGGACCGTCAATGAAGAGGCTGTGTTTTTGCTCTACCGGAATGGCAAGAGGTTTGGCATCATGTAATCCACAATCTTGAATGATATCAATTGCATATTTCTTTTGATTCAAAAATATTCCGGTACTCGATCTGGCTATCTCTATTCCCAAGAAATACTTCGGCCTTCCCAAAGTCTTGATTCTAAACACTCTTTTTAATTCGGAAATGACAGTATCAATATGATTTTCATCATTCCCAACTATGAGAATGTCATCAACATAAACTAGGATCACAACTAATTTGCATTCTTTCTTGTGAACAAACAAAGAGTAGTCAGATTTGCTTTGAATGAATCCTTGTTCACAAAGAGTACCAGCCAGTTTTGAAAACCAATTTCGCGAAGCCTGTTTTAAGCCGTATAAGGATTTTTCCAGTTTACACACATAATCCCTGCTTGTGGCTGGTTTGTAGCCAGGAGGTAGTCTCATGTATATTTCTTCAGACAGGTCTCCATGGAGGAACGCATTTTGGACATCTAGTTGATGCATTTCCCATTTCATAACAGCAGCCATAGAAAGAACACATCTAACAGTGGTTAGCTTGGCCACGGGAGCATATGTATCATGATAATCCAACCCTTCCAATTGAGTGTAGCCCTTTGCAACTAATCTAGCTTTATATCTAGATATAGTCCCATCCGAATTGTATTTAATTTTGTAAACCCACTTACAATCTATTGCCCTTTTGTTTTGAGGTAATGGCATAAGTTTCCAGGTTCCATTTTCTTCCAAGGCTTTTAGTTCAATTTTCATGGCATTGACCCATTGGGAATTTGATTTTGCTTCATAATACGTAGCTAGTTCTGTTTCTCTCATTAAACTGCTTAAAAATACTTTGTGTGCAGCGGAATAATTTGGACATGCAAAGAACCTTTCAAGAGGGTAATTCTTACTTGGACTTTCTGTCTTGACATTTAAACTTGTAACATAATCCTCCAGATATCTTGGAGGTTTCCTGGTTCTTGATGGTCTTTGTTCACTGGTTCCTATGTCTTCATCATGTTCACCATTTTCAATTGGTTCCATGCCTTCTTGTTCCTCGACCCTTTCTAGGGTGGTGCCTTCATTTTGTGTGTTATCTGCAGGAAGAGGAGTAGGTACATTAGTGTTAGGTGCTGTGTGTGTAGTTATGGTGTCCTTTGGGGCGAGAGGAAATTGTTTTTCATGGAACACCACATCGCGGATGACAAAAGTCATTTCAGTTTCTAAGTCCATAACTTTGTATCCTTTTTGACTTGGAGGGTATCCCAAAAACACACAGGTCTTTGCTCTTGGCTCCATTTTGTCTGAATTTAGGTGTGAGGTTGAGGCAAAGCATAGACAGCCGAAAGCCTTGAGGAGAGTATAATCTGGCCTTTTCTTTAGTAACATCTCATAGGGAGTTTTATTCCCTATCTTCTTGGAAGGTAACCGGTTAATCAAATAAGCTGCAGTAAGGACACATTCATTCCAAAAAACAATGGGTATGTTGGATTGAATTTTTAAAGCTCGGGCCACCTGCAGGAGTGCCTATGCTTCCTCTCCACTATCCCATTGCTGTGGGAGGTATACACACATGTTTTTTCATGAATAATCCCATTCTCAATAAGATATCCATCAAGTTCTTTGTTGCAAAATTCAGCACCATTGTCACTCCTTATCTTTTGAACATTTTTACCAAATGTCCTAAACACATGATTAATAAAGAACTTGATATAACCGGCCACTTCAGATTTCATTTTCAACATATATATCCAGGTGAACCGTGTGTGGTCATCCACAATAGTAAGAAAAAATCTAGCCCCTGTTTTAGCCATTACATGATAGGGTCCCCAAACATCGCAAAGAACCAAGGCAAAAGGTTCATTGCTTCGACTATTACTTACAGGAAATGGAAGCCTAGTTTGCTTAGAGAGAGGACAAGTGTAACAATGAAAAGAAGGCTTTCCTATGTTGAGCTCCTTGCAAATCATTGCTGACTTTTCCATTGAAGGGTGTCCCAACCTCTGGTGCCATAAGTAGTGATCCAAGCACTGAGCCGCCATGCAAAAAATCTTCTGGTCGATGTAGTATAGCCCATTGGATTCAATGCCCACTCCAATCTTCTTCTTCGAATCTAACTCCTGGATAATGCAGTGGTTAGGATAGAAGGTCACAGAACATTTACAACTCTTGGTCAGTTTACTAACTGAGAGTAGATTGTGACTAAAGGAAGGTGTGTGATACACATTATGCAAACAAATATCCTTGTTTAATTGTGTGGAACCAGTATCCGAAACCTTAACAGTTTCCCCATTAGGTAATTTAATACCTGCTGTGTGTCCTTGCTGAGCATTGTGCTGTTGGTTCAAGGGAGTGGAAGAGATGTGAGCAGTGGCCCCGGAGTCTAGGACCCAAGTACCTTTGTCTGAGTTCAAGACGGCATTAGCTTGCATAGGTTTCTCATTACAGCTGATTCCTAGCATCCTGGCTAGATTAGCAAATTGGTCTTCTGTAAGCCCATGATCTGTTGTTTTTTTTCCTGGTGACTTCTTGGCATTCTTGTCTGGGTATCCGTTTAATTTATAGCATTCCTCCCTTGTATGTCCAACTACATTGCAGTAACTGCAGCGTGGTGCATTGAGTTTGTAACACTGATTTCTGTGATGTCCGGCTATATTGCAGTGTGTGCACCATGGCCTCTTGTCATTCCCTCTGTTATATACATTCTTAGTGACTTGACTGTTTCTGATCATCATGGCTGAAGCATCTCCCATCGTATTGATTTGGACTTGCCTTTGTGACTCATCCTGTAATACCAATGCATATGCTCGGCTGACAATAGGTAGTGGATCCATCAGTAAGATGGTACTCCTTACAACCGCAAAACTCTCATTTAGCCCCATAAGGAATTGCATCAATTGCCTTTTTCTGTTGTGCTTATCTTCATCCGGGTCTATTTGCCCCAATTCATCCCAAAGTGACTTCATGGTATTGTAGTATTTGGTGACGGAATCACTCCCTTGCCTGGTCAAGGTGATGGCTCTCTCAAGATTATAGATCCTCGGTCCAAGGGCAGGAGAATACCTTTCCCTTAAATCATTCCAAACCTCATATGCTGTCTCCAGGTATAAGACAGTGGTAACTATGTCCTTGTGGATAGAATTCAATAGCCATGAAAGAACCATGTTGTTGATCCTTTCCCAAAGTCCATACGTTGGATCTGTAGGCATGGGCTTGACGATGCTTCCATTGACAAACATCAGTTTGTTCTTGGCTGAGAGCGCAATGGTCATGGCTCTCTGCCATGGGATATAATTATCCCCAACAAGTAAGACAGAAACCAGGGTAATACCTGGGTTATCAGATTGCTGTAGGAAGAAGGGATTCTCCATGTTAGTGTTGAGATTTCCAGCGTCAGCTTCCCCTTGTGCAGTGGATGTAGACCCTTCCATGAGGATAATGAGAACTCGCTTTGATACCAAGTAGAATTGCAGAACCCAGTCGACCTGTTGGCGCAAGATGCAAGCGTGCCCTGCAGGGAAGGAGAGAGCTCTGGAGAACCAATGGAACAGGAGACGTTTGAGCAATGCTCGGGGTTGTGTGCTCCAACTAGAGCACACCTTATATTTATAATTGGGTTACAATGCAATGTGCATGATACTGCGGATGGGAATAATTGTCCCTGCAATATCAGAGGCGACGAAAAAGCTGGACAGTACAAAAGAATAAAAAACAGAAAGTTGGTGGTGCGGATACTGCCAACATCCTCGGTACCTTCTGGAAGATGGTTAGGAGAAATGTAATTACATTTGTAATTTAATTTAACACAGGTGCTCCCGCAGCCGCTCCTCCTTTGGCGTAGGCGGGTAAAAGTTCGGTTTGCTTTCTCCTGCAGCCGGAGCTCCTTTGGGCTTCTGTCATCTTCGGCGGTTCCAGCTTCCAGGTGGTTTGGGTTTGCTCTCTCGTTCCTTATTCGGGCTTCTGCGGCGTTTGACGGTTCTGACCTTTAGTCCAGGTGGACCAGGACGTAGGTGTTTTGCTCCTCCGGCTCCTCCTTCCTGGCAGGGATCGATTAGGGGGCGAGGCGATCCAGGACGGTCCGGGTGCAGGGGCAGCAAGGTGAGATTTTGTCTCTTCCAGGAAATATCTTCTTCTTGGGTCGTTCTCTCCGTCTCTGCGGTTGATTTCTGCTATGGATCGAAGTGCCATTTGAACCCCCTTGATCCGCCGTCGATCACCCATTCTTCCTTGGCCTTGGGTTTATTTCTCAGGTCATTCCTTCTGCGGCAGCCGAGATTCTGAGGCCTTGCGTGGAATCTTCGTTCGGGGGGTTTTTGGGAGAGCGTCTTGATCTGTTCCTGAGGTAACTTTTGGATATTTGCTTATCAGAAGCACAAATATTCTGTGCTTTGGGCACTGTTACAGTGGGTTGCCATTGTTCTTTGTTTTGATTTGGGCACTGTTATCAGAAGCACAAAGCTTATGTCCGTGGATTTATCATTGTGGCTTTGTTTCCTCATGTTCACTAAACGTTAAAGAATTGGTTCAAACGTTGTACTAAACGTTAAAGAATCCAAAAATGCTCTCTCCAGGAAGTTGGCATTGCAAAGCTGTTTGGCTTCTGTGAGTGGTTTTCAAGCTATTTTATGTTCAGCGATAATGAGACAGGAGACATGGAGCTTGTTTCGCAGAAGACGTTAATTTTTGCACATCACATAAGGGTTCTTGGCGGAATGAGGCATACACAGCCAATTTTTAATTTTTAAAGATTTTTTAAAATTATTTTATATATCTGAAATGTTATCGGAATCGGTTCTGATTTTGATATCGAAATCAGAATCGAACCGAAATCATAAATTACTATTCCGATATTATCGAAATTGAAATCGGAAACAAATTCGGCTTATCGGAATCGGAATCGGAATCGGAAACAGGTAATACCATTACCGAATTCGACCCATTTACAGCCCTACCACCTAAGGATTGAGGTGATCTGATCATATGGGCCTCGGACCTCAATACACCCGACTTCAACGTGCGGTTTTATCGTGAGTGCATCGAGGAGGAACTCGCTCGGTCCTCAATCTTCGCTTGTTACTCTTATTCCAATACATGAGGGGATATTGTAGTAATTTTTTTTTTATTAAATTCGATGTATAGATGCTAACCCCTCTATATTAAATTCTTTCTTAAGTGGATAAATAAAACCATCCGTTGAACCACAGGCATTTGCTATGATTGTTATGCTTTGGGAATGTCATCCATTTCGCTACATCCGTATCTGACACCATAAAAGCCTTGAAGAGATGGAAATGAATGTGAGAACAAATTCCTGTTCACTTTTGATCAACAAATGATGTGATCATTTTCATAGTCTTTGTTTTCTCTAAACAACTCGGAAAACACAAAGCATATGCATTATTTAATCATCACAATTAATCTTTTCACCTGGCACTTCTTGGTAAATTAGAAGTACATCTAAGCTTTCAATATTATTTCTCAGACATTATAATTTATGGATGTTGCTGTAAATTCTCAACTTGCAGTGGACTTTGGGAAGGTGCGTCTATCTTTATTTTCAAGTATTTAGCTTCTCAAAATTGTAGCATTTAGTAACTACCCTTACAGAGCTAAATTTTGATTCATCATCTTATTGTTCTCTAACTTGTTACAATATTCAACATTTCAACTACCAAACTTTGCTTTCACTGTGTGCGTAGAGCAAAGTAATATTAACTAGCGGCATGTTTGTTAAGAATATTAAACACCTCCATCACTATGAATTCTAAAAGATAGTTCCAAAATATCATTTTCTCATTCTTTCGTTCTAAGTTTCTCATACATCTATTCAAAAGCTACATCTCTTTCTCAGCCAACAGTCTTTTTTGTTTTCCTTTTTGCTATCTTATACTATTTATAACTATATTTGTTATTACACTTCGACAAATTTTTATACTAATATCTCTTATTCTTTATCATCTTTTTCACTTTTTGATTCCACAATCATGTCCTTTTTTACGTGGATTATGCCCTTTAGAGTTTAGACTCTTCTAGTACTTTTTTTAAATCTGTCTCTCTTTCTTTCTCTATCTATTTATCTCTTTAATCTTTGTAGACATGTTGATCTATGTTAGGGATGTAAACGGAATCCGATATTTTAAAATTTTAGTTAGATTTTGATAAAAATTAACATATTTAGAACTTAATTTTGTATCCTATAAGCTATCAGAATCGGATATTCCAATAGCTTAACGGAATCGAAATCAATTGATTCCATTTATGTTTATTTGATTCGATAAACATAAGTATGTATAGATAAAATTAACTAAAACTAAATTTTTTTTTATAAAATATGACATAGTGATAAAATGATAAAAATAAAGTTTTGAAGAGGTTATATCAAAATTCAGTAATTATATGTGAATTATTGACTCATTTTAAAATAAAAGTTGATGTATAATACATATTTTTAAAATTATATAATAAAAATAAAATATAAAGATATAAGTTTATGATATTGAAATAAATAACTAATATTAAATAAAATATATAATTAAAAATAAATATAATGATAAATATATTTTTATCATTACATAAGTATAATACATATATTTTTATTATTACTTATTACATAAGTAATAATAAATAACTGTTAAATATATAAATATAATGATAAATATATTTTTTAAAGATAAATAATTAAAAATAGCAATGCTATGTGGTTCAACATCGTCACAGAGAGAGAGAGAGCTAAAATGTACTTGGAGAGTTCAAGGCATGGCCCACCTAAAAAACATGATAGTAGAATAAAAAACAAAAGGGAAGTACCAATTGATACTTGTGAACAATATAAGATAGCAAAAAAGATTGTTAGGCAAGCAAGAGATGTGACTTTTATATAGACATACAAAAAATTTAGAACTAAAGAAGGATAAAATGATATGCAAGGATGAGAGAGTGAAAATTTCAGGATCTTAACCAAGTCAGGGCAGGAAAAGCTGACTAGACCTGTCTCCCACCCATTGAACCATCTTAAACACATAATGTCATGCCAAATTTATGCAACAACAATACAATATTCAAATCTGGTTGCTTAAGTAAACCCAGAGATCTGAATGTTTCTACAGCCTGACATTTGAATGCACCAGATTTGTGCATGTGGACTACTGTGATATGGCTAGTTGCTGTAGCCCCTCCAATCCTCCATGGTGGCAATGATGAAGGTGTCATCAAACTCCTGCTGGATTCATCTGTTGGAAGAAGACTTTGGCAGAGGAAAGAGGAGGGCAGGATGGAGGGTCTGCTGCAACAGGTAGCTGAGTGGTGCAGATGACATACAGGTTGATATTCATGTGACTGGTGCTGGGAACATTTCAGAAGTTGCACTGTCACAGCATGTGTTCTGCGCAGAAGGGTGTGCTTCATGCAAGAGCTGGAGTGGTTGACACCTATAAGGATAGAAACATGGGGTCGTCAGGTGGTGGAGTTTGAGAATAGAGTGCTCCAGCTTTGCCCAGTTGCTGTGGTAGGTTCTGGTAGGAGGTGGGGAGACTGGGTGTATTGGTGGGTTCACGTGCAAGCAGTGGATGATGGGGGCAAGCTTGGTCCGAAAAGTATCCGCAAAGTGTGGCTGAAGTTCCATGCTTCTATGGCAGGGAGAGTGGAGGCTGGGCGGCATGGGATGAGTAGAAACGATGTAGGGGGACTGGATGCAGCAAGGCAGGGGGGTTTCAGTCGTTGAGAAAGAATGCAGGAGTTGTGGTGGGTAGGTGTATGACTGTGGTTGTGGGGCTTTGCAGTGTGAGAGCCTGGGGGTGGGGGAACAATCACATCTGCCGTAAGTATACATTGGCAAAGGAGATGTGACTATGGTGCTATGTGAAGGCCAATCGATATGAAGAGAGAGAGAGAGAGAGATGCTGTGCATCTTTCTTGTCCGGGCCAGTGCTCATGGGCTAGTGTTGCACAGGTGGATCTGCAATTTTTAGGCATCAGTGAGCACGGGTTCTGGTGGTTGCCTGGATAGGCATGCTGGCTATGGTGGGAAAACAGCTGCTAAAAGGGGAGGGAGGGAGGGGAGGAGACTTCTGGGGGTAGTCAGAGAAGAATAGGAAGAAGGGGGACAGGAAAGGCCCTGCAATGGAATAGCTGGCAGATGTTTAAGTGTGCAGGTGGTTTTGTGGTTGAAATGCTGCGGGGTGGGTAAGGGGAGGGGGGATGAAGGGGAAGTGAAAGCAATGACCTCTTCGGTTGACTGGGGGGGGGTGTGGAGAAACGTCTCCTTGACCAGAAGAAACAAAAAATGAAAGAGAAGGAAGAAAAATCTTCTCAGCTGAAAATGGGGGAGAGAGGAGTAAGGTGGTGCAGCTCTTAATGGACTAGGGTTTTGTGAACTCTCATTCGATCATTATTTGTTCTTGGAGTACATGGGTGAAAGGTTCTCAAAGGAGACATTTTTACGTTTTAAACCTTTAAAATATTTAAGCTAAAGTCACCCTTTTGCTCTTTACAAAATGTGACTTATATAAATTTCGAAAATTTAAAAATTACTTTGGTGTCCCTAAAATTAGAAAATCTACAAAAGCAAACACAGATGCATAAATAAAATCTTAGATTAATAAAATTTTTTAACATGTCCTCTTGCTTTGATCGTTCATATGCATTCTTTGACCTACCCCACAAGTGGCGAAAACTCATCCTTGAGTTTGTGATGTCGTAAGATGTATAACCATTACATATAGGAGAGGAGTTTTGCCGCAACTTGAACAATAAGGTGCAGCTTGTAGTCTCTATAACTACAGAAGTTAACCTGGTGTCACAAAGACAGTTTAGGCCATCAAAAACTAGCTCAAGAACATATGCCTCTTTGTCAACTACTCTTCTACAATCGGTGCCACATGCCTGAAACTATCGATTCGCAAAACAACTTGACAAGTGTATCAACCTCATCCTCAGTGGCACTTGTTTGAGGCATTCATCTTCTACTTATGGGCTTTCATAGATGACTTCAATATATTACAACTAGACACCATGTAGGCTATTCTCATAGATAACTTCAATAGATGACAACAAGACACAAAGTAGAAGTGTTGTGATTATGTATTGCATCTCCATATATTCCTCTGGCGAACATGTAAACTCTTGAACAGTAACATGTGCTGATCGAGTAGCAAATCATGCCCTAAAATAAAAGGGCCATAAGAAGAAAGCTCAAATCATGTTCCATCAACATATTGGAGAACTCGTGATGTCTTCCTACTTTAGGCCATGTTTGTTTTGACTTCATTGATATCTAACCTCTGAATACGTCCAAAGTTAGATATTCAAATTGATTGTTAAAATGTCTGAATAAAATAGTAAACTCTTGAAAAACTTTTTAATTTTAGGTGATTCACTATAATTTTTTATTTTCACAGGCGGATAACTAAGATTTTGTGTTGCACGAGAGAAACTAGAAATGAAATTAAGACTTTAGGCATTTCATTAAGTCAAATCAAATGACACCTTAATGATCTCTAACAACTGTCCATAGGCAAAATCTCTCTTGATCAAAGTAAAACTTGGAGCAACCAAATCAAAAAAAGTGATTTTGAGATGCAATTCCTCAGCTTCTATACAAGATAGTTGTTTCATACACAAACCCAAAGTCCCAGACAAAATGATGCCAAACGCAAAATGATCATGTCTAGCACAAAATAAGGATTTTGACTTAGATGCCAACTTTGATACCAAACTGATATGGGACAGGGCACAAAAAACCATGGTTAGTCATGTGTTTCTCACCTTTTGAAACATCATAGACACAATATCATCTAAATTTATGAAATGACCTTCAAACTTAGTTGCATAAGTAGCATCCAAAGAGCAAGTTGTGTTTTCTGGAAAATCAGCAGCTATGGATTGTATGGTACACCATACTTGAAGTTGAAATGCTTGCGGTTTACAACCCAACATCTGAGTGCACCATATTGTTGGGTATGGACTGATGTGGTATGGATGGTTGTTGTAGCCCTCTATTGTGGTGAGTGACAAAGAAAGCAGTGTCGAACTTCTGCAGTATTCACCTGATGGAAGAAGATTGTGGCAGTGGAAAGAGCATGGCAACGCAGAGGGGCCACCTTGGCAGGTAGCTGAGCCAGGTGGATGGAGTAAGGCTTTGTAGTCACGAGACTGATGCTGGAAACTCCCAGAAGTTGCACTTTTGGCTTTGGTTGGTGTTTTCTTTTGGGGGGGGGGGTTGCTACTGTGAGGTCATGGCTGGCAGATGGTAAGGTGTGTGGGGAGGAAGGGGAAGAGAGAGGAATGCCTTTAATGAAACGTGTTGGGAAGAAGGGAGAGACATCATCAGCTGAACAAGGGTAGAGAGGGAGCTGGATGGTGCAACTGTCGATGCACTAGGGTCCACAAACTCTCATTCACTAGTTACTTCTCGGAGTAAATGGCAGGAGGTTCTTAAAAAGATATCCTACTTTACATTTTAAACCCTTTTAGATATAAATAAAAAGTTACTATTTTGCTCTGTACAAAATGTGACTTGTCTAAACAGCTAAAATTTAAAAATTATTTTTTATATCTTTAAAATTAGAAACAAAATACATAAACAAAGAAAGGCGGCATGTAAATAAAATTCTAACTAATAAAATATTCTAAAGTTGATGTCGATGTTGAAATCCCATCCAACAGCGACATGCCCTCTCATGTTGATAATATACATTGTCCAATTCTGAATGCATCACATTTCTTTCTTTTTTAATAATTGATTCCCCCAGTCCTCATGTAGATGTAACATATTATTATCATCTGGAGACATTTCTTTTTTTTCTGATAATTGAACACCTCATGTAGATAATGTATTTTATTGTAGAATGCAAAAGTCTATGCTTGACGGAATATGTTCATATTATGATAGGATTCATTATGTTTGGCATTGTATCTATTTTTAAATATGTCTTTTTTGTTCCCAGTCAGTTGTATGGCATGTCCTCAATAGGTATACGTGTGAATTAATATACAGATTTTTTTAGCACCCTTCTGCTTTACAAGTCCCCCCCCCCCCCTCTGGAGACACATACTACAAAGCTGTATGCTGACATGAGTAGGAAAAATGAATTATTTCTTAAAATTTCTGTAGGTCTGAAACAGTTGATTGAATAAATGGAGTGATCTCACTCTAAGCATTGGGTTTAGCAGTTGACAAGTTATATGCTAAGAAAATGGAGGTGATAGGGCGGTTCAAATTTGACTTGGTTACCATGACAAAGCGTAGAAGGTTTATCATTGAATATTATCCTTGACTTCATGTCTTTGAGTAAATGGTTACAATTTTATATTCGCTTATCATCTTATGGCTCCTAAATAATAGCTGGTTTCAATTGATCATAACTGCATTTCACTTCTGTTGTCTTGCTTGGTATAATAATCAAGTAATGCAAGCAATGATGTAACTACTTTTATCAATGAGGATGTGCATTTGAGTGCTGAAATATCACTTCTTGGAGATTTTTTTTTCCTCCACAACTGTGATAAAAATATTTTTTTGTGCAGGAGGAAAATGGAAGTTTCTCAAGCGAGGAGAAAGCTGTAGTTGTATTTGTGTTGGGTAAGGACTAAGGATTTAGTTCTTTTCATGGAATGCCGGGTTGGCGACCCGGTCGCCCGGGTCGCCCGACCCGGCCGGATTCCGGGCCGACCGGCCCGGAATCGACCCTGCCGGGCCGACTCCGGCTTCGGGTCACGTGACCCGGCAACTCGGTCGGCGACCCGGCCGACCGGGTCGCGCGCGGCTCTTTGGCCGCCGCCCCCCCCCCCCCGCGGCTTAGTGGGGGGCTTAGTGGGGCCCCCCCCGTTTAAGAGAGTTAGTGGGGGGACTTTCCCCCCGCTCACCCTTCGCATTTACTAAATGCCCCCCCCCCCTTGGGGGGCTATAAATAACCCCGAGGGGAGGGTTCAACTCACTCGAGTCTCCCGACTCCACACCTCGCCTCCTCCCCGGCTTGGTTGATCGCTCTTTCGGTCTTCTTCGCTCTCCTACGATCGCTTTTCGGTCTCCCCCTCCTGATCACTCTTTCGGTCGTCACCGGTCGACGGCTCGTCCCTCGCGCTCGGTTCTCGCCCCTCGCTCGGATAGTTTCCGCTCCACCTAGTGTCGTTCACACCATAAAGCGTTATTTTTGACAACTTTGTCAAAGCGGTTTTTTGCCATTAAATTTTATTTTGTGTTATTTATTTTGTGGATTATTTTTTAACATGTCTTCTCAGCCGTGAGACTTCCCGCTCCACCGGAATGACCCGAAGCAGCTCCGTTGCACGGTCGTGTCGATGGAGCAAAAAAAGTAAAATGCAAGTATTGCGACAAAGTTATACGGTGGAACTTACCGGTTAAAGCATCGTCTTGCCGGTATCGAGGAGATGTTGCCGTACACGCGGACTCCACGAGGTAAGAGCCCCGATTTAGACGGCATCTTGATCCTTAGAAAGATCGAAGGAGCTTCCGAAGGCATCGGAACCTTTGTGCGTGAAGAAATTGCGGAACCCGCGAGACGTTCGCTACACGTATACGACACCAGGACATGAGAGACCGAGAAAGAAGTGAATACCAAGAATATTGACGAAGGTATGTAATAATTAGTATTTAATATTTTTCAAAATTATACGTATTTAACATAGCAAACGAGATGACTTAGCGAGAGCCGTGGAGCGAAGCCGAAGGTCATTCGCCGACGAAGACATGTATCGACGCACCGGGCGGTTTATGGGTCGAGGTTACGCGGTGGGGTGGACGTGGAAGTGAAAGCGGGAGAGGATCAAATCCACGACCTGAACAACATGTCCGCGATCTCACCGGGATGACGACCCGGCGGTTGGCCTATAGATCCGGTCATCGCACGATCGCGTCGAGCGAGCCACCATCGACACGGCATTAAAGAACTTGAAATTGTGCGAGGAGAAGATCGGGCGAGCAACTTCCGGATGGTTCTTTCATAGTAGTATACAGTACTGACTGAGGGCCTTATTATGAGTCCGCTGATTGACCTGATAGCCGAGACGTTGGTCGGGGGTGCGGGACCAACTCCGAAAGGAGATATACAACACATATCTTCCATTGGAGGTAGGCGACATTAGAGAATATGTCAAGACGTTCGAACGTGTATCTGGGACGAACGTGGTCTGCCGATGACCGATGGTTGGACGGGTTAGTCCTTTTGAGTATAAAATTGTGATACAAATCTTTATGAATTTTAAGCTTAGATATATCATTTTATCCTCTTAATAGGTATTACCAGGAAGACAATGATCAACTTTCTCGTTTACTGTCAAGCTGGGACCGTCTTTTGGAAGTCGATGGATGCATCTGGACAGGTAAAAAATGCAACATACCTGTTTGATTTAATTGATGGTATTATCGAGGAGATTGGTGAGGATCGAGTTGTCCAAGTGGTGACGGACAACGCAGCTGCCTACATGGGTATGGTGCAGAGTTAGAACCATCACAGGGTTCTTGGTACCCATCTTATCAAGGACAGGATTATGGGATGATGCAGCCTTCATTAGATAGTTCTAGTACGTATTCATATGATAGTTATGGTGGTTCATTTTCGAATTATCGTAGGACAATTGTACGAGGCAGTGAAGAGTATAATCAGTTTGTCTATATGTTTAATGCGTCGTACTCTTCCTCAATGTCATGGGCAGAGTACATACATTATGTAGAAGAACAATTTAATGTAATGTTTGAATGAATGTTGAATGAATCTTGTTGAATCACATCTCTTATTCTTAAAAAAAATTTGAGTATTTTTTCTGATTTTTTTCTAATTTTTGGGTATTTTTTCTGATTTTTTCAGGTTTTTTTTTTTTTTCCAAAAAAAAATAAAAAACCGACCCGGTCGGGCCGGGTCGCCGACTCGGGGGTCGGGCCGGGTCGCGACCGGGTCGGCGACCCGGCCCGACCGGGCCGGGTTGGGGGCCGGCTGACCCGCGGCCGACCCCCGAGTTATCCTTCCTTGGTTCTTTTGTCTAGAATGAAACGTGAGTTGACATAATTTAGCTATAATATGATATTGGCTTTTGAAAGTTGATTAAGGAGAAGTTCAATGGAAAAAAAATCATGTGATACTTATCCAATGAGGAAGATTTCTTGGTTGTCCTCTCTTTCAAGGACAATGAGGGTGGCTAGGATCATAGATCTAGACGTAAACATCCTGATCCGGCTTCTTTTTTTCTACATCTAAGCATAGCTGAAGCTTCCCCAGTTTTATCAGCCTACCCATGCATAGACTGGGATGGGAAGGAAAACCTTTGATTTCGGAAGAAATCCAGGAAAATGTAGTTTATTCTGCTTGGTTAAAAAAATGTAGTGTCTACCCATTGATTAGAACAAAAAATCATTCACTTTCTCTCAGTGTTTTTGCACTGATGGAACTTTTACCAATCATTCCATCGGTGGCCAGTGATTCTTCTTCTACGGCAAGACATGGGTTTGTTTCTCTTGCATTTGAAAGTAGAAAGCATAGTTTGTAGGGTGGGTCAATTCAACTCATGGAGCCCTAATCACAATTTATTTGGAGTAGGCTACATAAATACTGCCTCTGGTCTGAATGATTTTTTGCTAGCTTTTTAGAAAGAACAGCTAAATACTTTTTTGGTACCTAAAAAAACCAATTGGTTGGATTTAGTCAAACACTGGGCAAGGATATAAATCCTTACCCTTGTTCCGGCTAGGCATGTACAATAATCGGTTATCTCGATGAACCAAACCGAACCATGCATGTTGGTTTGGTTTGGTGCAGTTCTGGTTGAATTGACTATTGCTTCAATTGAGTTTTGCAAACGGGTGAAACTGAATCAAATTGGTAACTTGAATTGACTCAAAATTATTAAAAAATAGATTATAAATTAAATAAATACTATTATATGCGTATATTTATTGTGAAAATACATAATTTAAATATTTTAACTTATAATTTTTTTATTTTAGATATGTAAAAATTATTTTATATTTTGTTTATTTAATTATAGATTAAACCGAACTAAACAAAATTAGAACAAGTTTAGTTTGGTTTGGGTTGTTGGAAAAAAACCCCGTATTGTAAACACCCCTCGTTTAAGTCGAGGAGACCTCTCTCTTTTCACCTCCAATTGGCCTCCATGCTTTTTCTTTTTTTTTCCTCTATGATCAGTTGGCTCCCTCCTCCCAGTTCTCCATCAATCTACAAATCCAACCCTTGCACCTTTGATGACACAACATCCTGATTGCAGCAATCCAGAAAGTCTCCCTCATCATGACCGGTTGAGACAACATCAACGTGGGGGCGAGCACCACAACACCTGCATAGATCTAACAATCCCTTGACTTAGCAACTTACCTGAATGATGAAAGTTGTACGACTTCATCCACAGAGCACCTCCGGTTTCTTGGCTCCTGGCACATCTACTACTGAATCAACACACATTCAGCAGCATCAGTCGTGAAGAGTTGATCAACATTGCATGACGATGACATTGTCGGTTGACTTGTCACTCATCATTCTGCATCCAGGATGGTGTCTTCTGTTCAAAAAGCAGAACTCTCAGCAGCAAGATCTTATGTCACTGGCTGGATCAACTACAATTTTCTCTGGATCTATGGAAAACCCCTGCCACCCATGGATTGCAAAATCAGTCGAATCATATCAGAATCCGCTGATTCCTGAATTAGATTGGTTGATTTTGATCTGATTCTTGCTTGAAGGACTGATTCTGATCTGAATTCTATCATAATCGGTCTGAATCAGTCGAATCGGTCGAATTGTATTAGAATCAGAATTGGAATCGAAATTGGAATATGGATTTTTTAGTTTTTTTTAAAAATATTTAGGCTAAATCTGTCGGAATTGGACTGAATCGGCGAGAATTGTCCAAATCAGCCTGAATCAGAATCAGATTTTTTTAATTTTTTTAAAAATTCTTGATTTCTGATTAGTTTTTCTTTTTGAGTTTCAGTTCAAATTGGACCGATCCGATCTGATTCGAATTGGATCCTATCCCTATTGATTAAGTGATCAATTTTGATTCGAAAATCCTTGTTGACACCCTCCTCTGGACCCTCCGCGCCTTCGGATCTTCTTTGTAACACTATGCCAACTGCTGAATCCCATTTTCTCTATCATCCAATGCCGTTCCGATGCTGCCATCATCTTGCCCATGCCATCACACCATCTGCCCATGTTTAGATGAAGAAACAGTGGGGCTGCATCAATGAAGCTACAGTGCTGCCCACCCTCCATTTTTTTGTCGCATTTAACATGCGGTGCCTGCCTCCTCTCACCTCTTGCTCGACAAAATCCCAGCCATCCAAGGTTTGAGCAACGCCACCACCTCCCGATCAATCATGATAAAGGATCGAGAAACCATTCATTGGTTCCATTGTCCACCGAGATTTACATTTTTTTCTATCACACCTTTGGACCCACGAAGATTTCAGCAGCCCAGATGATGTGGTCCCACTGCCTAGTCAAGTGAACCACTGCCCATTGGGTTTGAGCCATTGAACAATGCCTGACCACCTTACACGGTATGATCCCAAGACAATGCGATGTGGCCTATCCAATCACGATGTGGCAAGCCATTTGGACTACCCCGGTTCAACCACTTTGATCAACTTACACTTGGTTATGCCCAAGGATCGTGGGATTGGAATTGGAGTGGGGTCGCTGGGAATCGATCTGATCCAGATTGGATCGGATCGGTCTAATAATCCTAACCGATTTACCAGAATAAAAACCAATCGAAAATTGTTTTAGATTGTTTTTTTCTTCTTTTTTTAATAAAAAATTGGAAAAATCAGGAAAATTTTTAAAATTTATAAAAATTAGAAATTTTTTTAAAAAATGTTATGTTGTCGTAAAAAATTGATATTATAAGAGACATGCTTGTGAATGAAACAAACTCACATATAAGTCTTTTATGATATAAGCTTTTTTTGGTTCTCATTCTATTAACATTCATTTTATAAAATAAATAAGATGGTACAAGTAGAAATCAAAATTCAAATAAAATAGAAATGTGATACAAGTATAACTCAAATACAATAGAAAAGATACATTCTAACCGCCAACCACGAAACTACCTTCATAATCTCTGTCATGCTACTCATTCTCATGGATACTCTATCGACTTTGATAAGTTATGATCATGCCATATCCATGTAGAAATAGTGACTAATCATCTGGCTAAAATCATATATACTGTTTGCTCCTAAGGTTGGAGGTGTAGGTGGATAACAAGATTGAAATCTGAAGCATATTTTAAATAATGTGTTGTAGTGCACTCATCAATGTATTCTATCAAATTCCATCTCCGACTCCTTCCATTAGATTGTTGCCTGATGTAACCTCAAATTTAAAGATTTTATATTTTGTTTCGGAAATTCATTTTCCTTTTGAATTTGAATTAGACCTTAGCATTGACTTTATAAGAAAATAGATGATATTTCATAAAAGTACTAGCTAGGGTCAAAATTATATATTGAGGTTGTTAGGTTCTTTGAAAATTTGTTTTGACCTCTCCCCGTCGGATGGTGCGAAGATCCGACGTTAATTACATCGAGATTACTCGAATACCCTTGATTAAGCGTCATAGCAATCCATTGAAGTAGAAGACATGCATCCACAAAATAAACATTCACACATAGGAGAAAACAACCCCATGAATTTGATGGACGGCAAGCACTTAATTTGGTTTTGAATTTGATTTGAATTGATTTGATTAAAATTGATTTGAGTTGAATTGGTTTGATTAATTTAAGTTGAATTGAATTGATTTGAATTTGATTGATTAAGTTTGACTTGGATTTGATTTGGAAAGTTTGATTTGTATTTGAGTTGATTTGACTTAGTTTAAATTTAAGTTTCATTTAAATTGATTGAAATTTGGATTTTAATGTGTGAGTTTTAATTTGATTTGAATTTGATTTAATTTGAGTTGATTAATTGATTTAAGTTTGTTTTACTTGAATTTAATTTGAGAGATTTATTTGGTTGACTTTGATTGATTTGGATTGAATTGAATTCGATTGAAATTGAGTTTGATTTAAGTTGGTTGAAATTAATTAGATTCTGGTTGTTTGATTATGGGGAAATTTAGATTTAATGGATTTGACAATTTCTGGATTCTTTTTATGCCCTTAGATTTATGTGAAACGATTTGGGTTGGTTCTGAATTTTCTTATCCACTCGAGTTCACTTGAATTCCACTGATTTAACTCTGTTTACGGATTTTTGACTTGGGTGCAGATCCTGTTCTAGGCGGTCAGATTTGAGTTGATTTGGAAATTTGGTTTTCACTTACAGATTTAGCTTCTGATTTTATTGGAGTTGAGGGAAAATTAATGAATTGTATGGAACAGATTGGGGACCGTACAGATCAAGATTTAATTTGAGTTCACATTTCAGAAATTTCTGCTTATTACCTTAGCCTTTTCAGATTTTATCTCCGGGTGTGAATTCCAAATCCGGAATTCAGATTTTGAACCTCCAGAAAAAGAGTTCAGATTTTAAACCCTCGGTTCTCAGATTCTTAGAGTTCAAATCTCACATATTCCAAAGACTTTCAGATTCTGCATTTCCGATTTCCAGATTTGGAGCTATTCAGATTTTAGATTACAAACTGCAGCTTCTTTTAATTTTCAGATCTTGAATTGCAGGTTTGATTAAAATCTGTTTAGATTTCAGATTTTGGATGTTTCCGATTTTTGTATGTTTCATATTTTATTAACCTCAGATTTTTTTTTGGACTTTGTTTTATGTCAATTTTTGTTGTCTTGCCTTCTAGAAAATCTCAAGTGGTTGTTCTCTCCTTGTAGCATCAATCTATGTGCCGAACATGAATTTCATTTGTTCTCTCAAAAATATGAGACATGATTTACATCTTGAATAGCAATCCGGTCACTTTGAGTCCTTGATGAACATGTAGCTTGTTTGATGATGAAAAGAGCACCCGGTCTTTGATAGACTTGTGGTCAATCAACTCACTGATTTGAGATTGAGCACCCCCCGGCTTTTGATAAGCTTGTGGGGACTCATCTCATTGTCTTGAGATTGAGCATCCCGGTCTTTGATAGACTTGTGGGAAATTAGCTCACTGATTTGAGATTGAGCACACCCGGCTTTTGATAAGCTTGTAGGGACTCATCTCATTGCTATTTTCATGGCTCCTTCATGAGTTGATGAACTTGTCAATTTATGGGTGGCATGTACCCGGTCTTGATAGACTTATGGGCATCCCCCACTGTTTTGATGATTCCATTAGCATATAATCGGCTTAGCGGCATGTTGACCATGCACGGCCTCATATAGCTAAAAAAAATGGTAAGACATTGGGGTTTTGTTTAGATCTTTGTATGTCTACCTTAAGGACGTTGGGGCGGATGGTTAGTCGACCCCCCAGCTAGTCCAAATTTTGGATTCTTTTAAGTTAAGCCGAGACGTAGGGGCGGATGGTTAGTCAACCCCCCAACTAGTTCGGTTTGTTGAATTAAATGTAGATTTTTATTTATTTTCATTGGATTGTTTGTTTTAAATTAAAAAAAATTGTTGAAGACGCTCCTGCGCACACAGCGCAGGGCACTGTTCTGGCCAAAGGGGCCCAGTCCACTGTTATGGACCGGGCGGCTCTTCCGCGAGGGGACCGGCCGGCTTCGGCTGCGCCTGCCCTCCTTTTTTTTGTTTTTCCTCCACTGGGTGGGCCCCACCATTTTCCAGCATGGCCTATAGTCGGGGGACATATTTCCCCCGGCTACAGTGCCTGTTCGACACTCCTCCGGCTTCCGACGGGCTTCCGGCTTCCTCCCTCGACATCACGGGCACCTCCCGGCTTCACGCGACAGCAACGGCTCCAGAGGGGGAAGAGGAATGAGGGTTCGGCATTCCTGGGGTATGAAGAAGCCTCCTCCGGCGTCGACGGCAAGCTCTATTGGCCTAGACGGCAGCGGCAATGGCTTACGGGAGCAGGCGAAGGCCCGGCAGGAGCTTCCCTTGACGGCTACGGCATCGGAGGACAGGGGACGAAACAGCTGTGCTTGCGGACGATGGAGAAGGTCGACTCTCCTCCCCTCCGGCCTGCTTCTCCCTCTCCCCCTCTGCCCCTCTCCGCGCGACGGCTACGATGGGCTTTTATAAGCCCCCGGCTCTCCTTCTTCTGTAGGGAAGCTTACCGAACAATGCCTCCGGCCTCGCGCTGGACTCGGAAAGGTCCGAGATTTGTGGGACTCGCTTCCCTTCTCTTCTTCGACTCTCTCTGCCACGTTGGAGACTTCCGTAAAGCAGGATTCCGCTCCGAGACGAACTCGATCGGGTGCTATATCTACGGGATTGATTCCCCGATTCTCCCCCTGACTCCCATAGACTCTTTTTAGAAGGACTTTCCTTCCCTTACGGGACTTCCATCCTTGGAAGAGTCTAGCTTGGCATAGGAATCCACCGAGAATTATTTTCCTTGCTGACTTGTCCTTGCTGCGCACTGCCTCTCGACCCTCCAAAATAGGAAGAGACAATATTGTATTTGGCTGTTGAGGTGGCGTGGCATGGATTTCTCCAAGATGTCCCTATCAAGGTTGCACCGTGGAGACAGAAAAGGCCATCGTAATGGGCCTATTTCAGGACCACAATTAACCCACCAAGCATGTGTAATGGGTGCATTAAGCTGGATTTAGATCAACCCTTGATGGGCTAGGCAAATTGGCATTGATCTTGGAACTATTTTATTGATGAAATGGCAGTCAGAAGGAACCAAATTAAATGATATATTTGGAAGTTTGACCAATATAACTCACTGGAGATTTGACTTGATTTAATCTCAATTTAAAAATTTTCGGTGTTCACATTGCCTTTCACTTAAATCTTTTGGACTTACTCCATTCGTACATGCACTACTAGAACTTTCCTCTCTTACACCTCCACCTTTTCTTACACTTGAACTTCTTACACCTTATTATTGTATGGCTAGAATAAAATTTTTCTAATCATCATCATCTAAGGAAGGTGTTTAGGTACTGTCTGTAGGAATCTAATGACTTCGCTTGGTTCTCAACTTTTTTTCTCTTCCCTGTTTCTTCTTCTTGTGTACCCATACCCGCATTGCATTATACTGCTTTCTTCAAAATCTTAAAGCTTATAAAGCCACCACTCTTTTTAGTGGTAGGTCCTTCACTTGGAATATGAGCTTGAGTTGTGGCTGGAGGTGGCTATGGAGTTGTACCTATCATTTGTGGAACTAGAGCTAGTTGTTTAACTGAAGCTGTGTAAGGAACTTGAGTTTCGTGTCCTTCCATTTATTTATCCTCGTCAATGGTGTTGTCAAACTCACATTCGGCCTAAGATTTATCATTAGGGTCAAATTGTAGTTCTTCTTCAATGTTCTCATCCATCCGTGTTATAAGTGAATGTTTTTTTTAGAAGAGATATTTTAAGTCAGCATCATTTCGTGTCAAGTCTTAATTGACTTCAGCTTCAGCTTTTTCCTGCTGCAAACCACCTACAAATTTAAGAAATCTCTTAGATACTTTTGGCCTATTTTTGATGTTTTTAATTCTCAACCTTATATTGAAATGGCAGAATACTAGTTTCTCCAATCTTTCGATCTTCAACCCATTTTTTTCTCTTTGTGTGTATAAGGTTGAAAGTGCTCCAATTTCTTTCACACTGAGAAGAGTTGGTACTCTACTCAGCACCTTAATTGTAATAGCTGTCAGTGGAATCCATCCACTCATATTGTTCTCTTGGATTCACCAATCAACTATAAAAAGACAGTGTAGTAATTAGTAAGGGTAGTAAACTTCTAGTTAAGAATGTTTATCATGTACTAAATGTGCAATAGCCTACTAGGAGAAAATTTGTCATGTGAATATTGTAGATCTAGGTCTTCATAGACCCTATTTCTATGTTTGTATAATGTCATCTAAAATATAATATAAAATGTAGTTAAGTTTATTTCTTCTCTTCAGTGCTTAATAATCAATAAATAAATAACAATGACTTACTTCATTCTCAGGCTCTATTTCATCTTGTGTAGTCTTGGCTAAACATTTGATCATTGACATTGTGCCTAACAACACCTTTTCATCTTTGCATAAAATAGATCCCAATCCAACCATTTAAAGGTGTTTGCTAACTCTTTTAATTTCGATACAATCTCATTTTCGAAATCAAGATCATTTGATGTCTCAGTTTTAATTTTAAAATAAGAGAAACACAACTATTTTGTGTTTGGAAAAATTGTCACCATTTTTAAAATTTTTAGAGTAGTGTTTGGCTGCCAATTTCTATGGCAACCTACTCTTCTTGGTCGTTGCTTCCAATCGGTCCCCGCGTTCTCCTGCACTTGGCAATGGCAAAGAGGTGACAAACCAGATCGATCAACCATGAACCACTCGTGGTGGAGCAAATGCGGGTCTGTATGGCCTCCCCTCGCATCAGCATCGTATGCTATGGTGCCATCTTTGACCTCTCGTCACCTGCATCGCAAGTAGTGGCCGGTTCTCAAGACGGCACAGGCATGCGGCGGCGCTCTTTGCCAGGCATTTCTCAGAAGAAACAAAAATAGAAAACATCGATCGACAGACGACGAAAATGATGAGAAGGTTCGAGCAAGCGTGCGGACGGCAACGGACCTGAGCGACTGAAGCTACTGCTTGTGGCGCTCCTCCTGTGAGAGGGCAGTGGTAGGGGTCCCTGGCCGTGGACTTTTGCTCGGTGTTGGCGGGGCCGACTTCTTCTGCACAACGAGTGGAGCTTGTCGATTGTCTACGCCTTCACGGCCGTTGTGATGTCATCATGGCAGACGTCGTCTCTGTTCCTCTCAGAATGTACCTGGATACTCGGTAGGGTTGTCTTTGTCATCGCCGAAGGTTTCACCGCCCTGAGGCCATCGATCTCGGCCTCACCATGGTCGGGAAAGCTAAATCAAGCGCAACCCCCACCCCCGCAGCTCCTCTACCACAACCCCCATCCCAAGTTGCTCTGCTCGACGTCGTCAGACCCCCATCTTCAAGACCCCCATTTTTACGCGCAGCCCCCACCTTGCAGCCCCTCTACTAGACCTCGCCAGACCCCCACCCCATCGCAGCCCCTTCTTCCGGGCCCCCACCCCGACGTGCAGCCCCCACCCCGCAACCCCTCTACTCAACCTTGCTGGACCCCCACCCTCATCGTAGCCCTTTCTTCTGGACCCCAACCCTTGCGTGCAGCCCCAATCCAAGCTGATTTGCTCGATGTTGCTAGACTCCCACCCTCGTCATAGCCCCATCTTGCAGACCCCCACCCCTGCATGCAGCACCCACCCCAAGTCCCTCTACTCGACCTTGCCAGTGGGATTATTCTCCGTGTGATGTTCGTCTCATAGTGGGGATTTCCTTATCGCTCTGTTCTCCTCCCCCCATCTGTTCGATCTTCTCCGCGTCTCCCATAGTTTTCAAGGCGACAAGGCGTCCAAGGCGTTGAAGGGTACCGATTCCGCTTAGGCGACAAGGCGGCCGCTTAGGCGTCGCCTAGGCAATCAAGGCGGTAATCAAGGAAGACTGAATCGGGAGGTTGTTATATATAAAAATAAGCATAAATATAATTATATTTTTTATGTTATAATTGAATATGAGTGTTTTATCAATGCATATAAGTAAATATGATGTGTATGAAAGAGAAAAAAGTTAAATAAATTTTTATAAAATTTAAGTATATAACTCATTTATGATTATAAAATTTATATATGTGCAATAGTATAAGTGATGATAAAATATTGTTATAATATTATTAAATGGGGGGAGCGCAGAGTAGTCGCAATCGACCTGCACGGTCAGGTCGCGGGGGTCAAGGGGGTAGCGCCCCTTGTGGGGGGTTGTCAGGGGGGCGAAGTCCCCCGAACACAAAAAAATATGTAATAGTTTAAGTGAAACAGAGAGAGAGAGTGAAGAAATAGCTGAAAAGAAACTTAATTAAGTATATAATATATGTTTATAAACATAAATTTTAAATATGTATGATCGTATAAGTGATAGTACAATATATTAATATATTCAAACTATCATTAAATAAGTGTCCATTGTGAGGGGGTATCAAGGGGGAAAAACCTCTCAAAATTATTTTTTTAATGATGTAAAAATACCCAAGGCGCCTTGTCTGGGCGCCTAGGCTGGCGCCTTGGGCGCCTTTTTGCCCCCAGACAAGGCGCCCTGGCAAGGTGCCCTTGGAAAAGCGCCTTGCCGCCTAGGCGGGCGCCTTGACAACTATGGCGTCTCCGCGTCTATCTTGAAAATAAAACAGGTCCATCCCTGTTATGTTTTCAAAAGAGGTTTACTAAGGAGGGTGCAACGATTTAAAATAAAAGGAAGAAAAAACCGTAACCAAACAGGGCATCTCTTCCATTTTTAAAATTCAAGTCAAAAATAGAGTAAAAAATGTAACCAAATAAGGTATAAGACATTAAAAATTATCTCATCAATAAAATGATACTAAACAATTAAAATTATACCTACGACGTGAATTTCATGGTGAAGTGTCTTGTCCAATCTGATGTTTATAATCTTCCACCATTTTTTGTAGTTCCTGGGATACTTCTCTTTGATCTTCATCTTGGTCATGTCTATTGCGTCATATAAATATCCTATTTGTTTTTGTCATTGGAGTCAATCAATTTCAACACTTATACTAGGGGTTCTATCACTGACATGTAGTATTACACATTTTCTCACCACCTATTGTCCTCATTAAGACTCTCGATTTTCAACGAAGTCTCATATTGCGTCATTGTGGCTCGCACTGTATCTATGTACTCCTGATAGGTTGTAGAGAGTTTGAACCTCTTCAAATCATGTTTGTAACCATAGAAGTTTTTCAATGTAATGAAATGTGTAGCAAATCTGGTTGGACTGGGTCGAACTAGATCATGACTATTTAGTGTGTTCTCTCATGATGTGTAATAGCTTGGGATGCCCATAGATGAAAGATGTAATAACCTATCCTTGACTAAGGATCTCACAGTTGACTCCTCCCAAATGTCCTCTAACATCAAATCTATTGAGTGCACAACACATGTCATCCAAAACAAATGAGGTATCGCCTCCATCAATTTTTTCCCTACAACATTATTTCAAGCCTTGTTGTTTGTAACAAATTACACAATGTACTCTTCCCCAATGTCATTCACCACAATGTTCGTTAGATCAAACAAGTATTCTGCGTTCTTCACTTGACCCAATGCATCAATGGACTTTCAAAAATTGGTGTCTTTAGAACAATATGCAGGGAAGTTGCTAAATAAGCTCATTGTGATTCTTGTCCACCCACATCATAGTGCAACCTCTCTCATTCTATATAGATTTGAATTCATTCAAGAGGTCAATTCATTGATCTTTGCATCCAACCCACTCTCGAAAATGTACTTGTAGGTGGGGACTTTCAACTCTGGTCTAGTTTCATCAATGGCATCGACCAATGTTTATAAATATGGACAGGTCATTGCATGCATTGTGATGCCTACATGAAGGAAGAAAGATGATCACACCATTATTAACATTTATTCTAAAAACATGTAAGACATGCAATTAAGAAAATTTAACTTTTATATACCTGTATGCAGAAATCACTTGTAGATATACTTGATTGTCTTCTTTGTAGCCCTATGGTAGCCTTCACTCCCTTAAAGGCTTGCTTGATTGACTTTGCCATCTGTGACTCTGCTGATACATGGTGTTGTTCATCAACCAAATTGACTCCAACCAACGGAACTCACTTTCTTGCCCTGGCTCCTATGTAGGCCAGCTGCCTTTCACATCTGAGCATCTTCTCTTTTCATCCTCTCTAACGGGAGTCATACTCGTATGCATGGCTCTCATTGTCTATGCTCCCTTATCATCATCTGAAGATGATGAATCAATCTTCACATGAGTTCATGCCTTTTCTTTTTTACCCCTTCTAGACACAAGATTTGTCTTTCTATCTGTCTCTGAGCAACTCATCCTACAACTCAACTCTGTGCTCAATTCTAATATCTCTCTGTGATGCTCTCCCTATTAGATAACCTCTCATTTCTTCAATCAACTCAATCATGATCTTGTCGCACTTCTTCACATTCTCACCCATATTGGCTATTACTTGAGGCAAAAAATATCACTATTCGTATCCTTATGACACCATTTATATCTTGCCCTTTTTTCCCTACATTCTACAAGTACCCATGTTCTCATCCAACGTCTCTTTATCTAGGGGTAGCTTGCTTTTCGTCCAACATTTTATCTACACATGCAAATACAATAATTAATAAGTTGAATCAAACTTTCAAAAATAATTTACTTGAACTACTCAAGACTCAAGTGCTCACTGCATTAGGGGTGAGTAACAATCATTCCTAAAGGGGTGGCTACAAAGGGAGCACCCTTTTAGGGGTGATTTTTCTCATCCCTAAAGGGAGGGTTGTATTGGGCAAAGGCGATGAGGAATTGGTACTTGGAAGGCTGGATCGGCCTGGGGGGGGGTCTTGTCGGAGGAGAACCATAGACGAGTTGGGGGGAGACTAGAAGGGATAATCGAGGTGGTGGGTGGGGGAAGGATCGATCTAATCTCCCCCTTATTGGGAGATCAGACAGGAATCAAGTCGTAGATATACCTGATTCTGGAAGTTAAAGAGTTTTGAATTGGCCAATTCGTGATTCAATCTAGGTGGATCGACTGATTTGGCAGCTATCATCTTGATCCTAACTGATTCTCTTGAGACTCGATTTTGATCGAATTAGCAAGGGCTGATAAGATCCAAAAAATACGAACCATGGTTAAGCTGGGTTTAGTTCGGTTTAGGGTCGGGTCAAGCTGTTCTAGACTATTTTTGGCCAGTTCCAATCGGTTCAAACTAGTTTTGACATGTTAAAGGCCGATTCAGGCCAGATTGAACCAGTTCTAACTTGGTTTGCTCTAGTTTAGCCTATTTTTTCTAGCTTTGTCCAACATCAATTTTGGTATCAGAATCTGGGATCAACTTATTTCTATGGGTAAACTCCAAGAATATTTGTTCGACATCAACATATTTGTAAATATTATTTTGTTTTGAGGGGTTAAATTATAAATTTTTGTTCTTAAAATAGGTCCTATTTTGTAGTCCCAAAAATAGTTGAGTGCATAGTTGAAATTTTGGCGAATTTGGTTCGATCCCTTATTGGGGTTGCTTTTCCCCGTAGATTCTTCTCCACTCCTCATGCAAGCAAACTCAACTCAAAAACTTAGAACAACCTTGTAAAAGCATAAAGCATGATTCACTAATGGGTCAAGTTTAAAAAGACTCCCGCTCGACTTGATAAGCTCATGAGTACCTTGATTGACTACTCAATTAAATATGTATTTATAAAATTAAATTTTGAGTATTAACAATTATATAGTATCAGTTAAATATATTAAGTAACTCAACTCAACTTGAGCCTTAATCCAAAATTACTTGGGGTCGGTCATTTGGATTCTCTTTCTCCACTTTGGTCGATTTTAAGTTAGCTCTTCAAAGATATTTAAATTTTCTAAATTATTTTGAATTATCTTTCTATAAGTTAACCTAACTTTACCACGTGTTTATGTTATTTTAATATTTTCTACTTTTCTAATGGGAGCCTCTTTAGTGTTACATTTAATATGCTCAAACTATCTTAATATCTCTTCTATCAATTTGTCTACAATTGTCATTACTCTTATTTTTTCTCTAATATGTTCATTTTTTATTCTATCTAATCTAGTATGACTACTCATCCATCTTATTATTCTCATTTCAGCAACACTTATTTTAGAAGTACCATACAACATTCACTACCATAGTTTTATACTTGTACGATAAATTTTTTGTTACAACTTTAGTGGAACCTTATAATCACATAAACTCCCTATAACCAATCTCCATTTCATCCAAATCATAGAATGCTATCTCTCGAGAATCTATTTATGATCTTTTGAGAATCTCTCTCCATTCATCTGATAAATAAGATCGCCAAAACAAGAATATCTATATAATATATCTGGTATATTGATCTCGTCTGCCTAGTACTACGCCTGACTTGTTAGATGGCCTTGTTAAGTTTGTTTCATATATTGCTAATTTTATTATGGAATCTATCTAAATGTTCATTTAGACATTATTGTTTTATAAAATTTTATAAGTTAATATTTTTATGACTATATATATAATTGACCTAAGATGTCATTAATCTCTTATCCATATTGTTTAAGATGAAGCCTTGTATGTTTCCCATTAACAATATTTCACCCTCTTTGTATCATGTTTTTAATTCTCTCACCGTTTATTTGGATGTTTAATATGAGTTCCCTTATCTTCTTTTAATAGATTATATGGTATTTTACATTTAAACATGTACATTGATTTGTATTTCCAAGATCTATTCTCTTGAAATTTTTTCGAGATCTCTCCTTTTTAGTCTTCATGAGATAAAATCGAGATGTGAGATGACAATGCTTAGGTAAGGTATACCTTACGTAAATAAAATATGAGATTTAATTTTTCGATGTTTTTTCAAGAATCTCCTGAGATCTCCTCTTTTACCTTTTCGAGATGAAGTTGAGATCCGAGATGACAATCCTTGATCCAAACTGCTTTAATCATATGATTAACATTTTTGTCATATTTTTCATCTTTTTGAATAATTGATTAAAGATACTTGAATTTGATTTTTAAGATTATATTATCTTATTCAAATTAATATCATAACTTCTTTCTCTTTCATTTTCATTAAATTTATAATGTATATATTTTGTTTTAGTTTTATTTATGTTGAACTCTCAGTCTCTAAAATATTTTTCCACAACTCTAGCTTTCTATTCACTTTTATGTTATCCAAGACGCGAGATGACCAAGGCAATAAGGGGCTCGCCTTACCTCAGGTGCTTAAGGTGAGTGTCTCGAGTGCTTGAGGTGAAGTATATTTTTTAATATGTATTTATAGTTTATTAGTTTATATGTGTATATACGAGCAAGGAAGGCAGGGTCGTGGGTTACGATCGGGTCGTGATACCCCCAGGCCGACCCGATCCGACCGGGTCGTGACCCCATTATTTTAATAATTTTTTATTTTGAAAATTCAAAAAATACGAAAGAATTCTAAAAAATATAAAAAATAAGAGAAAAAATAAATAACATGATTTAATCAAATAATCTATCAACTTTATTTCAATGTGACATGTTCTATATTTTGTAGGTAATTTATGTACTCTTCTCATGTCATTTGAGTTAATTACAAAACTTGTTACATGTATACATGACGATTATATTCGTCAGTCCCTCGGTAAACTATCCTAAGATTTGATCCAAAGGAGTCATCATTGCTATAAGTCGATTGGATTGAAATATCTGATGACTCCATATAATTTATTTCATAATACTCTTGGCCATATATAGGGAATCAAGAGCCTTGGGATGAATCATATGTATAGTTGGAGGCATCGTGGTATTCTTCTTCAGCTCCATGTGTACGGCGACCTCCTCCACGTTGCGGCCTTGTACCATGATCGGCGTCTTGGGCCGCATGTGTGTTGTGCGGTTCACCGGTAAAGCGTAGAGACGTTGTAGGAGATATAGGAGGATCTGAGGTCCCTTGTATTTGTGAAGCGATGGCGCCCTCGTATCCAGCTCTACTATCGCTGCTACTCTTTGACAAAAAATCCTGAGAAGTTTGGTACTGCACTCGAATGTTTGGCTCCAGCGTGCCTTGTTGATCGTCTTCAACTGTATCAGCATCTGCAATATCAAGAGAATCACTCATAACTTGTTTACCTTTTCTCTTACTTTGCGTACCTCGACTAGTTCCTTCTTCGATTCTCTGTCACTTTGCTAGGGAGGGAGGGATCTGGAATTCTTCGGCTAAAGGGACATCATAGAGCACTCCTTCAGCCCCTTGTCGATCTTCCGAGTTGAACTCCGGTTCTCCCAACTCTTCTCGGTCGTTGACCCAAGCTTCTAAGGAGTTCTCCTCGTAGAATATTTGATCCAAATTGATGTCCTCCTCTTCGACCTGACGTCCAACCGCTCATGATATTTAGCTCTTTTGTTCCACCTGGTTTTGTTTCATTCTCTCTAAATTCTTCAACTTTAACCTCATGTTATAGTGACAATACACGAGGTCTTCGAGTTTCTTTGATGTCAACCTATTCCTTTGTTTCGTGTGAATCAAGATGAATGTAGACCAATTTCTCTCGCAACTCGAAGTCGAAGTGGTTTGGCTAAGGACTCTGATGGCTACATCCGCTAAGTCCTCGACCTTGGTACTTTACCATGGTCCATCCACTAATTAGCTGCATAAATTGAATTTCTTACATTATTATAGCATACACTTGATTAACTAAGTGATGAACAATAATGCTACGTACCTAGACTTAGTAGCATCACAGCTCATTCCACTCTTCTTGTTCCAAAGTGAAATGTCCGCATTCTGTAATCGTATATCTTGTTGTAGGCGATAATAGCTCGGCCATCGTCACTGAGCATCCGTCGGATGATGCTCTTTATGTCATCTAATAGCTCGTTCGTTGCTGTAAAATGTGGACTATATCAATACCTTGGGTTGAAAAAGTAACCTTTGAATCAAATAATATTAGTAAATAACTTATACGTATATGATATTTAAAAAAAGATTAGTAAATGTCTAACAAATTATACCTGTTACGTGTATGGGTTGATGTAACGTACGTTCTCAGCGGCGATCTATGATGTCCCACCACTTGGTGAAGTCGGACACTGTATTCGAGATTTTTTCCTTGGCTTTCTCAATCGCATTATATAAATATCCCATGCCTGCTTTCCCATCTCTGTTAACTATCCTTAATACATTCACTATAGTTTGGGCGATGTTTAACGTCTTCTTTACAACTTTACAAAAATCCCTACTCTCTATTGTCTTCTCTACTTTTCTTTCATTTCTCTTGTCCGATTGGTTACATCTAGCTATCCAACTACCTCAACCCGATGAAATTACCTCAATTGGCGTGACTTTGGTGCAGAGAACTCTACGGCCGACCCCGATGTCAGAATCGAGTGCCGTTTATTTTTATGGATGGAGAACTCAGAGAGGAAGATATATCCTGTTGATGGCTTCTTCTTAATCCGCCTGTAAAAGCCTGTAAAAATCTGAAAGTAGGAGGATATGGAAGAACAGAACCTGGATGCGCGCCCTCAGTGCAGCAATTGCCACGGATAGACGGCAAGTCAGAGTCGAGTGCTGCCAGTTGAAAATGAAAGAGGACGAAGAGAGGAACAACTATTCTGTTGAAGATTTTGGCAGAAGAAGCACCAAATTTTTTACATAAGCTGATGAATTCGGTTGATGTAGAATGCACGGATTGAGCCTTCTCCCTCCTTTCGGGATCGATCTCTCGACGTTAGATCGGCTTTGGACTTTGGGACGGCCTTGGGAGGGAGCTTGGATGACCTCAGGATGAGCTAGGCATGGGGAGTTCAAACTTTGGTCGTTGAGAATGGTCCTCAATTTATAGAGAATGGAAATCGGTGCAAAATATAGAAACTGGACCGACCGCGCCCCCGGCTTTCAAAGGAAGTGGGGGCGCGCAGGGCACTCCCTTGACCTAAGGGCGCTTAGGGCGCGCCCTCACCTTGAGGGCGCGCAGGGCGCGCCTCCCGTTTCAAAGGGAGCGGGGACGCGTTACGCCTTTCATTACTAAAAATCGTTGGAACCTTCCGGAAATTGCTAAAATTTGGACTTGATAAGATGAGCGCGACCCCGACACGAGGGTGCGGTCAAAATAAAGAATAATTAGCGGGGGAAACTTTCCAAATTCTGGTTTAGAAGACGTTAATTAAGGTAATTTTTTGTTTCCGAAAATGGACCTCATCCCCGTGTTTTAAAGGAAGCAAGGGCGCACAGGGTGCACCCCTAGACTGAGGGCGCTCAGGGCGCGCCCTACCATTTCAAGGGGAGCGGGGGCGCGTTACACTCCTACGCGCGTGTTCCGCGAGCCATAACTTGCAAACGGCATGTCCGATTCAGCTTTCGTTTGTTACTTTGGAAAGAGGGCATTAAACTGCAGCTCCTCAAGTCAGTAAATCAGCCAATATGACTCCCAAGACATTCTCACGGGGCTCTCTACCGGTTTACCCTCTCATGGAAAGCTGAAAATCGTGGCGAAGATCCGAAAGGGCACGGTTCCAGTCGAGGAATCTCGGGTCAACTCAGGATGACTTAAAATGATGATCGAACAAGTATGGTACGATTGGGAAGCCCAAAATCATCGAAAAATCTGAGATTAACCCGGTAAATGTGAACCGAAGCTCGGAAAAGTCGGAAATAACCAAGAAACCCTAAAATCTACCAAACCAGCCGTATGGCTCCGGTTGATGAAATATACGGCTAGGATCGACCCGGATGACTCAAAAAGACCCGTTGATGACCGAAAAGGCCTAATACGTTGTCCAGGATAGCCATGTCAGTACAGATAGAAAAAGTCGTAACGAAAAGCCGTTATAGACCAATGCCTACCGAAATGACTTGTCGGAAACCCCGAATGTCATAGAACACACACGGGACTCTCGAGACGTTCAAGTATGGACCATTCAAGGTTGGTCATCGAGCAGGCTTCGTGTTTTCACGGTTCACATACGGCTCTCGCTTGAAGGTTACGACATTATTCTGGAAATTATTGGTCCATTCCCAACTCACGAGGGGCTCCACCAACGTCCTTAGCTTATCTCCATGAGGTAATCCAAATCAGATAATGGTCAAATAAAGAATATCGCCAATGGAATAGGAGTTTGGGGCTCCGAATCAGGCCAATTTGGTGTGTCTACATGCCTGTTGGGGTTCGGACTCCTCGGGTTCTTCCTTCTATCCCATTTTCTTTGGTGGCCCACATTCAAATAGGTTCTTTCTTTTTCTTGTTTTTGACCTGAGGGGTTCATTGCCTATCTTTTGGAGCCCTTTTATTATTTTATTGGTCTTTTTATTGGTACACATTCAAATAGGTCTATTCTTTTTTGCCTACCTGAGGGGTCATTGCCTATCTTTTGGCATCTTTTCTGTTAAGAAGTCAGACCTTCGGAGACGACCTCCTAGTAAGGTGATGGGCACTTTGGATACTCTTTATTTTAATCCGTTACATCCATTCAGGACTGAAACAAGAAGATAATAGGATATGGGCGACCTTCTTTTGCTATGTGTTGCTTAGCTTTCTCTTTGGCTTCTAGTCATTGAATCCTGAAATCTAGGCATGTAGTGTGTGCAGTATGGTGCCTATCCTTAATTCCCTAGGTGATGAATCAGGGCACCAAATAAGCAAGCATTAGATGTTAACTGCCATCCTTTACATTTTAAATTTTATAGTTTTTTATTTATCTTTAAGGGAAATATTTTTTGAGTAGACACCATTCTAGGGATGAGTTGATTCTTCATCTTCTGCATTAATTAGCTTATATAAATTACCAAGATAAACCGTTGATAGGGACCCTCCTAATTAGGTTGAAGTTTGGAGCAAGGGCCACCCGACTTAACAAATATTCTTTTAAGCACAACCTCAACGACTTCAAAGTTTCTCTCAACCACCCTCTTCTGATAAAATCTTTTATGTTTGTTTTGATAAGATCTAGCATGTTTAGTAGCGGCCAGCTACTTTTTGTCTAAGAGTTCAAGTTGCACAAGAATGGATTCTCGGCGTTCATCCATAGGGATGTCTTGGTCGATCTGGACTCGGAGGGAAGGTATGAGTACTTCGTATGGGACTACAACTTCCATCACAAATGCCAAGGCATGTGGGGTCTGATCCGTTGAGGTCCACACTGAAGTGCGGCAAGTATTCGGCCAGTCTGCGAACTAGCTAGACTTACACGTTTTCTTGATGATTTTTATCAGAGTTTTATTTGTGGCTTTTGCTTGACCATTGCCTTGAGGATAATATAGAAATGAATGATGCAATTTTATGCAATACCTGTTGCAAAGGTCATGTAGTTCTTGAGAGATGAATTGAGGCCTATTGTCGGTGATGATGTCACCAGGGATTCCAAATTTGACAATGATGTTGCATTTGATAAAGGTGTAGATTGTTAAATCAAATGAAGTTTGGCTTGGATCGGCCAAACCACCCGTATAAGTCAGAAATCGACAAATAACCCCATCCAAAGGTCGATTTGGCCGATCCAAGTTTGGTCGATCCAAGCTGAAATCTGACTTGAATCGGCCAAACCGACTTTCAGATGGGGTTATTTGCCAATTTCTGACTTAAAAGGCCGCTTTAGCCGATCCAAGCTAAAGTATGGCTTCGATCGGCCAAACTGGCCTTCGGATGGGGTTATTTGCTGATTTTCGACTTAAAAGGCCGGTTTAGCCGGTCCAAGGCGGCACCTTGGATCGGCCAAACCGGCTTTAAGATTGGGTTATTTGCCGATTTTCGATTTATACGACCGGTTTGGCTGATCCAAGCTGAAATTCGCTTTAGATCGGCTAAATCAACCTTCGAATAGGGTTATTTGCTAATTTCTGATTTTTACGACCGGTTTGGCCGATCCAAGCCGAAATCTGCTTGGATCCGCCAAATCGGCCTTCGAATGGGGTTATTTGCCAATTTCCGATTTATACAACCGGTTTGGCCGATCCAAGCCGAAATTTGCCTTGGATCGGCCAAACTAGCCTTCGAATGGGGTTATTTGCCGATTTCTGATTTATACGATTGGTTTGGCTGATCCAAGCTGAAATCTACTTGGATTGGCCAAATCGGCCTTCGAATGGGGTTATTTGCCGATTTTCAATTTATATGACTGGTTTGGCTGATCCAAGCCCAAATCCGCCTTGGATCGGCCAAACTAGGCTTCGGATTGGGTTATTTGCCGATTTTCGATATATACGACCAGTTTAGCCGATCCAAGCCGAAATCCGCCTTGAATCAGCCAAACCTCTGAATTTTGACTCATATTTCCACTTCTATTGGATGTGTTGCTTGAAGTTGTACATCTTCATCGGTCACACCAAATGCAATCAGTACATTTACAAATTTGTCTTGATATGGCTCTACCTCATCATCACTCCCTTCTGATAAGTTATAGTAGTTACGAGGTAGCGATTTCATCGGTATCACCCAACCCTTACTCGTGTTATCTTCCACGTAGAAAACCTATTCCACTTGACTTGTAAGTGCAAATAGTTCATTGGTCCCTAATTGCCTTTGTGTATTCAAAGAAATAAATCTGTAATCGTTAACCTTAAATCCCCTGTCCTTACTATACACATCCCATCATCGACATTCAAACAATATTAAATGATTATTCCTATCAAACGATTTCTCAACTATATCCAAAATTTGTCTATAATATCCATCATAACCTAAAGTTCTGCATTCACAATGACACCACATAGCTAAGTCGATTTGGTCGAATCTAAATCCATTGTATGGAATCTAAAACTATTGCAAATATATCCAGATAATGAACATGAAAATCTTGATGAACTAAGGGACAAAATTTCAAGGTCCTTAGTGTACCCAGAATACCTTATGTTTCTTAATTCTCTCACGTGTGCTCTAAACCAAACCAAAAAACTTTGCTGACAACTTTCTCCATGAATAAGAGCATCTCTACACTTCTGACGAAAATAATCAATATCATCAATTTGATTTAACACATATGAGTGGATTAAATCTTGTTCTCTTTCCGTCAACATTCCAGGGACACGGGTGCATCTTAGTGGACGGCCGACTAGCTTAAACATTGAACTCTCTTCATGATCATCTTCATAAGGACCACCATCATAGTTTCGATCCCTACTATGATCACTGTCATGTCACATGTACAAAGAAATAAACTGTGTGCACTCCTCTACCAAATAACCCTGGGCAATGGATCCTTCGACTTTCGCCTTTTTGCCAACATAATCTTTCAGCCTCTTTAAATATCTTTCAATCAGATACATCCACCAGTATTGAACTGGTCCGGACATTCTAGCTTCATAAGCAAGATGCACAACAAGGTAGACCATAACATCAAAAAATGATGGTGGAAAGATTTGTTCCAACCTACACATTATGATTGCAATATTATATTCCCAATTCCTTAAAATACTAGTGTCTAAAACCTTAGCACATATGACCCTAAAATATTAACATAACTCTATCATGGGGTGGAGTATGTCCTTTGGTATGATCCCTTGAAAAGCTAAAGGAATAATCATCTGCATCATGACATGACAATCATGACATTTTAATCCATTAATGATCCTACTACTTAGATCTACACACCAACTCAAATTGGATGAATACCCATCTGGCACTCGAATGTTCTTCACAAATTTGAGAATATGAGATTTTTATGCGTTGCTATGTTTGTAAATAGCATCTGGAAACCTAGATGAACTCTCTTGTGGATGCAGCTTTGGATGGATTCCTAACTCTACCAAATCTTTTCTCGGGTTCAAGTTGTCTTTATCCGATCTTGAGAGGTTGAACATATCTAAAATAGTGTCACACACATTTTTCTCGATGTGCATGGCATCCAAATGATGACGGACAATAAGAGATGCCCAATATGGTAGTCGCTTAAAGAAGATACTTTTTTTCTTTCAATTCTTGTTTTTTGTCAAATTCTTTCTCGAGTTCTCTAAATCTTTCTTAAATAGTTTTTCAAATCTTAATGGGTCCATCTCCTCTTGTTGTCTCCAATTCTCATGTCCAGTTAGCATCTTTGATGTGCCCCTCTCACACCGTCGGCCATCAAATAGATGTCTATAATGATGCTTTCCTCATCAATGTGATATCGGTAAAAATCACCGATGTTCTAAATAACATTGTTTCCAACTATGAACTAGTCGAACCGAATATGTTTCCTCATTACAAATTAGATATGCTAATTTTTCTTTGGTACTCCATCCAGATAGGTTGGCATAACCCGGAAAATCGTTTATGGTGCCTAGAAAGATGACTCTCATGAGAAAATTCTCCTTCGTTAAAACATCATGTCTCCAATCCGATCTCCCACAAGGACCTTAACTCATTTACCAACGGCTGCAAGTAGACATCAATATCATTTCCGGGGGCTTTGGGTCCTGGTATTAAACACGAAATTATCATGTGAGCCGCTTTCATACACATCCACGGTGGTAAATTGTAAACCACTATAACGACAGGCCACACACTATACTTTGAGGACATGTTACCGAATGGGTTAAAACCATCAGCGGCCAATCCAAGGTGAACATTACGTTTTTTCAACGCAAAATTTGGATAAAGTTCATCCACTCTTTTCTATGAGGGAGAATCAATAGGATGACACATTTCATCTCTTCATGTATATGATTGTGACTCGTTATGCCATAACATCCACTTAGTAGTGTTCGTTGATATATACAAATGCTGCAATCTATCTCTTAAAGGAAAATAATGTAATGTCTTCCAGGCCACATTCTTACTCATATGTTTATGATCATCCTTATATCTGGGACTCTCACATTGTGGACACGTAATTCTATGTGCATTCTCTTTCCACAAGAGAACACAATCGTTCTTACATGCATCTATCTTTTCGTAACTAAGTCCTAAGTCCTTAATAACTTTTTTAAGTTCATATTAAGTGTTAGGAACACTTGCATCCTTAAATAATGATAATATACTATTCATACATTTTTCGGTTAAACCATTTACTGATTTCAATTGAATCAACTTTAAAATAAATTTTAACTTAAATATTTCCATGCAACCTTCATATAAAGGTGTTGTGGCATCTTTTAATAACAAGAAATACTTGTGTGTATCTTGATTTGGTTCACCCTCATGGTGTTTAAATCGTTCCCGAAGATTTTGGATTTCTTCATTCATTTCTAGCACATCGTCGTTTAAAATCTCAACTTGTGGTTCATTTAATTGGACTTCATGTTCTCTACTTAAACTCTCTCTGTGACTTGTCCACATTCGATAATTTGCCCATATACCATCACATATTAAATGTTCTTTAACTATATGTATTTTTAAAGTGAATGTGTTACAACACTGTATACAAGGGCATTGAATCAAACTTTTATCTAGTCCATGTCAAAATCAGGTCCTTCATTTATGAAAAGTAAAATTTAGAAATTCTTCTACTACTACTTGAAGATAGGTAGGACTTAATCTATTAGGAATATCTATTCAAGACTTATCTAAATTACTCGCCATGTTTCGTAATTGGTTTTTTAACGTTATAAACAAATATATACATAAAAGTGAAAATTATATTACATAAAGTTAAAAGTAAACCGAACCACCTTCAAACGAAGTAAGTCTCAAACAAGAATGTCGTTTGAAACTACCTGAAAATGAAAAGTAAAGCCGATATAAGATAAAAAATTGATAAAATTGTGTTTGAAAACCCTAAATTTGTTTCTAATGTCACTGTGGGATAAATGAAACCGGAAACCCAGTTTGAGTTGATGTCCATGGGGTACACAACAGTTGAAACTACTTTGAGATTTTAAGTGGTTTCTAACGCCACTTAAAAACAAATCAATCAGAAAATTGGGTTGGGTTGAGTTGGGATAACAAACTTAATTTCTTTTTTAAATTGGTTATTAATACCGATTTGACCAATCCAAGCTAAATTTCGGTTTGGATTGGCCAAATTGACCATGAAAAGGCTGATTTTCTAAATTCCAAGTTAATGTCAAATTTAAAATTTCATATCATGATATGCATTTAAATTTATTTATTTATTACGGTTGATATGAAATTAGTCTAATTAGACATTAATTTAGATATTTTATCAAACAAAATTATTTAAATTGTATGTTAATCAAATACAATATTTTTTACCACCAACTAAGAGATTAGAGGTGACATTAAGACTTTATATTTTTAGATTAAGCCAAAACTAATATGCCTAATCCCCTTAATGACAAATTGTAAATAAAAATGATTAACTATAAACTAATATGCTTAACTACATGAATTAATATGTTTAACTTCATTTAAATAATTTTAACATAGTTAACATATTTTTTAACAATGGTTAACATGATAAATGATAGCATTAAATTTCTAAACAATAACTCTAATCTCAAAAATTAACAACATTAGCATTGTTTAACCAAAATAATAAACCCTAAATATGTTTAAAAGAGTTGCTAGGGTATAAATTATCTTGAGGAGAAGGAAATCAGTGTAGGTGGCGGCGGAAGTTTGGTGCCGCAGGCGGTGGCGATGGCGGAGGCTGGCAGCTACGCGGTGGTGGTAGTGCAGCGGCGGCGGCGGCAACGGTGAGGTCACACGTGCGAGCGAGCGAGCGAGCGAGAGAGAGAGAGAGAGAGAGAGAGAGAGAGCGAGAGGGTCGGAGGAGAAGGGGATCGAGGGTTTTAAAAACAGACTAATTATTGGCGACGACTGAAGTCGTCGCCAATGGTACATTAAAGTATAATGCGACAGCTAAAGTCGTCGCTAAATAAATCCGGCCGTTGAACGGTCAGATGAAAAATTTAGCGAAGCCGTCGCTATTAACATTAGTTAGCAACGGCTTAGTAAGGCCGTCGTTAATTACTGCTGCAGAAGGGGTTTCGAAAGTTTTTTTCTAGTTTGACGATGGCTTAAGCCGTTGCCAGTAACTTTAATGGCGACAACTTTAAATAGCCGTCGCATATAACTATGTAACGGCGATGATTTTATCGACGACGACTTAAGCCGTCGTTGATATCTCTTTTCAAGACGGCTTTTCAAAATCGTCATCATTAATTCGTCCCTAATAACCTCATTCCTTGTAGTGTATGAAGCAAACTTGAAGCAAACTTGAAGTCATCTAAATGAAATTATAATAAAAATAAATATTTTTTACGGAACTAGGTTATGATATCGCAAGTTCTTGATGATCTCCCACTTATTCAGCTGTGTTGTGATTGTGAGGGGATTTGATGTTCGAGACAGCAAATTGAACTGGTCCCTAGGATGGCTGCCTTCTACTTGAGCTTAGTACCCATCAAAAGGTGGCTTGATGTCCCCCCAATCTTTATAAAGGAAATGAATACAAGGTCCATTTCTAACCCAAGCTCTTTCATGATAGGTCCGGTCCGTTTTTGAAAACACTTAGAACACTAGCTTCTCTTTTTCAAAATTCCACCATCCCCGCTCCATTATTGAATAATAACGTGTTACCCCTTCTAGGAAAAGACTCTTTTACCCTTTTCTTTTATGAAATTAACACCTTTCCACCTCTTTTTAATTTTGTGATATGTAAATGCTCTAGAAAAAAACAAGACTTCACCAATGGAAAAATATGCAGAAACATGTATAAATAAGATCTTGATATCAGTCAATTGTAATAATTTTTTCACTCTACATATTGATATTTGGTAGTAATAAAGGAAAATTCAAGCATGATGTTAATAATATAATATTCAAGATTAAAAAATAATTTTTTATATAATATAATAATCGTTATGACATAACAAATATTTTATAAATAGATTAATAATATTTTATAGTTATAAATTATATGCGATTAGCAGGAGATAACAAATAGATTGATTTTTGAATACTTTATATTATAAATAAAATGTAATAATTTATGTTCTGAACATGTTAATATGTTATAAATTTAAATCAGATATAATCATCAAGATGTAATAAATATGTTAATTTTCAAGTTTTTTATAAATGAAATATAGTAATTTCTATTCCAAATATGTTAATATTTTTTAGCTATGTAATAAATATATTTCAGTCATAGTAATTTTTAAGTATAAATATAATAATCTGCAGTTGAAATAAGATATAATTAACATAATACAATAAATAAATATTTAATAATGTATATTATATCTATATCTTGATATGAATTATATGTAATTGTTTTATGTCTAAATATTTGAATATTTTGAGGTAATAAATAAGATTTATTTAGCATGTTATAAATCAGAGTTGAATGTCATGGAAGTGTTTTTTGAAAAATATTCTTGACATTTTATGGGGTGTTTGGTTGCAGTTTAATTTTTAAAAAGGTTTCATGATAAAAAATTAAAATATAATGCCAAACAAGATAATTTTTAAAAGTGAAAACGTGACAATGAATGTGTTTGGCAAAAACATTTTAATTTTTAAAAATGATAATGAGGTGTTTGGTAGCATTTTAAATTCAATTTTCATCAACTTCATAAACATCAAAAAACAAGTATTTCATGTCATACAAGAATTCAATCAACTAAAAATATATAATTACAATCTACCCTAACCAAAGTATAGATAAACATTAGAAAGTAAGATGCATCGATCAAGATTAGACATTACCGAAGAGATCGGCATTCATCCATGAGCTCACGAGGCCACCAGCCTCGAAATGATCTCGAACAACGTCCACAGAGAGGGAGCAAGCGATCCGGTGCCACAACCTTGAGCTAGTACCAGGGATCGAAGAAGACAACCCATTTACAAGAACCGAAAATTTACAGAGATCCTCATCCCCCGTCATTTTGGCCTCGGAAAAGGATTCAAGCCGCAGGCGCAAATCACACTCCGAGCCGGATGAAAAAGAGATGTGGAGGAGGGAGGAGAAAAAAAAGCAAGATACGAGACTCACGTTCTACCGGTGCCCATCAAGACCTCGTTGATGCACAAGCTTATTGATGGAGTCCCGGCCGGAGCTTCTCGGCCGGGCATGAGCATGACGGAAGCGAGAGGACGGAGCTTTTGCTCCTTGAAGATCCATCATGGAGAAGGACCTCATGGAGAAAGGGCACCTGCGGTGATTGGTCCTTCTTGCCGTTGATCGGGTACAGGGGCGGCCGTGGCCGCAGCCGCAGGGAGTCACGCTCCCCCTCCGGACCGCCGCTGTCCGGCGCGGGTATCTTACGGCTTGAATTCGCCAGCCTCTTAGTTGTGCAGCCGCCTACGGGATTTCTAAGGGGAGAACAAGGGCGTCGATCCCAGTTGATGTTGTATGCCAGGAGGTTCTTGCGCTTGCGGTTGTAGGCATTTTCCGGCTTGGCGAGGTCACTAGCGCCGGGAGGAGAATGTTACCTTCAAGAGAGTGAAGAGGGCGCCGGGAGGAGAAGACCGCCGTTGGGAAGCGCCGGGAGGAGGAGCGGGCGCCGCTGGGAGGAGGAGCTCGCGCCGCTGGGAGGAGGAGGAGAGTGCCGCCGCCGGGAGGTGAGGGTCGCGAGGGCTTCGCTGGGAGGAGCTCGCGCCGCTGGGAGGAGGAGGAGCGCCGGGAGGAGGAGCTCGCGCCGCGGGGAGGAGGAGCGCCGGGAGGAGGAGGAGAGTGCCGCCGCCGGGAGGTGAGGGTCGCGAGGGTCGCGAGGGCTTCGCTGGGAGACGCCGTTTCACTTTCAAAAAAAAAGTGGTCTCCACCACTTTTTTTTTTTACGTTGCCCATTCCATCCAAAACGTTTTAAAAATAAAAAACGAAAACAGGTGCCAAACACAAGTTCGAGAGCACTTTCATTATAATTTTCAAAAATTAAAAAGAAAATGGTGATTATCACGTAACCAAACACCCCATTAAGTTTCATCTAACTCTGACTACGACAGAATCGATGGCATGCAAAGAAAATTTGGATCGACCGACTGCAGGCGAAGAAAATGTGTTGAACGGAATACGGATGAAACCCATTTTCTTAAATAGATCGGATATATATTTTTATTTTTCTTTTTAACCCATACTGCATACGGGTTGCCTAGGGCAGTAATAATAAAATTATCAAAATCTGATTTCAATTTTGATAAAGATTAAAGAGTTTTAATTTTGATCCCGATAATTTCAAAATTACTATATTCTGATTTGATCCGATTCTGATTCCGTTATTGAAATTGAAACCGAATTCAATAATTTTTAAAAATGTATTAAATGTTATTTTTTATTTAAGAATAAATTAATAATTTAAATATAATTACTAAATTTGATGTAATCTTTTAAAAAATTCATTTTTATCATTTTATCAATATATATTATATTTTATAATCTATTTAATATTATTATATTATGTATATTTATTTATTATCAAAATCAGATTAATGAAAATAAATCAACTTATTCTTATTTTGATTTTGATAATTTATAAGATATAAAAATAATTTTTAAATTTATTAATTTTTATTGAAATCGAAACAGAAGATCAAAATATCAGATTTCATTTACATCCCTAGACTTATCTCTTCCCCCATATGCTATGCCCACCTGGGTACTTGCCTTGAAACGCCCATCCAACGTCTTTGATGAGAAGGGAACAACACAGGACAAAATTAAAACCCTTCGGGAGGCAGGCGTGACTGTGGCGGAGACAGGAGCAAGTCTTGTAGAGTTGACTTGATTCTGCTCATTAAAGGCCAGAGGTTCCAGGAGACACTTACCGTGTTGATCAGACAACACAGACTTGTAAGTTAAATAAATTTTTTTAATGGTGAGATTTAGGGTCTATTTGGTTTCGTGTAAAGCCAAAAATCATAGAAAATGTCTTTTGCCAAAAACTATTTCCATGGAAATAAAAAAACATCGCTGATTATTTGGTTGTCCGTTGTTACTTTTTATTTGGTTGTCTGTAATTATTTTCCTTTAAAATTTTATCAAGTACTTCAGGTAGAACATAACACCATTTTATAATTTTATCAATATTTATATAATTAAATTATTTATTTATAATAACACACAAAAATAAATCAAGTAAATTATTTTGCATGAAGTTATTTTTCAATGAAATTTAAGACATAGTTTATTATTTATATAATAGTCAAATACTTTTTTTAGATAAACAACTTACATTACTTTGTTATTTTAAAATCATTTTTTTAAATTATTTTCATTCATTTGGATATTTTAAAATAATTTTTCTAAATTTTATAGAAATTTTTAATATTGTGTAGTCATTTATTTACTTGAATATTCAAACATAGTTACTAACATTGAGTTTATATTTTAAACTTAATTATACAATAAAATAATTTGCAAAAATAAAATTTTATAGAAATTTCTTTACTTAAAATTCATATTTTAAAAACCTGAAATGGCAAATAAATAAAATATTTACTGCTTAATAGTTTAATAAAAAAGGTTTCTTGTAATTATTATGTAAAATAATTTAATTAAGCACTTAATAACTCTACATTTTTATTAATTTATTTATTAAATGAGTAATTAGTATGTACAAAATAATTTTTTAATAAAATTATTTTATTTTTAAACACCTAAGAATAAAAAAATTTCTATCAGCTAATACATATCTTTAAAAATTAATTTTAAATAGTAAACTTAGCAATTTTTTTTTAATAATATACATTTTAAGAAAGTTACACCGTGGAAAACGGCATCCGTTCCGTTCAAGCGGATGCAAAAATCCCCATCGTTATGTATTGCTGGGTATTTTGTTGTTCCTGATCTATTTTTTACCGGCAACCAAATACGTTTCTTGAAGATATTTTTCTTAAAATCAGCGCATGCAGCAGATATTCCATGTAAACAAACCGATCCTTAATTCACTGCTCTGCCCCTTTCTGACTCTCTCTGTTCTACTAAGACCCTCAAATATGAAGGGCCCGCATCGTGATGTGGCAGAAAACAATTCACCCGTTTCTTTGATGGTTGTTATTTGATCGACTAGATGGTGTTCTCTGTTTTTTCTTCTGGTTTGGTTTTCTTTTGCAAATAAGCCACTGACAGGAAAAGAAGCATGCAAAGTTGTTGCCATTTTCAGCTTTTTCTTCACTTTTTTTAAATCAATGTCTTTTTTATGGTTTTGAGATTGACACATTTTTGCTCGTTTACCACATGAAAACTAAGAAGGGGGGCCCATAGTTGAGCAGACCCACCTTCCATCGGTCCATTCGATCATACACCTTCTTTTTTTTAACATTTGGGCAATCTAACACAGTCTAATGGGGTGTTTGGTTGCATGATAATGAAGGTTTTTGTTTTAATTTTTAAAAATTATAAGAAAACTTGTTAAAAGAGGTGTTTGATAACTATGACAATTTTATGTTTTAAAAGTGATTTTTTTCTTAAACGAAAAAAAGGATATCACCTCTTTCTTTTTTATTGTGGTCCTCCACTTTGTTTGGTCATGTGTGGTAGTTACTTTTTTTTGTAATCACATCCCTCCAAACATGATAATTTTATGTCATGAGTTGGTTCACTTTTTATTTTAATATAATTTTTTATCATGAAAGTGTACAAAAAATTATCATGCAACCAAACACCCCATAAGTGTGTTTATTTTGAAATAATACAAATATCAAAATTAGTATGGAATTTGTTATAATATTCTAACCACACATTGCCCTTATCTTTGAACTTGAGTCAAGCCCGATCCTAACGTTTTACGTGGTGTTTGATTATACTTAATCTGAAAATCTTAACTCTTAATTTCATGTCTAATCATTCAATAAATGATAAAAATATTTAATTTGAATAAGACATAAATAATTTATGTTATTTGATAAAAATATGAATTATCCACTTAAATGACATTTGATTTAACTTAATCTAAAAATTTAAACTCTTAATTTTAAGATTAATATTTTAATTAGTGATAAAAATTACTTAACTCGATTAAGATATAAGTGATTTTTTTGACAAAAATATTATTAAAATATTTATTTCTAATAATCGTTAAATAATTTTTAACCAAATTTATTTTAAAATATATTTATGATAAAAATAAAATTTATTGCACAATTATATATTTTATTAAAGATAAATTATATTTATTTACAAGTTAAAATTTCTCCTGAAATAAACTTTTATCACCCTGTATTTCACCTTCCGGAACAATGCAACGATGAAACGCTAACAATGCAACGATGAAACGTCCGAAGGAGAAAAAGCTTCATTTCATATCTGAATGGCTCAGAGTCTTTTTAGAGATAAGACATTCCATCAGAGATTAAGTAAGACAAATTATCAAACAACATCAAAAATCTAAAATCTGACTGAATCAGATTTTGGATGTTCGTTCAGTGTTATCTACTTAGAATATTACAAATGATGTTATATCAAGTTTGATATTAATATTTCTCGGGGTGTAATCGAGCTGAGCCGAGTAGGACTCTGTTCGAGTTCAATTCTATTGATTATTTAATCATTCAAACTCGACTCGATACTCTGACGAGTTTTCAAAAATCTTGTTTGAATTTGACTTGATTTAAGCTTGATGAATTCGAGCTCAGCTTGTTGAGCCGCTCGTTTATGTAAACGAGCCAACTTAACTCAAACTTGAATAAAATTTGTACTCGAACTCAAATCAAACTCATATTCAAACTCAGTTTCATATTCGAAATTGATCTCATTTACTTAAAACTCGAGTTCAAACTCGAACTCAATTTAAGACATATTTTAAACTACTATCTAGACATAAAAATACAATTATATATAATATTACTAAATAAATATTAAATTAAATTAAATATATGTGTAATATAATTATTTAAATAAATAATTAATCAAATAGTTAATTGAATATTTAATTAAATATTTAATTGAACATTAAAATGAGCTAGTTATGAACTTATCGAGTCAAGTCGGTTTCTGTTCACATTCGTTTATAAGTCAATTTTTTTATGTTCAAACTCATTTATTTCAGTTAATAAATGATCTGAGTGAGTTTTTAATGAACCAATATCGAACTACTCGTCGAGCGTATTAGTTCGCTTGCACCCTTAAATATTTCTATAAGAAAGAGTATCCCATCAAAATTAATATAGAAAAACACTTATATTAAAATTAATATCTTTTCATACTACATTTTTTTTTTCAAAATTAATACTAACAGTCAAGTAATGATGTATATTAATACCAATTTTAAAATTAATATTAATAATGTTTCGGAAAGTGTTGAACTCTGTTAGATTGATCGTTGCATGCTCTAGTATTGCTGTGTTGATAAACAAACGAAAAGTAAAAAATTTACATTGGACTTTGTTGCAACATTTTATTTTCTGATATGGCAAAGAATGACAGACAAAGATTGCACGATCCCACAAAACATGCAATATTTAATCTTCAACTTTAAAGTTATGAACATGGCGACAGTATTCTAATACCACGCGAATGAAAATCTTCCTTATTGATGGTATTTTTTCAACATTCTTCTCAGTTAATTTTTTAAGTAGAAGGCTACATATTCTCACAAAAAATCTCACAAAAAATTACAGCTGAGGACACCATTTGACAATAATCTTAAATATCTCTCTCACTATTGATTTTGAAATTAACGATCAATGAAATCATCAATAAATATTTGACTATCAATATCGATATCAAAAACTCCTAGTGCAAACAAAACATAGCACATAATACAAATGTGCCCTTGTCAATTTTGGTATTGATACTCCATCCAAAATTGATATAGTATTAATTTGGATAGTCTAATCAAACAGGACATTAAGTTGTAACTAGGTATGAAAGCTATCTCACATTTGAATGTTGTGTTACATGAAGAGATTTTCTTTCCACGTTTATCAACAGATAAGTTTATTTCAGCAAAGAAGGCTTTCAGCCAAAACTTTTCACACAAATAAAAAACGACAATTCTTGACTTAAACAAGTAACAACCCTATAAATCTATGCAATACTCATTTAATTGTGAATTGTATACATAAATCACGTCCTTAAATGCTTGGTAAAAACATCACTCGAGAATGATAGATCGAACCACGTTGGTGGAGAGCGTTGCGGATGGTAGGCATCACTTGTATAATATGGTTCAATGGTCCCGTCTTCTATACTGTACACACCCAGATCGAAGAATCCATAATTTTTGCCCCTAAAGTGCTCATCGTCTGTAAAATATATTGAGTTTCTCTTGCATCCAGGCACCTCATAATCAGAAAATGACACTGAATTACCTTGTCCTAAAAACAACACCCTATCCCCAATGCTCTTCACCTCCACCCATGTCTTGGTCTCCTCTTCAAGTTTGTAAATCTCAAATCTATTTGTGACTGGGCCTTGATGATAATAAGCCCTCTCTGGGTTAGCTGAACAATTGTAAACATCAATACTATGAAACAAAACTTTGAATCTTAGAACACAGAGTAGCATCCCTTCCGATTCCACCAAATGTCTTGTTGTACTTGGTATTCTTCTTGGCTTAGCAGTTGACTTGACGTATGGTCCTTGTGCTAACAATTTTGTTTGTGGAACTTCCCCTAATTCACAAGTGATGACTATCAGTTGATCACTGATGGCTCCTAAAAATTGACCTTTATAGAAAATGATATCCCAATATATCTCAAATCTGTCATTTATTTGTGTCCACATCTCGTCTCCCAACTTGCAGAAGGCTATTTTCTCTCTCTCCCCATTTATGGCCATTATGACACAGTTTTGAGGACTTGCAATTGGATCTGATGAAAGAATAACCTTCTTCATCTTAAGTCGGCACAAATATTGGCGTGAGTAGTAAATGTCCTCACGTTCCATGTGTAATGGAGGCGATGGCAGGTGGATTGAAGCTCTAGAAAAGGGCTGCAGTAGATGCATCTCCATGTTCATATCTAAATCTAGGGTCACAAGCCACCCATTTGACGACCCACAACAATACTTTCCACAAAGTTCTGGAAGCTTCAATCTATAAGTTGTTTGATCCGTGATGCTAAAGAAGCCTTGTGTCTTATCTTCTTCGTTGTCGTCCGCCAAGATTAACAAAGGTGCACTAACAGGGTATCTCATCTCCTGAGAGACTGAATACCAGGACTTGCATACTAACATACATCTAATAAAATCCAGTAGCTGCAACCTTTTAAGAAGAGGACTTAACAATTTGTATGACAGTTCAGACCAATCACCCATCGTTGGGGATTAACCAACTGCCTGCAAGTCAAATTCATTAGTTAGAGACTGGACAAGAAGAGATAGAACACATATGTACAACAGTCATTTTAGCGAGAAAAGTGTCCCCCTCTTCACATATGAATTTTCATGCATGTACAAGAAAAAAAGTAGGTAATTAAGGCTCTAAATAGAGCAGATCAAGAGTTTGGATTATCAACTATTCGTTGTAGATAGTATAACTAATATCCATTTCGGCATAACCTAACATTTTTTAGAAGTTCAAATATCATAAGAAATATAAAAACCCATGAAGTAGATATTGCCCGATAACACCCAGGGACATATAAATATCTATAAATGTATAAAATAACATTTAACGTACATATAATCAACAAGAATAAAAAATTTGATGCGTTCTGTGAACAAAGTTCAGAAAAGGCCGGTGAAAAACCCAGCAAAAAATCGTAAATGACAAACACTGGTATATATAGTAATTTTGATGCCTGATGAGAAGATGAAGGAAGAATAATGTCAGATGGATCTGATTGCCAAAGGACAGCAGGCCTATTTCAGATTCTTATATCCCTGTTGCCCCTTTAATTTCTTCAACTGGTGATGTTTGAAAGATCAAGGAAACGCCGTATCCCTCAGCACCTGCGATCCATTTTGAGAATCAAATGATGTCCGTCTATCGGGATGGGAGTCTAGGACTGCCCTATCATTGTATATAGAGCATATACTCGTCATCCGATCGATATGCGGATGATGGCTCCAGGCCGATGATATGAAAGATGACGACGGCGAACAAATTGCAGGGAAGAAGGCAACGTATATGAAAGCTACGTAGCAGCATCAAAGGCATTAGCAGGTTCCAAAAGATGGTGCATATAGATGATGGGAGGGGGGAGTTGAAATCAGCGGAGGAGCTCTTGAGGCCGAGGAATACGGCGTCGTGAGCGCTCCAGTCCTCTGCAAATCCTGTCGCTACAATAGCTGTGATGTCTTTGTTTTCCAAGCAGGAGAGAAGGAAGATCGCGAGGAAAGGAAGACGAGCCACGGGTGGAGTAAAGCGGCAAAAGCTCGGACAGAAGAAGTAGACGATATAAGAATGAGAAGAGGAAGGGAAAGAGTGGACGGAAAGTACCTGTTCTTATTTTCGTTGACCTCGTGGGCTCCTCTTTCAGTGGCCTTGCCGGGCCGGCGGGCTGCTGGAGAACGGAGGTAGTTCTGGTTTCCTTTCGACGGGGAAAGACGGCGGCGGCGGAGAGACAGACGAGGTTGTTGGTTAAACAGGGTGCATATCGGAAAGAATCTTGTTCGGATTGAATTCGTTAACTATCTTTATTTAGGGTTCGTTTATTTGTACGGGAAACGTGCTCGACGCGCCTGTTTTCCCGAAATCCAGCCTGTTCGTTTGGATCCCTGTAAAAAATAAATTTAAAAAGTATTTTCATATAATATCTTTTCCGAACAAATTGAAAACACATTCTATCATCATTCAGTTGTCTGCAAATTCTTTTCCCAAAAATATAATTTTTATTTGATTGTCTGCAAAACATTTTCTTGAAAATATTTTTGGTCATTTAGTTACTTGCAAATCAATCTCAGTAATTTTACATTTTAAAACATGATATATAAGAGTTGCAAAACATTATATTTTAATTAAATTATTTCTTATAACTACTAACAATTACATTCATCATTCTGGAATATTATATAATATAGTATTTTTTAAAATCAAAATTTTGATAAAAAATAATTTTGAAGATTTAAATATATCAATAATCACAATGAAAAATACACGTCTTATCAAGATTTGAAGTATTGTTCCAAAATTTTTATTGACCTACTTAGAACTATATAATGTTTTTCACCTGATACACGCCTTTCTACCTGATACACGCCTTGTCAACTTTTGAAAAGTAATACAAAATTTTTTATTTACTTGCTTAAAATTTTACACTTTTGAACTATACCATCTTATCAATAGAAAGTACCTAATCAAAGAACATACTTTATTCATCGCACATGACATCAAACTAAAATATAATACGAACATGCTATCTTCAAAACATAATCCTAAAAATAACATCTATATGTATCACACTAAATAAGAAAATATCCGTAAACATCAGAATATATATTTTCAACTAAAAATGACAAATGATGCAGCACCCTTTTTGTTCAAATACTGAAAAATTGACATTTAAAAAATGAATATAAAATCAATACCTACAAATTTGAGAAGACACTTTATTTTCAATAATATATAAATATAAAATAAAGCATGAAATGTGTCAAGAGAAGAATATTCTATTTTTTGTGCACAAGAATATAAGAGTTTACAAGAACCTAATCAACATTTTTTATGATTATCTTCGCAATATTTTACAGCTATTTCAATCTATAAAATTTCTATAAATAACAAAAGAACTGTAGAAATCATTATGTGAAAATACTACAAGCAATCCGAACTTACCAATATTGACCCTTAAATTCCGGCAGCAACCCTTGAGTGCTTTATAAAAAAATAACCTATTCCCTGAAAGAAAAAAGAGAAAATATGAAACAAGTACACAGTTCTTTCTATTACAACTTGAAAATTAATAGACTTTCACAAGATTTATCAATAAAAGAAGGGATAAATCAGAGTGACATGGGTTGATTCTAACCAATGCTAGATCACTGTTATTACATGTAAATGAGACTAGTCAGGTGACTTGGGATCAAAATAGGAAATGACAAAATGAGTTGCAGTCAGCATAATTAAATCACTATGAATATTCTCATGTAAAAAGGGAAATATACAAAGAGTGCTAGGATCTAGAAGGGCAGGATCACATACCAAACTTGGCACCTTTCAACACCAATTAAACAGTATGCATTCTTGGGTTCAACATCACGTATATATATATATATTTATATATGAGAAGCAAGCTTGGTTGGCATCCAATATCATTCCATCCTATGCATCAAAGAACCTGTCGCCATAGCCACGAGTCCAAAATCTGTATAGTGTTCGATGCTAGAAAATTAATAATACCAAGATGTATGGTTAAATATGGGCAAATTGGGCGATACAAGAGCCAACATTTATGGGGTGTTTGGTTGCATGATAATGAAGGTATTTGTTTTAATTATTAAAAATTGTAAGAAAACTTGTTAAAAGAAGTGTTTGGTAACCATGACAATTTTATGTTTTAAAAGTGATTTTCTTCTTAAACAAAAAAAGAGGGTCTCACCTCTTTTTTTTTCTTGTGGTCCCCCACTTTGTTTGGTCATGTGCGGTAGTTACTCTTTTTTGTAATCACATCCCTCCAAACATGATAATTTTATATCATGAGTTGGTTCACTTTTTATTTTAATACAATTTTTTATCATGAAAGTGTACAAAAAATTATCATGCAACCAAACACCCCATTAGCTTCTCAACCTTCCTCTACATTCTTAAGCAAAACTTGTCATAGATTCTTATTTTTTTAATTTATCTTGCAATTATAATCAATAGCTATGTTCTGTCATAATGACCACTTGAGCCTCTGGGGAATCGCGGAGGAGCTTAGGGTCCGTTTGTTTGCAGGGAAAAGTTGATGTTTGCGCAGGTTTTCCCGAAAACCATCACAATTTACTTATTTGTTTACATGTAAAAGAGGAATCATGTAAAACAAACTACACCTCTCTCAATGAAAATTCAGATTTTGGCATCCGCCTGTGCATGGCGGATGCCGTTTTCGGCGAACAGGCCAAATCTTTTTTAAAACTCATTAGTTAAAATATTATTAATAGATATTATCAATTTAATGAATTTATTATTTATATTTAATTTTTTTAAGGATATACGTCAGTAGATAGAAATTTTATTTTTTTGTGTACCTGAAAAATAAAATAACTTTATTAAAAAAAATTTTATCGTTTCAATTACTCATTTAATAAATTTATTAATAAAAGTTTAACTTAAAATTTAGTTTGCTTTTGAACTACTTTTTTAATTAATTTTTTATATATAGATTACATCACTTTACGTTGCACTATTACGTAGTATATATTTTATTTAGTTGCGGGCGTATCGTAGGTTTCCAAAATAAAAATTTTGAGTAAATTATTTATTATGAAACTTTTTAGTTTTTAAAATATTTTATCGTATACTTTAGTTGAATATATAAACTTGATATGTAGTAATTATTTATAAATATTCAAGTAAATAAATGAGGATACTATGATAAAATTTTGTATGAAATTTATAAAAATAATAGATATTGTTTTTCAAATAAATAAACTGTAAATAAATACTTAATTTATTTTTACATCAAATTTTTGTTATAAATAAATAATTTAATTATATATATATTAATAAAATTATTTATGATTGATATATTTTTATTGAAGTTTTTGATAAAATTTTCTAGAAAAGAGAACTACGGACAACAAAATAGTTAATGTTGTTTTCAATTTCCTTGGGAAAGAGTATTCGGTGAAAAGTTTTTCATTAGTTTTAGTTTTACATGAAACCAAATAGACCCTAAACGATCAGAACTTTAACATATTTTTCATCCACTCGAGGATGAACTCGGAAGTAAGATTATTAAATAATTAATTAAACTTGTAAGAGCTCAAACATAAATTTGTTTAAAATAAACGAACTAAGTTTTAACTACTCGACTCGATTGGACTTTGTTTGTTTTGGGCCCCTAAAGATGTGGTTGGTTAACGACTTTATTTGGTTGGTTGTAAAACTCAGTAAACTAGTGTTCTTATATCATTTATAGTATTTTTAAATTATTATTATAAAAAGTATTATATTTTAAAATAAATATTTTTGTTTTAAATTACATGAAAGAAAAATGAAAATAGTAAAAAAAAATCTTAAATTGGTCAAGTCATTTTACTTGTGTGGTTTTTTTTCTACTTTGTAAAAAAATGTATAATTTGAAACAATTCAATGAAAAATTTAATACTATATCTCAAAAGATGATAAGGTGTGCATTAGGCAAAAAAAATTATATAATTTTAAATAGGTCAATGAAAATTTTTGGAACAATATTTTAAATTTTGATAAGACGTCTGTTTTCAATTTTGATTATTGATATATTTTAAAATTTTGAATAACAAATTTATAAAAAAATTTATTTTTAAAAAATATTACATTATATAATATTTTATAATGATGAATGTAATAGTCATTTGTTATGAGTAATAATTTAATTAAAATACATATTATTTTACAACTCTTATATATCATATTTTAAAATACAAAAATATTGAAAATGATTTACAAGTAACCAAATGACTGAAAAGTGTTTTCAGGAAATTGTTTTACGGACAACCAAATAAAGAATTACATTTTTGGGAAAAAGATTTACGGACAACCAAATGGTGGATTATGTTTCCAATTTCTTTGGAAAAGTTACTCCAAAGAAAATGTTTTACGTGAATTTGTTTTTACAAGGATCCAAACGGACCCTTAGCACAAACAATGTATCACTCCCCACATGTTAGAATGGAAGAATGATCAAGTGGAATAGAATAAACTCACTCTACATTGTGCAGCATTCTTCTATGGCGATCCCCAAAACGTAGGAGCCATAATTCATGTTGAAAACTGAAATAGAAAGTATAAAAAATGAAAAGATCAAAAAGAAAGTTCTATTTTCTTCCAATTTCCAAATATAAGTAATGAATAAAAGCTATCAAAAATTGTCAAGAAGATTTAGGTTGTACATATTTTAGGGTCCATTTGGTTCCATGTAAAAGTAAAATCATGGAAAATGTTTTTCATGGAGCACCTTTTCCAAGGAAATCAAAAACATCATTTATCATTTGGTTCCTTGTAATTTATTTTCCTTGAAAATATTTTTGGTCATTTGGTTGTTCGTAAATTATTTTCCCAAAAATATTTTCATTTGTTTGGTTGTATGTAAATCTATTTAAATAATTTCATATATTAAAATTTGATATAAAAAGTTATAAAGTAATAAAAATTAAATTTTATAATAATTAACTATTGTATCCATTATTAATAAATTTTTATAAATTATTATTTTAAAATTTTTATTATCTTGTTTAAAATTATACCTTTTTTACTTATACCATCTTATCAATAAAAGAACACAATTTTTTCATCGTACCACATTAAAATAGAATATATTATGAATATACTATTTCAAATAATTTGATGGATTGATAGAGTTTCCAAGGACCATGCTTGATAAAGGTTAAAATTCATCTTGCAGGATGATGAAATGCACAAACATCATGAAGGACATCTGATATGATATTTTCTTAATACATAGTATCATACAAGAATATCCCAAAAACATATGCATGAGGCAAAATAAAAAATCAAGAGATTATTATATCCCAAAAGAAGCTGCAAATCTATTTTTACTTCCCAAAAGGTTAAAATATCTCCATTTTTTTGAACTCAAAAAAATATCTCCATTCAAGCATTACAACTTGCATTCAAACATTACTACCTGCATTGCATTTATATCAGACAAACGGAACTAAAAATTTTCAATCCATCTTTACTACCTGCATTCAAGCATTACAGGGTTAACATACCATTTTTCTTTTGGCTGTATTCAATTACCAAAAGCATCATCCATTCATCCAAAGTGCCATAAAGAATATGCAATGAAAACTGAATCATAATGAAGAGCAGGCTCAACTGCCAGCATTCAGACAACCAGAACAAAAACACAAAAAAAACAACCAAGCATTTTAAAAGCATTCTGACCATTCAACAATGTAGCTTTGTCCTTTATCATCAGGATACGAGTATGATGCTTACAGTAAACAAAAAACTGTGCAACTTTCCTTCAAATATTAGATGAATGAAGCAAAAATCAACAACCACACCAGAGGCTTGACATCCACCTGAAGAGCTATCTCTCCTCTCCTTACTTCCCTGATGAATTGCGCCCTCTCTTCTTCTCAAATCTGACATAGTAGCAATTCAGCAATATTTTGTTCTGAAAAATATTAAGAGATGCCAATATAGAAATTAGAGAATGAAGTCATGTAATAGAGCATCAAATAGGTATCTAATTAAGCATAATCAAGGAAAACGTTAACAATAGAATCAAAACTAGATAAAAAGATTTCATACCTGACCATGTAAAAAACCTAAAATTTCATCATCTGCAAAATATTATATGTTGCCAACTAGCAAAAAATAGCAGACTTAATAAAAACATTTTATATTTTATTTAAATACAAAATAAAATATGAAAGAGACATTTGACCTTAAAGTGGACCATAACCAAAAAAGTCTTCATGCTGCTAAAGTTCCCACAACTGCAGCATCAACTTCATCATCATACATGAAATTGTTGACCTCCATCTATACATTAAAAATGAAATGTGCTAATAAAAGAATAAAGTATTTGATTGTCTTGTTTGGTGAGATGTGGAGAAAAGAATGATAACCATGTATGACCAAATGTTAGAAGACCTTAATATTTGATTCTTATAAAATTGCTGAAATGTTTGAATTAAATTATTGTGTAAGAATTGAGTGGCGAGGCATAGAAAGGAAATAATAATAGGAGATCACCAAAATATAACCAAATAAATAAAGATTCCATGGTAAGGGAGATAGCTTTTTTCTTTGCAAAATGATAAATGGTAAAAATCAAAGACATAGCAAAGCAAAAACAATCATCATACTGTGGAAATCAACAATGCCATCATAGTAGCATATTATTAGTCTAAAGGATCTAAAATTTTGAAAGCATGAAATGAGTTACTGCAACATATATTTATGTTGACATTTTTTAGGATGGACAGCCTTAAATAGGTCTACAAGGGGATAATAATAATGCATCATGTGCCAAAAGTCACTTTTTTAAATATATCTCTGGACGAAGATTAACTGTGGCATCTCATATTGCTTTATTCTACCTGATGGGTGATATATACTTTATTATTATCCTTTAAAATTAACTTAGAATGAATTTCCTAAAACTAGCAGAGATGCTTTATGCATGGCCGCAATGTGGATAACATGCTAGATATGAATTTCCTAAAACTAGCTCATGTGGATAGGGGCATGTAGCTCGTAGCAACGTGTGCAACAAAACCAACAAAATTAATCGTACATGTCCCTGTAGAAAAGAGAGAAATTAGTTAGAAATAACAACTTGAAATAAAATTTCATTTATTGATGAGTCAGGAATTGGGCAATTGAAGAAGGATGCCATCTAGGTGGTCGAATTGATTGTCTAGGCATCCTACTTTTGAACACATTTGACAACTTGATGATCTCAAGACTCAAGGACTCCTATTCTAGTCCTAATTCAGAGCATTTGAACACATTAGCCCACCTTCCGGCTCAGAACACTATAGGAAATTAGGTCATTGGTGACGAGTTATTGGCGACGGCATCGTTAAGCCGTCGCCAATAATGCTAAACGCGATGGCTAATTAAAACTGTCGCTAATAAATGGTAAATAGCGACGGCTAAATTTAGCCATCGCAAATAACTTTTTGGCGACAGTCGAAGTCGTCGCAATACCTAGAAAACTAAAACCCGCATGGTTTGTTTTCGGGGATACTGGCGACTGCTTTAGATGTCGTCGCTAATAAAATTATTGGCGACGGCTTGGGCCGTCGCCACTAATCCAAGCCGACCGTTTTTTTGGAGACGCCTCATCAACTATCGCCAATAAATTCATCTTAAAAAACCCTCGACCCCCTCCTTTCTCTCCCCCCGCCGCTCACTCCACCCTCTCTCCCTCTCACGCACGCTCACCGTCGAGGGCACCCACCTGCTGCTGACGCCGCAACCACCGTCATAGCCGCTTCATCCATCCTTGCTGCCGTGGCCGGCGCTGTCGCCGCCGTCGTTGCCGGCGGCGGCGGCTTTTCTCCCCCCTCCCTGCGTAGGGCACTGTGAGGGGAAAGTTGCCTTTGCCGCTACCGTTGGTGCCGTTGGCTCCGCCGTTGCTGCTTCCTCTGTGCTGGATTTAAACCCTAGTTAGGGTTAATTGAACCTCCTTTGAGGTATGCATCTTCAACGAATGAATTTTTGTTTAATTTTTTTCCTATACGGCACAAAGCATATATAGAATAGATATGGTTAGAGTTAGTGTTCCATTTTCATTAATAAAATACACTTGTTATATACATTACTTTTTGACTTAATAGATTAGATTACTTCTTAATTTTATCACAAACAAAAATCTCTCATTTTTTTGGCTAATTGATGTGAAACCTACGAATTAATCAAAGTTTATACATTCTAGGAGTTAGTAAAATGACTACATATAAAATTAGTTTCTTCGTAAACCACTTAAATTTATGTGGTTTAATCTATTTAAACAAGTGCTTTCTTCATTTGGTTTCGACGAGCTTTCAAATCAAAATGATAGCTAGCTACATAATTTAAACTACTTGGTATAAATTTTAACCGAACCGAACCTCTTAAGTTAAATGGTTTGGTTTGGTTTGTCTTCACACGTAGACCAAACCAACCCGCTATACCGAACCAACCCATTAAAATCAGTGGGATGGATTGGATTTAGTTAAATTTGTGTGTTTGTGATAAAATTAAATATGTTATATTCTTGTTTAGTTTGATGTCTATGTTTAGGAGAGAATTAAATAGACTTTGTTTGATTGCAATTTGAACTTTGTTTTTAAAAACTCATGTTTATAAATTGTTTACAAGCAATTTTATTTAATATTATAAAATGCCCATTAAATAAAGTAGGGCATGCCCATTAAAGGTCAAAATCGTAGACCAAATCGAACCAAACTGAACTAGTTTGGTTTGGTCTGGTTCGGTTTAGAGATTTTGCGGTTTGGTTTGGTTCGGTTTTAAGATTCAATTCGGTTTGGTTTGGTTTCTGAAAAGAACTCAATAAACCAAACCAAATCAGACCATGCCGACCCATATAAGTGACCTAAATTGTTTAATTGGCATGTATAAACATTTCTTGTTCAACAACAAGTCTAATTTTGGTCATTTTATCTCTTTTTCAGGAAACTTCAATCGAGATATTCACTTGAGAGTTTCTTCTTTCGGTGGAGGTTCTATTATATATTGATTTCTTAATTAAATTAACATTTCTTAATTGTACTTAAATCATTTATTAAAATAAGATGAGTAACTTAGACAAATCGTGGATGCATATTCCTAATATATTAGATTCTAGATATATTCAAGGGATCGAAGATTTTTTAAACTATTCTTTTCATCATTCTAGAATACAATTTAGACATGGACAACATAACGAGCTAATACAATGCCCTTGTAAAAAATGTTATAATACATTTATTTTAAAAAGAAATGTTGTGAAAGAACACCTAATATGTGATGGCATATGGTTAAATTATCAAAAATAGATATGCCATGGTGAAATTGAAGTCAATATGGTAAATGAGGACATTACAAATTTAAATGAACCACAAGATAATTATGTAGATGATCAAGTAATGGAAATGTTACAAGATATTCAAAATAAAATTTCTATTCGACATAATGATAAAGAACACAATGAAGATAATTTTCAATATTCTAAATTATTAAAAGATTATGAAACACCTCTATATGAAGGTGTAAAAAATGTATCTAAATTAAATTTTATATTAAAGTTGATTTAACTTAAGTCCATTAATGGTCACACTAGAAAATGTATGGATATGATATTATCTTTATTTAAAGAAGTCTTACCTAATGGGGCATGTGTTCCCGATAATTGGTATGAGCTTAAGAAATTAGTTACGAAATTAGGACTTATGAGAAAATTCATGTATGTAAAAATGATTGTATTCTATTTTGGAAAGATAATAAAGATAAAAGTGTTTGTCCATATTGTAACACCTTCAGATATAAAAATGATCCTAAAAATCAAAATAAAAAAATAGCACAAAAAGTTTTACATTATTTTTTATTAAGAGGTAGGTTGCAGTGTTTATTCATATCATCCAATACGGCTAAGTAGATGACATGGCATAGTCAGCCACGATCATATCAATTGAGAGGTGAAATGCGTCATCTTGCCAATTCTCCCGCTTGGAAAAGGGTGGATGAACTTTATCCAGAATTTACGTTAGAGAAACGCAACGTTCGGATTGGATTGGCTTTAGATGGCTTTAATCTATTTGGTCAAATGTCTTCAAAATACAGTGCGTGGCCTGTTGTTACAATGATGTACAACTTACCACCATGGATGTGTATGAAAGCCACATACACAATGATATCATTATCAATACCCAGTCCGAGAGCTCCCGGAAATGATATCGATGTATTCTTACAACCATTGGTGAAGAGCTAAAAGATTTGTGGGAGATTGGATTGAAGACTTATGATGCCAAAAAGAAAGACATTTTCGTAATGAGAGTCATACTTTTTAGTACGATAAATGATTTTCTAGGATATGTAAATTTATATGGATGGAGTACTAAAGGAAAATTGACATGTCCTATCTGTAACGAAGAAACACATTCCATTCGACTTGCTTATAGTTGAAAACAATGTTACCTTGGTCATCGTCAGTTCTTACCAGTAGCACATCGGTGGAGAAAGAACCAGTATATCATTGTCGGTTCTTACCACTAAAGATACTTACGGGATATGACCTATGGAGGAAACAAAAAGAGATGGACACTATTAGGTTCGAAAAACCGTTTAAGAAAGATTTAGAGAACTTAAGGAAAAATTTGTCAAATAATAAAAATTGGAAGAAGTAGAGTATATTTTTTGAGAAACTACCATATTGGTCATCTCTTATCATTCAACACCGTTTGGATGTCAAGCATATTGAGAAGAATGTGTGCGACAATATATTAGAGATGTTTAACTTATCAGGAATCGACAAGGACAATTTGAACTCACGGAAGGATTTAGTAGATTTAAATATTCACCCCGAGTTACATCCGTACGAGGGTTCATCAAAGTTTCCAGATGCAATTTATAGACTTAGCAACGAACAAAAGTCAAGAATACTTGATTTCATTAAGAATGTTCGAGTGCCGGATGGTTATTCTTCGAATATCAGTAGATGTGTAGATTTAAGTGTCAGGAAAATTAGTAGATTAAAAAGTCATGATTGCCATGTTATGATGCAAATAATTATTCCTTTGGCATTCCAAGGAAATGTGCCGAAGGATGTACTGAGTCCTATTGTAGAGTTATGGCAGTAGTTTGAGATCATCTGCGCTAAGGTTATGAATAGTAACATTTTGAGAGATTGGGAGACAAAGATTGCAGTAACGTTGTGCAAGTTGAAAAAATTTTTCCACCATCATTTTTTGATGTAATGATTCACCTAGTTGTGCATTTGGCTTATGAGGCAAGAATGTCTGGACTAGTTCAATACCGGTGGATGTATCAAATTGAAATATATTTAAAGAGGCTCAAAGATTATGTGGGCAACAAGGTGAGAGTTGAAGGTTCCATTGCACAGGGCTACTTGGTTGAGGAGTGTACGCAGTTTATTTCAACATATATGAGTGATACGAGTGAGTATAGTAGAGATCGGAACTACGACGGTGGTCCATATGAAGTTGATACGGATGATAGTTCAATATTCAAACCAGTTGGTCGCCCATTGAGATGCAGGCGTGTGCCTAAAATTTTGACGGAAAGAGAACAACAATTAATCCATGCATACGTGTTAAATCAAGTTGATGACATCGATTATTTTCGTCAATCTCATAGTGATGCTCTTAATAATAGATCAACTACAGAAGATAACTTCTTCGTGTGGTTCAGAACACACATTCAAGAGTTCAGGAATATAGGTTCTTTTAGATACACCAAGGAGATGGAGATTTTATCACTCAGTCCGTCGAGATTTACGTTGTCATTAAATGGTTATATATGTAACGGATTTAGATTTCGAACATTGGAATCCAATTCAACCAAATCAACTCAACTAAGTGGTGTTATTGTAAATGACCATCTTCAATCTGGTTGTGACGGTTATTATGGATGAATATTAGATATAATTGAAATATCGTTCAATAGGAACAGTCGTTTAACACTTTTTGAATGTGAATGATGGGATGTAAATAATAAGGATCGAGGTTTTAAGGTTAACGAATATGGTTTTATATCATTAAACACACAGAGAAGATTAGGAATAGATGAACCATTTGCACTGGCAAGTCAAGTGGAACAAGTTTTTTATGTAGATGATAACTCTAATAAGGGATAGGTGTTACTAGTACGATCACTACCTCGTAACTATTATAACATTTCAGGAAATGAGAGTGATGATGAAAATGAACCATATCAAGAACAACTTATTAACGTACCTATAACATTTGGTGTAATCGACGAAGATGTACAACTCCAAGAAACTCAACCTATACAAATAGAAATTTAATCTAAAACTCCAAGTTCAAGATGAAATTCCATAATCCGAAGCCGGGTTGCCCAATCCAAACCCGGAATGGGCCTCGGATTGAGCAATCTGGCCTTGGATTGGACAAAAAGATGAAATTCCACAATCAGAAGCCGGATTGCCCAATCCAAACCTGAAACGGGCCTCAGATTGGGCAATCTGACCTCAGATTGGCTAAAAAGATGAAATTCCACAATCCGAAGTCGGATTGCCCAATCCAAATCCGGAACGGGCTTCGGATTGGGCAATTTGACCTCGAATTGGCCAAAAAGAAGAAAATCCACAATCCGAAGCCGGATTGCCCAATCCAATCCCGGAACGGGCCTCGGATTGGGCAATTCGGCCTCAGATTGGCCAAAATGATAAAAATCCATAATCCAAAGCTGGATTGCCCAATCCAAACTTGGAACGGGCCTCAGATTGGGCAATCCGGCCTCGGATTGGCCAAAAAGATGAAATTCCACAATCCGAAGCCATTGCCCAATCCAAACCCGTAACGGGCCTCGGATTGGGCAATCCGGCCTCGAATTGGCCAAAAAGATGAAATTCCATAATCCGAAGCTGGATTGCCCAATCCAAACACGGAACGGGCCTCGGATTGGGCAATCCGGCCTCAAATTGGCCAAAAGGATGAAATTCCACAATCTGAAGCCAGATTGCCCAATCCAAACCCGGAATGGGCCTTGAATTGGGTAATCCGGCCTACGTTTGGCCAAAAAGATGAAATTCCACAATCCGAAGTTGGATTGTCCAATCCAAACCCAGAACGAGCCTTGGATTGGGCAATCCGGCCTTGGATTGGCCAAAAAGATGAAATTCCACAATCTGAAGCTGGATTGCCTAATCAAACCCGGAACGGGCCTCGGATTGGGCAATCCGGCCTCGTATTGGCCAAAAAGATGAAATTCCACAATCTGAAGCCGGAATACCCACTACAAACCCGGAATGGGCCTCGGATTGGGCAATCTGGCCTCGGATTGGCCAAAAAGATGAAATTCCACAATCCGAAGTCGGATTGCCCAATCCAAACCCGGAACGAGCCTCGGATTGGGCAATCCAACCTTGGATTGGCCAAAAAGATGAAATTCCACAATCTGAAGCTGGATTGCCCAATCCAAACCTAGAATGGGCCTCGAATTGGGCAATCCAACCTCGGATTGGCCAAAAAGATGAAATTCCACAATCCGAAGATGGATTGCCCAATCCAAACCGGGAACGAGCCTTGGATTGGGCAATCCGGCCTTAGATTGGCCAAAAAGATGAAATTCCACAATCCAAAGCCGGATTGCCCAATTCAAACCCAGAATGGGTCTCGGATTGGGCAATCCGGCCTCGGATTGGCCAAAAGGATGAAATTCTACAATCCGAAGCCGGATTACCCAATCAAAACTCGGAACGGGCCTCGGATTGGGTAATCTGGCCTTGGATTGGACAAAAATATGACATTCCACAATTCGAAGTCGGATTACCCAATACAAACCCGGAATGGGCCTCGGATTGGGCAATTCGGCCTCAGATTGCCCAAAAAGATGAAATTCCACAATCCGAAGCTGGATTGCCCAATCCAAACCTGGAACGGGCCTCGGATTGGGCAATCCGGCTTCAAATTGGCTAAAAAGATGAAATTCCACAATCCGAAGCCAGATTGCCCAATCCAAACCCGGAATGGGCCTCGAGTTGGGTAATCTGGCCTAGGATTGGCCAAAAAGATGAAATTCCACAATCCGAAGTTGGATTGCCCAATCCAAACCCAGAACAGAACTCGGATTGGGTAATCCGGCCTTGGATTGGCCAAAAAGATGAAATTCTACAATCTGAAGCTGGATTGCCTAATCAAACCCGGAACGGGCCTCGGATTGGCCAAAAAGATGAAATTCCACAATCCGAAGCCGGATTGCCCAATCCAAGCCCGGAACGGTCCTCGGATTGGGCAATCCGGCCTTGGATTGGCAAAAAAGATGAAATTCCACAATCCGAAGCCGGATTGCCCAGTCCAAACCTGGAACGAGCCTCGGATTGGGCAATCCAGCCTCAGATTGGCCAAAATGATGAAATTCCACAATCCGAAGTCGGATTGCCCAATCCAAATCCAGAATGGGCCTCGGATTGGGCAATCCGGCCTCGGATTGGCCAAAAAGATGAAATTCCACAATCCGAAGACGGATTGCCCAATCCAAACCGGGAACGAGCCTCGGATTGGGCAATCCTGCCTTGGATTGGCCAAAAAGATGAAATTCCACAACCTAAAGTCGGATTGCCCAATTCAAACCCAAAATGGGTCTCGGATTGGGCAATCCGGCCTCGGATTGTCCAAAAAGATGACATTCTACAATCCGAAGCCGGATTACCCAATCGAAACTTGGAACAGGCGGATTGGGTAATCCGGCCTCGGATTGGCCAAAAATATGACATTCCACAATCCGAAGCCGGATTGCCCCAATCCAAACCTGGAACGAGCCTCGGATTGGGTAATTCGGCCTTAGATTGGCCAAAAAGATGAAAATCCACAATCTGAAGTCGAATTTCCCAATCCGAGGGATTGTACAATCCGGCCTCGGATGGCCAAAAAGATGAAAATCCACAATTTGAAGCCGGATTGCCCAATCCAAACCCGGAATGGGCCTCGGATTGGGCAGTCCGGCCTCGATCGGATTGGGAATTTCATCGTTTTGGCCCAATCCAAACCTGGAATGGGTCGGATCGGATTGGGAATTTCATCTTTTTGGCCAATATGAGGCTGGATTGCCCAATCCAAACTCGGAATGGGCTTCGGATTAGGCGATCCGATCCAGCCTCGAATTGTCCAATTCAAACCCGGAACGGGCCTCAAAATTTACGATAGCCTAATATTTTTTTGTGACAGATGAAGAGAATTTTCAGCAAAAGTCGTAGGACATCTCAGACTGCTACACCATCTGAGGGCGGTGGACGTCGAGGTCAATCTCAGGCATCTAGGGATCGACCTTCCACCTCCAGGGGTGTTGCTTCCGAGCCAGTTAGGGAGGCACCCCATGAGCCTAGTCCATCCCAGACTCGTTCTCACCGCGTTCCGACAACGTCTCCTACAGATGGTAGTAGTCCATCTTCCCATGCTTCAGGTATATATTTGAATATATACAAGTAAAAAGTTTTCTTACAAATTTTCATTGTCTAATTGTAAATTTTAATTTATACTTAAGTAGCTACATCAGTTATACGTGGGAGAGGTCCAGCAAAGGCCATCAATATGCGAACACTTGGGCCTGATGAGTCATACAACGTCGATATAGTAGGAGGATCTGGCATTGGATCACACAGGCAGGAGTTTACCTCCCACTTAGGAGTTATGAATAGAGTTCATTGTGATTTGTGGGAGCATAATTACATTGCTCTACCACAGGAGAAAAAGGATGCCATATTCTGTGATTTAGAGGTAATATTTAAGTAGCTTCATCTTGTTTAAATTTTGGTGAACTTTTTAATCATTCTTATTTTAATGCAGCAACATTTTACTTTTGAGCGAAATCCACAATCTGATACACAAATATTAAGACATATGGAAGATATGCAAAGAAAACAAAGAAATCATTTGAAAAGAAAAGTAAAATATAATTTATAATATAATTTTGAGATAACCAATTTTTTGTTAACAATATTTGTCTACAGTATTTTACAAGATGATTGAATGAGGAAGCTCGTGCCAACATTCCCCCACAATGCAATGAGGAACAATGGCATCATATGTGCCATTTATGGAGTCAAGATGAAGCTAGAGTAAATTAAACAAATCTCTTCTCTTATAATTAGATTTTTAATGTCGAGAAATGTTATTTCATTTGTATATATATATTTGTAGGCATTGGTGTATGTTTTTTCTTCCTCTTCTGTATGGCATTGTTAATTACCGCCTATTACCGGCATTCTTACTCAAATATACCTCATAAAAACAAGAATTTAGGCTCTCCAACTAGACCAAAATTACGTGTGCATAGTGAACTCATCCTAGAGTATGAAGAATGAAAAATATTATGACTGGTGTGGGAATGGCTAGCTTGGGGTACGCCAAGTTGAAGACCACGGTCGGCAAGCCATTTGTCACCCATTACAGTTCAAATGGCATAGATGACTAGATTGGGATCGGTTTGATGTAACTCCCTCCGGAATGATTAACAATTGAAAGAGGGATGAGCTTGATTATTATGATCTTGAGGAGGATTATCATTGGATGCCTAAGTAGAATTTTGCTCATAGGCCCATCATTGGGTCCTGCTTTGTTGTTCTTTGGCTTCTGTGGTGTTCTAGCCATTTACCCTGCCAAACATCTTGCTTGACTTCACCATCATAAAAATGAAAATAATAGACCTAGTTTTGCCTTGACTAGGTATTGATTTCAAATAGTTCTTCTTTGGTTTTCTTTTGATGGTGTGTTAGTCTAGACCTTTTCACTTTTGGTTGTGGACAAACAAGTAATTACTAGAAAGCAAAGTTCTCTTCTTTTTTGTTTATTTTATTAAGAGATTTTTCTTTCAATTTTTTTATACAAGCAAGTTGGACACAAATTAAAGCAAAGAACTTTTTTTTTGTTATTTTGGTGTTTTTTATTTTTTGTTGTTTTGAAATTTGGTTTGATAAATAAGTTATGTAAAGACTTTTTAATGATTATGCAATGATTTTGTTCAAACCATAGATTAATGAATTTTTAAGAATTATGCACTCAACACTTGTAGGATTGATTCCTATCACGATAATCACCAATTACCTAGGGTTATCACAAACTCATCACATTTGGGTTACTTGGGTTACTTGGGTTCTTTGGGTTTTGGGATAGAGGGTACAACCAACCCAATCGTAAGAAGACGATTACTCTATGGATGGGGACTTACAAAGGCCTTGATGGAAACAAACCAAATCAACTAAAAGGAAATATCTCATGAGAGAGGTTGGAAACCACCAAGAAGGTGTTTGGAGGTTGAAGGTGTGTCGAGAGAGAGAGCCCCTGCCTTAAATGCCCTACAGATCGGAACAAGTCTGGTACCCAATGCAAATCTAGTGCAAATAAAAAGAGAAAAAGAAAGAGGAGCAATCAATTTATGCAAACATAGAATGACATGAATGAAATGAAAGCAATCAATTAACCAAATCAAGAATATGAATGAGATATCTAAGCAAGACAATCAATCATGCAACAAAGTATACAACTAGTAACTAAAAGGTGGTTCACGCGAAACCAGTTTGCGAATGTAAAAGTAAAGTGGATGTCTGCGTGGGGATAGATCTGAAAGTGAGGAAAAGGGGTGGTCCACATGGGGACCGATACGAAAGTAAGGTGTCACACACAGGAGCCGAGTTTGAAAAGGGTGGTGGTTCATGTGGAAACTAGTTTTTGAAAGAAAACTGGTGGTTCACATGGGAACCGGTTTAATAATTAGAAAAAGGAAAAGGGTCATGTGCGGACAACCTGAAGGTGCTGAAAATGGGTAGTCCATGTGGGGACCAATCTAAAAATAAGGTGGTTCAAGTGGGAACTGGGTTGGAAAGAGAGGTGGTTCATGTGAGAATCGATTTTTTAGAAGAAAAGGGTGGTTCACGTGGGAACCGGTGTAATAATTGGCAAAAAAGAAAAAGGGCCATGTGATGCCAATATAAAGGCACTGCAAGTGGGTAGTCCATGCAAGGACCGATTTGAAAATAAGGTGGTTCATGTGGGAATCGGGTTGGAAAAAGAGGTGGTTCACGCGGGAACCAATTTTTAAGAAGAAAAGGGTGGTTCATATAGGAACCGGGTTGAATTAGTAGAGAATAAATTAAAAAAGCATGGAAAAAAATCTAAAAGGAAGGGTAAATATCAAGCTTTAAGAAGGAACCAACTTGGAAAAGGTAAAAATAGGGGCTGGTTCGCATGGGAACCGAGTTAAATTGAAACTGGCTGCACAGACACATCAAGCTAGCATAGTTAAAGACATTGGTTGTCCAACCATGGTCACCAAGAAGCTATCGACACCAAAATGGGTCCCAGGTCAGCACCCCATAAAGGTGAAGTGAGGAGAAACTCCCACCTCGGCCCACATTCACATTGATCCCCGAACATTCGGCCCTCGACGTCACTTGGGTACTAGAGGGATGGTTTGGGTAGTGTGGGTGAGAATGAAAAAAATTAAATCAAAAGAAATCATAAATAAGAAAGGGGATGAAGTAGAAGTAAGGAAAGGTGGTTGCCAAGAGCTTCAGGCTCCGATTTAAATTAAATGAAGTTCGGAGGATTATGCATAAGATGACATAAACTCGAACGGAGGTTTATGATAATCTTATGATAATCTTATGATAATCTTAAGATAATCTTACCACCGAGATGAAGAAAGACATAGGAGAGAGCTTGAGAGGTTTATGATAAGCTCTAGATAGGGTGGTTAACCTTGATTCATTGAGAATAATCTTGAATTTATAGGAGAAGCAGACCCAGTCAAAACTAGGGAAAGATACTGGTTGCACCCCTGAATTGGGGGCGCGGTGGCCATACCCTCACCTTGAGGGCACGTATGGCATGGAGTTTCCATTAAACACCCAGAAAAATTCTGAAAACCTTCTGAAATCCAATTTTTTAAAATGGACGTGCCCCGACTTGAGGGTGCGGTGAAAATGATCATTTTTTTTTAAAAGAAAACTTTCTAAAATTGGTTTGAAAAGTCAAAAAATGGGGAAGGGAACTGGGTTTCCAGAACTGGATGCCCCTAGCCCGATGGCATGCTGGCTGCATCCCTGGGTTGGGGGCGTGCATACCACGCCCTCAAGTTGAGGGCGCATTCAGTTCTCTCTCTTGTGCGCATACAGTTTGCGAGCCGTAACCTACAAATAGGATGTCCGTGTCGACTCCCATTTGTTGTGTCTAAAAGAAGACTCGCAAATGCAGCTCCTCAAATTAATAAATAAGCTAGTACACATTCTAAGACTTCTATATGGGACTTTAACTTTCGGTTTAAGCTTTTAATGATAATGAAGGTCTAGGTGGTGATATGAAAGACTCAGTTGTCGACCTCGAAAATGGGTTTGTCATCTTATAGATTGGCACCTCAAGAAAGGGATGAGAAAGATGGTTTAGGTCGTGTGAGAGGAGAGTGAGGATTGAATAAACTTAATGCATGAAGAAATGAAAATATGTGGTCGTTGGAGCCACGGGCTCTGCTTTATGTAATGGAAATAGAAAGAAATTGACCGTGTGTACCTTGTAGACACGCCAATTTGGCCTTATTTGGAGCTTAAACCCTTATTCCATTGGCAACATCTCTTTTAGACCATCAAAATCATGATGAACCACCCTTTTGGATGAGCTGAGGTGCTTATTGGAAATATGAGGATCATTTGCTAATTTCTAATCAAATCCGTGTTTGCCGAACAAGAGACTCTTGGTGGTGTGCCAGATTATGCTTTTCCCAGCAGATCCTCTATTTGGAAATTTTTCACAGGATTATATAGACATCTAATGGAAAAGTATTCAACATTAATAATCTTCTTCTCTGAGTTATCTTTCCATTGCAACAAACGGCATTCAATTCTAATCTCCCATTTGTCCGCAGCACCCTTTGGAAGTCAGATGTGCAGTTCTGTCCGCACGCAGCACCAATCAAGCCCAATTGCATGTAAGCCCAGCCCATTGGGCACATTGTAGACACGCCAAATTCGCCTAATTAAGAGCATAAAACTCATGTTTTATAGGGTAACATGTGCTATTGACCTTATAATGATGCCAGGTCTTTAAAAGTTGATTTGGAGCTTCGCCGAACGAAATCGGATGTTTTCCGAAGTTTTCCGCAAAAACCCGTAATTTCCGAGCGAAAGCCACATGTAAATCATGTAAACACGGAAATTGGCTGAATGACCAATGCCTAATGATTATGTATTGAAGGTTATGGTCATATTCACACCTCGGACAAGTTTTGTTGCATACCGTGCCTTTCCGGTTTGCCGTCGGAGTCATTTTGACCTGTATCGGATCTTCTGTTCACTGCCCTAACTTCCGGAAAAAATTATGAAGTTTTGGAGGGTGTGATGGCTGATACGATGCTATAGAAAGCTTCTTCGGCCTGTTATCTTTCCAACGCAACAAACGGTGTCGAATTCCGAGTTTGGGAGTGTTCGCAATGGCTTCCGGAAGAAGGACGCGCAAAAATAGTCCCTTGCGCCCGGGTTCCAGGTCACATGCGCCCGGGACCCAGGGCACGTGCCCATGCACCCTACCAGTGAGGCACATGACCTTGTGCCCTCACTTTAGGGCACATGCGCCCTACCCTTGAGGCACGAGGGACCCAGTTTTTCACCGGGACTCTACCGCTGAACAGATCGAGCGGATAAGATCGATTTTTTCGGACAAGATGGGATGCGCCCCTTCCAGGGGGCGCGGGGGCGCATTAGACCCTCAGTGGGGTGCATGCGCCCTGCACCAGGGCGCATGCGCCCTGGGGTAGGGCGCAATGGGCCTATTTTTTAGTCCGGATAGGTCTGTTCGTTCTCTTATAAATAAACTCCGATTCCGGTCGTTCCAGAGGCAGGAGAACGACCCCCCAGGCATCTAAAGACGTCAAAAAACCCTATTGAATTGATTTTGTAATTTTTAGAGAGAGAATTTTGAGTTTTTAGAGAGAGAAAAGTCAGTTCAAGAGAGAGGAAGGCTGTTCTGCAGGTGATCTGCCAGGTCTCTCTTCTTCGGCCTATACAGCAGTGTGTGGATGTCTTATGTCCAAGATATCTTCATCAAAGTTCTTCATCTCCAAGTCTTATTCAGTTTTCAATCGACGGAACTTGATTCCGAGGTCAGGGCTGGTCGTGACGAGTGCAGAAGCAAAGTCATGCCTGGCAGATCCTGGACTGCTGCTCGGCTTTTTCGACAACCCAGATTTGGCTATATCTTTCTCTATTAAACTCAGAATCTTTCAATTCTTTTTCCTATCTCTTTGTTTTGTGATTACACATCCTCCTATCATTTTTTTACATTTTTCTGCGTTATTTTTAGTCTGTTTATCCGAAAATAAAAAAGGGGTTAGAGATAACCCGAATCCGGTCAGTTTCTAGTCAGTTGTGTGTTTCATGTCATTCTCTTTACATATACTCCACTTTGTTTAGTTCTAATAGTCTATTTCACTTGTTTGTTTGTCTAGTTGCACAGAATATCAAGCACCCACACGTTGAGGACTCTTCTTCATCGGCCGGCCGAAGAAGGAGAAGCTTTAACCCACACTCTTCACGCTAAGGTACACACGGTCATTTTAATTCTATAAATCGGAACCCGCGGTTCCTGGAGACCACATTTATTTCTTCTCATACTCCTCCCACATGACACGAACCGTCTCTTTGGTGATTGAGCGGCGCCAAGGGATGAAAGTTCGGGGATCCATGTGAGTGTGGGACCGAGGTGAGAATTGCTTTCCGAGCTTTATTCCTTTCTTTTATCATCCCCTCTTGAGGTGACAATCTGGATTCACGGACTTCCCTATAAAGGAGAGGACCCCGTCGAATTTTCAGAGTCGACAGGTTTGTGGTGACCACGATGGGACAAGCAATGTCTTCAACCATGGGTGCTTAGTGTTTTGTTTGCAACTAGTTCTAGTTCTAGACCGGTTCCCGCGTGAGCCTTTCCTTCTTTCCATCTCTCTGAAACTTCATGCCATCTCAAAATTTCTGATTCCACCCATCTTTCATTAGATATAAAGTGCCAAGTATGCCATTTAATTTCTGTCATTTTATTTAAACTGGTTCCCACGTGAACCACCCTTTTCCTTTTAAACCGGTTCCCGCGTGAACCAATCTCTTTCTTTACTTCGGTTCCCACGTGAACCAAACCCTTTTTTTTCTAGATCTATCCCAACTTGGATTAGATCTTTATTCACCTTTAATTGGCCCCACATGGCCCTCTTTTGACCATTCAAACCGGTTCCCACGTGAACCACCCTCTTTTACCCAAAACTGGTTCCCACGTGAACCACCTTTACTTTTTACCCCGGTTCCCACGTGAACCAGCTTATTCTTACATCGGTCCCCACGTGGACCACCCTTTTTCTTGGCTATTAGATTTGACCCCTCTTCTTTCCATCACCTTTTCACTATCTCCATTTGGCTCACATAAGAAACAAGGTCAAGATTCTAGTTTATAGTTGTCTATCTAGTTTCTAATTGCTTGTCTTGTGTCATTGCTTGTTTATTTAGTTCATGTTTTGCTTATTACTTGCTTGATTGCATTCTCTGCTCCTTCTCTCTACCTCCTTCTTTTACACTTTTTTTGAGGCGGGAGCTCACTCTCCTATTTATCCCTCCCATCCAAAACACCCTCTTGGTGGATTCTGACCTCTCTTCTGGGATATTTCTTCCTAGTTGACTTGGTTGGCTTTCATCAAGGCCTCCGTAATTCCTCATACGTGGAGTATTCCTCTTCACGATCGGGTTGGTTGTACCACTCCCCAAAACCCAAAGCATCCTATGTTACCTACACGTGGTGAGATTGTGTGAAACCTAGGTCATTGGAGATTGGAGTTAGGATCCTAACCCATTTGTTGAGAGAACAATTCTTAACAAAATTCATAAACCTAAGGTTTAATCAAAATCATTGCGTAATTTTGCTTTCAAGTCTTTGCATCACTTGCTTGTCAAACAAAAATTCAAACCTCTAACTTTTTTGCAAAATATTAAAAACCAAAAAAAAAAGTTCTTTGTTTACTTTGTCAACTTGTTTGTTTTCTCCTTGAAGTTCAATGCAACTAAGGTCTAGAAGACACGTTGGAATGGCGGAACAAGCTGAACATCGAGAACATGAGATGGGTCATCAACCAAATCCGTCAGATGGTCGTGTTAATCCATTATTTGAGTCAGAAGCGCAAGAGGTCCCTCAATCATCTGCTCCTCGTGATGTTGAACAACTCTTTATGGAGTTGTCTCTCTATACCGACCCAGAAACCTATGCCCGCATACAATCCATGGTGAAGGGCAAAATGGCCTTAGATCAAGCTGAAGTTAACCAAGTTGCCTCATCTCCTTGTCCTCTGGTTCGACCACCACTCATTCAATCACCTTCTATTCAACCACCTATTGTTCAACAATCTGTGATTCAACCATCATTAGCACAACCATCTGTAGTTCAACCATCTGTGGTCCAACCCTCATTTGTTCAGCCATCTTATTTCAACCATGTTGCTCCCTTGGCCCATCATGTCATGGGACAATCTTCAGTGAATTTGCCAAGTCATGCTCCTCAATTCCAAAATCATGCCTCTAATCACATACCCCCACCCGTAAACTAAGAACCTTCTCTCACCTAGGTAATCATAGATCAGCTCACACAGATGAATGAACGTTATGAAGAGCTGAGATATCGCTGGACTCCAAGTCAGTTCCTGAGATCTCCATTCCTTCTCTGCCAGTCCTACACCTGCCACCTGCTGAGCTACCAGTTTATCACTGCTACAATGGTACTGGCAATCCTTTTATCCACCTTAAAGATTTTCTCTATGAATCCTCATTCTGGAAAGATGATCGTAGGGTTCTTGCCTTCTTATTCCGCCGATCACTAGAAGGGTCTGCATTAGAATGGTTCTATTCGCTCGACTCCTTTGAGGCAGGAGACTTCGATATTGTGAAGACCAAATTTTTGCAAAGATACAGAGACCAGGTGGCACCAGCATGCTCCATTACAGACTTGATTGCTGAGAAGATGAAGCCCTAAGAAGACTTTATAAAGTTTGCTGATCGCTGGAGGGGAATGGAAGAGAAATTGACAGATGTGATTTATGAAGGGGAACAAGTAAAGATGCTTATCGACAACACTACACCTGCCTTGAGGAATGTATTGATCATGCACCGTCCTACCACCATGAATGAACTCTATGACAGTGCCCGGTACTTGCAAGCCCACTTCAAGGATGCCACCATGATAAACCCTTTTGATCCTAAACCTAGAAACTTCAGGAAAACACCCTCTGCACCAGTTGGGCCTACAACCGAAGGAGTGGTCAACAACGAAGCTATAAACACTGTGGGGAACCAGGGAGGGAACCGTCAAAACCAGTTTAGAAACCCACCACAGAACCTTTCCTATTACCTCCCTCAACAACAGGTTAGGCCACAACAACCACGACAACCACAACAACCCCCGCAACCAGTAGCACAACCCCAGCAACCTCGTCAACCTACCTACAATAGGGCACCGTCACCACCCAATCAGGCACCACGAAGGGGAGGTCCTAGGAGAGAGAACTACCAACAACTCCCTTACTCCTTGACTGACATCTTCAATGTACTCATGGCAGAGAAACAGTTGGAATTGCCTAAGGAAAGAGAGGTTTGGCCAGCAAACGCAGATGTGTCCCGATACTGTGCTTACCACCGGTGCCCTAGTCACACTGTTGAAGTGTGTTTTCAATTCAAGGATTACATCCACTATCTGAATGACCAAGGCAGCATTGATTGGGTTCAAATGGGGGAATGCATACAAGCTATGAAGGCTAGGCAGCAGCAGCGGCAGCGTCCACCAGCTCAACCTCAACAACAACCTGGCTTGGGGATTGTTCAGAATCCGCTCCCATTACATGCTCCCGCTCCAGCACCGGCACCAGCACATCCAAACCCAGGAATTGGTCTAGTACACTCCATTGTCCAGGGAGATGCCAGTCGTGCTCAAGGTTGGCAACTAGAAAACCAAAATGCAACCATGCCTATCAACTCAGCTAGGCCTCCTGCTAGGAACCCTCCTAGACAAATAATTCATGCACCTTCTACTCCACAACTACCACAAAGCTCAATAACCCAACCACTAGCCGCCACTTCTTCTCGTCGACCCATCATTAGTCCAGCCCCCTCCTTAACTACACCTCCTTCAACCATTGCTACACACCGGCCCTTGCTCATCCGACCACCACAATCACCACCAAACCTGAACCCCCAGCCTATGAGCTCTACCACTCCAAAACCCCAACCTATCATACCACCACAATCAATCCCACAACCTACACCTTCATTAAACTCATCAACCACTTCTGCACCCCGGCCTCTTCTTATTAGTCCACCGGTATCACCATCACTGCCACCTCCAAACCCTACCCCTCTACCCATTAACCCCATCATCCTAGAACCACCAATCCCATTACCTACCATACCTGAACCTGTTCCACCACAATCCACCCAGTTAACCCGTCACCTCTACTCGACCGCCAAATAGCCCCGGTGCTTCGGAGTGGGAGGATATTCCAGCGGCTCTTTCCCCAAGCCAGTACTCAACCGCAGGATCCAGTGGAGGAGGAACAAGAGGAAGAACCATTTCCAGGCACATCCTATGATCTGTTAAAACATTTGGATAAAACACCGGCACGTATTTCCATACTTGAGTTGATCAAAAGATCAAAGGTGCACCAAGAGATTCTACAGCAGTACTTGCAAAGGGTCATTGTGACTGAAGATCTCCCACCTGAAAAGATAACTACAGTGTTAGCCCCTAGAAGTGAGGACCCAACACTCACTTTCTCTCAGAAAGAATTAGCAGATCCAGAGGTCAAGAGATATGCTTTGCATGTGGCAGTTATCATCTGCAATGTCGAAGTGAAATCCTGTTTGGTTGACACTGGAGCTTCTATCAACGTTATGCCGCCAGATACTTTGCAGTTGTGTGGCATTTCTGAGCAAGAAATCAAGCCATCCTGTGCCATGGTGACGGCCTACGATAACTCCAAGAAGTCTGCACGTGGGGTGGTCACTCTAGAAGTTAAACTTGGACCATGTACGGTCACAACAGATTTTCATGTTCTAAAATTGGATCCGACTTTTTGGGCTATACTTGGTGTCGACTCCAGAAACGGGTTCCGGATCGGCACCTCAAGAGAATAAGGTGAAAGATAGAATTGGGAAAAAGGGGAGTGAATCGGAAAACACTCAGAAAGCAGTAAAAGGTCCTCACCTCGATCCCACACTCACATTGATCCCCGAACTTTCATCTCACGGCGTCGCTCGAGCACCGGAGATGGTTCGGGTCATGTGGGAGGAGAGTGAGGAGAATATGAATTTAGAACATGAATAAAAATAAAGTGTGGTCGCCAGGAGCCGCGGGCTCCGCTTTATGTAATGGAAATAGAAAGAAGTTGACCGTGTGTACCTTAGCGTGGGAGAAAGGGATGTGAGTTCAACCTTCTTCTTCTTCGGCCGGCCGATGAAGAAGAGTCTCCAATCCAATGCTAGCTTGATCAACCTGTGCAACTAGAACAATAAACCAAGTGAAGAATTTGGTTAGACTTGTGAAGTGTAGTAATTGTAGAGAGAATATGAGAGAGAAGCAATTGGAATCGAACTCACCGGATTGGGGTGAGTCCTAACCCCTTTTTTTGTATTTTTGATTAGGTAAAAATGATATAAATAAACTAAAAGATGCTTTAAAACAATGAATAAACAGAGTTAATGGAGTTGAGAAAGCTTATAGAATGGATCGGCTTGAGTTGAAGCCGAGTTGGTTGAGAAAAGGCCGGTTCGGGTAGCTTTGCACCCTTCTGGCGCGACTTCGGTGCAGAGGATGTTACGGACGACCCCGATGTCAGAATCAAGTTCCGTTTGTTGCAGTAGACGGAGGACTCAGAGAGGAAGAGTTTATATGTTGATGATTTCTCCGAAATCCTCCAGTATAAGTCAGTAAAAATTATGAAAGTGGGAGGATATCAAAAATAGAACCTGGATGCGCGCCCTCAGTGTAGAAACCGCCACGAACAAACGGCAGGTCGGAATGGAGTGCCGTCAGTTGGGGACGAAAGAGGACCAAGAGAGGAACAATTTGTATGTTGAAGACTTTTGCAGAAGAAGCCTCAGATTTTCTCCAGAAGTCGATGAAGATGGTTGATGAAGAACACCCGGATCGAGCCTTCTCCTTCACCTCGGGATCGATTTCTTGACTTCGGATCGCCTTTGGACGTCGGGACGGCTTTGGAGAAGAGCTTGGACGACCTTGGGACGAGCTAGGCACCGGGGGTTCAACCTTGGGTCACTGAGAATGGCCCTCAATTTATAGGGGAAGAGAGCCGGTGCAAAATTTAGAAACTGGATGTACCGCGCCCCCGCGTTTCAAAGGAGACAAGGGCGCGCAGGGCGCGCCCTCAAACCAAGGGCGCGCAGGGCGCGCCCCCAGTTCGGGGGCGCGGTCTGCGCGCCCCCCTGTTTCAAAGGGGGCGGGGGCGCGTTCGGCGTCTCACTGCTAAAAATCGACGGAAACTTCCGAAAATTGCTAAAAAATGACTTGACATACGTAACGCGCCCCCGAACCGGGGGCACGGTACAAATAAGTGAAAATCCTCCTCCAAATCCTTCCAAAAATCCGGTTTAGAAGGTGCTAATCGGGGTAATTTCCGATTTTCGGAAACCGACCGCGCCCCCGCCTTTCAAAGGGACCGGGGGCGCGCAGGGCGCGCCCCCAGTCTGAGGGCGCGCAGGGCGCGCCCCCAGGTTGAGGGCGCGCAGGGCGCGCCCTCCACTTTCAAGCGGAGCGGGGGCGCGGTACACTCTCTCTCCTGCGCGCGTGTTCCGCGAGCCGTATCTTGCAAACGGGATGTCCGATTCGGCTCCCGTTTGTTGCGTTGGAAAGAGGGCTCTCAACCGCACCTCCTCAAGTCGGTAAAACAGCAGGCATAACTCCCGATATGTTCGTACGGGGCTTTCTACCGGTTTACCCTCTCGCGGAAAGCCGAAACCCGGGGCGAAGATCCGAAAGAGCACGGTTCCGGTCGAGAAATCTCGGGTCAACTCGGGATGACTTGAAATGATGACCAAAAAAGTCCGGTATGATCGGACAATCCGAAGTCATCGAAAAATCTGAGATTAACTCGGTAAACGTGAATCGAAAGCCGTAAAAGCCGCAAAACCCTAAAATTGACCGAACCGGCCTTATAGCCCTGGTTGATAAAATATACGGCTAGAATCGACCCGGATGACCTGAAAAGACCCGGTGATGACCGGAAAGGCCTAACATGTGGCCCGGGATAGCCGTGTCAGCACAGATCGAAAAAAGCCGTAACGAAAGCCGTCATTGACTGACGCCTACCGAAGTGACTTCTCGGAAACCCAGAATGTTACGGAACACATGCGGGACTCCCGAGACCTTCAATTATGAACCATTCAAGGTCGGTCATCGAGCGGGCTTCGTGTTTTTACAGTTCACGTGTGGCTCTCGCTTGAAGGTTACGGTAATATTCCGGAAATCATTGGTCTATTCTCAACTTACAAGGGGCTCCACCAATGTCCTTAGCTCATGTCCATGAGATAATCCAGATCAGATAACGGTCAGATAAAAGATATCGCCTATGGAATAAGAGTCTAGGGCTCCGAATCAAGCCAATTTGGCGTGTCTACAGCTTGCCTCGCCTTGATGTCGGCTTTGCAAGGGAATGGCATGTAGCGGAGCGAAGTGAAATGTAGAGAAAGCATAGCGAAGCGAGATGAATCGTAGTGGAGTGTAGTGGAGCGAAATGGCGATGGACTGAAAAGGTGGCATCAAGGTGTAGATATAGACACGCTTAACGACCAGATTCGGCAAGACGAATCTCCTCAAGTCTCCTGGTTAACCGCCATGTTTCATCAAGTTTTCCTATGTTCGATTGGTATGAGATGTGCCATTGGCACGAGAGAAGAATAGCCAACCCCCAACGCGGTGGGGAGTCCCCGAAACATGGGTTCGTAGGTTCATCATCAGCCGGTAACCCGATCTTTGCGGTGTTCCTGTACTGTGATGGGCTAAAATTTAAAAAGAGATTTGTTTGAAAAAGTAAAAGAATACCAATCGAGCACATTCAGGCTCTCAGATTCATTTAAGTCTTTGCAAGAGACAAGATTCAATTCGGAATGGAATGATCTCGGATTCCGAAAGGCAAATGTTTAAGCATAGACCGTGAAGATATTGACGGTGCAAGTTCTGATCAAAATTGAAAGCCCTTGGCGGGACGAAATGGCTGCCACGGTGGGATAAGTAGCAAAAGAAGTTGCAATGGCCTCTGTGGTGAAAAGAATTGAAAGATTTGAGGGCAAAAAGTGGTTACCGAACACGGTGGGATTAAAAGACACGGTGGGATATTAGAGAGGTTGGTGGGACTAGAGAATATGGTGAATGACACAGTGGGATTTAGAATGATCGAGAGGGTGAGAAGGTGAAGATTAGGAAGTGATGTATGCAATGACAAAACAAAATGTAATGCAATTAATACTACATGATGCATGTTGGGCTCAAGAAAATAAAACAAAACTTGTATAACAAATAGTTGAAGATATAGATTGTCTATGAGGTCAAGATACCCATTCGGGAACTATCGTCCCTCACAGCACAACTTTGGCTTATCCGTGAGCATTAGAGATGACCCGACCGTCGTAGATTTTGATGAAGGGGATCTCGGGTCAAGTCTTCTCTATGCTCATGGTCTTCAACAAATAATGCACAAGATAATAACACACGACTAGCGACATATATTCTAGTTGGCAAGTTATGGGGGTTTCCCACGTTGATTCTTCTGTTTTTGTGAGCAATTCCTATTGGCGATATTTCCCCCTCCTTGACTCGTGTTTCTTTCCTGAAATACTTAATAAAGGGGTTAGATCTGTTCTATGGCTTACCCCCTTGCCTATTGTCATCTTGCCTTGCTTACATGTCAAGGGGGTAGCCTTATCAACCAGGTAGAATGCACAAAATGACAGACGAGGTAAAAGTTACGAGTGCTTACCTGCTATGGCGAGAGTTGCTCCCTTCTTGATCTCAGAATCCTGAAACGCTTAATGAAGGGGATTAAATCTTCACCATGGCTTATCTCTTTGCCTATTGTTGTCTGCCTTGACTTAGGTCAAAGAGAGGAGCCTTCTTAACAAGGTATAAAAATAGACTAGATGACCGAAATGAAATGGTTAAGAGAACTTACCTGTCGTTGAGAGAACCTTCTCCTCTTATTTTAAAGTCCCTGAAAACACTTGATAAAAGAGGATTAGATCTTCACAACGACTCATCCCTTTGCCTATTATGGCCGACTTTGACTTAGGTCAAAGGGAGGAGCCCTCTTAATGGGGTGATAATGAAGGTAAATATGCAATGCGGAAATGAAACATGCAAGACATAAAGATAAACATGAATGCTAGCAAAGGCAAAAATCAATGTTATGCCAAGTTAGATGATGCATTTTTTTTAGATTTTTTTGAAAATATTCAAATTTTTTTTTCGGATTTTTTTGAAAATATTCAAAAAAAAAAAGAATTTGGATTTTTGAAAATATTTGATTTTTTTTGGATTCTTGAAAATGTGCATTTTTTTTTGGGTTTTTGTGGAGAATGTGCCAGTATTGAGACTATTCATCGATCTTTGAGTGTTGATCAAGATTCAAGCAATAAGCACCACGTGTGAATAAGGTTCCCTACCCAGAATCTTTCTTGCCCTCTTCTCTTGATCGGTTTGGATCCCCCCTGAGTTTGGACAGTTTACCCTACACTAGGGGTTTTAAGATGGAAGAATAATAAGGGAAGCCTTTGATAGGATTTGGGGGTGTTGAGGAGGGTTTCTCTACTTATACCCAAATTGCCCGTTGGGGTTCGGCCTCTTCGGGTCTTTTCTACATGTGGCACTTACTTAGACAAGTCTTTGACCTGTGGGGTCATTGCCCATCTTTTGGTGCCTTCTCTTCATTTTCTATTCTTTCGGGTACTCATTCAGACAGGCCCATATTTGTTTAAACCTGTGGGGTTCATTGCCCATCTTTTGGCACCCTTTTGCACCCTATGAGACGGCCTCCTACTAAGGCGGCGGGCATTTTCGATACTATCCTCCTCTAGTCCCCTTCACCTATCTTGGACCGAATAGAAGAGAATATGGTAAGGTTTCCTTTCTGCCTTCAGGGTTCTGCCTTGCCTCTCTCGAGTGTTGGGCTATCCAGATTCTGGGATCGGGAGGTGTTGTGTGTGCAAGGTGATGTCTATCCTTGACTTCTAGCTAACACCCTTGGATCGATGACTTAATATCATACCAGAAATTCTCCATTTTATTTTCTAAGGAAAATATTTTTTGAGGTAAACTCCGTTCCATGGATGGTTCAATTTTTCTCCATCGGCGTTGGTTAGCTCATATGCATTGCCTGGATATTTTTCAGTTATAACAAAAGGCCCTTCCCAGTTAGGTTGCAACTTAGAGCGGGGACCACCCGGCTTAACGAATATACGTTTAACTACTATCTCACCGATTTCGAACTTTCTCTCTACCACCCTCTTTTGATAAAATCTTTTCAATCGGTTCTGATAAGTCCAGGCATGCTCGGAGGCAGCCAACCTTCTTTCATCTAGGAGTTCAAGTTGTGCAAGGAGAGATTCTCGTCTCTCATCGACAGGGATGTCCCTATCGAGTTGAACTCAGAGTGATGGAAGGAGTACTTCGTATGGGACCACCGCTTCAATCCCATATGCGAGAGCATATGGGGTTTGACCAGTGGGGGTCCGTACGTATACGATAAGCCCATAGGGCATCTACAAGCTTATCCGGCCGGTCCGCAAACTTGCTAGACTTACAGTTTTCTTGATGATTTTAATCAAAGTTTTGTTGGTGGCTTACCTTGACCATTGCCTTGCGGGTAATAAGGAGATGAATGATGCAATGCAATGCGGTACTCGTTGCAAAGATCACGCAGATCTTGAGAGAGAAATTGCGGTCCGTTGTCGGTGACGATGTCGCCGGGTATCCCGAACTCCGGCGATGATGTTGCGTTTGATGAAGGAGCACGGTGTTGATGCCTTGATCTCCACGAACGCGTCCGCTCCTGCCCACTTGGTGAAGTACTCTGTTGCCGGCAGGATGAATGATTTGGGACGGATTTCAGTGTTAAGATCACTTAGAGGGCCAATGATATCGAAAGCCCACATGGCGAAGGGCCATGGGGCATGAATCGGATGAAGGGAAGATGCGGGAGAATGGATCTTGTCGGCATGGAGTTGGCAAGAATGACAGTGCCGGACAAAGATGGAGCAATCCTCTTCTAGGGTTGGCCAATGATACCCCTGCCTGATGATTTTCTTGGCAAGAGCTTGAGCATTGACATGGTCCCCACAGACCCCGGAATGTGCTTCCTTAAGCACCAATTCTGCCTCTTCTTCATCAACGCATCTCAATAAAATTCCGCTCAGGCTCCTCTTGTAGAGCACCCCTCCTAGGATGGTATACCTCTGGGATACTCTCCTGATGGCCTTCTTTTCTTTTGCATTCGATCCAGGTGGATATGTTTGATCTTGACAATACCTTGCAATCTCATCAAACCAAGGCCTCTCACCCTCATCTAACTCTTCCAACTCGACTAGAGAAACTTCCTCTTTCTGCTCTAGATACTCCTTCCTGCCAAATCTCTCCTTAACTTTCAGAAATCGCCCATCCTTAATCGCTGGCATCGACCTTCTACGGACATGAATAGTCCACACCTGTCTACCTAGCGGGACTGATAGAGATGAGGCTAAGGAGGCTAGGGCATCAGCAAGGATGTTCTGAGCTCGAGGAACGTGGACAAAAGTGAGTTTGGAAAAGAGCTTGATGTAGCAAGAGGTGAGTTCTTGGTAAGGTTTGAGGTTTGGATGAGAAGTTCGGTATTTGGTTAGGACTTGGCGAAGAATTAGTTGGCTATCACCTATCACCCTTAATTCCGTGGCACCATAGAAATGAGCGGCCTCCAGCCCGGCCAGCAAGGCTTCGTATTCAGCTATATTATTGGTTGCTGGGAAGTCAAGCTAAAATGCCTGTGGAATGGTGACACCCTCGGGTGATAGAAGGACGATTCCTATTCCCTTACCGTGAGAATTCAGAGCCCCGTCAAAATATAATGTCCAAAGGTGGGAAGATCGGATCAACATTAGTTCGTCATCCGGGAGCTCCGATTGGACAGGGTCAAAGAGGGGTATAGGGTGATGGGCTAGATGTTCGGCAATGGCATAGCCCTTAATCGCCTTCTGGGGGACATAGGTGATATCAAACTGAGAAAGGAAGCTCTGCCAACGACCTAACCGATCAGTTAGAACAGTTTTTCTCCAGAAGGAATTTGATGGGATTGATGCGGGCAATAAGGTTGACCTCATGAGCTAAGAAATAGTGTTTAAGCTTCGAACTACCCGTACTAGTGCAGCACGGGTCTTCTCCACTACAAGATACTTCGCTCGCATGGATCAAAGATCTTTGACAAATAGTAAGTTGCCCTCTCTTTCCCTTCTTCATCAACTTGTGCAAGGACCGCCCCAAGAGAATTCTCCAAAACCGAGATATATAAAACTAAGGGCTTGCCGTGGACCGGTGGTCTAAGCACAGGGGGACTAGCCGTGTATCTTTTCAAACCATCGAATGCATCCCGGCACTTCGAATCCCATTTGAACTCGGCCCCCGCCTTGGTCAACTCATAGAAAGGTTTACACCTTTGGGAGTGTTGTGAGATGAACCGGCGGACAACCGTAGCCTCCCGATTAATCCTCGAAGTTCTTTCATATTTCTCGGGGGAGGCATACCAATGATTGCCTTGGCCTTATTTGGGTCGATCTCTATGCCCCTTTTGCTCACTATGAACCCCAACAGTTTTCCTGAGGATACTCCAAACGTGCATTTCTTTGGGTTCATTTTCAATTCATATTCCCTAGCCCTTTGCAAGACCTTTCTTAACACTTCCGGGTGATCTTCTCGGCTTCTGGACTTAACGACCAGGTCGTCCACGTACACCTCTACAAGGGTATGCATCATGTCATGGAAGATAGCCATCATTGCCCTCTGATAGGTAGCACCGGCATTCTTCAGTCCAAAGGGCATGACGACATAGTAGTAGGTTCCCCAAGGTGTGGTGAACGAGGTCTTCTCCTGGTCCTCTTCGGCCAACCGGATTTGATTATATCCAGAATAGCCATCCATGAATGACAACATTTCGAATCCAGCAGTGTTATCAACTAGTACGTCAATATGAGCTAGAGGAAAGTCATCTTTAGGACACGCTCGGTTCAAGTCCCTGAAGTCTATACAGATCCGAACTCGGCCATCCTTCTTCATGACAGGGACTATATTTGCCACCCATTGCGGATAAAGGATGACCTTAATGAATATTGCTTGATGTAACTTGTCGACCTCTTCTTTCATCTTAAGTGCAACATCAGGGTGGAATCTCCTTAATTTTTGTTTGACCGGGGTAACTCCAGGTTTCAAAGTTAGACGATGTTCAACTAACGAGTTGTCTAACCCCGTCATGTCTTCGTATGTCCATGCGAACGTGTCCTTATATTCTTCCAAAATTTTAATTAAACTCTGTTCCTCAGTGGGAGTGAGGTTTGCACTTAGGAGGATTGTCTTGGGATCTTCCGGTGTTCCAAGATTCAGTTCTTTTGTCGGTTCATCCACCGTGGCTAATGGTTCTTCAAATCTTTTAAGTCCAGATGCATACGCATCAGCCAAGTCCTCAATTCCATCCTCGAAATCAGGATCTTTTTCTGATAAGACCTCGTAAACTCCCAGTGTATGATCTACATTGAATTCATCCTCATATTGGATTTCATTAAGCTGGATAGCATCTTCTAAAAACCTTGGCAGCCTTGCACATTCCTTGCATTTTTGAGCTATTTGTTGGAGATATCTTTCCGGCACACGTTTACCTCGAATTTTCTTCTTTTCTACCCTAACTACTCCTAAAGAAGACAGAATTGAAAATGTGGTATTAACAATGGGTGAAGGATCGAGCAGATCGATCAGTGAGTTGGAGAAGAGGGGTCCCTGGTTGGGAGCACCCTCCGAGACAAGTAGCGACGTCTCCTCAATGGAAAACTGAGTTTGTGAGAGGACGATTTTTTAGGTAATTTGGGTATTTTCAATAACAAAAGGGAATGAGCCGATGGGGCTCGAGCGTAAATAGAAAGCTTAAGTAAATGGAAGAAAAATGGGCTCGCGGGCCCGATGATGACAAGAAATGGGCAGATAGGCCCAAAGCTGGTGAAAAGATCTAAGGGGCACATGGGCCCAAATGGTGGGCACGCGGGCCCAAAGCAAGAAAATAAATCTAAAGGGCACGTGGGCCCGACTGGTGGGCACGCGGGCCCAAGTTTGTTGGATTGGAATGGACATAGAAGCCCAGTGGAGTAAGAAGATTTGAATGGGCTCTCAGGCCCATTGATCAGTTCAGGTGGCCATTTTGGCCCAGAAGTGGGAATTGGGCTAGATAGCCCGTCAAGTGAATCCAAGAGGGATAGAGTGAGGATTTTGAAATACGTGACCGTAGGATACGGCTCACGCGGGATGTTGTTTGGAGGTGGGTTCGAGTGGACAAGTTGTTTAGAGATGAACTTGCCCTTAACTGGTTCTACCTCCTCTATGAACAACCGAGCCAAAGATGAACTCAGGTTGTCCACCTCCTCCTCTTGCTCTGGTACCTTCTTCCTCTTGACTTGTTCTTCTTCTTCGTCCCCGGCCATCATCATGGTCTCCCCTTTGATAAAGAATTTTTGGAGTCCCATGGCATTTTTTGGCCGGTAGACCATCCGCGGAGTGAAACTGGGCTCATAGCCAAGCCCGTGTCTCTTTGGTCTTTGTACGGCTTCAATGGGGTGCACAATCCCCTGCAGCTCCTTTCCCAGCCCCTTTCCTGGCTGATAGCCCATCCCTTTCATCATCCGCCATGCAACGGTATCCGGAGGCGTCGTCAATACCATGACCTCAGGTAGCTCTGTAGTTGAAACCAACGGCTGGACAGATTTTGATATTGGTAGTGCAGAAGAGGGGTCATCTACGTCATTCAGAATGGGGATGTTGGTTACTTTGATCACCTGGCCCTTGTATGGGAACTTCAGACACTGATGATTAGTGGAGGCAACAGCTCCTATTGCCTCAAGGTACGGGCGTCCCAAGATAGCTTTGAATGTAGGGTCCAGTTCTAGAACATGAAACTCGGCGGTGACAGTACACAGTCCGAGCCCTACTTCCAACATAACCACCCCTCGTGCCGGCTTCCGGGAGTTGTCATATGCGGTCACCGTGACGGCAGAAGGCTCGATTTCTTCATCGGAGATGCCGCAAAGTTGCAATGTTTCTGGCGGCATGACATTTATGGATGCTCCGGTGTCAATCAAGCAAGACTTGATCTCCACGCCTCGGATGACTACTGCAACGCGCAAGGCGTACTTTCTGATCTCTGGTCGTGCCAACTCCTCCTGTGTAAAGGTGAGTGCCGGATGTTCACTCCTCGGGGTCAGGACAACAATGATCTTCTCAGGCGGGAGGTCCTCATTGACCATGACCCGCTGCAAATATTGTTGTAGGATGTCCTGATGGTTCTTTGACCTCTTAATAAGCTCCAGAATTGAAATCCGTGCCGGCATTTTATCCAAGTGCTTCAATAGGTCATATGCCGTGCCGGGCAACGGTTCTTCTACCACCTCCTCTTCTGCCTGTTCCTGTGGTTGTATCCCGACCTGGGGGAAGACCCTTTGGAACATCCTCCCGCTACGAAGTACCGGCGCCGGCGTGGTAGGGGGAAGTGGTGATGATGGTGATGGTAGGGTTGGTTGGTAGGTTGAGGAGCCCATGGTAGGTAGGGGTGGTGAGGATCGGATGATGAGGGGTCGTGGATTGGTGGAGGCCGGTATGTTGGGTGATGGTTGGGGTGTTGGTGGTGACGGTCTAATGATGAGGGGTCGTGGGGTGGCAGTGACTGGTAGGTCAGGTGATGTCTGGGGTGTTGGTGGCGGTCTAATGATTAGAGGCCGTAGAGGGTTAATGGGGGTTGGTGGGTTAGGTTGGGGTGCTGGTTGGGAGGCTGGTGGCGGTCTAATGATTAAGCGTGGTGGAGGGTTAATGGTTGGTGAGGGTAGTGGTGTTTGGATAGTTTGTGGGCTGGGGGCAGCTCTCGGTATGGAGAGTATGGTACGGTTTGTAGGTGGGGTTGGTATGGCGGGTATGGAGGTGATTTGATCCTCGACCTGCCAACCCTGGGAATGGTGGGTTGACTCCTCGATGGCGGAGTGGACGAGGCCGAGTCGTTGGTTTGGTGGTGCTGGTGCCGGTGCTTGTATGGGTGCATGTACCGGGAGTGGATCTTGAACTATGCCCAGGCCGGGCTGCTGTTGTGCTTGCTGTCGCCGAGGTTGATTCTGACGTGCCTTCATGGCTTGTATAGACTCTCCCATCTGTGCCCAGTCGATGTTCCCCTGATCGTTAAGGTCATGAATGTAATCTTTAAACTGGAAACAGACATCCACCGTGTGCCCAAGATACCGATGGTAAGCGCAGTATTTTGTCATATCAACATTTGCTGGCCAACCTTCTCTCTCCTTTGGAAGCTCTAGCTGCTGTTCAGCCATCAATGCGTTGAAGATATCGGTGAGGGGGAATGGTAGTTGAGGGTAGTATTCTCTCTTGGGTCCCCCCCTCCTAGGTCGGTTGGCTGGTGGTGGCACTTGGTTGTAGGCTTGTTGTTGTGGTTGTGGTCGGTTGTAGACATGTTGTTGTTGAGGCGCTCGGTTGTAGGCATTTGGTTGCTGGGGCGCTTGGTTGTAGGTGGGTTGCTGTGGCGGTTCTCGGTTGTATGCAAGTTGTTGCTGTGGCTGAGGAGCTGGTTGAGGGGCTGGGCGGTATTGTTGATTGGGTGGTGGGTTACGGTATTGGCTTTGACGGTACCCACCCTGGTTACCCATGGCATTGATGCTCTCATTATTTACTACCCCTTCGGTGGTGGGTCCTACGGTGTAGGCTTTCTAGTATTACGGGGCTTGGTGTCGAACGGGTTGATCATGGATGCATCCTTAAAGTGGGCTTGGAGGTAGCGGGCGCTATCACACAACTCACTCATGGTTGTTGGACGGTGCATGATCAGAAGGTTGCGAAGGTTAGGCGTTGTGTTCCCAATGAGCATCCTCACCTGCTCCCCCTCTGAGATGGTATCCACAAGCCTCTCAGCCATTCCCCTCCACCGATCAGCAAATCTGGCAAAGTCCTCATCCGGCCTCATCTTTTCAGCAATTAAGTCAGTTATCGAGCAGGCTGGGCCCACCCTATCCTTGTACCTCTGTAGAAACTTCGTCTTGACAATGTCGAAATCCGCCGCCTCAATGGAATCAAGAGAATAGAACCAGTCAAGGGCGGATCCATCCAATGACCGACGGAATAGGAAGGCAAGGGCTTTGCGGTCATTTTTCCAGAATGAGGAGTCATAGAGAAAGCTCTTTAGATGGTTAAAAGGATTACCAGTCCCGTTGTAACGTTGGAAGACTGGTATCTGCGAAGGAGGAAGGTGTAGAACCGGGAAAGATGGGACGAGAGATTTCGGGGATGGCTTTAGAATCGAGGCGGTGCCTCATCTCTTCGAAGCGCTCATCCATCCGGTTGATTTTGTTCATTAACACCTGGGTGAGGTGGATTCTGAGCCACGGGAGCAAAGTGTTTAGGTGGCTGAGTTGGAGGAGGTAGGTTGGAAACAGGAATTGGAACGAGTTATGTGAATGCCCCATAATAGGGTGAGTGGAGACACGGCAGGGGTTGTCCAGGAGAAGAGATGATTTGGGGCCTGACTGCTGACTGAGGTGGTGAGGGGGCTTGATTTCCCTCGACCGGATCTTGAGTGGCGGGCATCTTGCCCTTTGTCAAGGATTGCACAAGCGAAAAAGATTCGGGGTCTAGATGAAGAGATAGACCCTGGAGGAGTTGCTCCACGCTAAATGAAGCAGGTTGATGAGTAGGATTTTGAATTTCTGGCTCCCTGACGGCGTTGACACGGCCCTCTGGTTGAGCCATGGGTTGTTGCAGCTCGTAGTGGCCCGTCTCGTACTCCTCTTCTTGGCCGCAGTAGTCTGACATCCCGACGTGTCTTCCGGACCTTAGAGTGGGCATCCTGTCAAATTTCCTTACAAAATGGTTGAAAGAAAGCAAATGAAGGGTGTAAATGCAACTAGAGTTTTTGTTTGATTATGGTTGTTTGTTTGATTTGATTTGGTTTCAATTTGGTTGTTTGGCAAGCAAGTTGAACATAAAAGTTAAAAGGGATTTTTTTTAGATGTTTTGAAAGAGAATTTTTTTTTTCTTTTCAATTGTTGTGAGCAAGCGAGTTATGCAAACAAGGTTTTAAAATGACTACTCGACAATTATTGGGTTGAAACCTTAGATTAGATAGATTGTTAGCAATTTGTTCACTCAAATTGGGTATGGTTCCTATTGCTTCAATCTTCAAGACCTAAGGTTATCACTCATTCACCACGAGTAGGTACTTGGGTTCTTCGGGTTTTGGGAAAGTGGTACAACCGGCCCAATCGTGCGGAGAGGAATACTCCACGGATGGGGACTTACGGAGGTCTTGATGGAAACCACCAAATCAACTAGGAAGGAATATCCCAGAAGAGAGGTAAGAGTCCACCAAGAAGGTGTTTGGAGGGTGAGGGTGTGTTGGGAGAGAGAACCCCCGCCTCGAATGCCCTACGGATCGGAACAAGTCCGGTACCCGATGCAAAGCTAATGCAAAAATGAAAAACGGAGGGTAGAAGGAGAAGAAGCAATCAATATGCAAACATGAATGAAAGCTATTAAATAAGTCAAGCAAGTGAATGCAAACAAGATAAGCAATGAGAAAGTAAAACAAGTAACTAGAAACTAGCAACTAAAAATGTGGTTCGCGCGGGAACCGGCTTGTGTTGGAGTGTTCAAGTGTGGACAAATCTGAAGTAAAAGTAAAAGGATGGTCCACGCGGGGACCGAATTGAAAATAAAGTGGCTCACGCGGGAGCCGAGTTTTGGAAAAGTAGGTGGTTCACGTGGGAACCGGTTTTTGAAGGAAAAGGGGTGGTTCACGCGGGAACCGGTTTGTTTGATTGAAAAAGGAAAGAGGGGGGCTACGTGGGGCCAATCTAATTGGTGCAAAGGGGTGGTCCACGCGGGGACCGATCTGAAGGTAAGTTGGTTCACGCGGGAACCGAGTTGGAAAAGGGGTGGTTCACGCGGGAACCGGTTTTTGTGAAGAAAAGGGTGGTTCACGCGGGAACCAGTGTAAGAGTTGACAAAATGAAAAGAGAGCCATGTGGGGCCAATCTAAAGGTGCTGCAAATGGGTGGTCCACGCGGGGACCGATCTAAAAGTAAGTTGGTTCACGCGGGAACCGAGTTGGAAAAGAAAGGTGGTTCACGCGGGAACCGGTTCATAAGAAGAAAAGTGGTTCACGCGGGAACCGGGCTGAAATTAAAGACAAGAAATCAAGTCCACATGGGGGACAATCTTAAAGGAAGAGTAATCAGCAAGTTTTTAAAGGTAAATTGACATGGAAAAGGGTAAAGGACAAGCCGGTTCACGCGGGAATCAAGTCGGAAAACAACTAGTTGCACGGATCAATCAAGCTAGCACGGTTGAAGACATTGTTTGTCCCACCGTGGTCGCCAAAAAGTTGTCGACTCCAGAAACGGGTTCCGGATTGGCACCTCAAGAGAATAAGGTGAAAGATAGAATTGGGAAAAAGGGGAGTGAATCGGAAAACACTCAGAAAGCAGTAAAAGGTCCTCACCTCGATCCCACACTCACATTGATCCCCGAACTTTCATCTCACGGCGTCGCTCGAGCACCGGAGATGGTTCAGGTCATGTGGGAGGAGAGTGAGGAGGATATGAATTTAGAACATGAATAAAAAGAAAGTGTGGTCGCCAGGAGCCGCGGGCTCCGCTTTATGTAATGGAAATAGAAAGAAGTTGACCGTGTGTACCTTAGCGTGGGAGAAAGGGATGTGAGTTCAACCTTCTTCTTCTTCGGCCGGCCGATGAAGAAGAGTCTCCAATCCAATGCTAGCTTGATCAACCTGTGCAACTAGAACAATAAACCAAGTGAAGAATTTGGTTAGACTTGTGAAGTGTAGTAACTGTAGAGAGAATATGAGAGAGAAGCAATTGGAATCGAACTCACCGGATTGGGGTGAGTCCTAACCCTTTTTTTGTATTTTTGATTAGGTAAAAATGATATAAATGAACTAAAAGATGCTTTAAAACAATGAATAAACAGAGTTAATAGAGTTGAGAAAGCTTATAGAATGGATCGGCTTGAGTTGAAGCCGAGTTGGTTGAGAAAAGGCCGGTTCGGGTAGCTTTGCACCCTTCTGGCGCGACTTCGGTACAGAGGATGTTAAGGACGACCCCGATGTCAGAATAGAGTTCTGTTTGTTTCAGTAGACGGAGGACTCAGAGAGGAAGAGTTTCTATGTTGATGATTTCTCCGAAATCCACCTGTATAAGTCAGTAAAAATTCTGAAAGTGGGCGGATATCAAAAATAGAACCTGGATGCGCGCCCTCAGTGTAGCAACCGCCACGAACAAACGGCAGGTCGGAATGGAGTGCCGTCAGTTGGGGACGAAAGAGGACGAAGAGAGGAACAATTTGTATGTTGAAGACTTTTGCAGCAGAAGCCTCGGATTTTCTCCAGAAGTCGATGAATATGGTTGATGAAGAACACCCGGATCGAGCCTTCTCCTTCACCTCGGGATCGATTTCTTGACTTCGGATCCCCTTTGGACGTCGGGACGGCTTTGGAGAAGAGCTTGGACGACCTTGGGATGAGCTAGGCACTGGGGGTTCAACCTTGGGTCGCTGAGAATGGCCCTCAATTTATAGGGGAAGAGAGCCGGTGCAAAATTTAGAAACTGGATGTACCGTGCCCCCGCGTTTCAAAGGAGACAAGGGCGCGCAGGGCGGGCCCTCAAACCAAGGGCGCGCAGGGCGCGCCCCCAGTTCGGGGGCGCGGTCTGCGCGCCCCCCTGTTTCAAAGGGGGCGGAGGCGCGTTCGGCGTCTCACTGCTAAAAATCGACGGAAACTTCTGGAAATTGCTAAAAAATGACTTGACATACGTAACGCGCCCCCGAACTGGGGGCGCGGTACAAATAAGTGAAAATCCTCCGCCAAATCCTTCCAAAAATCCGGTTTAGAAGGTGCTAATCGGGGTAATTTCCGATTTTCGGAAACCGACCGCGCCCCCGCCTTTCAAAGGGACCGGGGGCGCGCAGGGCGCGCCCCCAGTCTGAGGGCGCGCAGGGCGCGCCCCCGGGTTGAGGGCACGCAGGGCGCGCCCTCCACTTTCAAGCGGAGCGGGGGCGCGGTACACTCTCTCTCCTACGCGCGTGTTCCGCGAGCCGTATCTTGCAAACGGGATGTCCGATTCGGCTCCCGTTTGTTGCGTTGGAAAGAGGGCTCTCAACCGCACCTCCTCAAGTCGGTAAAACAGCCGGCATAACTCCCGATATGTTCTTACGGGGCTTTCTACTGGTTTACCCTCTCGCGGAAAGCCGAAACCCGGGGCGAAGATCCGAAAGAGCACGGTTCCGGTCGAGAAATCTCGGGTCAACTCGGGATGACTTGAAATGATGACCGAAAAAGTCCGGTATGATCGGACAATCCGAAGTCATCGAAAAATCTGAGATTAACCCAGTAAACGTGAATCGAAAGCCGTAAAAGCCGCGAAACCCTAAAATTGACCGAACCGGCCTTATAGCCCCGGTTGATAAAATATACGGCTAGAATCGACCCGGATGACCTGAAAAGACCCGGTGATGACCGGAAAGGCCTAACATGTGGCCCGGGATAGCCGTGTCAGCACAGATCGAAAAAGCCGTAACGAAAGCCGTCATTGACTGACGCCTACCGAAGTGACTTCTCGGAAACCCTGAATGTTACGGAACACATGCGGGACTCCCGAGACCTTCAATTATGAACCATTCAAGGTCGGTCATCGAGCGGGCTTCGTGTTTTTACAGTTCACGTGTGGCTCTCGCTTGAAGGTTACGGTAATATTCCGGAAATCATTGGTCCATTCTCAACTTACAAGGGGCTCCACCAATGTCCTTAGCTCATGTCCACAAGATAATCCAGATCAGATAACGGTCAGATAAAAGATATCACCTATGGAATAAGAGTCTAGGGCTCCGAATCAAGCCAATTTGGCGTGTCTACACTTGGGAGGTCATACTTGGAGGCAATAGGAGCTGTGGCTTCAACAAACCACCAGTGCATAAAGTTTCCTTTAAAAGGACAAGTGGTCAAAGTGACTAGCATGCCTATAAGGGACGAGATGAATGATCCTACTTTTACACCGCTTGGTTTGTCAATACAATCCCAGATCTCAATGGGAGATTTACCAGAAGTCAGATGTATGACCGCCTCTCTACCCGACACAGTGGGATGGCGGATGATGATGAAACTAGGCTATCAGGCTGGAAGAGGTTTAGGCAAGGATCTTCAAGGAATCACTCAGCGGATTCAAACTGTGAAAAGGCTACGCAGGCAGGGGTTGGGATACGAAGAGGATTCCATCCCAAGGAGGATCTTCCAGCCAGGATATGCCATGGGACTCCACAACTTCTTTATCAAAGGGGAGACCATGATGATGGCTGAAGATGACAAAAGTTTTGTTACAGTTGTCAAGAGAAGGAAGGCTCCAGATGAAGAAGAAGACTCGGAAGACCTATGCTTATCTTTGACTCGTTTGTTTTCAAGTGGGGAAGAGCACCAGGAACCACTCAAGGGTAGACCAATCTTGAATCATCTAGTTAAACATGTTACCCAAGTCAAAACTATTCCATGAGGCCCAAATACAACAATCCCATGCTTGAACCTCATACCTTTGTTTCTAGATCTTTTGGATGGGCTTCAGGGCCCACTTACCCACTTTGGGCCCAGGTGCCCTCTTCAACCTTCCACTCTTATTGGGCCTGCTTGCCCATGTGTTCCCCTCATCAACTTCAGAATTGAGGGCTTTTCCCAACATGGGCTTACATGCCCATTTATTTTTAAAATCGGGTCCACGTACCCGTTTACTTTTTTCATCAGTTTTGGACCCATGTGTCCACTTTCTGTTACCATTGGGCCCACAAGCCCCTTTTTCCCTTTTATTCTTAAGTTTTTCTCTCTGATAATTCAGTCATCTTCTAGCAAGCCTCGAGTCACTCAGGCTCATTCTATCTTTATACTTGAGAATCCCAAAAAAGAAACGTCTTCTCTGAAACTCACATTTCCATCGAGGAGACGTCTCTACTCATCCCAGAGGGTGCTCCCAATCAGGGATCCCTCTTTTCTGAATCATTGATCGATTTACTCGATCCTCCCTCCACTGTAAATACCACCTTTCCAGCTTTATCTTCAGTAAGTCAAGTTAGGTTAGGAAATAGGAAAGTCAGAGGTAAGCGAGTTCCAAATAGGTATCTACAACAATTGGCACAGAAATGCGTAGAGTGTGCAAGGCTACCAAACTTTTTAGATAATACCATCCAGCTAGATGAAATCCGATATGAGGATGAGCATAACATATATCATACTTTGGGAGCATATGAGGTGGTATTAGAGAAGGATCCCGAATCCGAGGATGAAATCGAGGACTTGGCTGATGCATATGCATCTGGACTTAGAAGATTTGAAGAACCATCAGCCACATGGAATGAACCGATCAAGGAACTGAATTTAGGAACCTTGGAAGATCCTAAGACTATCCTCATCAGTGCAAACCTCACTCCCTCAGAAGAACAACGTTTGATCAAAGTTTTGGAAGAATATAAGGACATGTTCGCATGGACATATGGAGATATGCCGGGATTAGATAATTCATTGGTTGAACATAGATTAACTTTGAAACCTGGAACTACCTCAGTTAAACAAAAGCTCAGGAGGTTCCACCCTGATATTGCACTCAAAATGAAAGAAGAGATCAACAAATTACACCAAGAAAAATTCATTAAAGTTGTCCTATATCCGCAATGGGTGGCTAACATAGTCCCTGTTATGAAGAAGGATGGACGAATTCGAGTTTGTATAGACTTCAGGGACTTGAACCGAGCATGTCCTAAGGATGATTTTCCTTTACCTCATATCGATGTTTTGGTTGATAACACAGCTGTATTTGAAATTCTTTCATTCATGGATGGCTATTTTGGATACAATCAGATCCGGTTAGCTGAGGAGGACCAAGAGAAGACCTCGTTCACTACACCTTGGGGAACATATTGCTATGTTGTCATGCCCTTTGGGTTAAAGAATGCTGGTGCTACATATCAGAGGGCTATGATGGCTATCTTTCACGACATGATGCACACCCTTGTAGAGGTGTATGTGGATGATTTGGTTATCAAGTCCAAGAGTCGGGAAGATCATTCTGAAGTGCTAAGGAAAGTCTTGCAACGAGCTAGAGAATATAAGCTGAAAATGAACCCTAAGAAATGTACATTTGGAGTTTCATCAGGAAAGCTACTTGGGTTCATAGTAAGCAAAAGGGGCATAGAGATCGACCCAAACAAGGCCAAAGCAATTATTGGTATGCCACCCCCGAAGAATATGAAAGAGCTTCAAGGATTGATTGGGAGGCTACAATTTGTCCGCCGGTTTATCTCACAACATTCCCAAAGGTGTAAACCTTTCTATGAGTTAACCAAGGCGGGGGCCGAGTTTAAATGAGATTCGAAGTGCCAGGAGGCGTTTGATGGGTTGAAAACATACCTGGCTAGTCCCCCTGTACTTAGACCACCAATTCCCGACAAACCTTTGGTCCTCTACATTTCGGTTCTTGAGAACTCTCTTGGGGCAGTCCTTGCACAAGTTGATGAAGAGGGGAAAGAACGAGCTACTTGTTACTTGTCTAAGATGTTTGATGCTTGTGAGCTGAAGTACACTGTGGTAGAAAAGACCTGTGCTACTCTTGTTTGGGTGGTTCCGAAACTCAAACACTATTTTCTTGCTCACCAAGTCAAGCTTATTGCTCGTATCAATCCCATCAAGTTTCTGTTAGAGAAGACATTCTTGACTGATCGGTTAGGGCGATGGCAGAGTTTCTTATCCCAATTTGATATCACTTATGTCCCACAGAAGGCAATCAAGGGCTATGCTATTGCTGAACACCTTGCCCATCATCCCATACCCATCTTTGACCCGGTCCGGTCGGAGTTCCCGGATGACGAACTAATGTCAGTCCGATCTTCCAATCTTTGGACATTATATTTTGATGGGGCTCTGAACTCTCATGGTAGAGGGATAGGTATTGTCCTTCTGTCACCTGAAGGTGTCACCATTCTACAGGCTTTTCAGCTTAACTTTCCAGCAATCAACAACACAGCTGAGTATGAAGCCTTGCTGGCCGGGCTGGAGGCCACTCATTTCCATGGTGCCACCGAACTGAGGGTGATAGGTGATAGTCAATTGATCCTACGCCAGGTCCTATCCAAGTACCGAACTTCTCATCCAAACCTCAAACCCTACTAGGAGCTCACTACCTGCTACATCAAGCTATTCTTCAAACTTACCTTTGTCCATGTTCCCCGTTCTCAGAATATCCTCGCCAATGCCTTAGCTTCACTAGCTTCATCTCTATCTGTCCCGCTAGGCAGGCAAGTGCGGACTATCCACATCTGTAAGAGGACAATTCCAGCAATTGAGGATGGACATTTTCTGAAGGTTAAGGAAAGATTCAACAGAAAGGAATACTTAGAACATAAAGAAGAAATCTCCTTGATCGAGTTGGAAGAATTAGAAGAAGGTGAGAGACCTTGGTATGACGAGATTGCGAGGTATTGCCAAGATCAGTCATACCCACCTGGATCAACCACCAAGGAAAAGAAGGCAATTAGAAGAGTATCCCAGAGGTATACAATCCTAGGAGGAGTGCTATATAAGAGAAGCCTAAGTGGAATCTTACTCAGATGTCTTGATGAGGAAGAAGCTGAGTTGGTGCTGAAGGAAGCACATTCTGGAGTTTGTGGTGGTCATGTGAATGCCCAAGCCCTTGCTAAGAAAATCATCCGACAAGGGTATTATTGGCCAACTCTAGAAGAAGACTGCTCCATCTTTGTCCGGCATTGTCATTCATGTCAACTCCATGCCGACAAGATTCACTCTCCCGCATCTTCCCTTCATCCAATTCATGCCCCATGGCCTATCGCCATGTGGGCTTTTGATATCATTGGCCCCTTGAGTGACCTCAACTCCGAAATGCGCTCAAAATCATTCATTCTGACGGCAACGGAGTACTTCACAAAGTGCCTGAAGCGGAAGCATTCGTGGAGATTAAAGCATCAACAGTCTGCTCCTTCATCAGACGCAACATCATTGCAATGTTCGGGATCCCCAGCGACATCGTCACCGATAATGGGCCACAATTTCTTTCTCAAAATCTGTGTGATCTTTGCAACATGTATCATGTTTCATTGCATCATTCATCACCATACTATCCTCAAGGCAATGGTCAAGCAGAAGCCACCAATAAGACCTTAATCAAAATCATCAAGAAATCTTGTAAGTCTAGAAAGTTTGCCGACTGGCCTGATAAGCTTGTAAATGCTCTATGGGCTTATTGTACTTCTGTAAGGACTCCCACTGGACAAACCCCGTATGCTTTGGCATATGGGATGGAAGCAGTGGTCCCTTACGAAGTATTACTTCCATCTCTCCGAGTTCAGCTCGACAGGGATATTCCTGTCGATGAGAGACGAGAATCTCTCCTTGCACAGCTTGAACTCTTGGATGAAAGAAGGCTAGCCGCCGCCGAGCATGCCCAGACTTATCAGAATAGACTTAAAAGGTTTTATCAAAAGAGGGTGGTCAAGAGAAAATTCGAGATCGGTGAGATGATAGTCAAACGCATATTCGTTAAGCCAGGGGGTCCCCACTCCAAGTTGCAACCTAACTGGGAAGAGACTTTTGTAATCACTGAAAAGTATCCAGGCAATGCACATGAATTGACTAATGTAGATGGAGAAAAATTGAATCATCCTTGGAATGGAGTTTACCTCAAAAAGTACTTTCCATAAAAATGGAGAAACCACTGGTATAATCTCAAGTCATCGATCCTAGGTTGTTCATGAGAAGTCAAGGGTAGGTACCATCCTACACACACAACACTTCCCAATCCTAGAATCCAGACAACCCGACACTTGCGAAAGGCAAGGCAGAAATCTAGAAATGGAAGGAGTACCCTTACCCTATTCTCTTCTACTTGGTCCAAGATAGGGAGAGAAGATTAGAGAGGGGTAGTATCGAAAACACTCCCACCATAGTAGGAGGCCGTCTCAGAGGGTACAAAAGGGTGCCAAAAGATGGGCAATGAACCCCTCAGGTTAGAAAAAGAAAAATGATCAACCTGTCTGAATGAGTACCCAGAACGATAGTCAAGGCAAAAGGCACTAAAGGATGGGTAATGTCCCCACGGGTCAAAAACCTGTCCAAATATGTGCCACATAGAAAAGAGCAAAAAAAGAAAGAAAAACCCAAAGAGGCCGAAGCCCAATGGGTAATTTTAGTGAGAGTAGAGAAATCCCTCTCAACATCTTCAAACCCTATCAAGGACTTCCTCTATACTCTTCCTCCTTAAACCCCTTGGGTAGGGTAAACCGACCAAATCCAGGTGGAACCCAAGCCGGACAAAGGAAGAAGGTTAGAAGGATTCTAGGTAGGGAACTTTATTTTTGCACGTGACATCTACCACTTGAGTCTTGACAAACCCCAAAGAGCGATGACTTGTCTCAAATACTAGCATTTTCTCCACAAAAAAAGAAGAATATTTCAAAAAACCTAAAAAAAGGAATATTTCAAAAACCCAAAAAAATGCATATTTCAAAACCCCCAAAAAATGCATATTTCAAAAAAACCAAAAAAATAAATATTTCAAAAATTAAAAAAAAATACATATTTTAAAAATACAAAAAAATTGAATACTTTTGAAAATCCAAAAAAAATGATTGTTTTCAAAAAAAATGATTAGCTCAGTAATGATCATTGCCTTAGTTGCATCCATGCTTATTTGATTGTCATGCATATTTCCATTCTTACATTGCATATCCATTTTTGCTTTAATTACCTTGTTAAGAAGGCTCTTCCCTCTGACCTAAGTCAAAGTTGACCATAATAGGCAAAGAGATGAGTCATGGTGAAGATCTAATCCCCTTTTTATCAAGTGTTTCAGGCATTTCAATATAGGAGAGGATAGGATTCACACCACGGCAGGTAAGTTCTCTCAACCCTTACCACCAATTCATTTTAGTCATTTTTTTTAATCCACCTTGTTAAGAAGGCTCCTCCCTTTGACTCAAAATCAAGGCAAACGATGAATAGGCAAAGGGATGAGTCATAATGAAGATTTAATCATCTTTGCTAAGTGTTTTCAGGAGCTGAAGAAGCAAAAAAGAAGGGCGATCAGGTACAATTTTTTTCAAAAAAAAAATGCCTTAGGGCGCATGTGCCCTCATCTGGGGGCACATGGCCAGGTGCCCCACCCCAGGGCGCATGGCCAGGTGCCCCCGATCGGGGGCACATGGACAAAAAATTCGAAAAAATTTAGAAAAATCTCAAAAAATCAGAAATTGTCTATAATGTTAAAAATAATTTTTGCTAAATGAACCATCATTTTAGGAACAATATGCTTCATATGACAATTTCGCCAGTTGGGTACTAACTAGAAATGTGCAGGCAATCTTTTAAGTCCTAACATGTGAATTGGTGAGATCGGTGTTCTCCAAGGAACGTCATGCCTACCTTGTGGCGAAAAGAGAGGAAGCGCTACCGAACTGAACATTATCGTGGTGCTGTATTCCGTCAGAAGACAAGACAAGGATGGACCAGAGATGCTGGTCGATGCACTACGCCTGAAGACTTCACTCAAATCCACATTCTCATCAATCTTACATCATCACCAACACTCCATTTTGCACTTCACATCACCTTTTACCATTTTTCACCTAGTTATGTTAGGTTCATTTATATTATATGCATTAATGTTGAAGACCTTGAGAGTGAAGATGACTGGGCCCGAGATCCCCTTCAACAAAATCTACGACGGCTTGGTCATTTCTTCACACTCACGGATAAGCCAAAATTGAACATTGGAGGGACGATGGTTCCTAATCGGGTGTCTTGACCTCCAATAGACAATCTATATCTTCAACTATTTTCTACATAATTTTCTATGTTTTTACATCCATCTCTTTTTCATTTTTCATCATTACTAATTTTATCCCTTCATGTTTTATTCCTTTCCTTTTGTTCCATCATGTTTTATTCTTTCCTTTCTTTTATCCCATCGTGTCTTTTATTTTATCCCATCCCACCATGGCAATTGTCATGTCATTGTTTCTTCTTTCCCATCATTCTATGTTAGTCCCACCATTATCTTTCAATCCCGCTATGGCTTAAGTCTGTTTTGTCGTTTTCCGAATATCGGTTTTCTGCCAGAGCGTGATTCATGGTTTTCATGATACCCGAGCAATTTTGTTATGCTTAAAACAAACCCTTTTAGAACTTGAGGTTCTTCCACTCAGAATTAAACTGAGTATTTTGGTGAAACTTGAATGAACTTGAGATTCCAAATATGATGGATTGATATTCTTTTATTTTAAGATCAGATTATCTTTTAAACTTTAGCCCATCACAGTACAAGAACACCGCAAAGTTCGGGTTGCTGGCTGATGATGAACCTACGAATTCGAGGACTGCTCACCACGCTGAGGGTTGGCTACATCTTTTATCCTTTATCATTTACTTTTTCATCTCTCATGCCAAGGGCATGTCTTTTACCAATCAATTATGTTAGGTTTTGATAGAACATGAAAGCGATCTAGAATACTCAGAGAGATTCATTTTGCTGGATCGGGTAGATAAGCGTGTCTATATCTACACCTTGATGCCACCTTTTCAGTCCATCATCATTCCATTCCGCTACATTCATCTACACTCACTTGCATTCCATTACAGTTCACTCCGAATCACTCCGCTTCATTACATGCTACTCCCTTACAAAGCCGACATCAAGGCGAGGCAAGCTGTAGACACGCCAAATTCGCCTAATTCAGAGTATAAAACTCATGTTTTATAGGGTAATGTGCGTTATTGACCTTATAATGATGCCGGGTCTTTAAAAGTTGATTTGGAGCTTCGCCGAACGAAATCGGATGTTTTCCAAAGTTTTCCGCAAAAAGTCATAATTTTCGAGCGAAAGCCACACGTAAATCATGTAAACACGAAAATTGGCTGAATGACCAATGCCTAATGATCATGTATTGATGGTTATGGTCATATTCACACCCCGGACAAGTTTTGTTGCATACCGTGCCTTTACGATTTGCCGTCGGAGTCATTTTGACCTATATCGGATCTTATGTTCACTGCCCTAACTTCCGAACACAATTCTAAAGTTTTGGAGGGTGTGATGGCTGATATGATGCTATAGAAAGCTTCTTAGGCCTGTTATCTTTCCAATGCAACAAACGGCGTCGAATTCCGAGTTTGGGAGTGTTCGCAATGGCTTCTGGAAGAAGGACGCGCAAAAATAGTCCCATGCGCCTGGGTTCCTAGTCACATGCGCCCGGGACCCAGGGCACGTGCCCATGCGCCCTACCAGTGAGGCACGTGACCTTGTGCCCTCACTTGAGGGCACATGCACCCTACCCTTGAGGCACGAGGGACCCAGTTTTTCACCGGGACTCTACCGCTGAACAGATCGAGCGGATAGGATCGATTTTTTCGGACAAGATGGGATGCGCCCCTTCCAGGGGGTGCATGCACCCCTCAGTGGGGCACATGCGCCCTGCACCAGGGCCCGCATGCACCCTGGGGTAGGGCGCAATGGGCCTATTTTTTAGTTCGGATAGGTTTGTTCGTTCTCTTATAAATAAACTCCGATTCCGGTCATTCCAGAGGCAGGAGCATGACCCTCCAGGCATCTCAAGATGTCCAAACACCCTCATGCATTGACTTTGTGATTTTTAGAGAGAGAATTTCGAGTTTTTAGAGAGAGAAAAGTCAGTTCAAGAGAGAGGAAGGCTGTTCTGCAGGTGATCTGACAAGTCTCTCTTCTTCGACCTCTACAGCAGTGTGTGGACGTCTTCTGTCCAAGCTCTCTTCATCAAAGTTATTCATCTCCAAGTCTTATTCAGTTTTCAATCAACGGAACTTGATTCTGAGGTTGGGGCTGGTCTTGACAAGTGCAGAATCAAAGTCGCGCCTGGCAGATCCTGGACTGCTGCTCGGCTTTTTCGACAACCCAGATTTGGCTATATCTTTCTCTATTCAACTCAGAATATTTCAGTTCTTTTTCCTATATCTTTGTTTCATGATTCTCCATCCTCCTATCATTTTTTTACATTTTTTGCATTATTTTTAGTCTTTTTATACGAAAATAAAAAAAGGGGTTAGAGATAACCCGAATCCGGTCAGTTTCTAGTCAGTTGTGTGTTTCATGTCATTTTATTTACATACACTCCACTTTGTTTAGTTCTAATAGTCTATTTCACTTGTTTGTTTGTCTAGTTGCATAGAATATCAAGCACCCACACGTTGAGGACTCTTCTTTATCGGCCGGCCGAAGAAGGAGAAGCTTTAACCCACACTCTTCACGCTAAAGTACACACGGTCATTTTAATTCTATAAATAGGAACCCGCGGTTCCTGGCGACCACATTTCTTTCTTCTCATACTCCTCCCACATGACCCGAACAATCTCTTTGGTGATTGAGCGACGCCAAGGGATGAAAGTTCGGGGATCAATGTGAGTGTGGGACCGACGTGAGAATTGCTTTCCGAGCTTTATTCCTTTCTTTTATCATCCCCTCTTGAGGTGACGATCTGGATTCACGGACTTCCCTGAAAAGGATAGGACCCCATCAAATTTTTAGAGTCGACACACATACCTGACCAATTCACGACCTTACCTTTCTTTTTACTCCTCCTTATCACTTTTTATAGTATTTGGAAGCTTCATGGTCGAAATTAGCATCATCAAATGATGGCAATCCAACTTGTTGTCTTATACATCAAAACTTGCCATTTTTAGATCAGATTTGTTTCCTCTTTGAGTGGAGACCAATTTTGAGTATAAGGAAGGTGATCCACGGTTTCCAATCCCTCTCAATCATTTGGGTAAGTTTCTAGATTCCTCAGGATGAAAATTAGCAACATTAAATGGAGGAAATCCAACCTATGGTCGGATGTATCAAAACTTGCTATTTTTTGACCTGTTTTCCATCCCCTATAAAGGGAGACTCATATGAACTGTAAGGAATCAATACATGACAGCGGAAAAATTTTGATTCCATAAAACCATGATCTTTGCCTTGATCGATGCCGAACGAATAAAACCGGGAACCGAATATGAAGTAGAACGAGAGTACCTCATGGGATTTCTAAAATCCCTCACCTTGGATGAAGAGAGGACATTCCTCCTTGCTGAAAACCGTTCAAGTGTCCGGTCTCTAGAGGTATCCACACGATCTGCTTCAATAGACGAGTTCTCTCTTCCTTCGGGCCTCCAGAAACCTTCCAGATCCAAGCTTGACCATGGGAGATCACCTTCTAGAGGAGAGAGGAGGGAGAGAGGAGGCTTGGGACGTGCTCCAACCCTATGGCTTGTTAGGGTTTGGCTTCATAAGCCATTTATATATAGAAGATGGAATTTTTCACAAAAACCCAAAACTTCTATAAAATTGTGTCCATGCCCTCATCTTATTGACCAGATCTATTGTGTGTGACCCACTAGGCCCAATAGTCAATTTGGTTGAAGCCTTTATTAATTAAAAAAAACAATTCTTTTAAATTAAATCAAAACCGTTATCCGATAACAGTTTTTACGGCTTTCTGATCATAAAGGGTACAAGCCACATCCTATGATCCCAAATGACTTTGGGGAGTTAAATAACATCCATTGAGCCTTTACATCATCAATTACCATATGGATTTAAATCCTCGTTCATACAATGTCCCGGTTGGTCAGGGGTTCGGCACTGACTGTCAACCCCTAAGTATTCCAACACTATGAAATCTTGTACTCATGAATGGATCAACTGGAAAACTCCTTTTCCAATTATCCTATCTAACTTGGCCAAGGATTTAGAGTACTATCCATAGGACATTCTCTCTCTCCTACCGAGAGTGAACGATCCCCTATTGTCCGCTCAATTGCCTCCACCAGGTTTCCCATATACCCAATCCATTAACTATATAGGACCACAATACTAAGTGATCCATCAGTAAATATTCAATGTACATAGTACGCCTGGAAAGACATCTTTGGCGACTTAGGTCAAAGATCCAACCGTGCTATTGAGATGTAAGAATAACCTGATAGACACTTCGGTAAGATACCGATCATGTTTTCCTAAATTGGTCAGTTCAGTGAACTCATTCCACTAATGAGCACCTGTGTGTGTATCTCAGTGTCCCCACACTGATGACCAATGAGATCGGTCATTCTCATCATATGAGAAGACATCACACACACTAGTCTATCCGGATTCTTGATGTCCCGTCTCAAGGATACTATGACTAGGAACATTTAGATCACATACCTCTAGATGATCGATCTCATTATCATGATCTCATCATGATTCAATCATCATTGCATGTGATTAAGGACTTCATTACGATATACGCTTCTAATAAAAGCTAGTAACGAAGTTTTGCCTATTTAATTGAATGAGATATTCCTAGAAATGTCGAATCATATCATATATGATTGGCTTGTAGGGCATACATTTCTATCATGAACGACCTAAGGGGGGCATCCCCATCTTCTAGCACTCCTATCCTCGTCCTCCAGCCACCCTAGGCTCATCATAACCTCCCCAAGTCATCCTCTCTTCGTCCCGGTGCCCGGAGATCATCCCAAAGTGAAGAAGAAGCCGGTCTATGCTCCGACGTGCTGCGCTGCTGATCATCAACTTCTACAGATCTTTATGGTCATTTTCCAGCCTGAGTTCCTTCAGAAGAAGTGTGGATAATCAAGATATCTTTCATATCCAACAAGCATAGATCAATTATGACATTCCCTCGGCTTGTTATGGCTTCAACACCGGCGCTGCACAGACAGATCCGAAGTCTTCTCTTCTAAGTCATCATCTTCTCAGTCAATTTCAGTACATTTAATGGTAGATTAAGCCTATACATCCTTCATAGAAATTGTTCCCTGGTGAGTTTTATTTTATTTAAAACAAGAATAATTCAATTTTGATATCTGTGGTGCCCATAGCACATCCTACATCAACATTGTGCTGAGAGTTTCCAGAACTTCACTGTCCAAGATCCGGTGTATCAGGTAAATTCAGATTACTTATCATAAGATTCAAGTAAAGTGGTCTTCATATAAAACCACCCTCGATGAGTCCTATTTATTTTGAAACAAACATCACTTTATTCTAACATTAGTACTGTTCGTTACGGTCTCTGCATCAATGCCGCGCAGTTTACATTGAATCTGTCCAACCCGGTTGCCACTTTGCCTGGGTTGTGTTGTCTTTAACTATTCATATTCTCTTTGCTAACTCTTCATTCAAATCATTTATTTCATTTTAAGCATCATTTTTATTCAGTTTTGCATCATTTCATACATCACAAAAAAATAAAAAAAGGGGCTAGGGCTAACCCCGAATCCGGTAAGTTCTATTCCAATTGCTTCTTTGTTTCATCTCTTCTTCTATAGTTTCTACACTTCACATAGTTCTAATCGGTTTCTTTCACTTGGTTCATTGTTCTAGTTGCACAGGTACATCAAGCTAGCATCGGTTGGACTCTTCATCATCGGCCGGCCGAAGAGGAAGAAGGTTGAACCTACACACACACTCTCCCACGTTAAGGTACACGATCAAATCAACTCAATCTTGTTTTTATTCCATAAAGCGGAGCCCGCGGCTCCTGGCGACCACCTTTTATTTATGTTTTAAGTTCATCTCCTCCTCACTCTCCTCCCACATGACTCGAACCATCTCCGGTGCTCGAGCGACGCCGTGAGATGAAAGTTCGGGGATCAATGTGAGTGTGGGACTGAGGTGAGAAGTCTTTACCGCTTTCCGAGTGTTTTTCTAATCCACTCCCTTTTCCCCTATTCCATATTTCATCTTATTTTGAGGTGCCGATCCAGAACTCATTTTCGGAGTCGACAACTTTTTGGCGACCACGGTGGGACAACCAATGTCTTCAACCGTGCTAGCTTGATTGATCCGTGCAACTAGTTGTTTTCCAACTTGGTTCCCGTGTGAACCGGCTTGTCCTTTACCTTTTCCATGTTCATTTACCTTTAAACTTTCTGTTTACTCTTCCTTTAAAGATTGTCCCCCCATGTGGACTTGATTGCTTGTCTTTAATTTCAACTCGGTTCCCGCGTGAGCCACCCTTTTCTTCTTATAAACCGGTTCCCGCGTGAACCACCTTTTTTTTCCAACTCGGTTCCCGTGTGAACCAACTTATTTTCAGATTGGTCCCCGCGTGGACCACCTCTTTAAAGCACCTTTAGATTGACCCCACGTGGCACTCTTTCTATTTTGTCAACTCTTACACCGGTTCCCGCGTGAACCACCCCTTTCTTCATTAAAACCGGTTCCCGCGTGAACCAACTCCTTTTTCTAAACCGGTTCCTGCGTGAACCAACCCACTTTCAGATCAGTCCCCGCATGGACTACCCTTTTGCACCACTTTAGATTGGCTCCACGTGGCCCTCCTTTCCTTTTTCCAATCAAACAAACCGGTTCCCGCGTGAACCACCTCTTTTCCCTCAAAAACCGGTTCCCGCGTTAACCACCTACCTTTGAAAGACTCAGCTCCCGCGTGAGCCACTTTATTTTCAAATTGGTCCCCGTGTGGACCATCCTTTTACCTTCATTTCAGATTTTTCCCCACTTGGACACTCCAAAACAAACCGGTTCCTGCGCGAGCCACCTTTTATTTGCTAGTTGCTGGTTACTTGTTTTATTTTATCATTGCTTATCTTGATTGTACTCACTTGCTTGATTTGTTAGCTTCCTTTCATTTCATGTTCTTGCATATTGATTTCTTCTTCTCCTCCTACCCTCCATTTTTCATTTTTGCATTAGCTTTTGCATCGGGTACCGAACTTGCTCCGATCCGTAGGGCGTTCGAGGTGGGGGCTCTCTCTCCCAACACACCCTCACCCACCAAACACCTTTTTGGTGGATTCTTACCTCTCTTCTGGGATATTCCTTCCTAGTTGATTTGGTGGTTTCCATCAAGACCTCCGTAAGTCCCCATCCGTGGAGTATTCCTCTCCGCACGATTGGGCTGGTTGTACCACTTTCCCAAAACCCGAAGAACCCAAGTACCTACTCGTGGTGATTGAGTGATAACCTTAGGTTTTGAAGATTGAAGCAATAGGAACCATACCCATTTGAGTGAATAATTGCTAACAATCAATCTAATCTAAGGTCTCAACCCAAAAATTGTCGAGTAGTCATTTTAAGAACTTGTTTGCATAACTTGCTTGCTCACAACAATTGAAAAACAACCAAAAACTTTTTCTTTCAAAACACCAAAAACAAAACAAAAAAAATCCCTTTAATTTTTGTGTTCAACTTGCTTGCCAAACAACAAAATTGAAACCAAATCAATTCAAACAAAAAACAAAGCATAACCAAACAAAAACCTCTTTGCATTTACACCTTTTATTTGCTTTCTTTCAACCTTTTTGTAGGAAAATCGACAGGATGCCCATAATGCTAAGGTCCGAAAGGCACGTCAAGATGTCAGACTACTTCGAGCAACATGAGTACGGGGAGAGTTTCTACAAGCTTCAACAACAACCCATAGTCCAACCAAAGGGCCATGTCAATGCTGTCAGAGAGCCTAAAGTTCAAAATCCTACTCATCCACCTGCTTCACTTAGTGTGGAACAAATCCTCCAGGGTCTATCCCTCCATTTAGATCCTGAATCCTTTTCACTTGTGCAATCTTTAACAAAGGGTAAGATGCCTGCCAATCAAGATCTGGTCGAGGGAAATCAAGCCCCCTCACCACCCCAATCGACAGTCAGGCCCCTCATCATCTCCTCTCCTAGGCAACCTTGAAGTGCCTCTACTCACCCTGTTGTAGGGCATTCATATAATTTTATACCAGTTCCTACTTCCAACCCACCTCTTCTAGCCCGTTCATCCAAATACCTTGCACCGGTGGCTCAGGAACCCAACCTCACTCAAGCATTCATGGACAAACTCAACCAAATGGAGGAGCACTTTGAAGAACTAAGGCATCGTTTGGACTCGAAGGCCATCCCTAAAATATCTGCTCCATCTTTCCCAGTCCCACATATCCCTCCATCACAAACTCCAGCCTACCATCACTACAATGGCTCAGGTGATCCCTTCACCCATGTCAATGATTTCTTGAGCAAATCATCTCGATGGCTAAATGATCGAAGAGCTCTTGCTATTCTTTTTAAGCGATCATTGGATGGTGCAACCCTAGAATGGTTCTTTTCACTAAGGGAAATAGAAATATGGGATTTTGAAATTGTCAAGGAAAAATTCTTACAACGATATGGGCTGGGCTATTCAATAATTGGGAAAGCAAGAGAATATGTGGAATTAATGCAATATTCTGATGAATTGAGGCCCAAGTTTGAGAAGAACATTGATTCTATGAACCAACCTAGGAGTCCTCCCAAATCCCATCCTGATCGGCCGATTCCTCGAGCCAGTTGATTAGGCCACCCATGCCACAATCTCGGCCGGACATGCAACCCGTGTCAACGGCACAATCAATTGTGCACAATCAAACTCCTCATGTCAATTGTGCCAACACCTCATTATCAAAATTGAATTCTCAGCCTATTTCACCAACAACCCCTCGGCCAATCATCCGGCCCTTGCCTTCTCAACTTATTCCACCAACAACCCCTCGGCCGATCATCCGGCCCTTGGCTTCTCAGCCTATTCCACAGCCAACCATCCAAGCCATGACTCCTCAACTAATTACACCAATAGCTCTTTAGCCTGAACCGACTTCTATACCAGCACCACTTCAATCAATCCCTCAACATAGGGTTCCCCCTCAGTCAGTCAAACCACTTGTTTCGTCTATTGCTCCTGCCATGGTAGAAGAACTAGTCACTCCGATCATCCATACTCCTACTGTAGTAGAAGATTCAGACACTTCGACCCTTCAAGCTCCTGCCCTGGCATAGGAATCAATCACTCCAACCATTTGTGCTCCTGCCCTGGCAGAGGATTCAACTCCTCAACATATCCTTGCCCTCTCTCAAGATCAAAGTCAGCCAGTAGGGGAGGTTGAACCAAACTCTTCTATCATTCTAGAATCCCATAGACTAGGCATATCCTCTTCCATAGAACAACCTGAGGAGAAGCCTATTGAACGGAGCTTAGATGAAGGAATCACAAATTTAGTTGACTGTCATTCCAATGATGGACTAGGCAAGGATTCGCCAGGTATAGATCAACTATTACAATCATTGGAATTAATCCCTGATGTTGATCAGATTGAATTGACCCCTGAACTGGGAAGTAAGGAGACCGAATTGGTCAGTAAAATGGAGAAGGAATCAACAAGCCTCCAGAAGGGCATAGACTTTAGCAAAGGGATACTGGGACCTCCTCCAGCTAGGCAGGTAAAGCCCTTAGCATCAATCTTAGGGCCACGACCCATTCTCTACCCTCCTCCCAATAAAAAATCAGGCCCATGGGCTTACAATTCCTCAATCTTAGGGCCACCACCCTTTCTTTATCCTTCTCACAACCATCAATCAGGCCCATGGGTCCAAAATCTGTCAATCTTAAGGCCATGGCCCACACTTTATCCCACTCAACTGGGCCCTCATGCCCCTCTTCGTCAATCGGGCTCTTATGCCCCTTTTCATCAACTGGGCCCATATGCCCCTTTCCATCAGCCGGGCCCATGTGCCCCCTTTATCCAACCGGGCCCACGTGCCCCTTTTAATCAACCGAGCTCTTATGCCGGTTGATTAAATAATCAATCGGGCTTGCATGCCCCTTTTCTTCAACCGGGCCCACGTATCCCTTTTAATCAATCGGGCTTGCATGCCCCTTTCCTTCAACTGGGCTCATATGCCCCTTTTCCCCAACTAGGCCGACGTGCCCCTTTCCTTCCATCGGGCCCACATGCCCATAATTCTTCCCAATCGGGCCCATGTGTCCTTAATTTTTCTAAATCGGGCCCACGTGCCCACAATTCACCTCAATCGGGCCCATGTGCCCGCAATTCACCTCAACCGGGCTCACAACTAGGCCCATGTGCCCAAATTTCTTCTAAATCGGGTCCACATGCCCACCTTCCAACAAACTCGGGCACACATGCCCACACTCCTTCAACTTCGGGCCTGTATGCCCCCATTTCTTCACCATCGGGCCTGCGTGCCCAAACTTCTTCAAAATTGGGCCCCCGTGCACCCACTTCTTCAACTTTGAGATTACGCACCCATACTCTTCAATGGCGCCAGCGAGCCCATCACAAATCACAATCTTGCTCCCAACCATTTAAATCGGGTCCATGCACTCTTTTCATTGGGTCCCTCGGGCTCAACCTCCAATTGGACCCTCATGCCCATCAACATCAACTGGGCCCTCTAGCCCGCCTTCAACTCTTGGGCCCACATGCCTCTTGATTCCAACCATTTCTAGGTCTTCAAACCCACTATCAACTCCCAGGCCCAAGATCCCACTTTAACTTGCTTTTGTTTTCAAGCATGTTTCTTTCCTTTTTGATTTCTCTTTCTTTTTCTAGGTTTCAAAAAAAATCAAGGTAGAGAAATTTCCTGGGTGATACCCCAATCTTTGCCTTCTACGTCATCAATCCTAGTTGCACCATGCCAAATCAAATCTACCACATCTTGCACCTCACTGTATGACTCTTACTCTTTGATTCATTGTGGAACATATCAACAGTGGAAGCAGTTGGGCAAGGCAAGGCAAGGCATGGTAGGCAAGGCAAGGCAAGCACAAACAAAGTCGTCATCAGCAATGAACTTCTTCTTCTCTAAGGTATTACATTGCATTCATCATCATTATATCATCCGCAAGGCAATTTTTTTTTGAAATGATTTTGAACTTCACAATTTTAATGGAGAGAAATTCATGATTGATGATATTTGTAGCTACCTTGTTTTTATTAAACAAATCCTTTACATTACAAGGCATGTTTTCAATTGATTCACCTATGGAATGTAATCTACCTCAAAAAAATGGAGAGAACTACTAGTATGACTTAAGTTCACATGTTCTAGGTTGTTGTCTAGGAGTCGAGGGTAGATACCATTCTACACACACAACACATCCCGATCCCAGAATCCGGATGACCCAACACCTGAGAGAAGCTAGGCAAGGCTTAGAGATGGAAGGAAAACCCTCACCATATTCTCTTCTGTTCGGTCCAAGATAGGTGAAGGGGATTAGAGGGGGAGAGTATCGAAAGCATCCGCCGCCCAAGTAGGAGGCCGTCTCAGAAGGTTCAACTTCTCAAATAAAGAAAAGGGTGCCAAAAGATGGGCAATGAACCCCACAGGTTTAAACAAATATGGGCCTATTTGAATGAGTACCCAAAAATGCAGAAAATGAAAAAAGGCATCAAAAGATCGGCAATGACCCCACAGGTCAAAGCACTTGTCCGAATGTGTGCCACAAAAATAGGTTTGTCAATAAAGAAGAAAAGACCCGAAGAGGCCGAACCCCAACGGGCAATTGGGTGTCAATAGAGAAATCCCTCTTGACATCTCCAAAGCCTATCAAGGACTTTCCCTCAATTCTTCATTCTTACCCCTAAGGTGTGGGTGAACCAACCAAATCAAAGCTAAACTCTAGCCGATCAAAGGTTGAAGGTCGGAAAGATTTTGGGTAAGGAATCCCATTTTGCACGTGGTGTCTACCAACGAACCTAGAAAAAACAACCAAGTGATGAGAACTTGTGTCAATACTGAATTTTATCTCCCCCAAAAAGTAAATATTACAAAAAAATAAATATTTTCAAAAACTCCAAAAAATTGAATATTTTCAAAACAACTCCAAAAAAATTTAAATATTTTCAAAAACTCAAAAAATTGAAGCTTTTCAAAAAAAACTTCATTTTCAAATTCCAACAAAATTTTCAAATTTTTTTTTCATTACCATGCTTGGTTTGAATTCTTGTCTTTACATTCATTGTATATTTACTGCTTTATTTTTACACCCTTAAGAAGGCTATTACCCCTTGACAAAGGTCAAGACATACTGCAACTTGCAAGGGAGATAAGCCGCGTTGTTGTTCTAATCTCTTCCTTCTAAGTGTTTCAGGCACAAGAAAAACTTTACACCCCTTGACAAAGGTCAACGCAGATTGCAACTTGCAAGGGGGATAAGCCATCTTGTCATTCTAATCTCCTTTTCTGAGTGTTTTAGGCATGAAGAACAAACAAGGAGAACTGCACAGCAAGGTGATGCTCGCCACTTCACTCCCCCAAGAATTCTTAAGAGGAGGTGTCACCATGACCTCGGCCCCAACTTTGCCAAGGAGCCCTTTTTCAAGACTTCAATAAAGCGATGCTCACCACATCCCTCCCCTGAGGATTCTCAGGAGGAGGTGTCATCATAACCTCGGCCTCTACTTTGCCAAGAAACTTTCACTCTGTGTCCTCATTAGGACACATGAACTCTTTTGTGAGAATGCATGTCATCACATCGCAAACACACTGTTATCATTTCCTTTATTAGCATATGTTAGGTGCATTACCATTTATTTTATGCATTGATGTTGAAGACCGTGAATGCAAAGAAAACCAGGCCCGAGATCCCCTTCATCAAAATCCACGACGGTCGGGTCATTCTTTGTGCTCACGGATAAACCAAAATTGTGCAGTGAGGGACGATGGTTCCCGAATGGGTATCTTGACCTCATAGACAATCTATATCTTCAACTAATTGTTAGACAAGTTTTGTTTTTGTTTTCTTGAGCCCAGCATGCATCATATAGTATTAGTTGCATTGCATTTTTCATTATCATTGCATACATCCTTTCAAAAGCTTCACCTTCTCACCCTCTTGTATCATAATTCCGATCATTCTGAATCCCATCATGTTTTCTAATCCCACTGTGTTTTCTAATCCTACCATGTTTTCTAGTCCCACCAACCTTTCTAATATCCCACTATGTCTGTTAATCCCACCATGATTTGGTAATCACCTTGTGCCTTCAAATCTTTTATTTCTATTTTCACTGTGGCCACTACAACTCTTTTGCTATTCATCCCACCGTGGCAGTCACTTCCTCCCGCCAAAGGCCTCGTATTCGATCTAAACTTGCACCGTCATGGTCTGTACTTAAACATTTGCCTTTTGGAATTCGAGATCATTCCATTCCTAATTGAATCTTGTCTCCTGGAAGACTTAAATGAATCTAAGAGCCTGAATGTGCTCGATTGGTATTCTTTTACCTTTTCAAAACAAATCTCTTTTTAAACTTTAGCTCATCACAGTACAGGAACATCGCAAAGATCGGGTTACCGGCTGATGATGAACCTACGAACCCATGTTTCGGGGACTCCCCACCGCATTGGGGGTTGACTATTCTTCTCTCATGCCAATGGCACATATTTTACCAATTGAACATAGGAAGACTTGATGAAACATGGTGTTTAACTAGGAGACTTGAGGAGATTCGTCTTGCCGAATCTGGTCATTGAGCGTGTCTATATCTACACCTTGATGCCACCTTTTCAGTCCATCGCCATTTTGCTCCACTACATTCTACTACGATCCATCTCACTTCGCTACACTTTCTCTAGATTTCACTTCGCTATGCTACATGCCATTCCCTTGCAAAACCGACATCAAGGCGAGGCAAGCTGTAGACACGCCAATTTGGCCTTATTTGGAGCTTAAACCCTTATTTCATTGACAACATCTCTTTTAGACCATCAAAATCATGATGAACCACCCTTTTGGATGAGCTGAGGTGCTTATTGGAAATATGAGGATCATTTGCTAATTTCTAATCAAATCCGTCTTTGCCGAACAAGAGACTCTTGGTGGTGTGCCAGATTATGCTTTTCCCAGCATATCTTCTATTTAGAAATTTTTCACAGGATTATATGGACGTCTAATGAAAAATTATTCAACATGAATAATATTCTTCTCTGAGTTATCTTTCCATTTCAACAAACGGCATTCAATTCTGATCTCTCATTTGTCTGCAGCGCCCTTTGGAAGTCAGATGTGCAGTTCTGTCCGCACGCAGCACCAATCAAGCCCAATTGCATGCAAGCCCAGCCCATTGGGCACATACCAGACCAATTCACGACCTTACCTTCCTTTTTAATCCTACATATCACTTTTCATAGTATTTGGAAGATTCATGGTCGAAATTAGCATCATCAAATGATGGCAATCCAACTTGTTGTCATATACATCAAAACTTGCCATTTTTAGATCAGATTTGTTTCCTCTTCGAGTGGAGAACAATTTTGAGTATAAGGAAGGTGATCCACGGTTTCCAATCCATATAAATCATTTGGGTAAGTTTATAGATTTCTCAGGATGAAAATTAGCAACATTAAATGGAGGAAATCCAACCTATGGTCGGATGTATCAAAACTTGCTATTTTTTGACCTGTTTCCCATCCCCTATAAAGGGAGACTCATATGAAGGACCTAAGGGGGGCATCCCCATCTTCTAGCACTCTTATCCTCATCCTCCAGCCACCCTAGGCTCATACTAACCTCCACAAGTCATCCTCTCTTCGTCCCGGTGCCCGGAGATCATCCCAAAGTGAAGAAGAAGCCGGTCTATGCTCCGACGTGCTACGCTGCTGATCATCAGCTTCTACAGATCTTTATGGTCATTTTCCAGCCTGACTTCCTTCAGAATAAGTGTGGCTAATCAAGATATATTTCATCTCAAACAAACATAGATCAATTATGACATTCCCTCAGCTTGTTATGGCTTCAACACCGGCGCTGCACAGACAGATCCGAAGTCTTCTCTTCTAAGTCATCATCTTCTCAGTCAATTTCAGTACATTTAATGGTGGATTCAGCCTATACATCCTTCATAGAAATTTTTCCATGGTGAGTTATATTTTATTTAAAACAAGAATAGTTCAATTTAGATATCTTTGGTGCCCATAGCACATCCTACATCAACATTGTGCTGGGAGTTTCCAGAACTTCACTGTCCAAGATCCGGTGTATCAGGTAAATTCAGATTACTTATCATAAGATTCAAGTAAAGTGGTCTTCATATAAAACCACCCTCGGTGAGTCCTATTTATTTTGAAACAAACATCACTTTATTCTAACATTAGTACTGTTCGTTACGGTCTCTGCATCAAAGCCGCGCAGTTTACATTGAATCTGTCCAACCCGGTTGCCACTTTGCCTGGGTTGTGTTGTCTTTAACCATTCATATTCTCTTTGCTAACTCTTCATTAAAATCATTTATTTCATTTTTAAGCATCATTTTTATTCAGTTTTGCATCATTTCATACATCACAAAAAAGGGGTTAGGGCTAACCCCGAATCCGGTAAGTTCTATTCCAATTGCTTCTTTGTTTCATCTCTTCTTCTATAGTTTCTACACTTCACATAGTTCTAATCGGTTTCTTTCACTTGGTTCATTGTTCTAGTTGCATAGGTACATCAAGCTAGCATCGGTTGGACTCTTCTTCATCGGCCGGCCGAAGAGGAAGAAGGTTGAACCTACACACACACTCTCCCACGTTAAGGTACACGATCAAATCAACTCAATCTTGTTTTTATTCCATAAAGCAGAGCCCGCGGCTCCTGGCAACCACCTTTTATTTATGTTTTAAGTTCATCTCCTCCTCACTCTCCTCCCACATGACTCAAACCATCTCCGGTGCTCGAGCGATGCCGTGAGATGAAAGTTCGGGGATCAATGTGAGTGTGGGACCGAGGTGAGAAGTCTTTACCGCTTTCCGAGTGTTTTTCTAATCCACGCCCTTTTCCCCTATTCCATATTTCACCTTATCTTGAGGTGCCGATCCGGAACCCGTTTTCGGAGTCGACATACCTTAGCGTGGGAGATGACATGCGGGTTCAACCTTCTTCCTCGTTGGCCAGCCGATGAAAGAGAGTCTCCAACTGAAGCTAGCTTGATATATCTATGCAACTAGAACAATAGACCAAGTGAAAGAATATGATTAAAACTATGTGAAGTGTAGAAACTGTAAGAAGAAGGATGAGAAAAAGAGCAATTGGCGTTGAACTTACCAGATAGGGGCGAGCCCTAACCCCTTTTTTATGTTTTTAATTATATAAAATGATGCAAGCTAACTGAAAAATTTCCTAACAATTAAATAAATGAAGAAAGAAAGACTTATAGAGTGAAACGGCTTAATTTGAAGGCAAGATGAGTGAAAATGGCCGGTTCAGGTGGTTTTGCACACTTCTGGCATAACTTTGGTGAAGAAGCTAGTACAGATGACCCAATTGTCAGAATCAAGTGCCATTTGTTGCAACAGATAGAGAACTTGAAGAGGAAGAGATATCCTGTTGGTGACTTCTCTATAAAATGTTTGTACTGACATGTAGAATTTGTGATATTTAACTGATGTAGATAACAAAACCTGGTTACACCCCCTCGGTGCAGTGATCACCATTGATAAATGGTATGTTGGAATTGAGTGGCATCTATTGCAAACGAAAGAGAATGAGGAGAGGAGGAATTCATCTGTTGACAACTTCTATAGAAAACACTCATAGACTTCTACAGATTCTGATGAATGCTATCAATGTAGAGAAGAGAGCACAGATCGAACCTCCTTTCTTGCCTTAGGATTGATCTCTTGATGTCAGCTCAGATTCGGACATTGGGCGGCCTTGGGAGAGAGCTTGGATGACCTATGGACATGTTAGGGTGTCAGGGGTAACTTTCTTTCATTGAAAATGGCTCAGAATTTATAGTGAAAGCAAGATTGGTGCAAAACATAGAAAGAAGATGACAGCACCCCTAGGTTGGGGGCGCGCAGGCTGCGCCCTCGACCCAAGGGCGCACAGGCTGTGCCCTCCGGTTGAGGGTGCGGTCAGCATGTCCCCACTTCTGGGGTGCATTCGGCATGTTACTTTTAAAATCCCCAGAACACTCTACTTTTGCTAAAGATGGACTTCACATAACGAACGCACCCCTGACTAGGGGGCACAGTCAAAATAATCATTTTTAAGAGGAGGAAAGCTTCCAAAAACTGTCTTAGAAGGTCCAAAATGAGGCAATTTCCGATTTCTGAAACTGACTGCATCCTCAGACCGGGGTGTAGGCACCTGTAAACGGCTCGTATGGTGCGGCAGTTCCCTTCCTCTTTCTTTCTCTTTTAGAGTGAAGAATTAGTGGTATATATGGGTGTGGTCACCAGGAGCCAAAGACTCCAAAATGTGATTAGATGTAAAGCAAATGGAGTGAAAAGCAAGTTTGACCATCATACCTTTTGGAATGGGGAGATTGCTAGGTCCTAACTTCTCCTCTCTCGGCCGGCCAAAAGAGGAGAGCTTTAGTGTGCTCTTTTACTCCTGATCGGGTCGAAGTTTCACCTCGGTCAGGTTCACCTAAGAATGTCCTGCGGAGAAACACGAAAACAAGTAAAGATCATTAGCTCTGGCAAGAGTATAGCATCATGCTTGGTGTGAATCTTAAACATACAAAAGGGGATGAACTGACCGGATTGGGAAGAAATCCCAACCCCTATTTTTGGTATGTTTTTAAATATATGGAAGATGCAAAATGACATGCTAAATGAAGTGATAATAGGTTCTAAGATGAAAATGGAGAAGAAAAATCCGATCGGACAGACGATCGGACTCTTAAAAGTGCAAAACCGGCTTCTGCCCCTGCTGGTGCCCTATATATGGGGCGCTAGCTGCAGGTGCCCCCCCTTATAGGGCACATTGACCAAGGTCAAAGTGCCCTATATATGGGGCACTAAGTCTGGCTTGGGCAGATTTTCTTCCCCTCTTCGTGATGCTGCTCTGAAGTGCTGGGCAACTTCCGGGACGAAGCAGAGGCTCCTCCTTGTAGCCAATATGTAAATGAAGCTAGTGGTGGGTGGTTTGAACGTTGGATGAAAGAGGAGAGACGGATAGAGGCTTTCAAAGTGGAGGAAAAACCATGTTTATGGATGGCAGAAACAACAAGTTTTTGGGATTTTTGGGGGGTAAATTTGGGTCGGTTTGAAGGCTGTTGGGAGATGCAAATGGCTTAGAAACGTGGTATTGGATGAGCTCTAGGGTGGTACGGAGTTGAAACCTTCTAAACCTCCATATGGGGGTCTTTCTATAGCCTAAAAGATGGTAACTTCATTCTGCTAGACTATTTCTTCAAGAAGCAACTATGGTTTTTTTGGGTTTTGGGAGAGGGTTTTGGGATGGTTTGAGAGCTTGGAGAGGGGTTGTATGGCCTTGGGAGTATTGTGGTGGATGAGAGGGTTTGGGGGACGCCCTTGGTGTGTCCTAAACCCTCCAAATGGGGGTCCTTTTATAGGCAAGAAGAGGGTAACTTCATCTGCAGAACTGTCCCATCAATCTGTCCAGTCAGTCAGACCAATTGCAGGTGCCCCACTAGTGGGGCACCTGACACCTTGTTTATAGGGTGCCTGGTGCCCTATAAATAGGGCGCCCAGTGCCCTGTTTACATGGCACTTTGACTTGGTCAACGTGCCCCATTAAGGGGGCACTAGGCCCAGTTTGGTCGAAATGCGCAGGGAAGTTCCAATTTTCCAAAAAACTTGGTTTCCTTGAAAGAATACTCAAATATACTTCATGAAAATAAGAATTTAAGCTCTCTAACTGAACCAAAATTGCATGTCTACAGCTTGCCTCACCTTGGTATCGACTTTGTAGGGGAGTGACACGAATGAAACGTAGGCAAATGTAGCGAAGCGTAATGAGGCGTAGTAGAATGAAGTGGTAACAGACTGAAAGGGTGATGCCAAGGTGTAGATTTAGACGCGCCCTCATTGGCCTAGTTGAGTGGAATAAAACTTTACCAGACTCTAAGATTACCTTTTGTCTTATCGAAACCTTCCCTCTGGTTGATTGGTTAAAGAGAAGAACAGTACTAAAAGTAAATAACTAAAATCCCACGTGGGAAAGAATTGTTACCGACCAGGACCCGAACTGCATGGTGTGCTGGACTCAGTAGAGATGCATTGAAAAGAAAATTGCAAAAATTAAAGAGGAGACAACCAATCAACCAAGATGGGTTCTTCAAATTCATAAGGTTTTACTCAAAAATACCAGTTTAGTTCGGAATGGAATAACTTCTTGTTTGGTGAAATCATTGTTAAAACATGGTGGAAACCGATTCTGCGAAAAATCAAGACCTTCTCTAGGGGCTATAAAAGACCATCTTTAGAAGGTTCATGGTTGGACTAGAAGAAGAAAGCAGAGAATGGTTATGGTGGGATGATGATGTATGAAATGATGCATGCTGGGTTTAAAAAAATACAAATAAGTATAAGAAAATAGTTGAAGATATAGGTTGAACATAATGGGTCAGGACATCCATGAAGAAACTGTTGTCCCCGCATATTCAACTTTGGCCTATCCGCAAGCTTAGGGAATGACTGAGCCCTCACTGATTTTGTTGAAGGGGTTCTCAGGCTCAGCCCCCTCTAGACTTGAGGTCTTCAACATCTTAAATATTATTTATTTTGATAGATGCAATACTAAATGCAAGTCCTAATAGGGGTCGAGGTAGTCCACTTTTAGTTTTTCAATTTTTTATTTTTTATTGTTTTTGCTTCCTCTAAATGTCTGGGGATATGAAGTTGGTATGCCTTCTCCTATTCTTGCATCCACTCGAGAGAAGATATTAGAACTTTATTTTGTCTTAGTCCCTTGCAAGGAGAGGGCAAAGTTGCCTTGATCTTTTATCAAGGGACATAAGCCTTATCAAGGTAAAGATAACAAGGAGAACATAAATATGCATAAAAGGAAATATGCAAGACTGAAATTAAACATGAATGCAAAGGCAACTAGTCAATTTAGAGAGCATATTTTTAGGTTCTTTTGGAATTTTTTTGTTTTGTATGGGTTTTAATGGTTTTATAATGTTTTTGGTGTTTTGGTATTTTTATGATTTTTTTAGTGTTTTTAGATATTTAATTTTTAAGAGTTTTTGATTTTATGAATTTGTTTGGTATTTTTGAAGTATTTGTTTTTTTATGCGGTGTGAAGGACACGACCATCTCATCCTTTGCTTTTCTTGCCATAGGTGCCCCTTATCATCACCCAAGGGTTAAGAGTAGGCATCACGTGTAAGAAAGTGCCTAGTCCGGAGTCTTCTGACCTTCCGCCTTTGATAGGCTATGGCTCTTCTTGGATCTAGTCGGTCAACCCTACCCGCAAGGTTAAAGAGAGAAGAGGATTAGTGGTAAGTACTTAGTAGAATTCAAGGATGTCGAATTCGTTTCTCTACTAGTGCTTGCGTTGCCTGTTCGGGATTTGACATCCTCGGGTCCTTCCTTCTAGCCCTTTTCTTTGATAGCTCAAATTTAGACAGGTCTTTTTTTCTTTTGCTTGATTTTGACCTGAGGGGTTCATTGCCTATCTTTTGGAGCCTTTTCTTTTTTTGGGCTTTTGTTGGTACACATTCAGACAGGTCTATTATTTTGCTGACCTAAGGAGTCATTGCCCATCTTTTGGTACCTTTTCTTTTAAGAAGTTGGACCTTCAGAAGCATCCTCCTACTAAGGCAATGGGCACTTTTGATACTCCTTATTCTAACCCCTTTCATTCCTTCTAGACTGAAATAAGAAGAGAATAGGACAGGGTTGACCTTCTTTTGTCAAGTGTTTCCTAGCTTTCTCTCTGACTTCCAATCATCGAATTCCATAACCTAGGTGTGTAGTGTGTGCAGTATGATGCCTATCCTTATTTCCCTAAGTGACAAGTTGGTGCACCGAACAAGCAAGAATTAGATGTTATCATCATTCTTCACACCTTTGGATTTTATAGATTTTTTATTTTTTGTGATTTTTGTTTTAAGGGAAATATTTTTTGAGGTATACACCATTCCAGGGATGAGCTAGTTCTTCTCCTTCTGCATTAGTTAGCTTATATGAATTACCAGGATAAACCGCTGAGATTACATACGGACCCTCCCAATTAAGCACAACCTCACCGATTTCAAATTTTCTCTCCACCACCCTCTTCTGATAAAATCTTTTAAGTCTATTCTGATAAGATCTAGCATGTTCAGCAGCGGCCAGCCTCCTCTCGTCCAAGAGTTCGAGTTGCGTGAGAAAGGAATTTCGACGTTCATCTATCGGGATGTCTCGAACGATCTGGACTCGGAGGGAAGGGATGAGTACTTCGTATGGTACTACCACCTCCATCCCAAATGCTAAGGCATAGGGGGTTTGACCTATTGGGGTTCGAATAGAAGTGCGGTAGGCTCATAGAGCATCAACTAACTTATCCGGCCAGTCCGCGAACTTGCTAGACTTACAAGTTTTCTTAATGATTTTTATCAAAGTTTTATTTGTGGCTTCTGCTTGACCATTGCCTTGAGGATAATATGGAGATGAATGATGCAATTTGATGCAGTACATGTTGCAAAGGTCGCGTAGCTCCTGAGAGATGAATTTTGGTCTATTGTCGGTGATGATGTCGCCTGGGATCCCGAACCTGGCAATGTTGTTACATTTGATGAAGGTGCAGACTGTTGATGCCTTGATTTCCACGTATGCTTTTGCTTCTTCCCACTTGGTGAAGTACTTCGTTGCCGTTAGGATGAAAGATTTGGTTTTGTTTATGGAGTTTGGGTCACCAAGGGGTCCGATAACATCAAAAGCCCACATAGAGAAAGGCCATGGGGCATGAACCGGGTGAAGGGAAGATGCGTGAGAGTGAATCTTGTCGGCATGAAGTTGACATTGATGACAGTGCCGGAAAAATATCGAGCAATCTTCTTCCAGAGTAGGCAAATAATACCCTTGCCTGATGATCTGCTTGGCGAGGGCTTGGGCATTTACATGGCCCTCACATACTCTGGAATGTGCTTCTTTAAGCACCAATTCGGCCTCTTCTTCATTTACACATCTTAATAGAATGCCGGCCAAGCTCCTTTTATAAAGCACTCTACCTAAGATGGTGTATCTCTGGGAGATTCTTCTAATGGCTTTCTTCTCCTCAGCAGTTGAACCTGGTGGATATGTCTGATCCTGACAGTAATTCGCAATCTCATGATACCATGGTTTCTCACCCTCTTCTAATTCCTCCAACTCAACCAAAGACACTTCCTCCTTTTGCTCAATGTATTCCTTCTTTTCAAACTCTTCTTTAACCTTCAAGAATTGTGCATCTTCTACTGCCGGAATGGTACGTCGGCGGACATACATCGTCCTAACTTGTCTGTCTAGTGGGACAGATAGTGAAGATACCAGAGAAGTGAGAGCATCGGGGAGAATATTTTGAGCACGAGGAACATGAATGAATTCAAGTTTGAAGAATAGCTTGATGTAGCAGGCGGTGAGTTCTTGGTATGGTCTGAGCCCGGGATGAGATGTGCGGTATTTGGCAAGCACTTGGCGGAGAATCAACTGACTATCACTGATTACTCTTAGTTCAGTGGCACCATAGAAGTGAGCGGCCTCCAGTTCGGCCAGTAAGGGTTCATACTCAGCTATATTGTTTGTTGCTAGAAAATGGAGCTGAAAAGCCTGTGGAATGGTGACACCTTCAAGTGACAGAAGAACGATCCCTATCCCTCTACCCTGCCCCATCAAAATATGAAGTCCATAGATTGGAAGATAGAATGGATATCAATTCTTCATCGGGGAATTCTGATTGGATAGGGTCAAATATTGGGATAGGATGATGGGCAAGGTGTTCAGCAACCGCATATCCCTTGATCGTCTTCTGTTGGATGTAGGTGATGTCAAATTAAGAGAGAAAGCTCTGCCAGCATGCCAACCGGTCAGTCAAGAGAGATTTTTCTAGAAGAAACTTGATGGAATTCATACGAGCAATGAGATTAACCTCATGAGCTAGAAAGTAATGTTTAAGCTTCTGGACCACCCAAACCAGGGTGGCACAGGTTTTTTCCATGGTTGTATACTTCTGTTCACAAGGGTCAAAGATTTTGGACAGATAGTACGCTGCTCGCTCTTTCCCTATGTCATCTAACTGTGCCAATACTGCTCCAAGGGATCCTTCCAAAATCGAGATGTATAAGATTAAGGGTTTGCCGGGAACCGAAGGTTTGAGCACAGGTGGGCTTGACAAGTACTTCTTTAAACCATCGAATGCCTCCTGGCATCTTAAATCCCATTTGAATTCGGCCTTCGCCTTGGTTAACTCATAGAAAGGTTTACACTTTTGAAAGTGTTGTGAGATAAACCGGTGAACAAATTGTAGCCTACCAATCAACCCTCTCAGCTCTTTTAAGTTCTTTGGTGGAGGCATGCCAATGATGGCCTTGGCCTTGTTGGGATTGATCTTAATGCCTCTTTTACTGACGATGAACCCAAGTAGCTTTCCGGATGACACTCCAACCACACACTTCTTGGAGTCATCTTAAGCTTATATTCCCTGGCTCATTGCAAAACCCTTTTTAGCACCTCAGCATGCTCATCTCGGGTCCGAGATTTAACCACTAGAACATCCACATACACCTCTACAAATTTATGCATCATATCATGAAATATCTCCACCATGGCCCTTTGATAAGTTGCTCCGGCATTCTTTAATCCAAAGGGCATGACGACGTAGCAATAAGTTCCCCAAGGTGTAGTGAATGATGTCTTTTCTTGATCCTCTTCTGCTAACCGGATTAGATTATACCCTGAATATCCATCCATGAATGATAGGGTTTCATATCCAGCTGTGTTATCAACAAGAACATCGATATGAGGAAGGGGGAAATCATCTTTCGGACATGCTCGGTTTCAGTCCCTAAAGTCAATGCAAATTCGAACCTTTCCATCATTCTTCATGACTGGGACTATATTTGTCACCCATTGCGGATAAAGGACAACTTTAATGAATCTTGCTTGGTGTAACTTATCGACCTCTTCCTTCATTTTTAATGCTATGTCTGGGTGGAATCTCCTTAGCTTTTGCTTGACCGGGGTAGCTTCGGGTTTTAAAGTTAATTGATGCTCTACCAATGATTTATCTAACCCCGACATATCTTCATATGTCCAAGCGAACGTATCCTTGTATTCTTATAGTACCCCCATTAGATTCTGTTCTTCTAAAGGGGTGAGGTTGGCACTGATGAGGATATTCTTAGGATCTTCCAGTGTTCCAAGATTAAGTTCCTTAGTCGGTTCATCCACTGTGGCTGATGGTTCTTCAAATCTCTTCAATTTAGATGCGTAAGCATCAGCCAAATCCTCTTCTTCATCCTCAGTATCAGGATCCTTTTCCGATACAACCTAGTAAACCCCTAAAGTTGGATCGATGTTGTTCTTCTCCTTATATCGAATTTCATCTAGCTGAATTGCATTTCCTAGATACTCTGGTAGCTTGGCACATTCTAGGCTTTTTTGAGCTAACCGATGCAGGTATCTTTCTGGAACTCTCTTACCTCTGATTTTTGTTTTGTTTTTATTGGAAACTAAACCTAAAGAAGAATAAGGTAAATAAGGGGAGGAAGAGGAAGTGGAGGGAGTGTAATTTATTGTAGAGGATGAAGGGCAAAGAAGATCGATCAGAGACCGGGTGGCCTCCCGGGTTGGATCATCCTTCGGAGCGAGTTGGGATGTTTCTTCGATTGAAACTTGAGTTGAGAACATGACATTTTTTTTATCTTTTTTAAGAGTACTAAACATGAACACAGAAGGGGTTTGGCCGGTTGTGGGTTCCAGTGTGGGTTGGGATATTGACAGGGAAGGAAACAAATCGAGCAAACATGGATAGAGAAAGCATTCATCCTTGCCAATTGGTGAATCTGAAGGTGAACTTGTTGAGAATGGGTTTGTTAGATTTGTGGGGGTGACAATAGATGAATACCCCTGATTCCAATTGCCAGAAGGCTTGCTATGGAATAATTCACCACTTGACCCTTCTTCAGAGAACAACCATGATATGTCGAGACACAGCTTATCTTCTAGGCTGTCAACCTTCTTCTTCTTTGCATGTTCTTGTGGTTCTTGTTCTTCAATCATCTGTATTGTGTCCCTCTTGTCGAAGAACTTGTGCAGGCCACCCCTTGAATTATTTTTGACTGATCTTTTGGCCATTATCGCATGTCCCATCGTATCCTATCCCGTTTCTTAATGTTGTCTTCACTAGCTGGATGGGCTCTACGATGCCCTGCAATTCTCTTCCCAACCCTTGGCCTTCTTGATATCCCAGATTTTTTATCATATGCCACCCAAGGGTCTTGGTAGCGTCCTTCTTTCTTTTCCAAACTTGCTTGGGCTGCCTTCCATCCTTTGGCAGATCAAGGATTGTGAAGACCGGTTGATTTGGCAAGCTAGGAGGGAGAGTAACCAGGCAGTCCATAGGCATACTGGTGAGTATTGGTTATTGGTTATTGGTTGAGGCTACGGCCTCTAGTGCCTCAAAGTAAGGCCTTGGGCAATTTGGTTGAGGCTACGGCCTCTAGTGCCTCAAAGTAAGGCCTTCCCAAGATAGCTTTGTAAGTTGGGTCCATGTCCAGGATGTGGAAGTCAACAGTAACAATTCAGGGTCCGAGCTTGACTTCGAGTGTAACCATGCCATGGGCGGGCCTTTTGGAATTGTCATATGCTGTTACAATGATTTGTGATGGCCGAATATCCTCTTCTGAAATTCCACACAATTGTAATGTTTCTAGTGGCAAGACATTGATGGAAGCACCGGTATCAACTAAACAAGACTTGACGTATGTTTCGTTGATGCTGACAATGATACAAAGTGCATATTTTCTTGCTTCCAGTTCGGCCAACTCTTCTTTGGTGAAAGTGAGAGTGGGGTGTTCACTTATCGGAGTCAAGACTGATGCAATCTTCTCAGGGGGGAGGGTTTCATTGATCATTACTCGTTGTAGATACTGTTGAAGAACTTCCTAGTGAACCTTGGACCTTTTGATCAGCTCTAGGATGGAAATCCATGCAGGGGTTTTGTCGAGGTGTTTCAACAAGTCGTAAGATGTCCCTGGCACCGATTCTTCTGGGTGTTCTTCTTCTTCTTCTTCTTGTGATCGGCCTGGTTGACCGGTCTGGGGAAAAATTCTTTGAAACATGCATCCACTTCTAAGCACCGTGGCAAGTTGAGGGGCTGTGGTCGGTGTAGTAGAGGTGGATGAAAGGTTAGGCCAGATGATGGGAGGCCTCGGTAGGGGCATAGTGATGATGGTTCGGGTTGTAGGGGTGTGGGTAGGTTGTGACGGCATGGTTGTACGAGGCGATATGATGATGGGTCCTAATGGCGACAGTGTTTGTGGTGGCTCAATCGGGCAGATCAGGTGTAGACACGCCAAATTCGCCTAATTCAGAGCATAAAACTCATTTTTTATAGGGTAACATGTATGATTGACCTTATAATGATGCCGGGTCTTTTAAAGTTGATTTTAAGCTTCGCCGAATGAAATCGGATGTTTTCCGATGTTTTCCACAAAAGCAGTAATTTCCGAACGAAAGCCACACGTAAATCGTGTAAACACGGAAGTTGGCTGAATGACCAATGCCTAATGATCATGCATTGAAGGTTATGGTCATATTCACACCCTGGACAAGTTTTGTTGCATACCGTGCCTTTCCAGTTTGCCGTCGGAGTCATTTTGACCTGTATCGGATCTTTTGTTCAGTGCCCTAACTTTCGGACAAAATTCTAAAGTTTTGGAGGGTGTTATGGCTGATCCGATGCTATAGAAAGCTTCTTCGTCCTGATATCTTTCCAACGCAACAAACGGCATCGAATTTCGAGTTTGGGAGTGTTCGCAATGGCTTCCAGAAGAAGGACGTGCAAAAACAGTCCCATGCGCCCGGGTTCCTGGTCACATGCACCCGGGACCCAGAGCACGTGCCCATGCGCCCTACCAGTGAGGCACATGACCTCGTGCCCTCACTTGAGGGCACATGCGCCCTACCCATGAGGCACGAGGGAACCAGTTTTTCACCGGGACTCTACCGCTGAACAGATCGAGCGGATAAGATCGATTTTTTCGGACAAGATGGGATGCGCCCCTTCCAGGGGCTGCACCAGGGCGCATGCACCCTGGGGTAGGGTGCAATGTGCCCTTTTTTTAGTCCGGATAGGTCTATTCGTTCTCCTATAAATAAACTCCGATTCCGGTCATTCCAAAGGCAGGAGCACGACCCCCCAGGTATCTCAAGACGTCTAAACACCCTCCTTCATTGATTTTGTGATTTTTAGAGAGAGAATTTCGAGTTTTTAGAGAGATAAAAGTCGGTTCAAGGGAGAGGAAGGCTGTTCTGCAGGTGATCTACCAGGTCTCTCTTCTTCGGCCTCTACAGCAGTGTGTGGACGTCTTCTATCCAAGCTCTCTTCATTAAAGTTCTTCATATCCAAGTATTCTTTAGTTTTAAATTGACGGAACTTGATTCTGAGGTCGGGGCTGGTCGTGACGAGCGCAGAAGCAAAGTCGCGCTTGGCAGATCCTGGACTGCTGCTCGGCTTTCTCGACAATACAGATTTGGCCATATCTCTCTCTATTCAACTCAGAATCTTGCTTTTTTTTTCCTATATCTTTGTTTAGTGATTATCCATCCTCCTATTATTTGTTTACAATTTTTTTCATTATTTTTAGTCTATTTATTTGAAAAATAAAAAAAGGGGTTAGAGATAACCCGAATCCGGTCAGTTTCTAGTCAGTTGTGTGTTTTATGTTATTCTCTTTACATATACTCCACTTTGTTTAATTCTAATAGTCTATTTACCTTGTTTGTTTGTATAGTTGCACAGAATATCAAGCACCCACACGTTGAGGACTCTTCTTCATCGGCCGGCCGAAGAAGGAGAAGCTTTAACCTACATTCTTCACGCTAAGGTACACACGGTCATCTTTCAATCTTTATTCTATAAATCGGAACCCACAGTTCCTGGCGACCACATGTATTAATTTATTTATTCTCACCCTCCTCCCACATGACCCGAACCATCTCTTTGGTGATCGAGTGACGCCAAGGGATGAAAGTTCGGGGATCAATGTGAGTGTGGGACCGAGGTGAGAGTTGCTTTCCGTGCTTTATTCCTTTCTTTTCTCATCCCCTCTTGAGGTGACGATCTGGATTCACGGACTTCCTTGAAAAGGAGAGGACCCCGTCGAATTTTCAGAGTCGACAGCTTTGTGGCGACCACGGTGGGACAAGCAATGTCTTCAACCGTGGGTCCTTAGTGTTTTGTTTGCAACTAGTTCTAGTTCTAGACCGGTTCCCACGTGAGCCTTTCCTTCCTTCCACCTTTCTTAAACTTGATGCCATCTCAAAATTTCTAATTTCACCCATATTTCATCAGATCTGAAGTACCAAGTATGCCATTTAATTTCTGTCATTTTATTTAAACCGGTTCCCACGTGAACCACCCTTCTCCTTTTAAACTGGTTCCCGCGTGAACCAATCTCTTTCTTTACTTCGGTTCCCACGTGAACCAAACCCCTTTTTTTCCAGATCTATCCCAACTTGGATCATATCTTTATTCACCTTTAATTCGCCCCACGTGGCCCTCTTTTGACCATTCAAACAGGTTCCCACGTGAACCACCCCTTTTTACCCAAAACCGGTTCCCACGTGAACCACCTTTACTTTTTACCCCGGTTCCCACGTGAACCAGCTTATTCTTACATCAGTCCCCACGTGGACCACCCTTTTGCTTAGCTATCAGATCTGAACCCTCTTCTTTCCATCACTTTTCACTATCTCCATTTGGCTCACATAAGAAACAAGTCTAGATTCTAGTTTCTAGTTGCTTGTCTAGTTTCTAATTGCTTGTCTGGTGTTGATTGCTTGTTTATTTAAGTTCATGTTTTGCTCATTACTTGTTTTGTTACTTGATTGCATTCTCTGCTCCTTCTCTCTACCTCCTTCTTTTACACTTTTTTGAGGCGGGAGCTCACTCTCCCATTTATCCCTCCCATCAAAAACACCCTCTTGGTGGATTCTGACCTCTCTTCTGGGATATTCCTTCCTAGTTGACTTGGTTGGCTTTCATCAAGGCCTCCGTAATTCCTCATACGTGGAGTATTCCTCTTCACGACCGGGTTGGTTGTACCACTCCCCAAAACCCGAAGCATCCTACGTTACCTACACGTGGTGAGATTGTGTGAAACCTAGGTCATTGGAGATTGGAGTTAGGATCCTAACCCATTTGTTGAGAGAACAATTCTTAACAAATCCATAAACCTAAGGTTTAATCAAAATCATTGCGTAATCTTGCTTTCAAGTCTTTGCATCACTTACTTGTCAAACAAAAAATTGAAACCTCTAACTTTTTGCAAAATACTAAAAAATCAAAAAAGTTCTTTGTTTACATTGTCAACTTGTTTGTTTTCTCCTTGAAGTTCAATGCAACTAAGGTCTGGAAGACACGTTGGAATGGCGGAACAAGCTGAACATCGAGAACATGAGATGGGTCATCAACCAAATCCGTCAGATGGTCGTGTTAATCCATTATTTGAGTCAGAAGCGCAAGAGGTCCCTCAACCATATGCTCCTCATGATGTCGAACAACTTTTTAGGGAGTTGTCTCTCTATACCGATCCAGAAACCTATGCTTGCATACAATCCATGGTGAAGGGCAAAATGGCCTCAGATCAGGCTGAAGTTAACCAAGTTGCCTCATCTCCTTGTCCTCTGGTTCGACCACCACTCATTCAACCATCTATTGTTCAACAATCTGTGATTCAACCATCATTGGCACTAGCACAACCATCTGTAGTTCAACCATCTATAGTTCAACCATCTGTGGTCCAACCCTCATTTATTCAGCCATCTTATTTCAACCATGTTGCTCCCTTGGCCCATCAAGTCATGGGACAATCTTCAGTGAATTTGCCAAGTCATGCTTCTCAATTCCAAAATCATGTCTCTAACCACATACCCCAACCAGTAAACCAAGAACCAGCTCTCACCCAGGCAATCATGTATCAGCTCACCCAGATGAATGAACGTTATGAAAAGCTGAGATGTCGCCTGGACTCCAAGTCAGTTCCTGAGATCTCTATTCCTTCTCTGCCAGTCCTACACCTGCCACCTTCTGAGCTACCAGTTTATCGCCGCTACAATGGTACTGGCAATCATTTTCTCCACCTTAAAGATTTTCTCTATGAATCCTCATTCTGGAAAGATGATCGTAGGGTTCTTGCCTTCTTATTCCACCGATCACTAGAAGGGTCTGCATTAGAATGGTTCTATTCGCTCGACTCCTTTGAGGCAGGAGACTTCGATATTGTGAAGACCAAATTTTTGCAAAGATACAGAGACCGGGTGGCACCAGCATGCTCCATTACAGACTTGATTGCTGAGAAGATGAAGCCCGAAGAGGATTTCATAAAGTTTGCTGATCGCTGGAGGGGAATGGCAGAGAAATTGACAGATGTGATTTCTGAAGGGGAACAAGTAAAGATGCTTATCGGCAACACTACACATGCCTTGAGGAATGTATTGATCATGCACCGTCCTACCACCATGAATGAACTCTATGATAGTGCTCGGTACTTGCAAGCCCACTTCAAAAATGCCACCATGATAAACCCTTTTAACTTCAGGAAAACACCCTCTGCACTAGTTGGGCCTACACCTGAAGGAGTGGTCAACAACGAAGCTATAAACACTGTGGGGAACCAGGGAGGGAACCGTCAAAACCAGTTCAGAAACCCACCACAGAACCCTTCCTATTACCCCCCTCAACAATAGGTTAGGCCACCACAACCACGACAACCACAACAACCCCCGCAACCAGTAGCACAACCCGAGCAACCTCGTCAACCTACCTACAATAGGGCACCGCCACCACCCAATCAGGCACCACGAAGGGGAGGTCCTAGAAGAGAGAACTACCAACAACTCCCTTACTCTTTGACTGACATCTTCAATGTACTCATGGCGGAGAAACAGTTGGAATTTCCCAAGGAAAGAGAGGTTTGGCCAGCAAACGTAGATATGTCCCGATACTGTGCTTACCACTGGTGCCCTGGTCACACTGCTGAAGTGTGTTTTCAATTCAAGGATTACATCCACTATCTAAATGACCAAGACAGCATTGATTGGGTTCAAATGGGGGAATGCATACAAGCTATGAAGGCTAGGCAGCAGCAGCGGCAGCGTCCACCAGCTCAACCTCAACAACAACCTGGCTTGGGGATTGTTCAGAATACGCTCCCATTACATGCTCCCGCTCCAGCACCGGTACCAGCACATCCAAACCCTGGAATTGGTCTAGTACACTTCATTGTCCAGGGAGATGCCAGTCGTGCTCAAGGTTGGCAACTATAAAACCAAAATGCAACAATGCCTATCAACTCAACAAGGCCTCCTGCTAGGAACCCTCCTAGACAAATAATTCATGCACCTTCTACTCCACAACTACCACAAAGCTCATTAACCCAACCACTGGCCGCCACTCCTTCTCGCCGACTCATCATTAGGCCAGCCCCCTCCTTAACTACACCTCCTTCAACCATTGCTACACACCGGCCCTTGCACATCCGACCACCACAATCACCACCAAACCTGAACCCCCAGCCTACGAGCTCTACCACTCCAAAACCCCAATCTATCATACCACCAACCCCACAACCTACCACATTATCAATACCTTCATTAAACCCATCAACCACTCCTGCACCCCGGCCTCTTCTTATCAGGCCACCGGTATCACCATCACTACCACTTCCAAATCCTACCCCTCTACCCATAAACCCAATCATCCTAGAACCACCAATCCCATTATCTATCATACCTGCATCTACACCACCTGTTCCACCACAATCCACCCCAGTTAACCCGTCACCTCTACCCGACCGCCAAATAGCCCCGGTGCTTCGGAGTGGGAGGATGTTCCAGTGGCTCTTTCCCCAAGCCAGTACTCAACCGTAGGATCCAGTGGAGAAGGAACAAGTGGAAGAACCATTGCCAGGCACAACCTATGATCTGTTAAAACATTTGGATAAAACACCGGCACGTATTTCCATACTTGAGTTGATCAAAAGATCAATGGTGCACCAAGAGATTCTACAGCAGTACTTGCAAAGGGTCATGGTGAGTGAAGATCTCCCACCTGAAAAGATAACTACAGTGTTAGCCCCTAGAAGTGAGCACCCAACACTCACTTTCTCTCAGGAAGAATTAGCAGATCTAGAGGTCAGGAGATATGCTTTGCATGTGGCGATTATCATCCGCAATGTCGAAGTGAAATCATGTTTGGTTGACACTTTGGAGCTTCTATCAACGTTATGCCGCCAGAAACTTTGCAGTTGTGTGGCATTTCTGAGCAAGAAATCAAGCCATCCTGTGCCATGGTGACGACCTACGACAACTCCAAGAAGTCTGCACGTGGGGTGGTCACTCTAGAAGTTAAACTTGGACCATGTACGATCACAACAGATTTTCATGTTCTAGAATTGGATCCGACTTTTGGGATTATACTTGGGAGGCCATACTTTGAGGCAATAGGAGCTGTGGCTTCAACAAACCACCAGTGCATAAAGTTTCCTTTTAAAGGACAAGTGGTCAAAGTGACTAGCATGCCTATAAGGGACTAGATGAATGATCCTACTTTTACACCGCTTGGTTTGTCAATACAATCCCAGATCTCAATGGGAGATTTACCAGAAGTCAGATGTATGACCGCCTCTCTACCCGACACAGTGGGATGGTGGATGATGATGAAACTAGGCTATCAGCCTGGAAGAGGTTTAGGCAAGGATCTTCAAGGAATCACTCAACCGATTCAAACTGTGAAAAGGCTACGCAGGCAGGGGTTGGGATATGAAGAGGATTTCATCCCAAAGAGGATCTTCCAACCAAGATATGCCATGGGACTCCACAACTTCTTTATCAAAGGGGAGACCATGATGATGGCTGAAGATGACAAAAGTTTTGTTACAGTTGTCAAGAGAAGGAAGGCTCCAGATGAAGAAGAAGACTCGTAAGACCTATGCTTATCTTTGACTTGTCTGTTTTCAAGTGGGGAAGAGCACCAGGAACTACTCAAGGGTAGACCAATCTTGAATCATCTAATTAAACATGTTACCCAAGTCAAAACCATTCCACGAGGCCCAAATACAACAATGTCATGTTTGAACCTCGTACCATTATTTCTAGATCTTTTGGATGGGCTGCAGGGCCCACTTACCAACTTTGGGCCCATGTGCCCTCTTCAACCTTCCACTCTTATTGGGCCTGCTTGCCCATTTGCTTCCCTCATCAACTTCAGAACTGAGGGCTTTTCTCAACATGGGCTTACATGCCCATTTATTTTTAAAATCGGGTCCACGTACCCGTTTACTTTTTTCATCAGTTTTGGACCCATGTGTCCACTTTCTGTTACCATTGGGCCCACGAGCCCCTTTTTCCCTTTTATTCTTAAGTTTTTCTCTTTGATAATTCAGTCATCTTCTAGCAAGCCTCGAGTCTCTCAGGCTCATTCTATCTTTTTACTTGAGAATCCAAAAAAAAACCGTCTTCTCTGAAACTCACATTTCCATCGAGGAGACGTCTCTACTCATCCCAGAGGGTGCTCCCAATCAGGGATCCCTCTTTTCTGAATCATTGATTGATTTACTCGATCCTCCCTCCACTGTAAATACCACCTTTCACGCTTTATCTTCAGTAAGTCAAGTTAGGTTAGGAAATAGGAAAGTCAGAGGTAAGCGAGTTCCAAATAGGTATCTGCAACAATTGGCACAAAAATGCGTAGAGTGTGCAAGGCTGCCAAACTTTCTAGAGAATACCATCCAGCTAGATGAAATCCGATATGAGGATGAGCATAACATAGATCATACTTTGGGAGTATATGAGGTGGTATCAGAGAAGGATACTGAATCCGAGGATGAAATCGAGGACTTGACTGATGCATATGCATCTGGACTTAGAAGATTTGAAGAACCATCAGCCACAGGGAATGAACCGACTAAGGAACTGAATTTAGGAACCCTGGAAGATCCTAAGACTATCCTCATCAGTGCACACCTCACTCCCTCAGAAGAACAACGTTTGATCAAAGTGTTGAAAGAATATAAGGACACGTTCGCATGGACATATAAAGACATGCCGGGATTAGATAATTCATTGGTTGAACATAGATTAACCTTGAAACCTGGAACTACCCCGGTTAAACAAAAGCTTCAGGAGGTTCCACCCTGATATTGCACTCAAAATGAAAGAAGAGGTCGATAAACTACATCAAGCAAAATTTATTAAAGTTGTCCTATATCCGCAATGGGTGGCTAACATAGTCCCTGTTATGAAGAAGGATGAACGAATTCGGATTTGTATAGACTTCAGGGACTTGAACCGAGCGTGTCCTAAGGATGATTTCCCTTTATCTCATATCGATATTTTGGTTGATAACACAGCTGGATTTGAAATGCTTTCATTCATGGATGGCTATTCTGGATACAATCAGATCCGGTTAACTGAGGAGGACCAAGAGAAGACCGCGTTCACTACACCTTGAGGAACATATTGCTATGTTGTCATGCCCTTTGGGTTAAAGAATGCTGGTGCTACATATCAGAAGGCTATGATGGCTATCTTTCATGACATGATGCACACCCTTGTAGAGGTGTATGTTGATGATTTGGTTATCAAGTCCAAGAGTCGGGAAGATCATTCTGAAGTGCAAAGGAAAGTCTTGCAACGAGCTAGAGAATATAAGCTGAAAATGAACCCTAAGAAATGTACATTTGGAGTTTCATCAGGAAAGCTACTTGGGTTCATAGTAAGCAAAAGGGGCATAGAGATCGACCCAAACAAGGCCAAAGCAATTATTGGTATGCCACCCCTAAAGAATATGAAAGAGCTTTGAGGATTGATTGGGAGGCTACAATTTGTCCGTCGGTTTATCTCACAACATTCCCAAAAATGTAAACCTTTCTATGTGTTAACCAAGGCGGGGGCTGAGTTTAAATGGGATTCGAAGTGCCAGGAGGCATTTGATGGGTTGAAACAATACCTGGTAAGTCCCCCTGTACTTAGACCACCAATTTCTGACAAACCTTTGGTCCTCTACATTTCGGTTCTTGAGAACTCTCTTGGGGCAGTCCTTGCACAAGTTGATGAAGAAGGGAAAGAACGAGCTACTTATTACTTGTCTAAGATGTTTGATGCTTGTGAGCTGAAGTACACTGTGGTAGAAAAGACTGTCTTGCTCTTGTTTGGGTGGTTCAGAAACTCAAACATTATTTCCTTGCTCACCAAGTCAAGCTCATTGCTCGTATCAATCCCATTAAGTTTCTGTTAGAGAAGACAGTCTTGACTGATAGGTTAGGGAGATGGCAGAGTTTCTTATCCCAATTTGATATCACTTATGTCCCACAGAAGGCAATTAAGGGCTATGCTATTGCTGAACACCTTGCCCATCATCCTATACCCATCCTTGACCCAGTCTGGTCGGAGTTCCCGGATGACGAACTAATGTCAGTCCGATCTTCCAATCTTTGGACATTATATTTTGACGGGGCTCTGAACTCTCATGGTAGAGGGATAGGTATTGTCCTTCTGTCACCTGAAGGTGTCACCATTCCATAGGCTTTTCAGCTTAACTTTACAGCAACCAACAACATAGCAGAGTATGAAGCCTTGCTGGCCGGGCTGGAGATCGCTCATTTCCATGGTGCCACCGAACTGAGGGAGATAGGTGATAGTCAATTGATCCTACGCCAAGTCCTATCCAAGTACCGAACTTCTCATCCAAACCTCAAACCCTACCAGGAGCTCACTACCTGCTACATCAAGCTATTCTTCAAACTTACCTTTGTCCATGTTCCCCGTTCTCAGAATATCCTCGCCGATGCCTTAGCTTCACTAGCTTCATCTCTATCTGTCCCGCTAGGCAGGCAAGTGCGGACTATCCACATCTGTAAGAGGACAATTCCAGCAATTGAGGATGGACATTTTCTGAAGGTTAAGGAGAGGTTCAACATAAAGGAATACTTGGAACATAAAGAAGAAATCAACTTGATCGAGTTGGAAGAATTAGAAGAAGGTGAGAGACCTTGGTATGACGAGATTGCGAGGTATTGCCAAGATCAGTCATACCCACCTGGATCAACCACCAAGGAAAAGAAGGCAATTAGAAGAGTATCCCAGAGGTATACAATCCTAGGAGGAGTGCTCTATAAGAGAAGCCTAAGTGGAATCTTACTCAGATGTCTTGATGAAGAAGAAGCCAAGTTGGTGCTGAAGGAAGCACATTTTGGAGTTTGTGGTGGTCATGTGAATGCCCAAGCCCTTGCTAAGAAAATCATCCGACAAGGGTATTATTGGCCAACTCTAGAAGAAGACTGCTCCATCTTTGTCCGGCATTGTCATTCATGTCAACTCCATGCCGACAAGATTCACTCTCCCGCATCTTCCCTTCATCCAATTCATGCCCCATGGCCTTTCGCCATGTGGGCTTTTGATATCATTGGCCCCTTGAGTGACCTCAACAACGAAATGAGCTCAAAATCATTCATTCTGACGGCAACGGAGTACTTCACAAAATGGGCTGAAGCGGAAGCATTCATGGAGATTAAAGCATCAACAGTCTGCTCCTTCTTCAAGCGCAACATCCTGGCAAGGTTCGGGATCCTCAGTGACATCATCACTGATAATGGGCCACAGTTTCTTTCTCAGGATCTGCGTGATCTTTGCAACAGGTATCACATTTCATTGCATCATTCATCACCATACTATCCTCAAGGCAATGGTCAAGCAGAAGCCACCAACAAAACCTTAATCAAAATCATCAAGAAATCTTGTAAGTCTAGCAAATTTGCCGACTAGCCTAATAAGCTTGTAGATGCTCTATGGGCTTATCGTACTTCTGTAAGGACTCCCACTAGGCAAACCCCGTATGCTTTGGCATATGGGATGGAAGCAGTGGTCCCCTATGAAGTATTACTTCCATCTCTCCAAGTTCAGCTCGACAGGGATATTCCTGTTGGTGAGAGACGAGAATCTCTCCTTGCACAGCTTGAACTCTTGGATGAAAGAAGGCTAGCCGCCGCTGAGCATGCCCGGACTTATCATAATAGACTCAAAAGGTTTTATCAAAAGAGGGTGGTCGAGAGAAAATTCGAGATTGGTGAGATGGTAGTCAAACGCATATTCGTTAAGCCAGGGGGTCCCCGCTCCATGTTGCAACCAAACTGGGAAGGGCCTTTTGTAATCACTGAAAAGTATCCAGGCAATGCATATGAATTGACTAATGCAGATGGAGAAAAATTGAATCATCCTTGGAATGGAGTTTACCTCAAAAAGTACTTTCCATAAAAATGGAGAAATCACTGGTATAATCTCAAGTCATCGATCCTAGGTTGTTCGTGAGAAGTTAAGGGTAGGTACCATCCTACACACACAACACTTCCCAATCCTAGAATCCAGACAACCCGACACTTGCGAAAGGCAAGGCAGAAATCTAGAAATGGAAGGAGTACCCTTACCTTGTTCTCTTCTACTCGGTCCAAGATGGGGAGAGAAGATTAGAGAGGGGTAGTATCGAAAACACTCCCACCCTAGTAGGAGGCCATCTCAGAGGGTGCAAAAGGGTGCCAAAAGATGGGCAATGAACCCCTCAGGTTAGAAAAAGAAAAATGATCAACCTTTCTGAATGAGTACCCAGAACGATAGTCAAGGCAGAAGCCACTATAAGATGGGCAATGTCCCCACGGGTCAAAAGCCTGTCCAAATATGTGCCACATAGAAAAGAGCAAAAAAGAAAGAAAAACCCAAAGAGGCCGAACCCCAATGGGTAATTTGAGTGAGAGTAGAGAAATCCCTCTCAACATCTTCAAACCCTATCAAGGATTTCCTCTATACTCTTCCTCCTTAAACCCCTTGGCTAGGGTAAACTGACCAAATCCAGGTGGAACTCAAGCCGATCAAAGGAAGAAGGTTAGAAAGATTCTAGGTAGGGAACTTTATTTTTGCACGTGGCATCTACCACTTGAGTCTTGACAAACCCCAAAGACCGATGACTTGTCTCAAATACTAGCATTTTCTCCACAAAAAAGAGGAATATTTCAAAAAAACCCAAAAAAGGAATATTTTGAAAACTGAAAAAAATGCATATTTTAAAAACCCAAAAAAATGCATATTTCAAAAAAACAAAAAAAGGAATATTTCAAAAATTCAAAAAAATACATATTTTAAAAATACAAAAAATTGAATACTTTTGAAAATAAAAAAATGATTATTTTCAAGAAAACCCAAAAAAAATGCTCAGTAATGATCATTGCCTTAGTTGCATCCATGCTTATTTGATTGTCATGCATATTTCCATTCTTGCATTGCATATCCATTTTTGCTTTAATTACCTTGTTAAGAAGGCTCTTCCCTTTGACCTAAGTCAAAGTTGACCATAATAGGCAAAGGGATGAGTCATGGTGAAGATCTAATCCCCTTTTTATCAAGTGTTTCAGGCATTTCAATATAGGAGAGGAGAGGATTCACACCACGGCAGGTAAGTTCTCTCAACCCTTACCACCAATTCATTTTAGTCATTTGTTTTATTCCACCTTGTTAAGAAGGCTCCTCCCTTTGACTCAAAATCAAGGCAAACGATGAATAGGCAAAGGGATGAGTCATAATGAAGATTTAATCATCTTTGCTGAGTGTTTTCAGGAGCTGAAGAAGCAAAAAGAGAGGGGCGATCAGGTACAAATTTTTTCTAAAAAAAAAAAAAAATTTGCCTCAGGGCGCAAGTGCCCTCATCTGGGGGCACATGGCCAGGTGCCCCACCCCAGGGTGCATGGCCAGGTGCCCCCGATCGGGGGCACATGGAAATTTTTTTTAAAAAAATTCAGAAAAAATCTCAAAAATTCATAAATTGTCTATAATGTTAAAAATGACATTTTTGCTAAAGAAACCGTCATCAAAAACATTGTTTTGACCTCCAAATGATGATTTTAATAGTAAAAACTTAAGTTGTTCCTTTTAGGAACAATATGCTTCATATGACAATTTCACCAGTTGGGTACTAACCAGAAATGTGCAGGCAATCTTTTAAGTCCTAACAGGTGAATTGGTGAGATCGGTGTTCCCCAAGGAACGTCATGCCTACCTTGTGTTGACTCCGAAAATGGGTTCCGGATTGGCACCTCAAGATAAGAAGGTGAAAGATAGAAGAGGGGAAAGAAAAGGGAGTGAATTGAAAACACTCGAAAAGCGGTAAAGACTCCTCACCTCGGTCCCACACTCACATTGATCCCCGAACTTTCATCTCACGGCGTCGCTCAAGCACCGGAGATGGTTCGGGTCATGTGGGAGGAGTGAGGAGAAGATAAAATTAAAACATGAAAGAATGTGGTCACCAGGAGCCGCGGGCTTCGCTTTATGGGATGTAAATTAAGAGATGAGTTGAATTGACCGTGTACCTTAGTGTGGGAGATTGGGATATGGGTTCAACCTTCTTCTTCTTCGGCTGGCCGATGAAGAAGAGTCTCCAATCAATGCTAGCTTGTTCAACCTGTGCAACTAGAAGAATAAACCAAGTGAAGAAAATAATTAGAACTATGAGAGGTGTAGTAACTGTAGTAAGAAGATGAGAAAGAAGCAATTGGAATCGAACTCACCGGATTGGGGTGAGCCTTAACCCTTTTTTTTGTATTTTTTATTATGTAAAAATGATGCAAATAAACTGAAATATGCTTTAAAATAGTAAATGAACTGAGTTAAATGAGTTGAGAAAGCTTATGGAATGGATCGGCTTGAGTTGAAGCCGAGTTGGTTGAAAAAGGCCGGTTCGGGTAGCTTTGCACCCTTCTAGCGCGACTTCGGTGCAGAGGATGCTACAGATGACCCCGATGTCATAATCGAGTTTCGTTTGTTGGAGTAGACATAGAACTCAGATAGGAAGAGTTACTATGTTTATGACTTCTCCGAAATCCTCCTGTAGAAGTCAGTAAAAATTTTGAAAGTGGGCGGATATAGAAAATAGAACCTGGATGCGCTCCCTCAGTGTAGCAATTGCTACGAACAAACGGCAAGTTGGAATTGAGTGCCGTCAGTTGGAGATGAAAGAGGATGAAGAGTGGAACAATTTCTATGTTTAAGATTTTAGCAGCAGAAGCCCCGGATTTTCTTAAGAAGTCGATGAAGATGGTTGATGAAGAACACCCGGATCGAGCCTTCTACTTCACCTCGGGATCGATTTCTTGACTTTGGATCGCCTTTGGATGTCGGGACAGCTTTGGAGAAGAGCTTGGATGACCACTGGACGAGCTAGGCACCGGGGATTAACCTTGGGTCTTTGAGAATGACCCTCAATTTATAGGGGAAGAAAGCCGGTGCAAAATTTAGAAACTGGACCGACCGCGCCCCCGCTTTTCAAAGGAGACAAGGGCACGCAGGGCGCGCCCTCAAACCAAGGGCGCGTAGGGCGCGCCCCCAGTTCGGGGGCGCGGTCTATGCGCCCCCCTATTTCAAAGGGAGCGGGGGCGCATTACGTGTCTCACTGCTAAAAATCAACGGAAACTTCCGTAAATTGCTAAAAATCGACTTGACATACATAACGCGCCCCCGAACCAGGGGTGCGGTACAAATAATCGAAAATCTTCTGCGGAAACCTTTCAAAAATCCGGTTTAGAAGGTGTTAATCGGGGTAATTTGTGATTTAAAGAAACAGACCGTGCCCCCGCCTTTCAAAGGAACCGAGGGCGCGCAGGGCGTGCCCTCCTATTTCAAAGGGAGTGGGGGCACAGTACACTCTCTCTCCTGCACGCGTGTTCCGCGAGCCGTATCATGCAAACGGGATGTCCGATTCGGCTCCCGTTTGTCGCGTTGGAAAGAGGGCCTTCAACCGCACCTCCTTAAGTCAGTAAATCATCTGGCATGACTCCCGAGACGTTCGCACGGGGCTTTCTACCGGTTTATCCTCTCGCAGAAAGCCGAAACCCGGGGCGAAGATCCGAAAGAGCACGGTTCCGGTCGATAAATCTCGGGTCAACTCAAGATGACTTAAAATGATGACCGAACAAGTCCGGTACGACCGGAAAACCCGAAATCATCAAAAATTTTGAGACTAACCCGGTAAACGTGAAACGAAACTCGGAAAAGCCGCGAAACCCTAAAATTGACCGAACTGGCCGTATAGCCCCGGTTGATGAAAATATTCTGCTAGAATCGACCCAGATGACTTGAAAAGACCCGATGATGACCGGAGAGGCCTCACATGTGGTCCGGGAAAGACGTGTCAGCATAGGTCGAAAAGGCCGTAACGAAAGCCGTCATTGACCGACGCCTACCGAAATGACTTCTCGGAAACCCTGATTGTTACGGAACACATGCGGGACTCCCGAGACCTTAAATTATGGACCATTCAAGGTCGGTCATCGAGCAGGCTTCGTGTTTTTACAATTCACGTGCGGCTCTCTCTTGAAGGTTACGGCAATATTCCGGAAATCATTGGTCCATTCTCAACTTACAAGGGGCTTCACCAATGTCCTTAGCTCATCTCCACAAGATAATACGGATCAGATAACGGTCAAATAAAGGATATCGCCTATGGAATAAGAGTCTGGGGCTCCGAATCAAGCCAATTTGGCGTGTCTACACCTTGTGGCGAAAAGAGAGGAAGCGCTACCCAACTGAACATTATCGTGGTGCTGTATTCCGTCAGAAGACAAGACAAGGATGGACCAGAGATGCTGGTCGATGCACTACGCCTGAAGACTTCACTCAAATCCACATTCTCATCAATCTTACATCATCACCAACACTCCATTTTGCACTTCACATCACCTTTTACCATTTGTCACCTAGTTATGTTAGGTTCATTTATATTATATGCATTAATGTTGAAGACCTTGAGAGTGAAGATGACTGGGCCCGAGATCCCCTTCAACAAAATCTACGATGGCTTGGTCATTTCTTTACACTCACGGATAAGCCAAAATTGAACATTGGAGAGACGATGGTTCCTAATCGGGTGTCTTGACCTCCAATAGACAATCTATATCTTCAACTATTTTCTACATAAATTTTTATGTTTTTATATCCATCTCTTTTCCATTCTTCATTATTACCAATGTTATCCCATCATGTTTTATTCTTTCCTTTATTTTATCCCATCATGTTTTATTCTTTCCTTTATTTTATCCCACCATGTCTTTTATTTTATGCCACCGTGTCATGGAAATCGTCATGCCATTGTTTCTTCTTTCCCATCATTCTATGTTAGTCCCACCATTATCATTCAATCTCCCTATGGCTTAAGTCTATTTCGTCATTTTTCGAATACCGGGTTTTCTGCCCGAACATGATTCATGGTTTTCACAATACCCGAGCAATTTTGTTATTCTTAAACAAACCCTTTTAGAACTTGAGATTATTCCACTTAGAATTAAACTGAGTATTTTGGTGAAACTTGAATGAACTTGAGATTCCAAATATGATGGATTGGTATTCTTTTCATTTTAAAATCAATTTCTATTTTAAAAAAACTTTAGCCCATCACAGTACAAGAACACCGCACAGTTCGGGTTGCTGGCTGATGATGAACCTACGAATTCGAGGACTCCTCACCACGCTGAGGGTTGGCTACATCCTTTTATCCTTTATCCTTTATTTTTCATCTCTCATGCCAAGGGCATGTCTTTTACCAGTCAATTATATGAGGTTTTGATAGAACATGAAAGTAATCTAGAATATTCAGCGAGATTCATTTTGCTGGATCGGGTAGATAAGCGTGTCTATATCTACACCTTGATGCCACCTTTTCAGTCCATCACCATTCCATTCCGCTACATTCATCTACATTCACTTGCATTCTATTACAGTTCACTCCGAATCACTCCGCTTCATTACATGCCATTCCCTTACAAAGCCGACATCAAGGCGAGGCAAGCTGTAGACACGCCAAATTCGCCTAATTCAGAGTATAAAACTCATGTTTTATAGGGTAACATGTATGATTGACCTTATAATGATGTCGGGTCTTTTAAAGTTGATTTGAAGCTTCGCCGAACGAAATCAGATGTTTTCCGATATTTTCCGCAAAAAGCCGTAATTTCCGAACGAAAGCCACACGTAAATCGTGTAAACATGGAAGTTGGCTGAATGAACAATGCCTAATGATCATGCATTGAAGGTTATGGTCATATTCACACCCCAAACAAGTTTTGTTGCATACCGTGCCTTTCCGGTTTGCCGTCGGAGTCATTTTGACCTATATCAGATCTTTGGTTCATTGCCCTAACTTTCGGACAAAATTTTGAAGTTTTGTAAAGTGTGATGGCTGATCCGGTGCGATAGAAAGCTTCTTCGGCCTGTTATCTTTCCAACGCAACAAACGGCGTCGAATTCCAAGTTTGGGAGTGTTCGCAATGGCTTCCAGAAGAAGGACGCGCAAAAACAGTCCCATGCGCCCGGGTTCCTGGTCACATGAGCCCGGGACCCAGAGCACATGCCCATGCGCCCTACCAGTGAGACACATGACCTCGTGCCCTCACTTGAGGGCACATGCGCCGTACCCTTGAGGCACGAGGGAACCAGTTTTTCACCGGGACAATACCGCTGAACAGATCGAGCGGATAAGATCGATTTTTTCGGACAAGATGGGATGCGCCCCTTCCAGGGGGCGCATGCGCCCCTCAGTGGGGTGCATGCACCCTGCACCAGGGCGCATGTGCCCTGGGGTAGGGCGCAATGTGCCCTTTTTTTTAGTCCGGATAGGTCTGTTCGTTCTCCTTTAAATAAACTCCGATTCCGGTCATTCCAAAGGCAGGAGCATGACCCCCCAGGCATCTCAAGACGTCCAAACAACCTCCTTCATTGATTTTGTGATTTTTAAAGAGATAATTTCGAGTTTTTAGAGAGAGAAAAGTCGGTTCAAGAGAGAGGAAGGCTGTTCTGCAGGTGATCTGCCAGGTCTCTCTTCTTCGGCCTATACAGCAGTGTGTGGACGTCTTCTGTCCAAGATATCTTCATAAAAGTTCTTCATCTACAAGTCTTATTCAGTTTGAAATCAACGGAACTTGATTCCGAGGTCAGGGCTGGTCGTGACGAGTGCAGAAGCAAAGTCGCGCCTGGCAGATCCTAGACTGCTGCTCGGCTTTTTCGACAATATAGATTTGGCCATATCTCTCTCTATTCAACTCAGAATCTTTCTGTTTTTTTCCTATCTCTTTTTTTAGTGATTATACATCCTTATATAATTTTTTACATTTTTTCATTATTTTTAGTCTGTTTATTCGAAAAATAAAAAAGGGGTTAGAGATAACCCGAATCCGGTCAGTTTCTAGTCAGTTGTGTGTTTTATGTTATTCTCTTTACATATACTCCACTTTGTTTAGTTATAATAGTCTATTTAACTTTTTTGTTTGTATAGTTGCACAGAATATGAAGCACCCACACGTTGAGTACTCTTCTTCATCGGCCAGCCGAAGAAGGAGAAGCTTTAACCTACATTCTTCACGCTAAGGTACACACGGTCATCTTTCAATCTTTATTCTATAAATCGGAACCCACAGTTCCTGGCGACCACATGTCTTAATTTATTTATTCTCACCCTCCTCCCACATGACCCGAACCGTCTCTTTGGTGCTCGAGTGACGCCAAGGGATGAAAGTTCGGGGATCAATGTGAGTGTGGGACCGAGGTGAGAGTTGCTTTCCGTGCTTTATTCCTTTATTTTCTCTTCCCCTCTTTGAGGTGACGATATGGACTCACGGACTTCCCTGAAAAGGAGAGGACCCCGTTGAATTTTTAGAGTTGACATCAGGGTCCGACCCGGCTGGCGTTGTATGGCCGGCGGCGTTATGTTAGGTTGTGGCAAGGTGCGAATGATTAGTGGTTGGCTTCTTCTGGTGGGTATAGCTCGTGGTATGGAGTGAACGGCTTGGTTAACATGGTTCGAAGGGTTAATGTTCATGAAGGAAGTAGGTCCCTCGATTTGCCAATTTTGGCCTCTATCGTGGGGTTCATCGGTAGAGGTTAGAATGGGATTAACCCTTTGATTTTCCGGTACTATTGCGGGCGCATGTGCTGGTAGCGGGTTCTGAATGATCCCCAAACCGGATTCATGTTGCTGTTGTTGTTGGACTGGTGCCTGCTACTGCTGCTGAGGTTTGTTCTTCACTGCCTTGATGTATTCACCCATTTGACCCCAGTCAATGCTTCCCTGCTCGTGGAGGTCATGGATATAATCTTTAAACTGAAAGCAATTCTCCACTGTGTGTCCCGGGTATCTGTGGTATAAGCAATATCTATTTGTATTGGAATTTTGTGGCCACTCTAGCTTTTCTCTTGGCAGTGAAATCTGCATTGCCACCATAAGAGCATTGAAAATATCTGTGAGAGAGTAGGTAATGGTGGATAATGGTTTCTTCTAGGCCCTGTTCTTCGTGGCGTGTAGGCGGCGGGGGGAGGTGCCTGGTTATAGGTGGTTGGTTGGCGTGGCGTAAAGGTTTGCACGGCCAACTGTCGGGGTTACTAGGGGACTGGTGCCTATGTTGATTGTTGGGGATATTGATTTGGTGTTTGGTGTCGGAAAGGTTGGGGTTGAATCTGAGGGCAAGGTGCCGGCTGGGTTTGGTGGGGGTTTCTGTATTGGAGGTTTTTGTACTGTTGTTGGTGGTTGTTAGGCGGGTTTCCTATGATGTTGACGTGTTCGTTGGTTACCACGCCTTCGGTTACAAGCCCAGTGGTAGTGGTGGTTGTCTTTTTGGTGACTCGGGGCCTAGGGTCGAAAAGGTTCATGATGGGAGAGTCTCGGAGTTGTGTTTGGATGTACCGTGCTCTCTCATAGAGTTCGCTCATGGTGACAGGGTGATGCAATGCCAGTACATTCTTTAGAGCTGGAGTGGCGTTAGTGATGATCATTTTGACTTGTTCCGATTCTGATAGTGCATTTGTCAGCCTTTCTGCCATTGCTCTCCATCTGTCAACATATTTTATGAAATCCTCATCATTTCTCATCTTCTTGGCCATGAGATCTGTGATTGAATATGTAGGGCCGACTCGATCTTGGTATCATTGCAAGAATTTTGCTTTGACAGTATCAAAGTTGCTTACTTCCAAAGGGTCGAAGGAATAGAACCATTCCAACGCGGAGCCCTCCAGTGAACTTCTAAACAGGTATGCAAGGGCCTTCGGATCGTTTTGCTACATGACAGACTTATAAAAGAAGTCCTTGATGTGAATGAAAGGATTCCCATTTCCGTTATACTGGCTCTAAATGGGCATTTTGGAAGGCTCGCGATGCTGCTTCGGAGTGCTGGGCGACTTCCGGGACGAAGTAGAGGCTCCTCCTTGTAGCCAATATGTAAATGAAGCTATTGGTGGGCGGTTTGAACACTGGATGAAAGAGGAGAGACAGATAGAGGCTTTCAAAGTGGATAAAAACCATGTTTCTAGATGGCAGAAACAACAAGTTTTTGTGATTTTTGGGGGGTGAATTTGGGTCGGTTTGAAGGCTTATGGGAGATGCAAATGGCTTAGAAACGTGGTATTGGATGAGCTCTAGGGTGGTACGGAGTTGAAACCTTCTAAACTTCCATATGGGGGTCTTTCTATAGCGTAAAAGATGGTAACTTCATTCTACTAGACTATCTCTTCAAGAAGCAACTATGGTTTTTTTGGGTTTTGGGAGAGGGTTTTGGGATGGTTTGAGAGCTTGGAGAGGGATTGTAAGGCCTTGGGAGTATTATGGTGGATGAGAGGGTTTGGTGGACGTCCTTGGTGTGTCCTAAACTCTCCAAATGGAGGTCCTTTTATAGGCAAGAAGAGGGTAACTTTATCTGCAGAACTGTCCCTTCAATCTGTCCAGTCAGTCAGACCAAGTGCAGGTGCCCCACCAGTGGGGTGCCTGGCGCCTTGTTTATAGGGCGCCTGGTGCCCTATAAATATGGCGCCCAATGCTCTGTTTACAGGGAGCTTTGACTTGGTCAAAGCGCCCCATTAAGGGGGGCACTAGGCCCGATTTGGCCGAAACGCACAGGGAAGTTCTGATTTTCCAAAAAAAAATGGTTTCCTTGAAAGAATACTCAAATATACTTCATGAAAACAAGAATTTAAGCTCTCCAACTAGACCAAAATTGCTTATCTACATGAGGGCACGCTGACTGCGTCCTCGATCTGAGTGCATGCAGGCCGCACCCTCACTGTGAGGGTGCGGTGACTGTGCTCCCAATTCTGGGGTGCAGTACACTCTCTCTCCTACACACGTATGTTTCATGAGCCATACCTTGCAAACAAGATGTTCGATTCAACTCCTGTTTGTTGCGTTGAAAAGAGAGCTCTCAACAACAGCTTTTTAAGTTGGTAAACCAGCTGGCATGACTCCCGAGATTTCCATACGGGATGTTCAATTCGACTCCTATTTTATGTCAGTTTGGGATGACATAAAACCACGATTGAACGAGTCCAGTATGATCAATAAACTTAGAATCATTGAAAAATCTAAGAATAACCCAGTAAACGTGGAACAAACCTTGGAAAAGTCAAGAATAACTAAGAAACCCTAAACTTGACCGAAATGGCTGTATGGCACCGGTTGTTGACAATAAATAGCTCAGGCTGACCTAGAGGACCCAGAAAGGCCCAGTGATGATCGGAAAGACATAATACGTGATCCGGGATAGCCATGATAGTACAAATAAAAAAGTCGTGATAAAAGTCGTTATAGACCGACGACTGCCGAAATGACTTGTTGGAAACCCCGAATGTTGTGGAACTCACGTAGGATTTCTAAGACCTTCAATTATAGATTATTAAGAGTCGATCATTAAGCAGGCTTCGTGTTTCCTCGATTAACGCATGGCTCTCGCTTGAAGATTACGACATTGCTTTGGAAATATTTGGTCCATTCTTAACTTACGTGGATCTCCACTGGCGTCCTTAGCTCATCTCCACAAGGTGATGCAGATTTGATAATGGTTAGATAATGAGTATTGCCAATGGAATAAGGATTTATGCCCCAAATAAGGCCAAATTGGCGTGTCTATAGCTTGCCTCGCGTTGATGTCGGCTTTGCAAGGGAATGGTATGTCGCGAAGCGAAGTGAAATGTAGAGAAATGTAGTGAAGCGAAATGTATCGTAATAAAATGAAGTGGAGTGAAATAGTGATGAATTGAAAATGTAGCATCAAGGTGTAGATATAGACACACTCATCGACCAAATTCGACAAGGAGAATCTGCAAAAGTTTCTTAGATTACTGCCACGTTTCATCAATCCTTCTTACATCTGATTGGTAAAAGATGTGCCATGGGCACGATATAAGAGTAGCCAACCCCAACGCGGTGGGGATTCCTCGAAGCAAGGGTTCGTAGGTTCACCATCAGCCAGCAACCCAATCTTTGTGGCGTCCCTGTACTGTGATAGGATAAAGTTTAAAAAAGAGATTTGTTTTGTAAACTAAAAGAATACCAATCGAGCATATTCAGGATCTCAGATTCACTTAAGTCTTTCAAAAGACATGATTTGATTTGGAATAGAATGACCTTGAATTCCAAAGGGCAAGCTATTTAAACTCAATCAATTAGCCATGAGGGTAATGATGATCAAATATGTATTCATGGTGAGATGACTACCGCGGTGGGATGAATAGCAAGAAAGTATCACAATGGCCATGGTGGGATAGAGATGAAAGATGTAGCCTAGCAAAAAGGGGATTACGATAGATGATGGACACGGTGGGATTAATGGATATGGTGGGATTAACAAACATGTTGGGATATTGAAAAGATCAGATTTGAGACAAATGATGGGAGAGTGCACCCGATGGGGTTTAGAGATCATGGTGAGAAGGTGATGATCATGATGAGATGTATGCAATGACATTGCAAAATGCAATGAGACTAATACTACATGATGCATGCTGGGCTCAAAAAACAACAAAAACAAGATTTGCTTAACAATTAGTTGAAGATATAGATTGTTTGTGAGGTCAGGATACCTAGTCGGGAACCATCGTCCCACACTGCACAATTTTGGCTTATCCGCAAAAACGAAGGATGACCTAAGCATCGTAGATTTTGATGAAGGGGATCTCGGGTCTGGTCATCTTCACACCTATGGTCTTCAACCATAATAAATAAATAATGATATACAACTAACGACTTATATTTTAGTTGGCACCTCATGGGGGTTTCCCATGTCCATTCTTCTGTTTCCATGAGCAATTCCTAACATTCATCGAAATGTTAGTTTCGAAAGGTCAATGATGTCCACTTGACCTTAATAAAGACGAAACATAAACAAACTTGATTTATCAAAATTTTCTCAATTTTTTTCTAAATTTTTCTGATTGTTTTGGGATTTTTGCTGGATTTTTCATGAATTTAACCGAACACGCCCTCAAAACGGGGGTGCAGTCACCGCACCCCCAGTTCGGGGGTGCAGCCTACGTGCCCTTGGATCGGGGGTGCGGCCACCGCGCCCCCACTTCAGGGGTGCATTTAGTCCCAGTTTTTGTTTTTGATCCAGATCCAATTTTGGTTCAAACCGGGACCGATTAACCCTATATAAACAACCCATAGGATGACCAGAATGTCTTAGCAACACCCAGGATTGTTCCTCCTTTGAAGAAACAGCGTGTTGGCTTGGTTAGAGGTATTTAAAGTGTCTCGGGTCATTTGAATATCAGAATCGGCGCCAACTTGGTAAGTTTGTTGCCAATTTTAGCTTTCACACCCATTCTTTTTCTTTCCTTCAATGTTCGTCCCACTTACCTCTTGCTTTGGTGTAGGACTACCAAAATTTTCCAAGGCCTCGCTGATATTGCTCTCCTTCTTGGCTTGCTGGCTTGCTTGACATCCTTGGCTTATCAGTCAGAGCGATCCATCAAGACTGGGGCTTGACCGGACTCTTGATCTAGCTAAGCAGTATTTTGGCTATTCATTCGACTTCGGATTGATGGGAGCTCTTCTTGAGATGTTGCATCCCGACACCCACACATTCATGTTTAGCAGCTTCGAGTGTACAATTCTTCTTGAGGAGGTGGAGCTCCTTCTTGGCCTTCCTCAGACTCGGAAGGGAGAGATTGATGGTATGTTCCTCCCTTCTAGGTCACCCTCCAGCTTGGAGTTCCTGTAGCACTTCGTCAAGGTTGGTCAGATTGGTTCCTTGTTGGCCGACAAGTGAATCAGTATTCCCAAGTTGGCGACCTAGATGATTTCTCTTCTATCGGCTCTGGCCTGGATGAGGATCGGATTCTACGAGGTGAGAAAGGATTTGTGGCTTGCCTTGTTGCGGTGTTCTTGTTCCCTGTGGAGGATGGCTTCCTAAGCCTAATCAGCTTTTGTTCATCAACGGCATTTGGAGTGGCGCGTGGCTGGGTCCTTCAGTTTTAGGCTTCTTGTACTGTGGACTATCCATAGCTTGCATGGGCCGTCCTTCCTTTGGCAGTGCTCTCCTACTGGCTTGCTAGGCTGATCTCCACTTTAAGTTTGATTTGGTCGGTGAGGTGACTACCATATCACAACTCTTTCGCCATAGCCCCTTGTTCCCATCCGCTACTACGCTTGGCGAGAGGGTTGCTAACAAGTGTGCTTTAGTGAAGAAGAGACCGGAGTGGCATGCGCGTTTTGCCCCCATGAACCATTATGGCTTCCTTCTTTCGTCGCCATGATGAAGAAGGATTTCCAGGTGTGTTTTGCGCCCAACGTGGACCTCCACTTGATTATTGGTTTAGCTTTTGTGTTGTACAACACCCATCGCTGCCACTCACAGATCGGCTTACCTAGCCATGAGTTGCCCAAGTTGTCCCATCTACCACCCATCAAGGACAGGCAACTTGGTTCCGCAGACGACGAGAAGGAGGTGATTTCAGCAGTTACCTTGTGGGAGACGAGTCGGGTGTTCCACCTAGGTCTCTTGATCGAGGAAGACCTTGATCAGAAACGCCATCACATCTTCAAGCTGAACCTTTTGTTTTCCTGAGGGTTTTGTTTCATGTTCTCATTTGTCAGAAAATTTGTTGTTATTTTGAATAAACAATGAATTTTATAAAGCAAGTTTGGGTGAAAATTCAATGAAAATTCATTTTCTCAGAAAATTTAAAGACAAGTGTTGACAATTATGAGGAATTTGCGTTGTTATTTTTTAACTCCATGAATGTTTTTTAATATGAAATGAAGTATTTTCCACAGATTTTTAAGTGCCTTTTTTCTTCAACTAATTTTTTAGAGCAAACCGTGAGTCTAATGAATTTTTTTAAATGACTCATTAATCAGCTCGATTTTCTAAACAATTTGGCACCTTTCAAAATTTATGCCAGTTTTGTCAATTTTGGACCTGAAAAATATATTTTTGCATAGAATTTTTCTCCAGTAACCAAAAATGTTAGCTAGTGATGATAAAAAGTTTCAATACATTTAGCTATTTTAGGACCTGAGACATTTAAAGTAATGTGAAAAGAGGGATTTTAAGTGTAAATTAAAAGAGAATTTTTCTTTACAAAATTTTTCAAGGTAAGTAGGACGTCAGATTGAAATTCTTTCGGTGGCTACACGACCAGCTTGATTTTTTGAACCTTGAGTGAATTTTAAAATTTTATTTCATTTTCAAATTTTTGTGCTTTATAAATAACCCTCGAGGTTAGAATATCTTCATTTCATCATGCACACCATATCTCATCGCCTAGAAGCATTGAGGTTCAAGCTCATTTTTGGAGTCCAAGATGCCTTCCAAGGTTAGTGCCCCTATTATAGGAAATGTAGATCAGGACATGCTCTTCGAATTGGTTCAAATTTCACATGATTCCGAGTTCATTTACTCAAGATATTGCAAAAATAAGAATCTGGGGGTTGAGGGGGAGTGCGGTCAACACAGGGCATTGACTACGCCCTCAACCCGGGGGTGTGATGACTGCGCCCTCCTCTCCAGGGGAGGCAAGGGAGAATTGGTCCTGATTTGAACCAATTCAGATCCAGTCTAATTAGGAAACTGGGACCGAATGCACCTTCGAGGTAGGGGTGCGGTGGCCGCGCCCCCAACCCCAAGGCGCATAGGCCGTGCCCCCAAACTGAGGGCGCGGTGGCCACGCCCCTGGTTCGGGGGTACATTCAGTCAGATTCTTTGAAACGTCACCAAAAATTACAAAAAATTCATAAAAAATTGATTTTTTTTTGTAAAAATCAAATTTGTTCATATTTTATCTTTATTGAGGTCGAGTGGACATCTTTATCCATTCAAGACTACCATTTTGATGAATGACAATAATTTCTCATAGAAATAGAAGAATGGACTTGAGAAACCCCCATAGCTTGCCGGCTAACATATAAGTTGTTAGTCGTGTATTATTATTTTATGCATTATTGTTGAAGACCGTGAATGCGGAGAAGACTTGACCTGAAATCCCCTTCATCAAATCTACGACGGCCGGGTCGTCTTTCGTGCTCACGGATAAGCCAAAAGTTGTACTTTGAGGGACGACAGTTCCCGAATGGGTATCTTGACCTCCTAGACAATCTATATCTTCAACTAATTGTTAAACAAGTCTTGTTTTTGTTTACTTGAGCCCAGCATGCATCATGTAGTATTAGTTGCATTGCATTTTTTGTTATCATTGCATACATCCATTCATGATTTTCTACCTCCGTTAGGATATCTCTGAACCCTACCAGGGATATTCTAATATCCCACTGTGTTTTCTAATCCCACCATGTCTATTAATCCCACCGTGTTCGGTAATCACCTTATGCCTCCAAATCTTTCGTTTCTATCCCACTGTGGCCACTGCAACACCCTTCTTACTATTCATCCCACTATAGCAGTCAATTTGTCCCACCAAGGGCCTCCTATTTGATCATGCTTACACTGCCATTATCTTCATGGTCTAAGCTTCAACATTTGTCTTTTGGAATTCAAGATCATTCTATTTCGAATTGAAACTTGTCTCTTAAAGAGCCTAAATGAATCTGAGAGCCTGAATGTGCTCGGTTGGTATTCTTTTACTTTTCAAACAAATCTCTTTTTAAATTTTATCCCATCTCAGTACAGGAACACCGTAAAGATTGGGTTACCGACTTATGATGACCTACGAACCCATGTTTTGGGGACTCCCCATCGTGTTTGGGCTTGGCTATTCTTCTCTCATACCCATGACACATCTCTTACCAATCGAACATAGAATGACTTGATAAAACATGGCGGTTATCCAGGACACTCGAGGAGATTCATCTTGCCAAATATGGTCGTTGAGCATGCCTATATCTACACCTTGATGCCACCTTTTCAGTCCATCACTATTTTTCTCCACTGCATTCCACTACGATCCATCTCGCTTCACTACGTTTTCTCTATGTTTCACTTCGCTTCGCTACATGCCATTCCCTTGCAAAGCCAACATCAAGGTGAGGCAAGTTGTAGACACGCCAATTTGGCCTGATTTGGAGCCCCAGACTCCTATTCCATGGGTGATACCCATTATTTGACCGTTATTTGATCCGGATCACCTTGTGGAGATGAGCTAAGGACGTTGGTGAAGACCCCCGTAAGTTGGGAATAGATCGATGATTTTCGAAGTAATGCCGTAACTTTCAAGTGAGAGTCACACATTAATCATGAAAACATGAAGCTTGCTCAATGACCGACCTTTAATAGTCCATAATTTAAGGTCTCAGATGTACCATGTGGGTTCTATAACATTCGAGATTTTTGACAAGTCATTTAGGTAGGCGTTGGTATATAATGGCTTTTCATCATGGCTTTTCAATCCGTGTTGACATGGCTATCCCAGACCATGTGTTAGGTCTTTCCGGTCATCACCGGGCCTTTCCGGGTTGTCTGGGTCAATCCTAGCCGTACATTATCATCAACCGGGGCCACACAGCTGTTTCGGTCAATTTTAGTGTTTCTCAGTTATTCCTGATTTTTTCAAGGATCATCTCACGTTTACCGGGTTAATCCTAGATTATTTTGATGATTTTAAGTTTTCTAATCATACTAGACTTGTTCGGTTATCATTTTATGTCATCCCGAGTTGACCCGAGATTCGACCAAAATCGTGCCTTTTCGGATTACCGCCTCAATATTTGGCTTTTCGCGGGAGGGTAAACCGGTAGTCAAGGCCCCATGTGAATGTCTCAGGAGTCATGCCAGCTGGTTTATCGACTTGAGGAGATGTGATTGAAGGCCCTTTTTCTAGCGCAACAAATAGGAGCCGTATCGGACGTCCCGTTTGCAGGTTACGACTCACTGAATATGCATGTAGGAGAGAAAGTGTACCGCACCCTTGCCCCCCTTGAAAAGGGAGGGTGCGGTTACAGTGAGGGCACGACCTGCGTGACCTCAGACCAATGGTGCAGTCAGAGAACCCCTAGATTGGGGGCACGGTCGGTTTCAAAAATCAGAAATCACCTCGATTAGCACCTTCTAAACTGATTTTTGGAAAGTTTCTCCCGTTAAAACTTGATTATTTTGACCGCACCCTGAGTCGGGGGCGTGTTCATCTTATCAACCTAATTTTTTAGCAATTTCTAGAAGCTTCAGCATTTTTTAGAAATAAAATGCCGAACGTGCCCCCTAGTTTGGGGCACGCTGACCGCACCCTCTGGGTGAGGGCGCGGCCTGTGCGCCCTCAACTCGAGGGCATGGTCGGCCAGTTTCCCTATTTTACACTTGGTTCTCCGTCTCTATAAATAGAGGGCTATTCTTAATGACTCGGGGTTACCACCCATGCTTTACCTCATCCTGAGGTCGTCCAAGCTCCCTCCCGAGGCCATCCCGACATTCAAATCCGATTCGACGTCGAGGGATCGATCCCGAAGTGAAGAAGAAGGGCCGATTTGTGCCCTCTACATCACTGAACTTCATTGGCTTATACAAGAAATTTGGGGCTTTTCCTTTGAAGGTGGTCAACATAAGAATTGTTTCACTCCTCATTCTCTTTCATTTGCAACTATCAGCACTCAATTCTGACTTGCCGTTGGTCCATGGCGATTGCTGCACCGAGGGCATACATCCAGGTTCTGTTTTTTATATCCGTTCACTTCCAGATTTTCTACAGGCCTGTATGGATGGATTCCAGAGAAGTCATCAACAGGATATCTCTTCCTATCCTAGTTCTCCATTGATAGAAACAAAAAACACTCAATTCTAACATTGGGATCAGCTGTAGAATTTTCTGCACCGAAGTTGCACCAGAGGGGACTGCACCCATCCGAGGATAGGTCACCCGAACCGGTTTCCTTTGCTCGTCCCGGCTCCGATCCGAGCCACTCTACTCCATGAGTCTTTCGTATCTTTCATTTAAAGCATCCTTAAGTCATTTTAATTTAGTTTTGCATCACATTTACATAACCAAAAATACAAAAAAGGGGTTATGGCTCACCCCGAATTTGGTGAGTTTGATTCCGATTGCATCATTTTTTATCTTTCTCTTTCAGTTTCTACACTTCTTCCAAATCTAATCAAACCCTTCACTTGTTTTATTATTTTAAGTTGCATAGATTAATCAAGCTAGCACCAGTTGAACTCTCCCTCATCGGCCGGCCGAGGAGGAAGAAGGTTGAACTCACACTTCATCTCCCGCGCTAAGGTATACACGGTCATCTCTTGTTTCTATTCCATAAAGTGGAGCCCACAACTCTTGTGACCACAATTTTTTTATTCATGTTCTAAGTTCATTTATTCCTCACTCTCCTCCCATATGACACGAACCATCTCTAGTGCTTGAGCGACACCGTGAGATGAAAGTTCGGGGATCAATGTGAGTGTGGAACCGAGGTGAGGATTTTACTGCTTTTCGAGTGTTTTTCGATTCACTCCCTTTCTCCTATTCTATCATCACCTTTTCTTGAGGTGCTGATCCAGAACCCATTTTTGGAGTCGACAACTTTTTGATTTTATCACTTTTCGAGTGTTTTCCAATTCACTCCCTTTCCCCTATTCTATCATCACCTTTTCCTGAGGTGCTGATCCGGAACCCATTTCTGGAGTCAACATTGGCTTGTGGGAAATACTAAGAAAACTTATGGATATTTAAATACACCACCCTTAAGAAGAAAAATATATGTTACTTAGCTCCCTATTTTTTAGAGGAGGAGTTCCTCCTTAAGAAAGATAGTGGGAGCTAGGTATAGATGGAAGATGTTCTGATCTCACAACTCAAGGCCACCTCTACTAAGGTACTAATTAATAATTACATATGGATAATTTATAGGTCTTTACTTGTGCCCATTCAACCTAAGAGATATGTGGGGCATATTTTTGATGAAAGAAATGAGTCATAATATAAAAGAATATCGATCCTAAGATCTATATCGAAGCAATATAAGATATTGATTCAAAAATGTAAAATGATAGATTAGAGTGGATTAGAAGGTAGAGATCTTCAAGATAAGGATAGTTGAAAATGACATCATCTAAGTCAAATAAATGACTATGATTAGACCATTTTATCTATGTCATAGTTTAAACTATTCAGATTTTGATTGTTACACACTATGACTATAAGATATATCACTTGGATGTTAAGATAGTGTTTCTCTATAATATTTTGAGGAATAGGTGTACATAATACAACCTTATAGAATCAAGTCCCAACAACATCTAAATAGAATGTGTATAAGTTCTATTTATAGACTAAAATAAACTTCTCAATGATGCACAAAAGGTTTAATGAGATTAAATCTTATGACTTTGTTAAGAATGAAGAGGAGACTTGTGTATTCAAGACGATAAGTGGGAGTGTTATTACTTTTTTGGCATGTTATCTGAATGACATACTACTCATTAAGAATGAAGTAGGATGATGTCGTAAGTGAGCCTAGCTATCAAATAAATCCTTTAAACACAATATGGGTTTTAAGATCTATGGAGATAGATCGAAAAACAATACCTAGATAATGTACGTAGTAACCATAGTTAAAAGGTTTGGCATGGTAAACTCCAAGATAAGTTTCTTACCTATGTAATGTGGAGTTGATCTCTCTAAAGAGAAATATTTATAAACTTCTTGAGAAATAAAGAGAACACTTGAGTAGAGCCCTTATGCTTTTGCCATAGGGTTTATCATATATGTGATGCTACATACATGACTTAATTAATGCTCCAAGTGTTATGAGCATTCATCAAGTAGATCTTGATAGAAATGTATGCCCTAAAAGCCAATCATATAGGATACGATTCAACATTTTTAGAAATATCTCATTCAATTAATTAGGCAAATCTTCATTACTATCTCTTACTAGATACGTACATCATAATAGAGTCCTTGATCACATGCAATGATGATGAATCATGATGAGATCATGATAATGATATTAATTATCTAGAGGTATGTGATCTAAATGTTTCTAGTCATATGATCCTTAAGATGAGACATCAATGTTATGGATATATCAATGTTATGATCCTTAAGATGAGACATCAATGTTCTAGTCATATGATCTCATTGGTCATTAGTGTAGGGACACTAAGATACACACATAGGTGCTCATTAGTGAATGAGTTCCCGAACTAACCAATTTAGAAAACCTGATCGGTATTTTATCAAACTATCCATGGTTGACCTAGGTTGCCAAATATGTGTTACTAGATATATCTTGTACTTTTATTATTGACTTATGGATCACCATCTTGATAGTCTAGTATTTTTCATGTATTGGGTGCAAGAGAAACCTGACGGAGGCAATTGAGTAGACAATAATGGATTGTTCACTCTTGGTAGGAGAGAGAGAGAATGTCCTATGAAATAGTACTTTAAATTCTTGGCCAAGGTACTTAGAATAATTAAAAAAAGAGCTTTTCAATTGGTTCGAACCCAAAAACAAGATCCCATAGAGTCAGATTATTTAGAGGTTGATAGTTAGTGTTGAACCCCTGATCGACCGGGACATTATATGAACAATGATTTAAATACATGTAAAAATTGATGATGGAAATGCTCATTGGATGTTATTTAACTTTTCAAAGTCATTAAGGATCATAAGAAATGACTTGTATCCTTCATGATCGGAAAGCTGTATAAACTATTGTGAGATCATAGTTTTGAGTTAATTTAAAGGAATTGTTCTTTTATATTAATTAAATCTTCAACCAAATTGACTATGGGGTCTATTTAGTCACACATATTAGATCTAATCAATAAGATGAGGGCATGGGCATAATTTTATAGAAGTTCAGTGTTTTTGTGAACAATCTTAACTTTTACAAATAAATGGCTTATAAAGCCAAAACCTATCATGCCATAGGGCTGGAGCACAACCCAATCAACCTCTCTTTATTTTATCTTTTTCTAAAGGTGATCTCCCATGGTCAAGCTTGGATCTGCAATGTTTCCAGAAGCCCAAAGAAAAAGAGAACTCGTCTATTGAGGCAGATCATGTGGATACTTCTAGAGACCATCCACTTGAATGGTTTCAGCAAGGAGGAATGTTCTCTCTTCATCCATGGTGAGATATTTTGGAAATCTTATGAGGTACTCTTGTTCTACTTCATACTCGGTTCTCGATTTTATTCTTTCAACATCGACCAAGGCAAAGACTTTGGCTTTAAGAAATCAAAATTTTTATGCTGCCATGTATTTATTCCTTATAGTGGCATTAGAGCCAAGTTGAAGCTTTTGTTTTAGTTGGCGCAAAATTGGCATGTTTTATGTGTTTTCATGCTTTCCTAAAATTATGTACAAAGTAGCATTGATTTAATCATCATAATGCAAATGGGTTACCAAACTATGTGTGGTTAGATTCAATTGATTCTTGTGGATGAGATCATTTTAATGACACAAATTTTATGAATTTTAGCCAACCAGAGAGTCCAATATGAGTTCGAAAAGATGGTAAGATGATCATATCTGGAAAAGGGGCCAAAATTAAAGGAGTTGATGAACTTATCTATTTGGATGTAAATAGCTCTGTCTAATGGTGTGGGAAGGTATAAAATTGAGTTCGCTTGAACTTTCTTAAGTTCTTGGGCATTAAATGGTCCTTGGAGGCACTGGATTTGGATGGTCATTCTAGTTAGGTTTAATTCCGATTGTGGTTCTATCTCCGTGAATTGTGGTCATGATAGAATTTCTCATGAGATGAAACCTATCCAAATAGATTCCTTATTCTTATTAGGGGTGTCAATGGGCCGGGCCCGGCCTGGCCCGCAGCCGGCCCAACAAAGCCCGCTCCAATATATAATGGGCCGGCCCGGTCCGGCCCGTATTACATTTCGGCCCGACCCGGCCCGACTCAAAAAAAAATATATGTTTGGCCCGGCCCGACTCGGCCCGACCTGTTCTTGTTAACATATTATAAGATATATTTTATATATTTTTAGTTTTTTAAACATCAAACCAAAAAACTTTAATAACTTCTATGATCTTACCAATGATGTGTCTTATTAATGGTGATATCTGTATTTGTGATAAAAAATAATATCAACTAAAAAATGTAAAATTAATTAAATTATTTAATTATTACAACAACTGAGTGACTAGAGATATAAATATTGATTTGATTTAGATAAAAATCAATAACTACATGATCTATTAATAAATCAGGATCAAAATTAGATAATTAATAAATTAATAAATTTTTGATCTATTAATAAATCAGAATAAAAATTAGATAAATTTTTTATTTTAAATTTAAAATAAAATATAATATAAGTATACAAAATTAAATATAATAAGAAAATAAAAATAGACAAATCATAAAAAATATGACATATGGAATGATAAAATAGGATAGAAATAAAATTCTAAATTTATTAGATCAACTATTAATAATTATAATTAGTTTTATATAATTTAATATATATAATTAGTATTTAAAAAACTATCTTATTCTTTGGTCTAAATAGAAGTCAAAAAAACTTATAATATCATATGATGACATTTTAACAAAAACAATGGAGGGGGAGCGCGGGAGAGGGAAAAGAGAGAGAACAGAGTGGAGGGGGGGGCACGGCGGCGACCGCACGGTGGCAATGGGCGCGGCGGCGACGCGAACCGCGGGCGAGGAGAGGAAGAAGAAGAGAGGGGAAGGAGCTGGCGACGGTGACCTCGCGGTGGAGAGGAGACGACGACGGCGGGGAGGCGATCAAAGCCAGCTGAGAGACGGAGAGAGGGGGGGTCGCGGAGCGGGGGGCCGGGGTCTCGTGGCTTCACCGCGGTTGCGCGGGCACGGCGACGGCGATGGAGGCGTTGGCGTTGGCAACGACGACGGCGATGGCGGGAGTGGGAAGGAGAGAGGAAGACGGCCACGGCCACGGCGGTGATGCGGCGTCGGCAGCAGCGACGACTGCGCTGGAGGGAGAGAGAGACGACGAGAGGGGCGGGGTGGCCGTAGGCGCATGGCGCACGCGAAGAGAGAGAGAGAGGAAACAGAGAGCGGCGGCGACGGCGCGACGCGAGATGGCGACGGCGATGGGGTGACCGGGTTGTTGCGGTGGTCGCGTGGGCGAGAGAGCGAGAACGAGAGAGAGAGAGATGGCGAGGGAGCGAGCGGGGGAGGGGAAGAAATCAGGTGACGGAGGCGGCGAAGGGAGAGAGGGTTCGAGAGGGTTTTTTTTCAATTTTTTTTTTAAAAAACCGCATATTACACAACGGGCCATCGGGCTTCACTATGAGCCCGAGCGATGACCATGTTAGGCCCGCGGGCCAGTTTTTGTAACCCGAAAAATAATCCAAGGCTGGCCCGGCCCGAGGGCCCGCGGGCCAGCCCGACCCACTGACGCCCCTAATTCTTATAGGATTCTAATGAGCATTTTTCTAGAAATTTTGGACTCCATCCCCCCTAAATGGGCCAAAAAAATAGGTTTTGGTTAGGGTTTCTACTCAATAGTGTGGCACTCCCACATTTATCAGGCGAAGAAGGAAATTGATTGGGACCTGCTATCGGGTTCCCACATGGATTTAAGGTCTTAAAAACCCGGTCAACTCTTGGTTTCACCGGGAGTTCACACACGGCCATGCATGCATGGGGGTGGGCACACGTCGGTGCAATGTGTCGACGATGGATGTAGAATCAGGTGGAGCTTTGTGCCCAACTATTTAAAATTAATTTTAAATTATGAAAAAAAATTAAAAATTTACCAAACATTTTAAATTTTTTAAAAATTTTAAAATTTATTTAATGAGTTATTAAAGTGTTTAATACCTTATTAAATGAGTGTTTCCCTTTTTGTCATTCAATTCTCTCATTTTAATTTTAAAATTTTTATCATCAAAATTAATTAAATTAATGACTAAATAAGTTCCATAAAGTTATTTAACAGGTTTAAAAAATGTTTATGAACCTGTTAGATAATTTTGTGCTCTGGTTACCATAGAATTGTTTTAATAAATGATTTTAAAATTATTTTAATTTTTTTTGATTAAATTAGTGCTCAAATAAATTATGAAATGATTAAGACACTAATTTAATGCTCTAAGAATATTTGTGAAGAGCAGACACCATTTCCCTGGCAAGAGCAGACACCCATAAGCAAACAGTTGGCCATCAAGTATTCATCTGTATATATGGTGGGTCAGTGATGGAGATTGCGGTGTTTTAATCACGTATAATTGGGAAAAGTAGCGGGGTGGTTGGTTGTCCGATAAAATGAGTTTCCGTTACAATTATTATAATTTTGTATTTTAAGAGATATTTTCTTCGTAGATAAAAGAAGTGAGTGATCCCCCCACCTTTTCTAGTTGCACATGATACACGCTCCGGTCTCTCCAAACGTTACAATTTTATGTCTTTGAAAAGTCTAGATTTCATTATAATATAAATGTTTAACATAAAAACTAATAAAAAATTTATCGTCGACCAAACATCTTATAAACTACTTTTTCTGCCTCAATTCAATTAAGTCCTCAATTATGCTTTAAACAGTCGGGAGAAGTGCTAATAGGGTGTTTGGTAGCGCTTTTAATTTTAAGACAGCTTCGTTTTTGAAATCAAGATTATTTGACTTCTCAATTTTATTTTTAAAATAAAACCGTCTAATTATTTGGTGTTTGGCAAAATTATCATAATTTTTAAAAATTAGACAGTAGTGTTTGGTTATGACCAGCGACTCTGCGAAACTCTCTCGGACTCCCTTCGCAGAGAGGACCTGCTAGGTCAGAACGGGTCGGATTCGGTAACAGGTTCACCAGAATCCGATTCCGATTCCGATAAGGGTTAAGGGGTTCCGATTCCTATTCCGATAATTTCGGAATCACTATCTTCCGATTTCGATCCGATTTCGATTTCGTTATCGAAATCGGAACCGAATTCGATTAAATCCGAAATACATATTAAATATTAATTTTTATTCAAAAGTGAGTCAATAATTTACATATAATTATTAAAATTTGATATAATCTTCTTAAAATTTTATTTTTATTATTTTATCAATTTATATATTATATATTATATTTAATTTAATTTAATTTATATATAATTATTTTTTTATCGAAAACGGATTAACGGAAATGGAACCAACTGAGATTCCGATAAGCTACCGGAATATCCGATTCCGATAGTTTATAGGATACAAAAACAAGTTCCAAACCCGTTAATTTTTATCGAAATCGAATCGGAATATCGGAATATCGGATTCCGTTTACACCTTTAGGACCTGCAGCTTCGCGAAGGCTCTCCCGCAGTGTCGTCCACCTCCCTCCCCCTGGCGGCGGCGGTGGCCAGCAAAAGGCTACCTCACCGGCGAAGTCCTGGGAAAATAATCGGACGAGGGATGTCGGACAGGGAAGAAAGAAACCAGAAAAAAAAGAATAGTACGGGGAGAGAGAGAGAGAGGGAAATGTGTGTGCGTTCCCGCCTCCCACGTCCCACTCCGCATCTCTCTTGAAGAAAAACAAGGCTTGACTTGTTTTTATTTCAAAAGAGATTACATGCGTAACTATCTTGTTTTTAAAAATGAGGAAGTAGTAAAAAGATCGTAACCAAACACGGTAGTTCTTTCATTTTTAAAATTGAGATTAAAAAGAAGAAAAAAAGGGTATCCAAACACCCTATAAGCCCGGCTACAACTTTCCCCAAATAAAGCTACCCACCGCCCAATGATCCCAATAGAAGCTAGCTGCGCAAGCAAGCTTGGGCCCATTCTAACCGAACAACCTTTATGCATACGCCATTACAATAATATCATCTAGTTAAAGCAGCTATGTAGCCATGTGATAAAGCATATAAATTATGATTATAATATGTCTTATTTGCAACAATATTTCATATTTTCTTTTTTTAGGTGATTAATGGGTGGTGGTTTAAAAGGTGAGGCCCACTTGGTGTCCTGGTGGTGGTAAGGACAAGGTAAGGTGATTTCCAAACTGTTTTAAAGGGACCAGCTGGCCAACCCCAATGAAGCTTCTCAAACCCCAATGTGGCCCCGATCCCCAGGACCCCAGCGCACGATGAAGGGGACGTCTGCAGACCCACGCTCCACATCGGAGTCCCATGGCCACCTCCTCGTCCCAAAGCCCCACTCTCCTTTTCTTTCCTGTTCCCTTCTATTTTTCTCCGACAGGTTCACGGTATACATAAATCATCAGACAAATCTAAGGTGGGATTTTTTATATATTGATATCTAGAATAAATTGATATTTAAAATACATCCATGTAATCTTAATAACATTTTTAAGTTCTACGAAGCCTTGATTTAGTTTATTATGGTGCATATCATTTACCTTCTTAACAATTACGTCCATTTCAACTTGTAGATATATTAATACACACTCTCTTCCTCTTAGAGAAAGTACGATATAAGGGAAATAAAGTTGAGAGAGAGAGAGAGAGAGAAATTAAGATGAGGGAAAGAAAGTGTCTTAGATATGTATATATGTATGTTAGTAAAAATACCTTGAGTTATAGTAAATTAACACAAAATTGAGTAAATTTCAATATTAAAAGTTAACCAAAAGATTTATTTATGAATAATCCAATAATCGAGAGAAGAATGTGCAACAAATTGGCACACATAAATATATATGAGATAGAGATGGTGTGCATATAAGGGTACGTGGCTCTTTAAGAAATGCTAGAAATAGTCTACCTCACGAGAGAGAAAAAGAAAGAGAGAGAAAGAGAAAGAGTTAGTTGCGAAGTTGGATGGAGGAAAACAAAAAAGGGAAAGGGAAGTAACTTGCTTTCCTTTCGTTTCTGTCTGATTCTTCTGATCGATCTCAACAGTCAGGAGAGGTTGCGGTGGGCGGAGCGGCGCCATGGACGTCGAGGAGCCCACCGGGGTGTCGTGGAAGACGCCCCTGGTGTTCTAGTCGAAGCTGCTCTGTCTCTCCCTGCTCTACCTCCTAACCTCCGTCCTCCTCGCTCTTCAAGTCTTGGTGTCCCAGACCGGCTGCGTCTTCTGTCTCATCCCTAATCCACTTTCCGACCAAGATTGTCACCTCCACCTCCCCCTCTTCTCCTACCCCGCCTCCTACGGCGAGCACAAGTACTCTCTCCCCTCCTCCTCTCCTTCAGCCACCTGCAATTCCCCTGTTCTCTTCCCAGGTGCGCGTTCTTCCAGGGATCTGATTTTGGAGACTAACAAATTCTGTGGTTCGATTAATGATAGGCCATTCTTGATATCCATGCGATGTGCACTCGTGTGGCAGATTACCAGGTAGCGTATGAGGAGATCCAGAGGGTGTCGAGGAATTGGTCGTACCCGCTATCGGCGGCAGAGTCCCCTGCTGTAAGGTACATGACAGGGCAGAAGGGGACCTTCGCCGGGAATTTCTCGACCCAGGAGAGAAAATCGTATTTCAGAATTGGGAACGGCGACGGCTCTGGCGGGGATGACGTTTGGGTCGAGTCGATTGAGGTTCCCTGTGGGTTCTTTCAGGAGTTCCCAGTCCCCGAGCCCGGTTAGTTCTCTCTCTCCCTTCTTCTAGAAGAGAGATTTATGTTTATTATTATTACATTCAATTGTGAGATTTTTGTTTTATCCTCTCGCATTCTTTTACCGAGTAAGCTGCAAGATGATCGGGTTGTTTTTTGGATTGTCTGATAAAAATCTTCTTGCTATCTAATCCAGGATGGTAACGTCAGATCCCTTGCTTGTCTTTTTCATATTTGAATTTGGAACAGTGAGCATTTATCTTTCGCTTTCAATTGTTCCGAAATTTTGTTCAGATGTGAGGATCGTTGATGGACGAGAAGCCAATTAACTTCCTTGGATTGAGTGTCCTTTGTTACTGCGAATTTTAGTTCTTTCCATTTGATCTCGAGGTCTTCCTCTGCCTCTTGAAGGACATGTTCTTTTCCGACCAGATAGAAGGGCCATGGAGAATTGCAGGGGCGTGGTAGTTGCCTCGGCCATCCTTGGCAACCACGACAAGCTCCGGCAGCCGAGGAGCGTCGGCGTGAAGACGCTGGAAACCGTATGTTTCTTCGTCTTCGTCGACGATGCCACCATTCGCGACCTCTCCGATCATCACATTCTCCACGGGGAACAGACCCAGGGAGCCCGGGTCGGCGTCTGGCGCATCGTGCGGCTGCCGACGGCGGACCTGTCTTCCCGAAACCCAGCCATGAACGGCGTTGTGCCCAAGTACCTCATCCACCGCCTCTTTCCTAATGCCAAGTTCAGCATCTGGGTGGACGCCAAGATGAAGCCGACGGTGGACCCTATGTTGCTCCTGCACTCCATGCTCGTTGGCCCGGAGGGTGGGGCTGACATGGCCGTATCCCGGCATCCCCTTAACGTGCACACGATGGAGGAGGCGGTTGCGACGGCAAGGTGGAGGAAGTGGCCAGACATCGAAGGGCTGAGGCTGCAGATCGAGGCGTACTGCGAGAACGGGCTCCAGCCATGGTCTCCAGACAAGCTTCCCTACACCACAGGTACAGCTGACGCTGCTGCGTGCCCGTCGGAGAAAATTTTTGAAATAACACACTTTAAAATTTCATTTGCGGATCTAGCAGGGTAAAACTTTTATTTCTGAAACCAACACACTTTTACCGAAGTCCCTGAGGTAGATAGCGACTTTAACATGTCGCACGCGAAGTCGCTACGTAAGGTAACGACTTACGTGAAGTCGCTGCCCACTGCAGCGATTTCCTTTTTTTTCTTTTTTTACGAGGGTGAAGTCGCTGGGTATCCCAGTGACTTCACCAAAACAATATATATATATAAATGATATATATACACCATTTTATAAATATTATTTATAGATATAAAAAATATAACTTAAATATTAGTTTAAAAAACACATAAAATAATTTAATCAAAATATATTTATTTTACTTTTAATTTTTAAAATTTTTAGTAAAATTTTAAATTTTTATTTATAACATACAATACTATAAGATATTATGTTTACTTAACTAAATACAATAAAATATTTATAATTTATTATATAATTTATAAATCTTGATTACATATTATTTTAATATAACATAATTAAAATAAGTTATTTTAAATTTTATTTTATTTATTTTATAATATTGTAAGATTTATATTAAATTTTTTAAATTATATATTGTTATGTTATATATTATTGTATGTCATCTAATATATCTTATATATTTTATAAATATTTATTATAATATTGTTTTAAATATATTTTTAATTTATGCAATTAATATTTATATATTTAAAATATTTAAAATAATATTATAATGAATATTTATAAAATATATAAGATATATTAAATGACATACGATAATATATAACATAATAATATATAATTTAAAATTTTTAATTTAAATCATAAAATATTATAAAATAAATAAAATAAAATTTAAAATAACTTATTTTAATTATGTTACTTTAAAATAATATGTAATTAAAATTTATAAATTATATAATAAATTATAAATATTTTATTGTATTTAGTTAAGTAAACATAATATTTTTTATTATTGCATGTTATAAATAAAATTTTAAAATTTTACTAAAAATTTTTAAAATTAAAAATAAAATAAATATATTTTGATTAAATTATTTTATGTGTTTTTTAAACTAATATTTAAGTTATATTTATTATATCTATAAATAATATTTATAAAATGGTGTATATATATCATTTATATATATATAAATTGTTTGGGTGAAGTCGCCGGGATACCGAGCGACTTCACCCTTATGTAAAAAAAAAAAAAAGGGAAATCGCTGCAGCGGGCAACGACTTCACGTAAGTCGCTACCTTATGTAGCGACTTCGCGTGCCACATGTTAAAGTCGCTATTTACCTCAGCGACTTCGGTAAAAGTGTGTTAGTTTCGGAAATAAAAGTTTTACCCTGCTAGATCCGGAAATGAAATTTTAAAGTGTGTTATTTCAAAAAATTTCTCGGTGGCACAAATTGGCACACATAAATATATATGAGATAGAGATGGTGTGCATATAAGGGCACGTGGCTCTTTAAGAAATGCTAGAACTAGTCTACTCTCACGAGAGAGAAAAAGAAAGAGAGAGAAAGAGAAAGAGAGAGAAAGAGAAAGAGTCAGTTGCAAAGTTGGATGGAGGAAAACAAAAACGGGAAAGAGAAGTAACTTACTTTCCTTTCGTTTCTGTCTGATTCTTCTGATCGATCACAACAGACAGGAGAGGTTGCGGTGGGCGGAGCGGCACCATGGACGTCGAGGAGCCCACCGGGGTGTCGTGGAAGATGCCCCTGGTGTTCCAGTCGAAGCTGCTCTGTCTCTCCCTGCTCTACCTCCTAACCTCCGTCCTCCTCGCTCTTCACGTCTCGGTGTCCCAGACCGGCTGTGTCTTCCGTCTCATCCCTAATCCACTTTCCGACCAAGATCACCACCTCCGCCTCCCCCTCTTCTCCTACCCCGCCTCCTACGGTGAGCACAAGTACTCTCTCCCCTCCTCCTCTCTTTCAGCCACCTGCAATTCCCCTATTCTCTTCCCAGGTGCGCGTTCTTCCAGGGATCTGATTTTAGAGACTAACAAATTCTGTGGTTCGATTAATGATAGGCCATTCTTGATATCCATGCGATGTGCACTCGTGTGGCAGATTACCAGGTAGCGTATGAGGAGATCCAGAGGGTGTCGAGGAATTGGTCGTACCCGCTATCGGCGGCAGAGTCCCCTGCTGTAAGGTACATGACAGGGCAGAAGGGGACCTTCGCCGGGAATTTCTCGACCCAGGAGAGAAAATCGTATTTCAAAATTGGGAACGGCGACGGCTTTGGCAGGGATGACATTTGGGTCGACTCGATTGAGGTTCCCTGTGGGTTCTTTCAGGAGTTCCCAATCCCTGAGCCCGGTTAGTTCTCTCTCTCCCTCCTTCTAGAAGAAAGATTTATGTTTATTATTATTACATTCAATTGTGAGATTTTTGTTTTATCCTCTCGCATTCTTTTACCGAGTAAGCTGCAAGATGATCGGGTTGTTTTTCGGACTGTCTGATAAAAATCTTCTTGCAATCTAATCCGGCACGGTAACGTCAGATCCCTTGCTTGCCTTTTTCATATTTGAATTTGGAACAGTGAGCATTTATCTTTCGCTTTCAATTGTTGCGAAATTTTGTTCGGATGTGAGGATCGTTGATGGACGAGAAGCCAATTAACTTCCTTGGATTGAGTGTCCATTGTTACTGCGAATTTTAGTTCTTTCCGTTTGATCTCGAGGTCTTCCTCTGCCTCTTGAAGGACATGTTCTTTTCCGACCAGATAGAAGGGCCATGGAGAATTGCAGGGGCGTGGTAGTTACCTCGGCCATCCTTGGCAACCACGACAAGCTCCGGCAGCCGAGGAGCGTTGGCATGAAGACGCTGGAAACCGTATGTTTCTTCGTCTTCGTCGACGATGCCACCGTTCGCGACCTCTCCGATCATCACATTCTCCACGGGGAACAGACCCAGGGAGCCCGGGTCGGCGTCTGGCGCATCGTGCGGCTGCCGACGGCGGACCTGCCTTACCGAAACCCAGCCATGAACGGCGTCGTGCCCAAGTACCTCATCCACCGCCTCTTTCCTAACGCCAAGTTCAGCATCTGGGTGGACGCCAAGATGCAGCTGACGGTGGACCCTATGTTGCTCCTGCACTCCATGCTCGTTGGCCCGGAGGGTGGGGCTGACATGGCCGTATCCCGGCATCCCCTTAACGTGCACACGATGGAGGAGGTGGTTGCGACGGCGAGGTGGAGGAAGTGGCCAGATGTCAAAGGGCTGAGGCTGCAGATCGAGGCGTACTGCGAGAACGGGCTCCAACCATGGTCTCCAGACAAGCTTCCCTACACCACAGGTACAGCTAACGCTGTTACGTGCCCGGCGGAGAAATTTTTTGAAATAACACATTTTAAAATTTCATTTCCAGATCTAGCAGGGTAAAACTTTTATTTCTGGAACTAACACACTTTTACCGAAGTCGCTGAGGTAGATAGCGACTTTAACATGTCGCACGCGAAGTCGCTACGTAAGGTAGCGACTTATGTGAAGTTGCTGCCTGCTGCAGCGATTTCCTTTTATTTTTTCTTTTTTTACATGAGGGTGAAGTCGCAGGATATCCCAGGGACTTCACCCAAACAATGTATATATATATATAAATGATATATATACACCATTTTATAAATATTATTTATAGATATAATAAATATATTTAATCAAAATATATTTATTTTATTTTTAATTTTTAAAATTTTTAGTAAAATTTAAAATTTTTATTTATAACATATAATACTATAAAATATTATGTTTACTTAACTAAATACAATAAAATATTTATAATTTATTATATAATTTATAAATCTTAATTACATATTATTTTAAAGTAACATAATTAAAATAAGTAATTTAAATTTTATGATATTTATTTTATATTATTGTAAGATTTATATTAAATTTTTTTAAATTATATATTGTTATGTTATATATTATCGTATAGCATCTAATATATCTTATATATTTTATAAATATTAATTATAATATTATTTTGAATATATATTATGAATCTATACAATTAATATTTATATATTTAATATATTTAAGATATTATTATAATGAATATTTATAAAATATATAAGATATAGTAGATGACATACGATAATATATAACATAACAATATATAATTTTAAAAATTTAATATAAATCATAAAATATTATAAAATAAATAAAATAAAATTTAAAATAAGTTATTTTAATTATATTACTTTAAAATAATATGTAATTATGATTTATAAATTATATAATAAATTATAAATATTTTATTGTATTTAGTTAAGTAAACATAATATTTTATAATTTTGTATGTTATAAATAAAAATTTAAAATTTTACTAAAATTTTAAAAATTAAAAATAAAATAAATATATTTTGATTAAATTATTTTATTTGTTTTTTAAATTAATATTTAAGTTATATTTATTATATCTATAAATAATATTTAAAAATGATGTATATATATACATTGTTTGGGTGAAGTCCTTGGGATATCTAGCGACTTCACCCTTATGTAAAAAAGGAAATCGCTGCAGCGGGCACGTAAGTCGCTACCTTACAGCCTGTTTGTTTACAGTATTAGGTGATTGTATTGATATCAGTTTTAAAACTGATATTGATACTTTACATTGGTAGGTGTTTGGATGTTAGTATTAATTTTAAAATTCACAATTAAAAAAAATATCATAATCAATACAGGGGGAGACCTGTATTGAAATCATCCCATCCCACGCGCGTCCCCCCTCCCCGTCCGGAGCCCCCCGCGCGTCCCCCCCTCCCCGCAGGCCCCCTCCCCGCCGGAGCCCCCCGCGCATCCCCCCGCCCCCCGCCCCTCCGCGCAGCCCCCGCCGGAGCCCCGCCGCGCAACCCCCTCCCCGACCGGAGCCCCCCCGCGCGTCCCCCCTCCCCGCAGGCCCCCTCCCCGCCGGAGCCCCCGCGCATCCCCCCCTCCGCGCAGCCCCCGCCGGAGCCCCACCGCGCAGCCCCCGCCGGAGCCCCCCGCACAGCCCCCCTCTGCGCAGCCCCCTCCGCGCAGCGCCCCACCGCACAGCCCCTCGCCGCACAGCCCCCCTCCGCGCAGCTCCCCGCCGGAGCTCCCCGCACAGCCCCCCCCCTCCGCGCAGCCCCCCTCCGCGCAGCCCCGCCGCACAGCCCCCCCCCCCCCCCCCCCCCCCCCGCGCAGCCCCCGCCGGAGCCCCCCTCCGCGCGGTCCCCCCGCCCCTCCGCGCAGCCCCCGCCGCGCAGCCCCTCCGCGCAGCCCCCCCTCCGCGCAGGCCCCTCCGCGCAGCCTCCGCGCAGCCCCCTCCGCGCAGCCCCCGCGCCGGAGCCGGAGCCCCCCCGTGCAGCCCCCCCCCCTTCCGCGCAGCCCCTCCGCGAGCCCCCCCCCCCCCCAGCCCAGCGCCGGTGGCGGTGGTGGCCACTGGCCGGCCGGCGGCTTCAACGGCAAGTCCGCCTTCTTCCGCCCAGCCGAGAGAGACCGACAGAAGAAGCGGAGCGGAAGAAAGGTCCAAGAGCAGAGGGAATGCAGCTCCGGCTGTTCTCCTCCTGCATCTCCTTCCTCTGGCCGAGGAGGAGAGCCCCAGTTGCGACGCCGATCCCCGGCCGGGCGCCTCCGGCCGTTCGTGGGACCCGGCACCCCTCCTCCGCCAGATCAACGACCCCGACGAGCTCCGCCGCGTCGTATGCTGCCTCGGCGATGGCGTCGTCGGCCGGATCCCGCTTTCCCGCCTGCTTCTCCCTTTCAAGCTCCACCACCGGCTGGCAAACCGGTCTACTACTGATCTCCAGGGTGGCCGCAGCGTCGTCCACGACCACCGCAACGCCGACGGCGACGACGAAGAGCAAGAAGAGAGTCGACACGTGACGGTAGAAGACGCCGTCGCCGCCGTCTCGGAAGCGGACTCCCTGGGGTGCTTCAGGAGCCTGATCTCGGCGTTCGATTTCTATGACAGAGACGGCGCAGCCCCTCCACGCAGCCTCCCGCCGGAGCCCCGCCGCGTAACCCTCCGCCTCCGTTTATCAAACACATAAAAAATTTGATACTATCAATCTTGATACTGATATTTCAATTTCAGAAAATATCAATATCAATATTAATACAATATCATTTTTAATACTCTAACCAAACAGGGTATTACGTAGTGATTTCGTGCGCCATGTGTTATTTTCCGAAATAAAAATTTTATCCTGCTAGATCCGGAAATGAAATTTTAAAATGTGTTATTTCAAAAATTTTCTCGGTGCCCGGCGGCACCGTGAGAATTAATATGTGCGTGCTGCTGATTCAACAACTCTGGGCGTGACGGTCGGTGCAGATGTTCCGGACACGGCGATCATACTGAGGCGCCATGGCCCGAGCAGCAACCTGTTCTCCTGCCTCCTCTTCAACGAGCTGGAGGCGTTCAATCCCCGCGACCAGCTGCCCTTCGCCTACGTCCGGGACCTCATGCGCCCCCGGATCAAGATCAACATGTTCCCGGCGGAGGTGCTGGAGCAAATCGCTGTTGAGTACCGCCACAACCTCAAGCGGCCGCAGGAGGGGGGAAGCGACGGCCAGCCACCAGAGAAGAAGAGGGCGTCCGCACGGGGTCTGGCAGGGAGCAGCTGCGAGGGTTACCTTCTGAAGATGTGGGGGGAGGAGACCAACGAGAGCGAGTAGCGAGCCGTCGCAGTCACCAAAGAAGAAAGCTCTTAGCGTCACAAGTATAATAAGTGATTGAGAACGTTGTAGAACGCAGATTAAGGCTAAAGTAGAAGCAGTTGGCGGCGAGCAGCCAAAAGAGGTGGATTGCAAGACTGCAAGTTCCAATTATGAATTATCTCTTTCGCATAGGTGGAAGGGCAAGGAAGGTCTTGCAGAGTGCTATTTTTCAAAAACAAAAAAATCTATGCATTTTTTTATTTGTTTCGATTCCCTTGTTGATTTCATCATATTCTTTGATGATGGTGAATAAAATGAAGTATAAATGGAATGATTTTTTTTTCTTTGGCCCTTTTCGTATGTATGCTTCTCTTCCGGCACCTGGAGGCGCCCTTCCCTTAGTCACAGGTACAGGGTGCAAACAAACTGTTTTCTTTTTTAAATAAAGTACTTTAAATTAGAAATGATAACAACAGCACCATAAAAATTTATTTTCCCGTAAAAGAAGCACAAAAGTGGTAGTTCTGAAGCATGTTTTTCGAAAGTCACGATGAGATTAATCCGACTTTAGTCATAAAAATCTTAGAGTCGTATTATACTAACATGATATATTAATGTTAATTATAGTTGAAGTCACTTATGTCGACTTAAGTTTAACTTTTTTTGCATTGTTGAAAGTAAGGAAGTCGTGGAGAGTTTAGTTGACATTGAAGTTGGGCATTAGTTCCCCGACTTGACTTGATCAATGGCATTGAGTACAAAACGAAGAACTCCATGCTGATGATACAAAATAAATTGAAATTAGTGGATGGAATAATTTCTAATTACAAATAGTCACAAACTACTAGGTTCGCTAGATTTGGGGACCCTCCCCAGAGATTACCTCCACATCAGCTTTTGCGTTGCATTATATCAATGGCTAAGGCTTCCAAAATATGTGGGTGGTCAAGAAGGGACAAACAAGACCTCCAAACCATAACACACCTTGTTTCATTTCTAACCAAGAAAACATAAGCTCCAGAATCAACATCTGTAGCACAATCTATATTTATCTTGACCAGGTTAAGTGGAGGAGGAATTCACCGAAGCTTAAGTATACAAGAAATAGCAAGAAGTTAATATAAGGAAAGTTTGACATCATGACTCATGACTTGGCCGGCTCCAAACACGTCATTACTTCCATACCTATGTACAAGTACAATGTAACGATTGTAAGGAATCGTCCATTAAAATTTGGTGCAGCGGAAGCGACGATTCCTATGGGTTCCTTTAGAATCCGTCTCAATCAGAACCGAACGACGAAAACCGAAAACCGATCAAATCGGGTTCGAATATACCTGATAGGGATTCATATAATCCCATGGAGATGAAGGAGATGAGCTTCTCAAGCTCTAAAAACCGTTCAAGTGTCCGGTCTCCAGCAGTATCCACACGAACTTCACCCACAGCAGGTTCTCCCTTCGCGCCGGCCTCCAGAACTCTTCCCGAACGGAGCTCCATCGACCATGGACACCTTCTAAAGAGAGGAGAAGGTAGGGAGGAGGCTTGGGACGTGGTTTTCACCATTGGCTTGATAGGGTTTGGATGAAACCATTAGTATTTATAGAGAATTATGGAATTTTTCATAAAAACCCAAAATCTCTATAAATTACGCCCTTGCCCCTGTACTTGTGGATAAGTCCTTTTGGGTGTGAACCACTAGGCCCAATAGCCTATTTGGTTGAGGCCTAAATAAAATAAAACAATTCTATTTAATTTAATTAAATCCGTTATCCGATAACAGATTAATCGGCCTACCGATCATGAAGGGTACAAGCCACATCCCATGATCCCAAATGGCTATGGGGATTATCTCATCTCTATTGAGCCTTTCCATCTTCAGTTACCACATGGATATAAACCCTCATCCATCCAATGTCCCGGTCGGAAAGGAGTACGGCATCGACTGTCAGCTCCTTAGTGTACCGACTCTATAGGATCCCGTACTCGGAATTGGACCGATCAATGGAAAACTCCTTTTCCAATTATCCTATCTACCCTGGCCGGGGATTTGCAGTACTATCCCATAGGACATTCACTCTCACTTACCGAGAGTGGGCGATCCCTTGTTGTCCGCTCAATTGCCTCCATCGGATTTTCCTTGTACCCGATCCATCGCTATATTGGACCATCTAAATTGTGATCCATAAGTCAATGGTCAAAGCACAAGTTCCACCCAAAAAGGGATCTTTGGCGACTCAGGTCAAAGGTCCAACCATGCAACCGTGATGATAGAAAACCCTGATAGACAGTTCGGTAAGATACCATTCAGGGTTTCTAATTCGGTCGATTTCGTTGAACTCATTCAACTAATGAGCACTTGTATGTGTATCTCGTTGTCTCCACACTAATGACCAATGAGATCGGTCGTCCTCATCACATGAGAAGACATCACATACACTAGTCTATCCGGATCCTTGATGTCCCGTCTCAAGTATCCTATGACTAGAAACATTTAGATCAAATACCTCTAGATGATCAATCTCATTATCATGATCTCATCATGATTTAATCATCATTGTATTTGATCAAGGACTTCATTATGATATTCGCTTCTAATAAGAGCTTATAATGAAGATTTGCCTAATTAATTGAATGAGATATTTCTAGAAATGTCGAATCATATCATATATGATTGGCTTGTAGGGCATACATTTCTATCAATCTCTCACTTGCACTAAAGCCAATCACTATCTGACTGATCAGACGTACTCGGGGTGAAGCTCAAACACTCTTTCGAGTAAATCGCTTGATTAGTGGATCCGCAATGTTATTAACCCGTAGATACTTTATCTTTAATTATATCTCTATAAGTTGCAATCTCTCCGATTGTATGGTATCGCCAAAGTTCTAAACTTCCGATGAGACATCGGCTCTACTCCATTGTTTTCTCAAAACAATGATACACTTTCAAAGAAAATTGGGGACAATCCCATACCTTAGACGAGAATCTTCATCTAGACTACTTCTCAAGTAGCGTGCAACCACCATGTAAACTTGTTTACATATGTTGTAGAATTTACGGTGTTCTATCACATAGAACTCTTTCAACTCAATCGCACCACCATTATTCTGACTTAATATCAAACTTATTTGATTAGAAGCTTGTGTTTGTAAAACTACAAGACTTCAAGTCTTATCCTCCAATGTATAGAGATACATTCTCAGTGCTTCTCAAGTACCAAATGATATATCTCTAAACTATCCAAAGGACTCTCACTGGATCTTCTTGATGAATGCTCATAACACTTAGAGCATTAATCACATCATGTACATAGCATCATTTAAATAATAGACCCTATGATAAAGGCATAAGGGCTCTATTTATGTGATCTCTTTATCTTTCAAGAAGTCTACAAAGACAACACTTTACAGAGATCAACTCCACACTACATAGGTAAGAAACCTATCTTGGAGTTTATCATGTCAAACCCTTTGACTATAATGACTACGTACATTAACTGGGCATTGATTTTAGATCTATCTCCATAGATCTCAAAACCCAAATTGTGTTTGGAGGATCAATTTGATAGCTAGGTTCACTTATGATAACACACCTACTTCATTCTTAATGAGTAGTATGTCATCAACATAAAATGTCAAGAAAGTATGACAAGACTCACGTATCTTGTTGAATACACAAGGCTCCTCTTCGTTCTTAACGAAGTCATAAAAATTTAATCTCATTAAACCTTATATATGATTTATGGGAAGTTTTACTCATCCATAAATGAACTTAATACACACTCTTCTTGGATGTTATTGGGATTTGATTCCCCATAGTTGTATCATATACACCTATTCCTCAAAATACTTTAGAGGAACACTATCTTAACATCCAATTAGCTTATCTCATAATCATAGAGTGTTACAATCAAAATCCGAATGGATTAATCCATGGAATAGGTAAAAGATCTCATCATAGTCAACCATTTGACTTCAATGATATCCTTTTCAACTATTCTTACCTTTGAAGGTATCTACCTTCTAATCCACTTCAATCTATTCTTTAGTGATCCATTTATTCCTTATGGATACTATATCCTTAGGTGGATCTATCAAGTTCTAAACTTGATTAGAATAGATAAAAGTGAAATCGGATTTTATTGTCTCTTCCCATTAATGAATCAATATCTCATATTGGTTCTATATAGATCCTAGGATCAATATCCTTATTATCTTATGCCTCATTTCATCTATCGAGATATGTCTCACATATCTCTGTGTAGAATGAACACAAGTAAAGACCTATGATTTGTCCTTGTGTAATTATTAACTAGCACCTTAATAGAAGTGTTATTGGGTTGTGGGGCCGAAACATCTTCCATATATACCTTGCTCCCACTATCTTTCTTAAGAAGGAACTTTTCCTTTAGAAATATAAAGTGGTGAGCAACACATACCCTTATACATAAGGCTCGTATATTTAATATCCAAAAGTTTCCTTAGGATATTCCACAAGCCAACACTTCATAGTCTTATATTCCAACTTCTTAGAGTTATACTTCTTCACCAGCTCTGACATTCCGAAACCTTAACTTGCTTAAGGTCAAGTTTTAACCCCTTTTCCATATCCTATATGGAATAATCAAACGTACTTAAGGTACCTATTAAGATCAAGTGGTTATAATGAGTACTTAACCAAAAATAGACAAACAGGAAATTTTGCAAAGCTTGTCATTGTTCATATTATGTCTTACATAATATGACTTCTCATTTTAGCTACTCAATTAAGTAAAAATGTGTAAAGAGGTGTCCATTAGATTCTATTATCCTTCAATTATATGTGAATTATGTACTTAAGTATTCCCCTCCTTGATCTTATCAAAGAGTTCTAATACTCTTTCCATTAGTATCTCTACTTCATTCTTAATCTCAAATAATTTCTCAAAGGTCTTAGATTTGTACTTCATAAAGTACATGTATCCATATCTAGAGACATCATCTTTGAAATAATGAAGTAGAAATATTCTTCTTTAGCCTTACTAGATATGGGCTAACATACATCTAAATGTACGAGTTCTAATAACTCATTAACCCATTCTCCATGTCTATATAAAGCTAAAGTGTAGATTGATCTAAATCAACCCATTTCCTCTTAAAAGGAAAAATCACACATAACATGAGAGCTAACATATCAAATATGATTAAACAATTCATTAAGCTCCCATTGGCAAACACTTTGCCATTCAATCTATTAGAACATCTATCAATTCCATAACTTAGAATAAATCAACATTTATTCAAGTAAGAAATCATATAAAGTTCTTGTAGAAGGATATAATAGCAATATTAATTATTAAGACATCTCGATAAGGCTATTAAATAATTGCACCTCCCACAAGCAATGATGTAACTTTTGCACCATTTCATATGTTGGTTAACATATTCTTTATTAAGCCTTCATTTACTTGTCATCATCTACAACTCCTTGTAGATATAATATGCATATCCGATATCTCATACCATTAGATGCATCCATAGTATCTAATATTATGATATACACATATAGTATCTGATACTATTAAGTGTATATTTAAAACAAGTAAGTGCCAATGACTTGGATACATGAAGCTTCTCAAGCTCCACCTTTGCATTATATACAAAACACTTTGTACTTTCTCTTCCACTTATCATCATCATGACAGTGTAAGAATCCTGTCTTATTTTGGCTTTATTATCTTGACAACCTTCTTTTACTATTAACTCTCTCCTATTTTTATCTAATGATTTTACTTCTTACTATTGGTCTCACCAACAAGAAGTAATTAAGATGTATTGTTGATCTAAGTTGCCCTTTAGTTAGCTCATCACTATGAGCCATGATGGATCTCATATCCATCCATCCATGTTGTCTCTATAATTATGTCTCAGAGACTAACATCTTGTTTAAGGCAAACAATGCATCTTGTCTATGAGATAAGATCTTATCTTTCTTTCATATCACTAGATAATTTAGGAGACACCTACTTCTCAAGTAGAATAGTTAATTGGTCAACTATGAGAACAATTCTCTTAGTTCTAAACCAGTCTAAGAAGTGTGATCCATTAAGTTATATGGCATCTAATATGTCATACTAATGGTGGCTTATTATCGTATTCTACAACTGAAATATAATTTTATCAAAATAACATTGCAAACATTCATTAAAATTAAGATATGGTCTTTTATCCTAATTTATGCTCCCACTAATTTTCGACGAATTTGCATAACCCTCATTATGCAAAGACGGGATATCTCGATGAAATCCTAGTGGGGACTAAGACCCTATTAACTTTATGGTGACAACTTTGTGGAAAACACAACAAGTCATCCCATACTTAATAGGTAGGTAACTTTTACCAATTGCAACCCTTGCAATTCTTAGTCATTTAGCCTCTAGAGTTATAACCTTGTGAGAAACACAACAAGCTATATACTCTAGTTAGGTCAACTCCGCTTGTTACGTTATGAGAATGAATTCTTAACATAGCCCTTGTGGGAAACACAACAAGGCCATGCAATGGTCCACACCAAAGTTCGGCAAATGCCTTGGCCATGATCACCAATCCCTTGCTGAATGAGTCTTGTGGGAAACACAACAAACCCATCCAATCTAAGATTGGCTCATCGACCATAACAACGGAAGGCTACGTGAGTCATTCTTAATGTCACACGTTTATCAACCTAATTATGACGAGGGATTTTATTTTAGTCTCATCAAGAATATGTGCTAAGTATATATAATACCTTTGGAATATCATATATCTAAGGTATAAAAGATAGCACACAACCACATATCAAATATGCATAAAATCAGGTGATCATGGACTTAACCCTAAGCATGCACCTAAGGCACCCCTATAGGTGCAAGTCCTTGTTTCAAATGCTTTAGTTGGTATGCTCCCACTTCAGAAGGGTGCTTCTCCAAGTGGTCCCGCTCTCCAACCTTCCACGAACCGGCTTCTAACTCTTACAAGCGGCTTAAGGGTATGTACATAACTCAATAAGAAAACTTGGTTTTAACCAAGGGGAGTACATTAATGGAGGGAGGTAGAATGTACAATCAGATTGTATAGAGAGAGAGGAGGCACATGCAGGCCCCATTTAATAACATAACCAACATAATTAAAAGCAATCACAAGTCAAGCACAATTAAGTCCATGATCACCTCCATACACACACTAACATTGATCACATGAACATAGAGCGCATACGTGATAATTATATGAGATATATCATATATATCAGCATAAAATTATATATAATTTATTTTGAAATTCTCAATTTCATGTATGTCGAATTTTCATGAAATAAAATAACATGAAAATAACATGACAACAACATTTAAACAATTTATATGAAATGAACATATAAAACTAAACTATTTAGAACATTCATGCATTCCCAATCATTGCAAAGTCAGAAATTAATGTCCTAATTTATATTCTCAGAAAATCTCATTTTACAGAATTAATTAAGACACTAATAATTTAAGTTAAACCTTTAAAACAATTTTAAAGTTTAACCATGAGTGAATCTATGTAAATAGAACGAAACATCATCTAACATGTCATTAAACACTTTAAAACATGTTAAATAATATTATAGAATTTTTAAGATTTTTTCTGGAATTTTATGGCAATTTTTTCGGATTTTTCTATGATTTTAAACACTTTAAAATCATTAAATAAATAATGTTGCGCATTGCGCCGCGTGCGGCGGCGCATTGCACCCGTCCGGCGTGCGCCACATTGCGCCGCCGCAGCCGCCGCGGTGTCTGCGCCGCCGGTGCGCCGGCGCGGTGCGCGCGCGATCGCGAGCGCGGGCCCGGTCAAACCGGGTTTGACCCGGATCCGGATCCGATTCGGATCCTTCTTCTCCGCCCGATAACAAGGGGGCCGGTGCACTGTTCATCCGGAGGAGAGTTAATCTCATTAACTCGGATATATCTCCTTATCCCGGACTTCGAAAAATCCGTAAAAATATGCTTTGGAATACTTATCGCATAAGGAATCCAAAACAGTCGGCCTAAAATCCAGGAAAAATCTAAATCGACCGAAAAATGAGGAGGAAGAGGCGGCGGTCACCCAGATTCCGTAGCAGAAGTCTCTATTTTGCAACGAGGATAAATCCTTATCCAGAAAGCAAAATATTCTCAAAAAATACAATTTTGATTCCTCATCATATGAAGTTTCTAAATATGTATATATACCTTCATAGAAAAATTCTCTATCAACGGGAAATCAGGAAGAAACAGGTCGGCACCGTCGGATTCCGCAGAACCCTAGTTCGTCGGAAAATTCAAAATTTCTCTCCCTCGGCCGTCGTTAAAAGCTGGATATCAAAGGTAAAGGCTAGGTAATCATATTACCCATCTCCCAAACCTTTTCCAAGTCTCAATTTCTTCTGTGGACGGAGATTTCACAAAATCCCCAAATCCGGGTGTCGGTTCAGGCATGACAGAAACACCAACTTTTGACGCTTCTCCCGAACACTAAAAAGATCCAAAATTCAAAATGTTTGCGGAGTTGTAAAGACCTATATCACGAGATTCTAACAAGGCCAACCAATATTTTATCTGAGTCATACACAAAATATGGTGGCCTCGTCAAAACAGACGTTTGCACAGATTCGGGAACACATAAATAACATAAAATAATGTCGATTCGACGTCGGTTTCGACCGAGACTTGAACCGGGCTCTGATACCATTGTAATGAATCGTCCATTAAAATTTGGTGCAGCGGAAGCGACGATTCCTATGGGTTCCTTTAGAATCCGTCTCAATCAGAACCGAACGAAGAAAACCGAAAACCGATCAAATCGGGTTCGAATATACCTGATAGGGATTCATATAATCCCATGGAGATGAAGGAGATGAGCTTCTCAAGCTCTAAAAACCGTTCAAGTGTCCGGTCTCCAGCAGTATCCACACGAACTTCACCCACAGCAGGTTCTCCCTTCGCGCCGGCCTCCAGAACTCTTCCCGAACGGAGCTCCATCGACCATGGACACCTTCTAAAGAGAGGAGAAGGTAGGGAGGAGGCTTGGGACGTGGTTTTCACCATTGGCTTGATAGGGTTTGGATGAAACCATTAGTATTTATAGAGAATTATGGAATTTTTCATAAAAACCCAAAATCTCTATAAATTACGCCCTTGCCCCTGTACTTGTGGATAAGTCCTTTTGTGTGTGAACCACTAGGCCCAATAGCCTATTTGGTTGAGGCCTAAATAAAATAAAACAATTCTATTTAATTTAATTAAATCCGTTATCCGATAACAGATTAATCGGCCTACCGATCATGAAGGGTACAAGCCACATCCCATGATCCCAAATGGCTATGGGGATTATCTCATCTCCATTGAGCCTTTCCATCATCAGTTAACACATGGATATAAACCCTCATCCATCCAATGTCCCGGTCGGAAAGGAGTACGGCATCGACTGTCAGCTCCTTAGTGTACCGACTCTATAGGATCCTGTACTCGGAATTGGATCAATTGGAAAACTCCTTTTCCAATTATCCTATCTACCCTGGCCAGGGATTTAGAGTACTATCCCATAGTACATTCACTCTCACTTACCGAGAGTGGACGATCCCTTGTTGTCCGCTCAATTGCCTCCATCGGATTTTCCTTGTACCCGATCCATCGCTATATAGGACCATTTAAATTGTGATCCATAAGTCAATGGTCAAAGCACAAGTTCCACCCAACAAGGCATCTTTGGCGACTCAGGTCAAAGGTCCAACCATGCAACCGTGATGATAGAAGACCCCGATAGAACGAGTTCGGTAAGATACCATTCGGGGTTTCTAATTCGGTCAGTTCGGTGAACTCATTCAACTAATGAGCACCTGTATGTGTATCTCAGTGTCTCCACACTAATGACCAATGAGATCGGTCGTCCTCATCACATGAGAAGACATCACATACACTAGTCTATCCGGATCCTTGATGTCCCGTCTCAAGTATCCTATGACTAGAAACATTTAGATCAAATACCTCTAGATGATCAATCTCATTATCATGATCTCATCATGATTTAATCATCATTGTATTTGATCAAGGACTTCATTATGATATTCGCTTCTAATAAGAGCTTATAATGAAGATTTGCCTAATTAATTGAATGAGATATTTCTAGAAATGTCGAATCATATCATATATGATTGGCTTGTAGGGCATACATTTCTATCAACGATTGACTAAATCAGTAACTAGCCCAACAACAATGCTAATTAGGAGTCTTTCCCCTAAGAGGTCACCCATCCTCAGCCTACTCCCAATAGAGTAGGTTTAACTTTGGAGTTTTTTCAACTCAACCCTTAAAAAATGGTTAAGTGGTGTTGTTGGTAGTCCACTGATTTAATCTCTTAACAAATTCACAAATTGAAGTGTTACAATCTACCCCCTTAAAGAATTGACGCCCTCGTTAAGATCACACAAATCACACCACATACCCATGCGAATCACACTAGAGCTTTCGGTTGGGTCATGCTTTGATACCATATGTAATGACTGACTAAATTAGTTGAGTAGCCCAACAATAGTTCTAATTAGGAGGTCATCCATCCTCAACCTACTCCCAATAAAGCACACTTAACTTCGGAGCTTTTTCAACTCAACCTCCAAAAATGGTTAACTAGTGTTGTTGGTAGTCCACTGATTTAATTTCTTAACATATTCACAAGTCAGGGTGTTACATACAATCCAGAGCATCATCCAACAACAAAAAGTCACTATAATGTATAATGAACACAAAACATTCACTTTACTCTAAACAACAAAAGACACTATGAACAACAAAGAAACATTTTGTACATAGAAATGAAGAATACAAGTTACATATATTTTATTTCTTTTCTTTGAGAATCTTTTATTTTAACAACTCTTCTATCTTGATCTACTCTTTTAACAACTATTCTTTGTTGATCTTTGGGGTTTGATAATACAAGTTTGTCTGGACAAATATTAAACACTAGCTTCACACCATGTTTACAAGGACAAAGAGGAGCCAATGAAGTTGTCATATTAATGATATCCAAATGTCAGTGTATCTGTAAGGAATCGTCCATTAAAATTTGGTGCAGCGGAAGCGACGATTCCTATGGGTTCCTTTAGAATCCGTCTCAATCAGAACCGAACGACGAAAACCGAAAACCGATCAAATCGGGTTCGAATATACCTGATAGGGATTCATATAATCCCATGGAGAGGAAGGGGATGAGCTTCTCAAGCTCTACAAACCGTTCAAGTGTCCGGTCTCCAGCAATATCCACACAAACTTCATCCACAGCAGGTTCTCCCTTCGCGCCGGCCTCGAGAACTCTTCCCGAACGGAGCTCCATCGACCATGGACACCTTCTAGAGAGAGGAGGAGGTAGGGAGGAGACTTGGGACGTGGTTTTCACCCTTGGCTTGATGGGGTTTGGCTGAAACCATTAGTATTTATAGAGAATTATGGAATTTTTCATAAAAACCCAAAATCTCTATAAATTACGTCCTTGCCCCTTTACTTGTGGATAAGTCCTTTTGTGTGTGACCCACTAGGACCAATAACCTATTTGGTTGAGGCCTAAATAAAATAGAACAATTCTATTTAATTTAATTAAATCCGTTATCCGATACCGTATTAGTCGGCCTACCGATCACGAAGGGTACAAGCCACATCCCATGATCCCAAATGGCTATGGGGATAATTTCATCTCCATTGAGCCTTTCCATCATCAGTTACCACATGGATATAAACCCTCATCCATCCAATGTCCTAGTCGGAAAGGAGTACGGCATCGACTGTCAACTCCTTAGTGTACCGACTCTATAGGATCCTGTACTCGGAATTGGATCAATTGGAAAACACCTTTTCCAATTATCCTATCTACCCTGGCCAGGGATTTACAGTACTATCCCATAGGACATTCACTCTCACTTACCGAGAGTGGATGATCCCTTGTTGTCCGCTCAATTGCCTCCATCGGATTTTCCTTGTACCCGATCCATCGCTATATAGGACCATCTAAATTGTGATCCATAAGTCAATGGTCAAAGCACAAGTTCCACCCAACAAGGCATCTTTGGCGACTCAGGTCAAAAGTCCAACCATGCAACCGTGATGATAGAAAACCCTGATAGACAGTTCGGTAAGATACCATTCAGGGTTTCTAATTCGGTCAGTTCAGTGAACTCATTCAACTAATGAGCACTGTATGTGTATCTCGGTTGTCTCCACACTGATGACCAATGAGATCGGTCATCCTCATCACATGAGAAGACATCACATACACTAGTCTATCCGGATCCTTGATGTCCCGTCTCAAGTATCCTATGACTAGGAACATTTAGATCAAATACATCTAGATGATCAATCTCATTATCATGATCTCATCATGATTTAATCATCATTGCATTTGATCAAGGACTTCATTATTATATTCGCTTCTAATAATAGCTTATAATGAAGATTTGCCTAATTAATTGAATGAGATATTTCTAGAAATGTCGAATCATATCATATATGATTGGCTTGTAGGGCATACATTTCTATCAGTATCTCCATGGGAGTATTTGGTGATGGATCATTTTCTTGTGTGCTTGACCCTGCTGGGATTGACATTGGTCTGGTGGCACCCAGTCCACTCCAAAAAATGGTGATTAAAGCCACAGTCCGATGAGCGTTTACATTGGACTTGAGGTGGCTTAAATTTTGGCATATCAAGATGAAGTTTTGTGTATATGTCTAGTTGCAACTTGAGAATATCAAGCTTCACCTGTTGGAATTGGTTGTTGTTATGTGTCACCAACGTCTAAGTGATATGACGGTGTCCCTCGAGCTGCCTATATTATAAGATTGATAAAATTATAAACTATTTAATATGATGAATTTCAATAGAAAAAAACTTCTAATTCTCTTTCATCGGGTCCTCATGGATAATATTGTGTGAGACGTTCAAAAGTATGATAAACAAGATATGGAATTACACTGAGTGTATTGTTGTGTTTGCTCTTGTTCATCAATCCACATCGACGATTGTGTATACATCATCCATCTTCTCATTCCACCATGTTATGTAATGAGCATAAACTTTACTCCAATCTATGGCCCAATAGCCACACCCATCTCTCTGCTCATAATGTTCTCTATCCACATTCTCAGTTTAGATGTATCCGAACTGTCTTTGTACTTGTTTAGGAGTATGAATCTTTAAGATCAAGTAGTGAAGGTATATATGACATCCAAAGTTAGGTATTCTCTATACAAAGTCCTATGATTGAATTCATCATTTTCTTTGTATAGGGTTGCCATATAATTTACAATGTTTAGAAAAAGTATTAATTAGAATTTTATTTAAAAAAATAGTAACTTAATGAAAAATATATATACATATCTTGTTACCTAGTAAACCTCTTCCATATCAAGTTTGTTTATATAAAAAAGTAAAGTAAATTTATGTTATGGTTGTTGACCTATTGTGTTCCACCTAACAACAAATAAAAGTACATTACTACAAGTACATTCAAATTATAAATATTGATCGAAGGCTTGTTGTGAATTTTACTTGCATCTTACTAGTTTGGGCATTTCTAAATCCACAACTGATCATACCACATTTGGTCGACCAACATGAATATGCTTCAAAGATTAGATATGAAAATTAATATTACAAAATACAAAAGTGACAACTATATAAATAGATGAAAAAAAAGTAATGTTAACTATACATACTTATAATAGATGAAGATATCTATCGATTCTATTGTGTTATGATGAAGTAGCCGCACATAATTGCTTGTATAAAAAGCCTATTATAGTAGTACCCTAAGAAAATCTCCCACATGTCTCAATATCCTCTATAAAAGTAAATATTGCATGTGCACCACTTTGTTAGAAGTATCTGGCATTAAAAGAGTTCCAATGAACATAAGAGTAAGTGCTTGAGTGTGATAAAGACATACTTGACAAGAATTCTCATTGTTGTCATATAGAAACTTGTTTGCCATACAGCTGAATATGGTAAACAACTATACTAATCTCAAAGTCAAGACACTGTTGAAATATTCTTAATAATTAATGATTATTATTATAAACTTCTTTGTGTTAGTGTCACATGCCAATGCCCAGTATTATGGATACACCTATAACAACCAATTGTACATTGCTAATCAACATAACTTGATGCCGTTCATGTTATTGTTAAAATCCAATGATGAACAAGCATGACCTATATCATACGCCTTTTGAATAGATCATTCCTTGTGAAATGTGATTGAATGTTTTGATGATAGTGATGAAGATAGTAATGATGAGCTACCAATAGGAAGCACTTTTACAATATATTTTTTATACTAACGTGTGTATATGAAATCATGCATAGTTCATTTCATCACTCTGACAAATGAGATTAGTGTTGACATTTGCTGAAAAACCCATGATTATGAATGATTGTTATCATTATTTACCACTACAAATACAATAGGAAACAATCCTTGATTTGTATCCATATCACATGCAACTAATAATGTACCATGGTATTTTCCATGTAGAAATGTATCATCCACACTAATAACAAGCCGACAAATTGTCATCCTTCTGCACACAGTATAAAACTCCAAAATATGAACATCAATTATGAATTTATGAATTGTCACTTTCACATAAGTAACTAGATACAGTTCTTGGCATAGACATCATTATGGCTTCCATATATCTCAATAGATGTGCATATGAAATTTCTCAATCTCCAAACAATCGTACAAAAGCTTTTCTTTGAGCATTTAAAGATTTATGGTATGAATGTCGTATAGAGTACTTGTATCTTATCCTTGATCTCTATTTGTTTGATGTTTAAACGAGAATGAATAATGGGTATAATTCAATGAGAAATTGTTGTGGATGCCAATTTTTTGTAAGACATATTATGAATGAGAGTGGAACATGTATGATCGTCATCATAGCTCATAACATTTCATAAACCACTGACTTGTTTGCTATTAGAAGCATGAAATCACCACAAACACCTATCCTTTCTTGCATGACATATTACAATGAGTTTAGACTTTATTGATCTATTTGTTTGATGTTATACGTTACATTTCAATGGCCATGTAGCAATTGTATGTACAATATCTTTTGTATTTTGAAGACATCTCCTTCTGAGATGCCATCAACATTGTTGCCCTCAACTTTAACTAACTTGAGTTTTCGTCCACTTCAACATCTTCTTTGTCACTATTTACGAAAACATTGTTTGCAATGCCACTACTAATCCATATTGTATCTTCATTTTCATGAAATTCATTAACCAACACAATACTATTGAGTGTCTTGTTAGGTACTTCTTCATTCTCACGTGTGGATTTTTCATAATCATCTTCTGACTCCAAATATGCATTCAAATTGATTTCACCATGAGTATGTGTTATACTACATGGCCCAGCTTCTATAATCCATGGATTGATATTACTTTAAATTTGTGACAACAATCTAGTCATAGTAGATTGATTGCATGTGTACAAATTTCATGTTAATTGTGAGTTATGTATAGCTTGAAAACCTGACAAAGTACTCATGTTAATATTTTTTGATGTATAAACTGATATCATATTCCATACATCTCCTTATAAATATATTGCATGAAGTGTCCTCTATGACATTAGTCACACTATCAAAATAGTTGCAAATTAAATTCATGTTGCTAATTTATGAGTTACTCTTAGTTGAATTTTATATGTGAACCTTGATTTTTTTGTAAGTGCATGTCATTGATATTTTAATATTAACTTCATATCTATGATCATAGTGTGTGTACTCATTGATTGTTGAAATCCTTTCATCAAACATAAGATGAACAATGATTTCTTATAATGCCATGTTCAGGGTATATTCTTTACTACTATATACAAATTAATTCATCAAGTAGCACAATTTAGGATCCCACTTAATCTTATTGATCTAATCCCATTGAGTTACATTAGTTCCATCCGATGTGATCCCTAAACCATATTATACAAATCCAATTGGATCGACATATATCATTCCAATCAATTCAGATTTAACAACTAAATGAAGAGGTTAGATTGGAATACGATCCGGCCTCTGTTACCCAATAGATATAATAAAGCACCCAATCTCTAATATGGCCAGACAAAACCCGATCTAATCTTTGGATCAGATCACTACCAAACGAGTCAGATCGAATCTTCTCTTTTACCAAATGAATGAAGTAATGTGCTAGATTATTATCAATCCCCAATCAAATTGGTATAGAACATTCCAATCAATTGAGATCGAACACATGAAATGGGTTGATTAAAATCTGATCCAATCTTCAGATTGGATTGCAACCAAAGGAGTTTAATTGAATCCAACCACCATACCAAATAAAAAAAATAATGCGCTGGATTGAAACCAATTCCCAATCGGATTGGTATATATCATTCTAATCAATTGATATCGAACACATGAAATAGGTTCGATCGGAATTAGAGCCGATCTATAAGACACCAATCTCCAATATGTTTGAACAAAATCCAATCTGATCTTAGATTGGATTTCTACAAAACAAGTTGGATAGAATCCAGCCACTTTTACCAAATGAGCAAAATAATGCACTAGACAGAAATCATTCCCAATTGGATTGGTAAATATCATTATGATCAATTAAGATCAAACACATGAAATGGGTCAGATTGTAATCCAATTTGGTCTATAGGGCACCTGATCTCTAATACGGTTGGACAAATTTTGATTCAATTTTTATATCAAATTGTTATGAAACAAGTCAGAATGAATACAACCACCTTTACCAAATGAACAAAATAAAGTGCTAGATCTAAATCAATCCCCAATCGGATTGGTATCTATCATTTTGATCAGTTGAGATTGAACACATCAAATGAGTTGTATTAGAATCTTATTCGGTCTATATGGTGCTTGATCTCCAATACGGTTGAACAAAATATGATCCAATCTTTGGATTAGATTACTATCAAATGAGTCATATCACGACCTTGAACATAGTGGATCCAAATTGATGTATTTTAAACATCTAAAATTTAAATAAACTCACTAATTAGTTGTTTTTCACTTTAAGGTAGAACTCTTGGTGCTGCCACAAGGCCTGTGATGCTACCAAGCCTCGCCATTGCAAGCCCATTGTCGTCACCGCCAAGAGTTGCCACTATAAGTTTGCTGTTGCTACCGCAGTTATTGTCGGTGGTGGAGTGAGGCTGGGAGGTAAAATTGTATGCCTTTGTGAAAGATGAGAGGTTAAAAGGAATAAGGGGTGGGCAAACCCTCACAATAGTCGGATGGTTATACAATGTCTTTAAAGTCTGTGTATTTTCATTAGACTTTAAAGATGATGAAGTGTTAATCATCTTTTACATTCATAAGGTTTAAGTTGGATTTATTTAAATTGACTTCTAAGAACTACCATAAAGTCATAGTATGAAACTATGACTTTTAGCCAACATGTGCTACTTTTAAAAAAAAAAAACTTTTTTGTGCAACTTTTATAATTTTTTATATAAGTGTATTATTTCAAAAAATGCAAACCAATACATTGACAAGCAACTTATCCAACTCCATAAAAATTAACCTTTAATAAGTTAGTTATTAACTTGAATAAAAATTGATTAATTTTAAAAAATTAAATTATAAATATTAATAATACATTTTCATTTAACTATTTAAAATATTAAAATAAATTTTAATTTAAATTTAAATTTGTATTAAATTTTATAAATTAGACAAAGTTAAAATTTTTCAAATTATTTTTGATTGATTTTGTGTTTTATAAACAAGTTATTATGAGTTTAACATGAATGCTACTAAACATAGTCAAGTTGCTATTTTTAAGTTCCAATTAACTTAATTGACTTTAGATGGAACTCTTATTAGAAGCAAATGATATGTTCAAGATATATAAAAATACATACATGAATATTGATTAATTGTTGAAGTGCAAGAGCTTTCTATTAGAAGTGAAAGTTGGCAATAATAAAAATAATTTATGATCAACTTACATAAAAAATTGTGCATACTTTATTTACAAATCGAATGATGCATGTAAAATGACATGGATTGTGATGAGTTAAATTGTCAGTAATTTATACTTGTACTTTGTAATTAATGAATGTTTAAATTGTATTATTAAATTTTTAATTTTACAATCAATTTTTATATTTAGATATTTTATTGAACCGTCCTAATCTATTCGGTGTTTAGATTAAGATGTTTTATCAAACAATTTTAGCCATTAAATTTTTAGATATCTGCATGACATGTTTAGATGTAAGAGATGTATGACATATTTAGATATAAGAGATGATTCTCAAAGTTTAGATTTCAAATTTCAACATTATAAAACACCACCTTGATACTCATTATATTCATAAATGCTCTAGCTCCTCTGGTGCATAATTTATTTTTCTTTCAGCTCATCTATTGAGTTGTGCTTTGCAGAAGTGGATGTACCCTTTGCCACCTCCATGCCATCTTTTAGAAAGATGTCCTTTGACATTGATGTTCTCATGCCCTTCTACAATGGCGGTGGGCTGAACCCCTATTGTTTGACCATTTTGCTACTGGTAAGACAATGCCGAACTCAGCTTTCTCCCTTGTTGTGTGGCATAGCCTGCTACATTGGGTACTAGTTGAAACCGTCCACAACTTTGACGAGTAGAGAAACCCACAATAGTTAGCACCCACATAAGATTGTACATGCTTATTTTGTTTGACCAATGAACTAGCAAGAATAATAAAAGAGCACATGTAGAACATATTTAACAATGTTTATTTGCAATATAAACTAATTTCTCAATAATAGAAAATTAATTTAATTTATCATAATGATTTTTTATAATTATGATAAACATATAATATAATAGAGAAGGTATTCTTAGATTAAAAAATGTCAGATCTTTTCATTCCATGCAATTTTCTATCTTTTCTAGTTATACACAACAACTTCATTTTGCTTGTCAAATCACATCAAAAATTATAGTTTTATATTTATAACTATTTTACATTTTTTGTTGGTATAAAATTTTGCCTAAAAAGTATGTCTTTTTTTGTTGAAAAACAAATAAGCACATACGAATTTAAGTCTAACAAAACATAAAAGGATGAAACAATGCTTATATACCCAGAGAAATATATGGTACAAAAATTCTTGAGTTTTTTGTTACAAATTAAATTTTTTAACATTTTATGCCAAATTATATATTAAAATAAAACCTAAGAGATTTATAAACAAATGCACATCATGTATTTAGGAATGATAGTAAAAATGGTTAACTTTTTACTAGTTCACTTGTGTTAACAAATTGTCAGAAATTGTTCCCTGAATTTTAGTTTATTTTTCAACCTCCAACTTTTATGATTCATGTAGAATGTTGTTTTAGTATCTCCGATCATGTACACTCTAACCTTAAAGATGATAAATGACCGATCAATTCTAGCAACATAACTTTATGTGGATTGTAAAGATGTTCCCACAATTACAAGTTTAGCTCATGTTTATACCGGCTCACATTTTACAATTTGAATACTTTTTTTAAACCATGTCTAGTTCACTTAAAAAATAGGGTAAGTTTAGGATGCTACTTGTTTGCCAAAGTTTTGTTGAGCTCAATTGTCCAAGGGTGGATAGTTTAAATTACTTGGTTATATATCATAATTAAACTCTTAGGCCCTGTTTGGTATGGGGATAACTTATGATAGACCTAGTTTATCTCCAATCTCCTGTTTGGTACACATTTAAAAATGAGTTTAACTTGGATTAAGTTAATCCAAGTTATCCCTAAAATTAAGGATAAATGTGAGGACAAATCATCCAACCTAATACTTGGGCTAAGTTGATCCTAAAATGTCATTTCGGGGATACGACGTCTGCAAGGCTCTGTCTGCGGGGGGAGGGTGGACTCTGTGGGGAGCGGCATCCGCCGGGGGGGAAGGGGGGCTCCGTCCGCCGGGAAGGGGGGGGGCGGGGAGCATCGTCTCCCGGGGGGGCTCCGTCCTTCGGGGAGGAGGGGTGGGGAGCACCGTCCGCCAGGGGGGAGGGGAGCATCGTCCGTCGGGGGGGGCTCCGTCCGCCGGGGAGGAGGGGAGCAGCTCCGCAGGGAGCATCGTCCACAGGGGGGGTCTCTATCCGCCGGGGAGGAGGGGAGCGGCTTCGCGGGGAGCATCGTCTGCCGGGGGGGAGGGGAGCTCCGTCCACCGGGTTCTGTCCGGAGGGGGGCAGGCTGAGCTCCGTCCGGGTTTAAACTTATTTTTATTTACATATTTAAATAATATTTTAAATTTATTATATAAATGTGTAAGTGAGTTAAGATGTTTATGAATATGTTATGAGTAATAAAATAAGATAATATAAAAAATAAATATAAAATATAAACATTTAAAGTTATCCTCTAATTTATTGTTTACATACCAAACATAGGATAGGATTATCCGTAAAATTATCCTAAGTTAAACCAAACATAATAAGGATAGGGTTAATCATAAGGATTGATTTATCCTTATCCTCATTAATTTTATCCCGATACCAAACAACGCCTTAGGGCCTATTTGGCACTAAAATTTTTTGGGAATAAACCTAGTTTATCCCTAGGTTATCCTCATACCAAACATGGCCTTAGTATATCTCTTGTATCTGAACTAACCTCTTAAACTGAAGTAATAAAATTTAATTTTTGTTTTCTAAACCAATTATCTTTTACTTTAAATGTAACAATTATATACATTGGAATAAATACGTTGATTGAAAAGAGCTATACCTGTTAATGAAATTATCTTTTGTCACAAGGTAGAGAGGTTAAATTAAGCATTGAACTAAAATAAATGTAACCTTTGCACTCTTATCACTATTAATTTTGAAATGGTTATTAATGTAAAACATGAATATGATTTTTGTTATTAATATCACTTTGAAATTTTTAGTACAAACAAGGCATGATATATAATACAAATGTCCCTATGTATCTAATTTTGATATTGAATTCTTCGTATGGATTTATTATCATCTAGAAATATCATTATCAAAATTGATGTAACATTATTTCTTATGCTCTAACCGATTTGAGCATGAATTCTTATGGGATGTTTGGTTGTATGATAAATTGAATTTTTTTTTAATTTTATGTTTTTGTAACAAAATTGTCAACAAAAGTGTTTGACGATCATTACTTTTCTTTTTTTTTATCTTGTAGTCCGGACATTGTTAGGTCATAAATGGTATCCACTCTTTATTGTTATAGCATCTCTCCAAATATGACAATTTTTTGTCATTTCCTAGTTCACACTTTATTTTAATATATTTTTTTTATCATGAAGCAGTATAAAACTATTATGTAACCAAACACCCTATTACCTAATTGAGGTTTAAATTTAGGGTTTGTTTGTAAATTTGCCTCTAAAAATCGTGTGTATTTTTTTCTTAAAATACTATGGGAACACTTATTTGGTTACATGTGGATTAGGAGTCCTTGTAAAACAAACAAATCCTAATTTTAGAATCTGATAAAATCTAGCGAGACATCATTTTAACCAAAAGGGTTTGTAATGCTTTAGTCCCATATAATATATACTTTAGCAAATATAACATATATTATTTAAAATGCATACCAACAATTTAAGTAAGATTGTTTATTTGAATAACTTTTTTATTTAAAGCTATATTAGTAAATAAAAAATATTTTATTTAATAAATATTACTTTTTATTATATACTAATTACGCAGAAGTCTGTGTTTTCAACTCGTATAGGGCATTAAAGAAGGCTTTCCAAATGGTTGATTCGTGTAGATCAACTAGTAGATCATATTTTCAATTTTTTTAAAAATCATATCTATTATAATCTCTTTTCACATGCTTTACTTTTTACCAATCAACAAATGAAAAAAAAATGATTTTAGCAAATAAAAAATCATACATTCAACTTCACTTAAAATTACTGTACTTGTATGTAGAACTATAGTTAGAGATAATTAGAGCTCATTTTAATTAATAAAATTTTATCTATTACAACCTGTTTGCATAGAATATCAAAATTGATACAAGCATCCATTTTAGTGTCGAGGTTGCAGATGTAGTACCCGCTACTCGAACATATATATACACACAAGAAGGAAATCTCTGTTTTTTTTTTTGGTGAGGGAACAATAGCATATATTCTTCCCAGATTGAAGATGTCACTATAGATATGAGGCTAAATAAACTCAGATGGCGCCGGGCCCACATGTTCAAAAGCGACATTGGAACTAAGAGCTAGCTTGGCGTGCTAGATGGTGAGCAATGGTGTTATCTGTGCTGGGGATACACCTGATCCGAGCTTTGGACGTTTTCAGGATCTGCCTGGCTCGGAGGATGGTGTCTTCAATCTTGCAATTGATGCCATCTCCATGGTTGACGTTGATGACACATCAACGATGATATAGGAGTCGCTTTCAATGATGCAACTAGTTGGTGTTGAATGGAGAGGAGTGCAGAGTGCACCGCAGTAGCTTCAAGGATAAGAGGGCATGTGGCCCTTATAAGGCGCGTGTAGCAAAATAAGGGTCTCTTGGTAAGACGCTGATGGCTCCAGAAGAGGAGTTTGTTGCAGCATCCACATCCAGCTTCCTTCCGACAGTCGCCAGAATGCAGCTGGAAAGGTCGGATAGGCAAAAACTATGCGTCTCCATGGAGGAGAGACAGAAGAAAGATTCAGCTTTTGTCTTCTTGATGGTGGATAGAGGCATTTTCCTTAGATGGTACCGTGGAAGTGATGATTACTTAGATTTTATTATAGTTTCTTGATTGAAATCGTATGGCATTACTGAAAATTAGATTAAAAAAAATTTTAATATATCTTCACACGATTTGACAAACCCCTTACGACGGGAGAAGACCAAGTATATCCATGCTCTCAAAGTTATATAAGCACACGATCTCTAACGGTATCCACATGAATTTTCTCTATAAATGAGTTCTTCTACACATTAGATTTTCAAACTACTCTTGAGAAAAGCTCCACCATGTGCTAATGACCTTTGGGTGAGAGAAGGTGTTGAAGGAGACTGACCATGAAATTGACTCTTTTAGCTTGATAGGATTTGTCTCAGTTCACTATTATTTATATAAATTAGAATGTTTTAAAAAAATTAATAATTTTTGTTAATTAAATCTATGCTTCCATAATAATATATCAATTCTATTGTATGTGACACATTAGGCTCAATACATATTTAGTTGAGCCATAATTAAAATAACAACTTCTTTTAAATTTAATTTATTATTCAAAACATATTTTATCGGCCTTCTAATTATGAAAGGTATAAGTCACCTCATGATCTTAGATAAATTTTGAGATGGTCTTTTATCCATTGAGAATTTTCACTATTATTTACCACATAGATAAAATTCTTAATCCATTCAATGTTTTTGTCAGATAGGGGTAAGACACCGACTATCTACCCTTTAGTACACTTTGGGATCTTGTACATAGAATTAAATCAATTGGAAAACTCATTTTCAATTATCCTCTCTATCTTGGCCATAGATTTAGAGCACTATCTCATGAAATATTCTCTTTCACTTATTGAGAGTGAACAATCTCCTATTGCCCACTCAATTGCCTTTACTGAGCTTCCCTTGTACCTGATCTATTAAGTGTACTAGACTATCATATCGGTGATTCATACGTTAATAGCCAAGTATAAGTTTGTATGTCTAATAAGACATTCTTGATGACTCATATCAAAAGGTATAACTGTGCAAAGTGACAATAGAAAACATTGACTGATAGTTAGGTAAGATACCATTCAAGATTTCTAACTCAGATCATTTCAATGAGCTCATTCTACTAATGAGCATATGTACATGTTGCTCAGTATCTCTACACTAATCATCAATAAGATTGGTCACCCTCATCTTATGAGAAGACAACGTACACTAGTTTATCCATATCTTTAATGTCCTACCTCAAGGATCTCACAACTATGGCCATTTATGTCATATATGTCTAGATGATTGATCTCATTATCATGATCTTATAATGATACATTTATCATGATATGTGATCAAAGACTTTATTATGATATAATTAATGTAAGTAATGAAGAATTGTCACTTAATTGAATAAGATATTGCAAGAAATGTCACATCATATCAAATATAATTGTTTTATAGAAAATACATTAGTAGAATGAATTCACTAAATAGATTAGACTTAGGAACCTTGAATGTTATCGCACCTAACTATTAGTCAAGATAGTACATAATCATGGTTACACGATAGGACATTTAATATGAGTTGTCAAAGATGCCTTATCGGGCATATCTTGTGCTTTGTCTATTAACTTATGGATCACTGTTATGATAGTTCAATATAGTTAATAGATCGGGTATAAAAGAAACACAGTGAAGTCAATTGAGTGGACAACATGGATTAGTCAACCTTCCTTTTATGTGAGAGAGAATGTCATATGGTATAATACTCTAAATCTCTCATCTTGGTAGAAAGGATAAATGGAAAAATATTTTTTCAATTAATTTGATTATGAGAATAGGATCTCAAAGTGTCTGTAGGCTAAAGGGTTGACAGTTGGTGACATACCCCTATTTGACTAAGGCATTGGATGGAGGAAAGATTTTATCCATTTGATAACTGATGATGAAAAGTTTCAACAAAGATATGATTATCTTCAAAGTCGTTTGAGATCATAAGGTGCAACTTGTACCTTACTTGATCGAAAGGTTGATTAAATCTATCATTAAATAACTAATTTAATTTAAAAGAAGTTGTTCTTTTAATAATGCCTCAACCAAATAGACTATTGGAGTTAGTCACATAGAATAAAGTTGATCCATTATTATTGGAGTGTTGACGTAATTTAGGAAAATTGTAATTTCTTAAAAAATTTAATTTCTAAAATAATTACAAATTGGGTCAAACCTAGATAGGACAAAGCATGGAATGTGCCAAGCAACTGGAATACTTGGAAAATGTAGTCCATTTAAATGAAATTCGATATGAGGATGAGAACATCATTGATCATACCTAGGGGTATATGAGGTTGTGTCAAAAAAAGATCCTAACTTTGAGGATGAAGAAGAGGATTTGGCTGACACTTATGCTTCTAGATTAAAAGAATTTGAGGATCCATCAACCATGGTGGATGAGCCAACTACATAACTCAATCTTGGAATGACGAAGATCCCATGAATATCCTCGTAAGTCCCAACCTCACCCCTATAGAAGAACATAATCTAATGGGGGTATTGTAAGAATATAAAGACATGTTCGCTTGGACATATGAAGACATACCAAGTTTAGACAACTCATTGGTAGAGCATAGATTAACTTTAAAATGTAAAGCTATCATGGTCAAGCAAAAATTAAGAAGATTCTACCCAAATATAGCATTGAAAATAAAAAAGTGGTCAATAAATTGTACTAGGAAAAATTCATCAAAGTCATCATTTATCCACAATGTGTGGCAAATATAATCCCTGCCATGAAAAAGGATGGAAAAGTCTAAATTTATAGTGACTTCAGGGACTTAAACTGAGATTGTCTGAAAGATGACTTTCCCTTTCCCTATATTGATGTTTAGGTTGATAATATGGGTGGATGTGAAACCCTGTCATTCATGGTTGGATATTTAGGGTATAACCAAATTCAGTTAGCAAAAGAGAATCAAGAGAAACCACATTCATTGCACCTTGAGAAACATATTGTTATGTCATTATGCCTTTCATATTAAAGAATGTAGGTGCAACTTATTAGAGAGCTATGATGACAATTTTTCATGACATAATGCATAAATTTGTAGAGATGTATGTGGATGATTTGATGGTTAAATCTCAGACCCGAGATGAACATGTTGAAGTATTGAAAAAGTTTTTTTATAGAGTTAGGAAATAAAAGCTTTAAAATGAACCCCAAGAAATGCATATTTGGCATATCATTAGGTAAACTAGTTGGGTTCACTGTTAGAAAAAGATGAATTAAGATTGAACCCAATAAGATTAATGTAATCATTGTTATGCCCCCACCAAGGAACATAAAGAATCTTAGAGGATTAATTGGGAGGCTACAATTCATTCGCTAGTCCATCTCACAACATTCCAAAGGTGTAGAACAATCGATGAGTTTATGAAGGCAAAGGTTGAATTCAAATGGGATTAGAAATATCAAGAGGCATTCAAGCCCACCTATGCTCAAATCTTTGGTTCTAGGAAAGCCTTTAATTTTATACATCTCAGTCCTAAAAGGATCTCTTAGAGTAGTACTGGCACAAGTAGATAAAGAAGGGAAGGAGCGGGCAACATACTACCTTTTTAAAATATTTGATCTTTATGAGTAGAAGTATACAACTATGAAAAAAACTTGTGCTTCCCTTGTTTGGGTAGTTTAGAAACTTAAGCATTACTTTTTAGTTCATGAGGTTAGTTTCATTACTTGTATGAATCCTATCAAATTTCTTCTTGAAAAATCTATCTTGAATGACCAACTGGCCCATTGGCAAAGTTTACTTTCTTAGTTTGGCATCACCTACATCTAATAGAAGTAAATCATGGGCTATAGAATTGCTGAACATCTCGCCCATCATCCTATTTTAATATTTGATGTAGTTAGGCTAGAGCTCCCAAATGAGGAATTGATGTCCACTTGATCTTTCAATCTATGTGTCGACTCCAGAAAACGGGTTCCAGATCGGCTCCTCAAGGTAAGGTGAAAGATGGAATAGGGGAATAAGGGAGTGAATTGAAAAACACTCGGAAAGCAATAAAATGTCTTCACCTCGGTCCCACACTCACATTGATCTCCGAACTTTCATCTCACGGCGTCGCTCGAGCACCGGAGATGGTTCGGGTCATGTGGGAGGAGAGTGAGGAATAGAATGACTTAGAACATAAATAAAAGGTGGTCGCCAGGAGCCGCGGGCTCCGCTTTATGGAATAAAAACAAGATTAAGTTGAATTGACCGTGTGTACCTTAGCGCGGGAGAGTGTGTGTGAGTTCAACCTTCTTCCTCTTCGGCCGGCCGATGAGGGAGAGTCCAACCGATGCTAGCTTGATGTACCTGTGCAACTAGAAGACAATAAGACAAGAAAACAAGTGAAGAAGGATTAGAACTGAGTGAAGTGTAGTAACTTGTAAAAACAATAACATAAATGACAACTGGAAACAAACTCACCGAATTCGGGGTTAGCCCTAACCCCTTTTTTTGATTTTTTATGATATATGAAATGATAAAAAAAGAATAAAATGATGCTTAAATATGAATTAAATGATATGAATGAAGAGTTAGCAAAGAGAATATGAATGATTAAAGGCAACACAACCCAGGCAAAGTGGCAACCGGGTTGGACAGATTCAATGTAAACTGCGTGGCTCTGATGCAGAGACCGTAATGAATAGCACCAATGTCAGAATAAAGTGATGTTTGTTTCAAAATAAAGAGGACTCACCAAGGGTGGTTTTATATGAAGACAAGTTTTCTTGAATCTTATGATAAGTAATATGAATTTAACTGATAAGCTGGATCTTGGACAGTGAAGTTCTAGAAACTCCCAGCACAATGTTGATGTAGGACATGCTATGGGCATCACATATATCTTAATTAAATGATTATTATTAGAGATAAAAAAGGACTCACCGAGGAACAATTTATGTAAAGTATGTATAGGCTGAATTTGTAAGGAATCAATACATGACAGTGGAAAAATTTTGATTCCATAAAACCATGATCTTTGCCTTGATCGATGCCGAACGAGTAAAACCGGGAACCAAATATGAAGTAGAACGAGAGTACCTCATGGGATTTCTCAAATCCCTCACCATGGATGAAGAGAGGACATTCCTCCTTGCTGAAAACCGTTCAAGTGTCCGGTCTCTAGCGGTATCCACACGATTTGCTTCAATAGATGAGTACTCTCTTCCTTCGGGTCTCTAGAAACCTTCCAGATCCAAGCTTGACCATGGGAGATCACCTTCTAGAGGAGAGAGGAGGGAGAGAGGAGGCTTGGGACGTTCTCCAGCCCTATGGCTTGTTAGGGTTTGGCTTCGTAAGCCATTTATATATAGAAGATGGAATTTTTCACAAAAACCTAAAACTTCTATAAAATTGCATCCATACCCTCATCTTATTGACCAGATCTATTGTGTGTGACCCACTAGGCCCAATAGTCAATTTGGTTGAAGCCTTAATTAATTTAAAAGAACAATTCCTTTAAATTAAATTAAAACCGTTATCCGATAACAGTTTTTACGGCTTTCTGATCATAAAGGGTACAAGCCACATCCTATGATCCCAAATGACTTTGGGGAGTTAAATAACATCCATTGAGCCTTTCCATCATCAATTACCACACGGATTTAAATCCTCGTTCATACAATGTCCCGGTCGGTCAGGGGTTCGGCACTGACTGTCAACCCCTAAGTATTCCAACACTATGAAATCTTGTACTCATGAATGGATCAACTGGAAAACTCCTTTTCCAATTATCCTATCTACCTTGGCCAAGGATTTAGAGTACTATCCATAGGACATTCTCTCTCTCCTACCGAGAGTGAACGATCCCCTATTGTCCGCTCAATTGCCTCCACCAGGTTTCCCATATACCCAATCCATTAACTATATAGGACCACAATACTAAGTGATCCATCAGTTAATAGTCAAAGTACATAGTATGTCTGGCAAGACATCTTTGGCGACTCAGGTCAAAGATCCAACCGTGCTATTGAGATGTAAGAATAACTTGATAGACAGTTCGGTAAGATACCGATCAGGTTTTCTTAAATTGGTCAGTTCAGTGAACTCATTCCACTAATGAGCACCTGTGTGTGTATCTCAGTGTCCCCACACTGATGACCAATGAGATCGGTCATTCTTATCATATGAGAAGACATCACACACACTAGTCTATCCGGATTCTTGATGTCCCGTCTCAAGGATCCTATGACTAAGAACATTTAGATCACATACCTCTAGATGATCGATCTCATTATCATGATCTCATCATGATTCAATCATCATTGCATGTGATCAAGGACTTCATTACGATATACGCTTCTAATAAAAGCTTGTAACGAAGTTTTGCCTATTTAATTGAATGAGATATTTTTCTATAAATGTCGAATCATATCATATATGATTGGCTTGTAGGGCATACATTTCTATCAGAATTCACCATTAAATGTACTGAAATTGACTGAGAAGATGATGACTTCGAAGAGAAAACTTCGGATCTATCTGTGCAGTGCCGGTGTTGAAGCCGTCACTAGCCAAGGAAATGTCAGAATTGATCTATGTTTGTTGAATATGAAATATATCTTGATGGAGCACACTTCTTATGAAGAAAGTAAGGCCGGAAAATGACTATAAAGATCTGTAGAAGCCGATGATCAGCAGTGCAGCATGTCGGAGCATAGGCAGGCTTCTTCTTCACTTTGGGATGATCTCCGGGCACCGGGACGAAGAGAGAATGATTTGGGGAGGTTGGGATGAGCCTAGGGTTGTTGGAGGATGAGGAGAGGAGTTATGGATGATGGGTATGCCCCCTCTTTAGTCGTTCATGTAAGTCTCCCTTTATAGGGGATGAAAACCAGGTCAAAATATAGCAAGTTTTGATACATCCGACCATAGGTTGGATTTTCTCCAATTAATGTTGATAATTTTCATCCTGAGGCATCTAGAAACTTACCCAAATGATTGAGAGGGATTAGAAACCGTGGATCGCCTTCCACATGTTCAAAATATGTCTCCACTTGAAGAGGAAACAAATCTGGTCCAAAAATGGCAAGTTTTGATGTATAAGACAACAAGTTGGATTGCCATCATTTGATGATGCTAATTTTGACCATGAAGCTTCCAGATATTATACCAAGTGATATAGAGGAGGAAAAAGGAAGGTAAGGTCATGAATTGGTTAGATATGTGCCCAATGGGTTGGGCTTGCATGCAATTGGGCTTGATCGGTGCTGCGTGCAGACAGAACTGCGTATCTGACTTCCAAAGGGTGCTGCGGACAAATGGGAGATCATAATTGAATGTCGTTTGTTGAAATGGAAAGATAACTCAGAGAAGAATATTATTCATGTTGAATACTTCTTCATTAGACGTCCATATAATCCTGTGAAAATTTTTTAAATAGAGGATATGCTGGGAAAAGCATAATCCGGCACACCACCAAGAGTCTCTTGTTCGGAAAACACGGATTTGATTAGAAATTAGCAAATCATCTTCATATTTCCAATAAGCACCTCGGCTCATCCAAAAGGGTGGTTCATCATGATTTTGATGGTCTAAAAGAGATGTTGCCAATGGAATAATGGTTTAAGCTCTAAATAAGGCCAAATTGGCGTGTCTACACTATGGACATTAAATTTTGATGGAGCTCTAAATTCCCAATGTAAAGGAATGGGGATCATCCTTTTGTTGCCTAAAGATGCCACCATTTTACAAGTTTTTATCTCAACTTTTTAGCAACAAACAATGTAGCTGAGTATGAAGCCTTGCTAGTTGGGTTGGAGGTCACTCATATTTATGGTTCTACCAAATTAAGAGTGATTAGTAATAGTCAATTGATTCTTTGCTAAGTACTTGACAAGTATCATACATTTCATCTTAGGATTAAACCATATCAATAACTCACCACCAGCTACATCAAGTAACTTTTCAAGCTTGAATTCGTTCATGTTCCTTGTGTTCAAAATATCCTTGCTGATCCTCTTGCCTCTTTGGCATCTTCACTATCTATCTCTGTAGGTAGGCATGTTAGGACAATCTATGTTTGTTGATGTACCATTCGACTGTGGAGGATGCACATTTCTTGAAGTTCAAAGAGAAATTTGAAAGGAAGGAGTACATTAAGCAGAAGGAGGAAGTATCTTTGCTCGAGTTATAAAAATTAAAAGACAAGATATCATGAGATTGTGAATTACTATCAGAATCAGGCATATCCACTAGGATCAACTACGGAGAGAAGAAAACTATCAGAAAGATCTCCTAGGGGTACAATGTCTTTGGAGGAGTGCTTTAAGAAAGAAGTTTGGTTGGAATTCTATTGAGATGCATAGATGAAGATGAGATTTAGTTGGTACTTAAAGAGGTACATTTTAAAGTATGTGAAAACCACATAAATTCCCAAGCTCTTGCCAAGCAAATCACTAGGCAGAGGTACTATTGGCCAACTCTAAAAAGATTATTTGATCCTTATCTGGCATTATCATCAATGTCAATGTCATGCGCCAAGATTCATTCTCTAGCATTTTCTCTTCATCCAACCATGCCCTGTGGTCTTTCACCATGTAGACATTTGATGTCATTAGACCCCTTGGTGACCCAAATTCCATGAAAAAAACCAAATCATTCATTTTGACAGTGATGTAGTACTTCACCAAGTGGGCAGAAGTGGAAGCATATATAGAGATCAAGGCATCAACGATCTGCATCTTCGCCAAATGCAACATCATTATTAGATTTGGGATCCCCGCAACATCATCACTGACAATGGACCATAATTTGTCTCTCAAGAACTGCAAGACCTTTGTAATAGGTATTGTATCAAATTGCATCATTTATCTTCATATTATCTTAAAGGTAATGATCAAGTAGAAGCCACAAATAAAACCTTGATAAAAGTTATTAAGAAGATGTGTGAATCTAGCAAGTTCGCTGATTGGCCAGATAAGCTAATCGATGATCTATAGGCATACGTGTTGGAGGTAGTAATCTCACATGAAGTACTCATTCTCTCCTCTGAATCCAGAATGATCGAGACATCTCTGTAGATGAGCACCGAGAATCCCTTCTTGTAAAACTCAAAATCTTGGATGAAAAGAGGTTGGCCATTGCTAAACATGCTAGAGCTTACCAAAATAGCCTTAAACAATTTTATTAGAAAAGGGTGGTTGAGAGAAAATTTAAAATTAGTTAAGTTGTGCTTAAAAGAATATTTGTTAGGTCAGGTGGTCCATGCTTATCAACAATTTATCTTCGTAATTTCTATAAACAACTAAATGCAAAAGGCAAAGAATTGAATCATCTTCGGAATGACTTATGCCATAAAAAATTTTTCAATGAAGAAAATCAAAAACTAAAAAATATATAAAACTAAAAATGTGGATAATGACCATTAGTATCCAAAGCTTGTTTGTTGCTTAATGCATTGATCCATCCTCTAGGAATTAAGGGTAGGCACAACACCATACACACTACATGCCTAGATTTCGGGATTAGATGACTAGAAGCCGAAAGGAAAGTTAGGCAACACTTAGTAAAGAAAAGTTAGCCCTATCATATTCTTTCTTTATTTCAGTCCAAGGTGGATGTAAGAGATTAGAAGAAATATCTAAAGTGCCCACCACCCAAGTATGAGGCCATCTCAGAAGGTCCAACTTCTCAAAAGAAAATGTGCTAAAATATAGTCAATAACCCCTTAGGTCAACAAAAGAATAGACTTGTCTGAATAAGTCCAATAAAAAATAGCCCTAGAAAATAATACAAAAGGCTCTAAAAGATAGGAAATGAACCCCTCCGATCAAATCAAGAAAAAAAGGAAATGACCTATCTAGTTGTGGGCCACTAAGGTATGGGCTAATTAAGAATGAAGGACCTAAAGAGGTTGAACCCCAATGGACAATTGAGCATTGCTACAAAAACAAATTTGACATACCCGTAGTCTACCAAAGACTTATCCCATTCTTCTTCCTTCTTTAATTGCCATGAATAGTGTTGATTGATTAGGTCCAAGTGGAACCCTTGCCTAGTAAAGACATAAAGTTAGATGATTCCAAATGAAGGCATATCCCTTATTCATGGTGTTTACTTTTAATCCTTAGATGATAATGAAGGGTACCTATTGCAAGCAAAGTAGAGGATGAAAATAGATGTTTCCTCCACAAAAAAAATAAATATTTCAAAATGCAAAAAAAGTTGAAAATACAAATCTATAAAAAATAATATCCAAAGCACAAAAAATCATAAAACCATAAAACCCAAACAAAATATAAAATCTTCAATACCCAAACAAAACAAAAACTCTCGAAACAACTAAAAATTTGCTTTCTTGATGAATACATGTCTTTGCATCTAGGTTTAATTTCAATTTTTCATATTTTCTTTTATGCATTGCTCACTTATGTGCTCTTGTGCTGTCTTTTACCTTGTCGATAAGGCCCATGTTCCTGGATAAAAGATCAAGGCAACTCAACACTCTTCTTGAAAGGGACTAAGCTTGAACAAAGCTCTAATAATTTCTTTTAAGTGAATGCAAGAAATAGGAGGGACCTCACATGAAGAATAAAGTATGTTGACTTCACTCTCCAAGCACATGAAGGAAGCAAAACAACAAAAAAGTTAAAAAGTGAAAAGCCAAAAAAAAACGAGTACCTCAAATCCCTATTAGGACCTGCATCTTAGACTTTCTTCTATCAAAGTAATAGTATTTGATAAATTGATGACCTCAAGTTTAGAAGGGGTTGAGTTTGAGAAATCCTTCAATAAAATCAATGATGACTCAATTGCTTGCTAGACTTACAGATAGGCCAAAGTTGCGCGTATGAGAATGATGGTTCCTCTAAAGGTATCTTGACCCATCGCATACAATGTATATCATCAACTATTTTCTTATGTTAATTTGTATTTCTTTGAACCCTGTATGCATCATCATCATCATGCATCACATTGTGTTTCACCATCAGGGCTTGGCATTTCATCATAAAATCTCACCACTATATTCATCTCACCCTAATTTTATCCCACTTCCTAATCTTGCCATATTACATAAGGAAGAAAATTTAACCACCAAAATGACATGGGTCAAAGGCATGGTCAGGCATTAATTGCCTCATTTTGGTCTAAGCCCCTCATAAGGGGGGCTTCGGTACAAATGATAGTTTTTGCGATTTCTTGATTTGCCCATCTTTGTAGTTATAAAAAGACACCATCTTCCAATGTTTTAAGGGTTCCCTTTTTGATTCCCTCATCATTCTTACCACCATAATACATCCATCCATCCCTTGAAATGCCCAAGCACCAACACCCTTTAAAGAACCTTTCCTAAAGACCAAGAGAAAGCACCATTTTCATCTTTTCTCTATAGTTTTCTCCCAACTTTTTGAGGTTCCCTAATTCAATTACCATTCTTTCAAGGGCTATTTTCTCCTTCCACATATTCTTGGGTGTCAAAACTATCCTAAGGAATTATGCTAGTGTAAAGCAAGTCACCCACAAGCCCGAGTGAATAAAGGAAAATAGCCCTAATAGTCTGGCAGCAACTGCCCCTAGCACCGCACAAGGGGGTCACTACCCTTAGTACCCCACCAAAGAGGGACTTGTAGATAAATTCTATTTTCTTATGTTTTTAGTGCTTTTCACCTCATTTTTTTCCTCGCTACACTCTTTAATTCAAATTTTCATACTAATATTGTTTAACATACATTAGATCATCTATTTGCATCTTTATGTCTTTTTAAATCATCCAAAATAGGGCTTGGAATCAAGTCCGAATCCGGTTTGTTCTTAACCTTTTGCCATTTCATGTTCATTTTGATAATGTCACTATACATCTTTTAGTTCTAATATTACTTTCACTTTTTTTCTTGTTTTATTTTAGACATTTTAGGAGAAGCCGGTCAAAGTAAGGTTACACATCTCGTCAACCGGATCAAACAAAAAGGAATGTCTCATGATCCCTCTTTCTGGTTAGCCAAGAAGAAGGAAGTTGAAATCCAGAATCACATTTCTCCCAAAGCGTATGTTGGTCTACACAATTTTTATTTCTCTTTTCATTTGGAGCCCATGGCTCAAGATGACAACACCACAAACCAAAACACACAAAGACCCATGTCCACAAATGTGACCTGGACCAATGGTGTCATATGTGTGAAATATGGGCCAATGATAAGATTAAGTTAAAAATTGCTTTCATGTCTATAGTTTTCAATATGAATAGAAATAGAAATACATATTGATTATACTTTCATGCATGGTTGTAATCCTATGTGAATGTTATTTTATAAAAATAAAATTATTTTTTATAAGCATTAATGGCAACAGCTCTAAACTAGTTGGTATACTTCCTGAGATTTTCTTATGGGACTGTAACTTTTGGTTTATCCTCCCAGTGGCGCCAAAGGCTGGAACGGTGACCAAAAACTCAAAAAAGCTGGTGATAATGTGGAAAACTTCAGAATGACCTAGAAAGTCAGTGGTAACCAGTAAAACTTTGGTTGATGATCGTAAACAACAGGAGGAACCTGAAAAACTCAGAAAGGTGCTCTGAAGAGTTGGGGATGACTTGAAGAACTCGAAATAACCAGAAAAGCTGGCAGCAACCTGTACAACTCAGTTTGACGACGGAAAACAATAAGAGGAACCCAAAAAATGCAAAGAGATGCTTGGAAGGGTCGTACATGACCCAGAGAACTCATAATGACCGAAAAAGCTGGCGATAACTTGTACAACTCGAGTTGACAGTCAAAACAATGGGACAAATTCGGTATGCTCTACGCCACCCTATTATTGATCGGAATGGCTTGACGATAACCGAGAAACCCTAGCGGTAAGCAAAAGATGTACAATGACTTGACGAAAGGACACGACACAATGGTCCACTCTTGCCAAACTCGGATTTGACCAGGGATCAACAACTTGTCCTTAGATTTTCAATAAGCTCCTTGGCTTATCTAAAAGGATGGTTCAACTTGAATTTAATGGTCTAAAAGAGATGTTACCAATGGAATAAGAGTTTTAAGCTCCAAATAAGGCCAAATTGGCATGTCTACAATACCATGTCATCTACATAAATCAGTAAGTACATGACTATATTCCCTTCATTATATAGAAAAAGAGATAGATCACAAGTTGATGTTTTAAATATCATTGAAAGATGATGATTGTAAAAAATAGGCCCTTGAAGCTTATTTGAGACCATATATAGTTTTATGCAACTTACAAACATAATTGGGATTACTACTATCAATAAACCCCAGTGGATAAATCATGTATATTTCTGCATCTATATCACCATGCAAGAAAGCATTGTTTACATTTATTTGCTTAATATTACAATGATAGTTGATAGCAATAGAAAAAGTTAAAAGAATAGTGGTTGCCTTGACCAATAGACTAAAAGGTTCCATTGTAATCAAGCTCATACCCTTGTGTAAAGCCCTTAGCAACCAAGCATACTTTATACTTAGCAATTGTACCATCTGACTTTTTCTTCAGTTTCATTTACACCCTACTATGTTAGCATCTAGAGGAGGTGGAACAAAAGACCAAGTTCCATTATGGTGTAGGGCCAAAAATGCCTTTGACATAGATTTTCTCTTAGCTAAGTGTTTGTTGGTAGTAGTAAAACTAGTTGGTTCAATATCTACTAGTTTTTCAACTTTTAAGGAAAATACCTTGAGTGTGAAATTTCTCTTATAGGTTTAGTTTATGTAAGAATTTGTTGCAATGACCGAAAATTTCTATGTGAGACAAAATTTTCAGAAGAGGAACCTGAATTGTGCACTTGAGAATGTAACATTTCGGAAAAAAATATTTATTTTATTTTTTTGTTACGCCCGCCCCACCCTGCCTTCTCTCTCTCACCAGTTACTTGCCCTGCCCCGCCCTCTCTCTCTCTCTCGTCGGTTACGCCCGCCCCGCCCCGCCCTCTCTCTCTCTCTCTCGCCGGTTACCCGCCCCGCCCCGCCCTCTCTCTCTCTCTCTCATCGGTTACGCCCGCCCCACCCTGCTCTCTCTCTCTCTCTCTCTCTCTCTCTCTCTCTCTCTCTCTCTCTCCGGTTACGCACCCACCCCTCCCGATCTATCTCTCTCATTCTCTCACCCCTTCCCCCCCCCCCCCGAGACGCCACCGCCCATCGACCCCCCGCTTTTTCCACCTACCTGCGCGCGAGTGCGCGACCTGTGCCCGCGTGAAGCGCCGCCCGGCCGCCTCTGCCTTCGCGGCCAGCCGCAGCGTGCACCCGCGGCCCCTGCCGCCCTCGTTGCAACCCCCCCCCCCGCGCGCGCGCGCGTTGACGCAGCGTGCACCCATGGTTGTCCCCGCCATCGCCTTGCCGGCCTGCACCATCGCCAACCGACCATGCCCTCAGCCGTCCGCAGCCTCGCCATTGACCTCCGCCGCGAGGCCCTCCCCTATTCCAGCCGGAACCGCCGCGAGAAACCTCTCTCGCTGCTATCACTGTTGCCGGCTTTTGCCCCCCCCCCAGCCTCCACCTTTGTCGTCATCGCCGTCATGGACACTAGCATCCTCCCTTGGTCAACCCCTTGGCCAACCGCCTGGCCCAGTCAGCGGTCGCCCACCCGGCTCACCCACCTGGTCCAGCAACCGGTTCGAGCCGCCTGATTCAGGAAATTCAGATTTTGTGATTTATTAATTGCGAAAATCAGAGAATAGCTCAGAAAAATCGTGGAAGAATCTAGAAAATCTCAGAAAAATCACAGAATCTTCCAGGTAGGTTTCTCAAGCTTGTCTATGTATTTGACTCCATTTTGATTAGAAAATATGCATGATTTAACTTATGGACCTTGATTTGACTAGTTTAGACTTTTGACTCATGATTAGTGATTTTTCTCAAAAATCCTTGAAACCAGAACCTTGAAAATGATATTTTGATTATTATGAAACATGTTTGGCATGATTCTGGATGGGTAGAAATAGTTTTCATGAGATTTTGACCATATGTTATTTATGTATATGATTATGTGCTAGAATGGACCTAGAATTGAAATATAGTTAAGTGGAGGTTTGGAAAAATCATAAGTCATCAAATTTCACTTTTGGAACCTGTTTAGGTCAGATTATGGGTGTTGACATCAGAACTTAGCTTGTTTTGGTTATGCCAAACTTGATTTTGATTAATTGTCTTGTATATGTAATTAAGTATGTCTAGTTCGGTTTGTCATTGCATGTGTGAGGATCATGTAAATTTTTATTAGTTTGGTTTCAGATTATGTATTATGTCATGCATGATATGATTATGTTTATATGGTCAAGTTTGGTATATGTTTGATTTAGAATATGTCAACCAAGTCGGTTAGTACAAGTCTTGTCTAGTTATGGTAAAATATGTCTAATTTGGTTTCAGATCATGGGCTATGCTATGCATAGTTAGTCATGTCAATTGGTTATGATTAGTACGAGTTGTCATTGAGAACAAGTTCAATTATGTCGGGTTATCATATGTCTTGTCAAGTTCGTTATGGATGTTATGTCTTGCATGAAGGGCTATGAAATTAGATGGTTATGTCATGTATGCATGGTATGGTCAAGTATGTCATGATTTAAAATTATGTTATGAACTCTTGATATGACGTGATATGAAGGCTTCACCAGCCTATGTTAGTCAATTGCCCCATGGGCAGCGAGTAACTTAGATGAATCTGGCCCTCCCACAGATCCCGGATTACCGCGGTTTTACCTTAGTGTCACCACTGCCTAGGTGCACTTTGGGCTAGCTTAGTATATGCTACTTTCATATATATTAGAGCTGGTGAAAGTATTTGTACATGTGAAGAAAGATGACCAATTCCTTGCTCTTTGGCTATGTGTTTTGGAAAGGATATGAAATATGTTAGTGTGTGTCATGTATAGATGTTAAACCATGTCATGTTAGAAAAATTAGATTTGTCTTGTTTTAGTTTGGTCATGTTAAATTAAGTCTTGATGTCATTTAGATGATATTTGTTTAGTTTGTATAGTCTTGTGTGCATTGGTCTAGAATTGAGTAGCATTGGCATAATCTTTTCTTTAAAGATAATCATGGTTTGGTTATGGGTTATGGATAAATATAGAAGACATGTTATTATCATTTGTATTACATCTCAATCTAGATATGTTATCTATCATTGCTTGATTATATGTTACTTATTCGATTGGCAAGAAATGGGTGTAAATCCTACGGAGTCCCCGGACTCACCCCGTTGTGGGTTAAATTTTTCAGCAAGTTTTGAAGATTTAGGAGCATGAAGATGAAGTTCAGGTGGAACCAAAGGAATCAGAGTCATTTGCACTTGGAGATTCTTGGTATTCTCTGCTTAGGTAAATGGTCTTGATTGTTTTTAAGCAAGAGTGTTGTGAGACTTAGTAGTATGGTTTTGATAGATCTCATGAAAATATTTGTTTAAGTTTAGGTTAAGGAATTTAAGTGTTGGGTTTCATCTCACTGTCATGACGTTGTATATTTCCGCTGCATATTTGTGATTATGCTATTTAAATTTCGGGTCATGACAGAGAATATGAACTTGTCTTTGTTTTGTTCTAACTTCTTAGCTTTGACTAGTTGATATGTAAAGAGCTATCTAAACTTGTTCTTTTGTGAGTTGGAGTTGAGCTAGTCGACAAACAAACATTATCATTATGAGTACTCAAAACTGGTGACCAAGATTCATTTTTTATATCAAGAAAAACTATATCTAGTTGATGTACAATTTTGCTAGAAACTCAAGGCACACATAATGTTAAAAATGTATTCTCATTCTCTTTGTCATCAGATTTGATAAGCACATCATATTAAAAGCTATGTTCATCAAATATAGCATTCCTGCAATGTACGCTTTTGCAATCCTTGGAAGAAAACACTTATAGCTCTTATGATTTGAACTAAAACCAAGAAATATACAACATTCCAACGGGTAACAAGCATATCTAAAAGTGCAAATAAATTTGTAATCATGTACCCTATCAAACAATTTTTCAAAAGGTGACTTATTACCCATTACTATAGTAGGCATCCTATTAATCAAATAGACATTACATGTCACAGCTTCATCCCAAAAATTATAAGGTAATATAGCTTTATATAATTAAGCTAAAGAGGTTTTAATAATGTTTTATGCTTCCTTTTGCATATCCCATTCTAATTATGAATATAAGGGCAAGATACCCAATGCATAATTCCATGCTTTGAGAAAAAATTTGAAAGTCTATGAAGTTCTTTACCTTAATCACTTTGAAAATACTTAATTTTGGTTAAAAATAAAATTTCAACTTTTTCTTTAAAATGAACAATGACACTAAACACACCACTTATCAATGTAATAGTGTAACACAAACAAAATCTACTAAAATGATTAATGAATGTCAAATAGTACTTATTCTCATTATTGCTAGTGTAAGGAGAGGGGCACCATACATCTAAAGCAATGATATCAAGAGGATGTTTTAACACATATGAAGAAGGAAATCTTAGCTGATGGCACTTTGCCATTGCAGAATGTGAACAGAAAAAGAGCATATGAGAAACAAAAAGACTATCGACACTCTCATGTATTTGTCTAACTATCTTTGAACTTGGATGACCAAGCTGACAATGCCATATGTTGACACTTTCAACTGCAAATCCAACAAGAGTGGCAACAGCTTTTGACTTTATGGTATACAACCCATTAGTATTGATGCCTCGAGCTATCAACTTTTTTTTTTCGATGTCCTTAACCAAGCAATGGTAAGAAAAAATACAAATTATACATTATTATTCTTTGTAAGTTGTGAAACAAAAAAAAATTCTTTGTTATTGAAGGAATATGCAAAACATTGTTGAGATATAGCTTTTGTAAACGTGTTTGTCTCACAATTGCAATTTGTAAGCCAACACCATTACCTACATGTACATTATCAAATCCATGTAAGGATGAGGATCTTGTAATATGTCATAATTCAGAGTCACATGGTTGTTGGTTCCTGAATCAAGATACCAACTTGGATCTACCATAGGAGTTGTAAAATTAGCATTTGATGTCATATTAATAGAAAAATACTAAGAATTCTTTGGCTGACCATTCTACGAATATCCTGATGTATTTGCAATTTGAAATGGCAATTATATCTCTTTAAATAGTAATGAGCATGATGCCCCTTTTTACCACAAAGCTAACACACTAATTGACTATTATCAAAACTAGCCTAAGTATTTTGATTATAAGACTAATTTCGTCATAACTAAAATTATGTCTTTCTATACCATTGTTCTTACCTGTATAACCCTGTTCCTCTTCTGGAACTACCTTCATAGTGACATTGTTGTTGTTGTGTTCAATTAATATTAGGCTTTGCCAAATTTATAACTCATTGACAAATTGATGAAATTATTGAAGATAAATTTTATGATTTAGTAATATTCCTTGAATGTCACTCAATGATACAATTAAGCCATCATGTAGTGACATAAGAAGCAAGCACTTCATATTCAGGTCTAAGATCTCCAAGAATATATAGCAATAAGTCATTAGACAAAATTGGGTCATTAGCTATATCAAGAGAATAGGCTAAATTCATAACTCTCTGAAGAAATTCACTTATCTTCATTGATTTCTTATTTAGCTATTGCACTTGGGATTGCAACTAAAGTTTCCTTGCTTTAGAAGTATTAGCATAAATTGACGCAACTGCTCTCCATATCCCCAGTTAAAGTAGTATGCAAAACATAAGGGTCAAAATACTTTTCAAAATTGAAAATATTAAAGTTGTCATAAAAAGTCCATCAAATTGTTTCTATATTTCAAATTCTAGATTAGGAACCTCTTTAGTTGAATCAAGAGAATCAAGAATCTTAGTTAAGACATGGAAGACTTCCATCATAACCATCAACTTATACGTAGTTATGAATGGTAAAAATTGTGCTCACTAGACCATATAATTGTCACTTTTCAATTTCACATAAATGCAATGTGTCACATTCTATATTGAAGCACAAGAAGAAAAGTTGATGAATGGCAACCTTGAACCCATTTCATTGAACACAAAGCTAGAATACTTATCCCAATCGAAACATTATGAGCCCTTATTGGAGATAGAGCAAAGGGAGACAACGAGATTGTAGAAGCACCTGCAGAAGTGCCTTCCATCAATTTGCACTCTAATATCAAGTTGAACCTGCAAGAAGAACTATCTGGAACCAAAAATGAGACAAAAAACAAAAAAAAACTCAGAGAGGAAAACAAAACAAAAATTGGGAATGAGAGACAAGCTCCAACTTGCCTCACCTCTATTTAGTCAACGTATATATACTCTTAATGAGATTACATAATTTCATTAATTACAATCATATTGCAAGCTGTAACACCCAGATGAACAACTTACAAAGCTACATAACCTTGCTATATCAGCTTGATTGAATTTGAAATTCTCTTGTTCTAACAGCTGATGACTTTGGCAGCAAGCTGGTCCTCTCCCACCGATGTGACGACAGTGACAAATTTGACTAGTTGAGCTTCCTCTCTCCATCTTGGTGGCCATCATACTTAATGTTTAGATCAACATACTCTATTGCAATTGTTAAGGAAGAGAATTATGCATTTAATATAGGCTAAAGTGGCTGTATAATTTAGCTTATAATGTGTCAGGTGTAATATGTAATTGTACCCAATGTAATTTGTAAATTAGAAAAATGTCTACATGTTAATATTCATTCATATAATAAATACAATTATAGAAAGAGGGGAAAGATCATTCTACTCATTTCTCAATCCCTAGCAATCATTCCTCTTACTCTGCTTTCCCTTTGCTACTGTCGATCGATCCAGCACAAGCCAACTTTAACTCTTCTATAGCATTGCAACTTGGTATTAGAGCAAGGCCTTTGCTACGTTTCTTCTTACTTCTCTCCCCAATGTCTCCCATTGTATTTCAATTAAGCTTAATGGGAAAAACTATATGAATTGGTGCGCTCAATTCATTCTGTTTTTAACACCTATTAGTTGATGGGATTGGTAGATGGCATAGTTTCATGTCCACCGACTATGATCCTAGATCCCTGTGATTTGAGCAAGTTGTTTCCTAATCTAGATGTTAAAGTTTGGAACAAATATGACAACCTTGTAATGACTATCTTAATTTCTTCAGTTTTCAAATCCATCTTATCTCTTATTGTTAGTCATTCTATTTCTACTAAAAGCAAAAAAAATGTTAGCATTTGTTTATGCAAATATTTCAAAATCTGGAGTTCTTCAACTCACGTCGTAATTATAATAGTTACACAAATGATCTTTAAAAATTAGTTAGTATTTACAAAAGGGAAGTATATTGTGAGTTCACTTGCTGTGGCTGAGGATCATGTTGCAACAAGCGATATGTTGTTGTACATTTTTGGTAGATTATTACAAGAGTATGAAACCTTTGTTACTACTATCACTACATGTATGAATGTTTCTTCTTTATCATTGGATGATATTCAAGGCATACTCCTTAATCATGACCTATTTTTACAACAACAACAATTTGTTAATGAATTAAGTGCTTAGTTGGTTCGAACAAATATTAATTCTTCTTGACAATAGCAGCAACAACAATAATATAGAGAATTTAGGAAGGGGTTGAGGTTATAGAGAAAGAAATGAAGGAAGAGCCGCAACAATTACAAAAAATTTGATAGGAATCAGAATGTTGAGGAAAATCGAAATCCATATCAAAACAATAATTAGCGTCAAAATTCTAATAGATATTAGAATATATGTCAACTCTATGAAAAGAGAGGCCATTCTACTTTGTAATGTTGGAGACATTTTGATGTGAGTTTTTGGACCATCGTAAATATGGGTAATACTTAGTATAATTCTTTTAACAATTTTCAGCAATTTTTTTGCCAATATAGCATTGACTGATAACTATAATTCTCTTGGAGTTGTGGTTGACCTAAATTGGTACCCAAATTTGGGTGCCCAAAGGACGCGACAAGGAGAGATCATCATTATGCACTTTAATGATGATGTATAATGGCTGACAAGATTGTCTGACGCCATTTCAACTTCTCACGTCAACTGAACCTCGATCGACAAGCCAATGCGAGCCCCTCGAACCTACTACCGAAGATGGAAGAATCGCTACCGAGCCTCTTAAACCCGCTACCAAACCCTCCTTGACCCGCTACCGAGCCCTAAATCTTTTTTTCTGGCCTTTAAAATCTTTCAAAATATTAAATTTTATTTTACCAATTGCCATTGCGAGCCCCTTGACCCGCTAACAAAGATGGAAGAATCACTACCAAGCCTTCAAAGACCCGCTACCTAGCATTTGACGAACTGTTGTCGAGCTGTGGTTTGTCAACTTGCTACCGAGCCTCCGAAGACACACTACTGAACCCTCCTTGACCCATTACTGAGCCGTTGATGAATTACTACTGAGCCATGGTTGTTGACCTGCTACCAAGGCCATCTAAGAAACACTACCAAGCTCTCATTATCTCACTATCGTGGGTTGAAAAAATCACTACTGACATTCAACTGACTTGCTACTGAGCCTCTTTGATCCGCTATTGAACCCTCCTTGAACCGCTATCGAGCTTTCAAAGACCCACTATTGACTGGGTTTGTACCGATAGTCATAGGAGCCCCTACTAACTGCTCGGCAACTGTCACTGAGTTCACAACAAAAAATAATATTTGTTGAGTGTCATGACCTCACCGACGTGCACGCAAGGCAACGTTACAGGACCGAAAAGATGACTTGGTTCCGCTTCTTAGCCATGGACGGCCATTCGACACCATTCCCCCTCACTACATCGCCATTAACCATCGATCGCTTCGTCAGACGGAAGGGACACATTACACTAGCTATGATGTGGCATTTTTTGCTTGAGGACTATGGGAACTCCCTCCACCCCGAGGTGATCCAAACTCCATGTAAATATGCATGGTCGCCAACCAACCATGCACAACCGATTGATCGAGCTCGTGCATGCACTAGAGTCATGTTCCAAATTCATGAACTTGACTGAGATAAAAGTTATAAAAATGACATTTATGTTATTAATTTAAAATGAACACATAAAATTATTAATTCCAACTGATCTGTTAAAATATTATTAATTTAATTCCATTTGGCTCCTCTCTAAAATGCACTACCAAATCAAATTGATAAATTGATTTAGCTATCCTCAAACTTTTTTTAACATATCAAACGTAGGATAACTTATCCTTAAAATTTATCTCAAGTCAAACTAAACATAATGAGGATAGAGATAGTCACAAGGAGTGATTTATCTCTATCTCCATCAATTTTATCCTGATATCAAATGAGATCTTACTGTAATATATGTTTTTTATAGGTTAATGGTTTTTTTATTAATATTTAGAGTGTTATTTTATTTATTTAATCTTCTCTCAATTATACTCATCCGGATCCTCCGGCTGATTCTACCCTCTCCATATCCTAGACATATCGCCGCTGCCGTTTCTCCTTTCTTCTTCCTCCTGCGGCGCAACCGTCTTGCCTCGGCGCTCCGCGTCGCACCCGGCCGCCCGCGGTGGACGCCCCTGCGGACGTCGTCGTCCGCATCCTCTGCCACGTTAACCCCGCCCACGTGCGCGAACGCGTGACCCGCCACCCGAGCGACGAGGTGTTCGCGGGCATGCGGGCGGTCAACGGAGGGGCGCGGAGGGAAACGGGCGCGGACGGGCACGGGGTGTCCGAGGTCGGCGGGCCCCGTTAACCAGCATGCCCGCGCGCGAGAGCGGCCGCCGCCGCCGCCTTCCTTGGCCAGCCGCGGCCTCGACCACCCTGGACGTCGCCTGTAACACCGTGTAAAACAAAAAAAATGAATGAAAAAAAAATTGAAAACTCTTCCCTCCCGCCACGTACCCCCTCCCTCACCACCTCTGCCTGCCGCCTTCTCCCACCCCCTTCTCGAACTTTTTTTCTTCCGCCGGTCACCACCCTGCCACCGTCTCATCGCGTGGAGCCCTCTCAAATCCATCTCCTCCTTCTCATGGTCGTCTTTCTGAGCCAATGCCTCCTCCCTCAATGCCACCATCGCCATCACCTCCCTCTCTCTTCTTCTTGGTCGGCATCACCTTCGCCGCCGCCGCCGCTCGTCGTCGTCACCCTTTTCCTGGTGCGGCCTCCCCCTCCTTTTTCTTCTTCGACTCATCGTTGCCATCATTGCCATGTTGCTCGCCATTGCCATCGCCCCTATTCCCCCCCTCGCATTTGTCTCCGACATCGTCTCATCGCGAGGTAGCCGTCGCCACGAGCACCATCGTCATGAGTGCCATCACCACAACTGTCTCCCTCTTCCTTTCCCGTAGTCGTCATCACCTCCATTCCGCCTCTTCTTCTTCTCCTTCATCTTTCCCCCTCCCGCCGTCGCCACCGTGTCACGGCTGTCGTCGTGCCCCCGCCGTGCTCTATCTCCCTCTTTGTTTCTTCCCCTCTCGGGGTGGGGGTCACCGCCGCGACCATCTTTTTCCCCTCCCTCCTCTTCTTCTTCTAATTCACCGTCGCCATGCACCACCGTTGCCATCGCCGCGGGTCGCCGTTGCAGTCGCTCTCTCCCTCTTTCTCCCGCTTCCTTTTCCCTCTCTTTCTTCCTCGGTTTCTCTCCCCCAACCCCCCAACCCCCATTTTAGCCGTACTCGCGTGGCTTTCGCACGCGTGCCCGCGTGGACGGCCGGTGCGCTGCCATACGCATGCGGCTACGCCGCCGAGGGGGCGGCGCAAACCTGCCTCCCCCCATGCTCTCTCTCCGACGCCCTCTCTTCCTCACCCTCTCCCTCTTCTGTAATACCTGGCAGTTTTAAAAAAAAATTAATTTTAATTTTCGTAACCGCCCCCCCTTTCCCTCCTCGTCCCGGACTTCTCGCCGCCGTCCCCGCGATAACGCCGCCGCGCACCCCCCCCCTTGCCAGATTCGCAGCCCCCCCCGACTGGATCTCTCTCGCTCTCTCTCTCACTCTCGCTTGTGCCATCTCCCCGCCGCGAATCCTCTCCTCCTCCTCCGTCGCCATCGCCGGACGCGAGCACCGCCCCCGCTGGAAGCGAGCGCCGCCGGGCCTCCCCTTGCTGTCACCGCCTCCGGCCCTCACCTCGTCGCCGTCTCCTCCCTCCAGCGCCTCCCTCGCCGGCGAGAGCATCGCCGTCCCGGCCTTCTTGCGCCGCCCGTCGTCATCGCCGTCGGAAGCCGGCGCCGCCGTCGACTTCCCCTGTTCCGGCCGGAACCGCCGCGGGAGAGCTTCTCGTCGCCGCCATCGCCGGCCGTCGCCTTCCTCCCGCCGTCGCCGTCGTGACCAGACCCTCCCCCACCCTTCGCCGTCGCCGTCGAGCGCCGCGGGCCGCCTCCGCCGTCGCGCGAGCGCCACCTCCGCCATCGCGAGCGCCACCGCGAGCCGCCGCCGCCTCCGCCGCCCGCGAACCGCTGCGTGAGCCGCCGGTCCAGCCGGTCCAGCCGCCGGTCCAGCCGCGGTCCAGCGCCTCCGAACCGGCCCGGTTCAGCCGGTCGAACCGGCCCGGTTCAGTCGGTCCAGGAAATTCCGATTTTTCGGATTTATTAAATCCATATTTTGAAAAAGGCCAAGAAAAATAGCAGAAAAATCCATAAAAATCAGGAAAATTCACAGAATATTACAGGTAGGTTTCTCAAGCTCGTCTATGTATTTTATCCCATTTTGATTAGAAAATATGCATGTTTTAACTTATGGACTTAGATTTGACTAGTTTAGACTTTTAAATCATGATTAGTGAATTTCTCAAAAATTCTTGAAACCAGAACTTTGAAAATGATAGTTTGAATATTATAGAACATGTTTAGCATGATTCTGGATGGGTAGAGCTATTTTTCATGAGATTGTGACCATTTGTTATTCATGTATATATTTATGTGCTAGAATGGACCTAGAATTGAAATATAATTATGTGGAGTTTTGGAAAAATCAAAAGTCATCAATTTTCACTTTTGGAACCTGTTTTGGTCAGATTATGGGTATTGACATCAGAAGTTAGCTTGTTTTGATTATGCCAAAAATTTGGTTTGATTAATTGTCTTGTGCATGTAATTAAGCATGTCTAGATTTGGTTTGTTATTGCATGTACATAGATCTTGTAAAAATTATTTGGTTTGGTTCCAGATTGTGTAATATGTCTTGCATGATATGGCTAGGTTCATGTTATTACGTTTGATATGAGTTTTGATTAGGATATGTTAACCATGTCGGTTAGTGCAAGTCTTGTCTAGTTTATGATAAAAACAATTTGTTTTGCATGGTTGACATTAGAATGAGATGTTTATGTCTTGTGCACATGGTATGCAGGTGTGTCATGATCTGAAAAATTTATTATGAATTCTTGTACCACATGTTATGAGGCTTCACCAGCCTATTCTAGTCAAATTGCCCGTGGGCAGCGGGTATCTTAGATAAATCCGGCCTTCCCATGAGATCCGGATTACCGCGGTTTTTCCCCTCGTGTGCCCCCTGCCTAGGTGCACTTTGGGCTAGCTTAGTATATGTTATTGCTATATAAATTAGAGCTGGTGAAAGTGATCTGGATATGTGATGTAAAAAGGCAAGACGACCAATTCCTTGCCATATGACTATGGGTTTATAAAGAACATGAAATTTTGCTCATTGCATGTTATGTTTAGATGTTAAAGCATGATAAGTTAGAAAAATTCAGATATGTCTCATGTTAGATTGGTCATGTTAAGTTAAGTCTGAAGGTCATCTAGTTGATTTTTGTTTAGTTTTATGGTCTTGTATGCATTGGTCTAGAATTGATTGGTTTTGGCATAACCTTTTCTTTGAAGATAATTATGTTTGGATATGGGTTGTGAGATTAATATAGAAGACACTCTATACTTTTGTATTACATCTCAAATTAGATATGTTATATACCACTGCTTTGTTATATGTTAATTACCCGATTGATGGGTGAAGGGTGTAAATCCTACGGAGTCTCCGGACTCACCCCGTTGTGGGTTAATATTTTTCAGCAGGTTTTGAAGATCAGGAGATTGGCTTGGAGGCTCAAGCAGAGGCCGTGGAAGAACCAGAATCTCCTGGAGCGGAGTGATATATTTCATTTCTATCAGGTTGCTTGTTTTGGACTCTTAGGATGTTGTGTACTTAAACAATCTAGTGGATTTGATTTATAGTTGGAGCATATGAACAGACTTGGTTTTGAATTTTAGTTGTTTTAAATGTTTAAGTTCTTGGTAGGAGTTGGACTATATGAAGTTGGCTTGATTTCTTTAAGTTATTGACTTCAGGTTTTGGAAATCTTGTGGAATTTTTGTAGACTTGATTGGGTTGGTTGAATTACATGCTTGTATGGGTTATGAAATCCGAATGATGGATTTCTCCCACTGTCACGACGTTGTGATTTCCGCTGCGTAGTTGTGGTTTTATGTGTTAAATTTCCGGGTCGTGACATCTTCCCTCTCTTTTTTTCCTATCTCTCTCTGTTCCTCTCTTAATCTCCCTCGATCTCTCTCTATTTAGCCCTCCCTCTCCTCTAAGTTTTTTTATTAATTAAATTGTGTATTTTAATTAATCTAGTTATCGTTTTAAAACTTTTAGGATTAAAGGACAACTTGGTATTGTCATTGCCTCAGTCGTCTTGTGATTAAACTGGTTTGGGTTCTTGGACGTGAGAATTTACCGATCTCCTCGGGGTAGGCATCCAACTCATCCTTAGCACTCAATATTATAATTAATGTGTTAATAACATGTTTATTAAATAGAAGTTAAAAATTAGTGATTAAATAGTAGTTTAATTGTTTATTTGTTTAATTGTCATCATGGGATTATTTGAATGTCATTCATGCCATTTATGCATAGTTTTAGTTATTTTCATGATTGTATTAGTTAGATGTCAATTTTTTAAATTAATGTTTAGTAATTATTAAATTAGATATATTTTGTTTGATTAAAGGAAATGGCATGTCTTGATATATGAAAAAAAAAGAATGAATTGTGACCCTTATGATTATAATTATATCCAACCACGACAAAAAATAAGGTAACTGGCGACGGCTTCCAGCTGTCGCCAATAGATTATTGGCGACGGCTGGATGTCTATCGCCAAGTGGTCGCAAATAAACCCGTCGGCAATAATATTGGCGACGACTTAACAAAGTCATCGCCAATAAACGTATAAAAGACGGCTTACAGCCGTCGCCGTGGTATTTATTGGCGACGGCTGTAAGCCGTCGCTTATAACAATACTGGCGATGGCTTCTCAGCCGTCGCTAATAAATATACTAGCGACGGCTTAATGTGTCGCCGTCGCAAATGGGTAGAGTCTAAATCCCGCAGGGTTTAAAACCCTATTTTGGCGATGACTTCTTAGCCGTCGCTAATAAGTATACTAGCGACGGCTTAATCTGTCGCCGTCGCCAATAGGTAGAGTCTAAATCCCGTGGGGTATAAAACCCTGGTTTGGCGACGGCTTTGAGCCGTCGCCAAAATTCTAAAACCCATCGCTAATAACCATATTGTTGATGGCTCCAGGGAGCTGTCGCCAATAGTTCTGCAATGTAAAAAAAACATTTTTTTTGGCTCGCCGGATCCATGCAGGTTGACATCCATGCATGAATATACATTATGGGGATAATTACCATCAACCCAATCATACATTTACATAACACAGATAAGTTCATTTCATATTCTTTTTACCCAAATTTCATTTCATTCAACACATATATCCAAAACAACATATTCAAACACAAACACATATCCGAAACAAGAATCAACCACATATACTAAATAATACATTGAAACCCAATCAATCCACTTAGAGTTGTACAACACATTGGCACAAGACAGTCAAATCACATACATAATATACAATAAGTTTTGGACATAAAGAGTACAACATGAAATATAGAAGAGAAAACATATAACAATCATTCGTCTCCAAATGATCCTTCCTCCTCATCATCCTCGTACTCTTCATTGTCCTTGCCTCCATCGTCCTCCTGATGAGCAAGTGTTGGACGTTGCCTCGATGTGGATGGTATGTCGGCCGGGAGTCTTTGACTAATATTTTCATACATCTGTGTCAGGCGTAGGACAGTTTCTTGAAACGATCTTTGTTGATCGTTCAAATGTTGCTTCAAAGAGGAAATCTCTGATCGACATTCAATGTTGACCTGAGTTTGCCTCTCCACCTGCTGTCTAAGCTCCCGGACCTCTTGGGACGTGGAGGAAGAAGAACCTCTACTTGACCCACCATACCAAGTGCTGCGAGTTTCACCTCGCCCACCACATCGGATCCATCCCGATCTATCTCTACCAAAGACGGATATAAAAGCATCCTCCAGAGTGATGGCTGTGTTACCCCAACATCCGATTCCTCTGGTGCTGGGGGGATTCATCAATTGTTGCATATTTTCCTACAATATAATTTTGTGTTAAAAGAATGAGGGATTACATGAAAAAATGGAGAGAAATTGGATTGGGTGTTTCTGTATACCATCATCTGACGACTCTGCTCATTATCCCAAATAACTGCTCCATCTAACTCTTTATTTGTCTGAGTCATTTGGAAAACCTCGGGACGAGTAGGGCGACGTCCTTCATTTTGTACCTGTTTAAAAATAATATGATCATAATAAATCTATGAAAACTAAAAAATTCAAACAAAATAATAATTTTTATACTTACAAAATCTCGCTCTAACTCGTGTATGTTTGTTCTTCCTCTTCTATACAGCATTGTTAACTTATTCCTATTTCCTTGATTTCGTTCACTCAACGCCTATACAATTATACATAAACACTTCAATAAACTGTTTCAATAACTTTGAAATGATATATATATCGACCAAATAAAAATTTATTTTACCCTTGCTTCGTCTCGAACCCATAAATTGCACATATGTAGCCATTGTTCCTCAGTGCATTGTAGAGGAACATTGGTGACGGCCTCCTCGAACGGTCGTCCTGCAAAATACTGTATACAAATGTTGTCAGCAAAGAATAGAATTTTTACATTACTTGCAAAGAATAGAATAATTAAAATTTTATCTTTTTTTAAGGTGCTCCTTTGCTTTCTTTGCATTTCGCCCATATGTCTCAAAATCTGAGCATTTATAGATGCATTCCGTTCGAATGTAAAGTGTTGTTACATGCAAAAAGAATGATGAGAATCAAGATTACTAAAAATAAATGAGTAAAATAAATAAATTTACCTCAAGATCACGGAAGATGGCGTCTTTCTTCTCCTGTGGGAGGGTCATGTAATTTTGTTCCCATAAATTACAATGCACTCTATTACATACCCCAAGATAGGAGGTAAACTCTTGACCATGGGACCCCACACCTGAGCCACCTACTAATTCGACGTTAAATGACTCATCGGGTCCCAGAGTTCACACAGTCATTGCTTTAGCTAGACCTCTCCCACGACGAGTAGATGTACCTATTTACATATAATCTAGCAAATTAGTTCAAATACAAGGTATTATCTAAGCAATTGATATAATTGAAAATATTGAAACATATACCTGAGGCATGTGAAGATAGACTACCTCCATCTGTAGGTGGTGGCTGAGGTGCAACAAGCTCATGGGGTGCCTCTAGCGATGGCTAGGCCGCAACACTCCTAAAGCTGGATGGAGTAGAATGAGATCGATCTCTGGATGCATGATATCGATCAGACTGATTGGGTGGTCCACCACTTTGCGATGGTGTACCCCCCTGAGATGTCCTACTGCTCTTGTTGAAACCCTTCATCTGTCATACTATAAAGAGATTGGTGTTTGGATTTGTTTTACCAATTGGAGGTCGATTTTCCCTATCCAAACCCAGGATCGGTTTAGATGGGCCAAATCGGCCTCCGAATTGGTGTGCAGAATTTTTAACCCAATCAGAGGCCGATTTGCCCCGTCCAAACTCGGGATCGGTTTGGACAGGCCAAATCGGCCTCCGAATTGGTGTGCAGAATTTTTAACCCAATCGGAGGCCGATTTGCCCCGTCCAAACCCAGGATCAGTTTGGACGGGCCAACTCGGCCTCCGAATTGGTGTGCAGAATTTTTACCCCAATCGGAGGCCGATTTGCCCTGTCCAAACCCGGTTTGGATAGGGCAAACCGTCCTCTGATTGGGTGTTTGGATTTTTTTTACCAATTGGAGGCCGATTTGCCCCGTCCAAACCTGGGATCGGTTTGGACGGGCCAAATTGGCCTCCGAATTGGTGTGCAGCATTTTTAACCCAATCGGAGGCCGCCGATTTTCCCCGTCCAAACGCGGGATCTGTTTGGACAGGCCAAATCGGCCTCCGAATTGGTGTGCAGAATTTTTACCCCAAACGGAGGCCGATTTTCCCCATCCAAATCCGATTCGAACGGGGCAAACCGACCTCCGATTGGGTGTTTGGATTTGTTTTACCAATTGGAGGCCGATTTGCCCTGTCCAAACCCAGGATCGGTTTGGACGGGCCAAATCGGCCTCCGAATTGGTGTGCAGAATTTTTAACCCAATCGGAGGCCGATTTGCCCCATCCAAACCCGGGATCGGTTTGGACGGGCCAAATCGGCCTCCAAATTGGTGTGCAGAATTTTGACCCCAATCAGAGGCCGATTTACCCCGTCCAAACCCGGTTCGGACGGGGCAAACTGGCTTCTGATTGGGTGTTTGGATTTGTTTTACCAATTGGAGGCCGATTTGCCCCATCCAAACATGAGCCTCCGAATTGGTGTGCAGAATTTTTAACCCAATCTGAGGCCAATTTGCCCCGTCCAAACCCGGTTTGGACGGGGCAAACCAGCCTCCTATTGGGTGTTTTGATTTGTTTTACCAATTGGAGGCCGATTTGCCCCGTCCAAACCCGGTTCGGAGGCCGAATTGCCCCATCCAAACCCGGGATCGGTTTGGATGGGCCAAATCGGCCTCCGAATTGTTGTGCACAATTTTTAACCCAATCGGAGGCCGATTTGCCCCGTCCAAACCCGAGATTGGAGGCCGATTTAACGTCCAAACCCGGGATCGGTTTGGATGGGCCAAATCGGCCTCCGAATTGGTGTGCATAATTTTTAACCCAATCGGAGGCCGATTTGCAGAATTTTTATCCCAATCGGAGGCTGATTTGCCCCGTCCAAACCCGGGACCCGGTTTGGACGGGGCAAATCAATTTGTCAAATTTCTAGTTCTAATGAATGTTTTTTTTGGAGTTGTACATCTTCATCAGATACATCAAAGGTTATAGGTACGTCCACAAGTTCTTCTTGATATGGTTCTAATTCATTGTCGCTCTCATTTTCGGCAATGTTATAATAGTTACGTGGTAAAGATCTTATCGGCAAAACCCAACCTTTATTTGAGTTGTCGTCCACATAAAATACTTGTTCCACCTGACTTGCAAGTGCAAACGGTTCATCAGTTCCTAATCTTCTTTGTGTATTTAATGATATAAAACCATAATCGCTAAATTTAAAACCTCGATCTTTATTATACACATCCCACCATTCACATTCAAAAACTATTAAACGATTATTCTTATCGAACGATATCTCAAGTATATCTAATATCTGTCCAATAATACCTGTCACAACCAGATTGGAGTTGGTCCTTGACAAGTACACCACATAGTTGAGTTGATTTGGTTGAATCTGAATCCAATGTTCAAAACCTAAATTCATTGCATATATATCCAGATAGTGATGATGCAAATCTTGATGGACTAAGTGATAAAATATCAAACTCCTTGGTATACCTTGAAGAACCTATATGCTTTAACTCCAAAATGTGTGATCTAAATCACACCAAGAAGTTTTCTTCCATAGTTGATCCATTACTAAGTGCATCTTTATGATCTTGACGAAAACAATCTATATCAGCATTTTGGTTCAACACATATAAATGAATTAACTCTTGCTCTCTTTCCGTCAAAATTTTAGGCACTCGCCTACATTTCAATGGTCGACCAATTGGTTTGAATATAGAACCATCCTCATGATCATCTTCATATGGACCACCATCATAGTTTCGATCTCTACTATATTCATTTGTATCTTTTATATATGTCGAAATAAGCTGTGTACACTCCTCAACCAAATAACCTTGGGCAATGGAACCTTCGACTCTCGCCTTGTTACTGACATAATCTTTTAACTTCTTTAAATATCATTCAATCGAATACATCCACCGGTATTAAACTGGTCCAGACATTCTCATCTCATAAGCCAAGTGCACAACCAAGTGAACTATAACATCAAAAAATGATGGTGGAAAAATTTGTTCCAACTTGCACAATGTTACCGCAATCTTAGACTCCCAATGCATAAGAATGTTACTATCCAACACCTTTGCACAAATAATTTTAAAATACTGACAAAAGTCTACAATGGGATTGAGTACATCCTTCGATATTATCCCTTGAAATGCAAGAGGAATAACCATTTGCATCATGACATGTCAATCATGACTCTTTAACCCACTAATTGTTCTGCTACTTATATCTATGCATCTACTAAAATTTGAAGAATAACCATCTAGCACTCGAATATTCTTAATGAAATCAAGTATTCTAGACTTTTGTTCGTTGCTAAGCTTGTAAACTGCATTAGGAAACCTCGATGAACCCTCATATGGATGTAACTCTAGACGAATATTTAAATCTACTAAATCCTTCCTTGAGTTAATGTTGTCTTTATCGGTTCCGGATAAGTTAAAAATGTATAATATATTATCACACACATTCTTCTCAATGTGCATGACATCCAAATGGTGCCATACTATTAGAGATGGCCAATATGAAAGCTTCTAAAAAAATATACTCTTTTTCTTCCAATTTTTATTTCTTGACAAATTCTTCCTAAATTTTCTAAATCCTTCTTGAATGATTTTCCAAATCTAATAACGTCCATTTGTTTTTGTTGGCTCCATATCTCATATCCTGTAAGTAGCTTTGGTGTTCCCTTCGAACACCGACTACCATCAAAAAGATGATTGTATTTGTTCTTTCTCCACTGATGTGCTACTGGTAGAAATCGATGATGACCCAAGTAACATTGTTTCCAACTATGAACAAGTCGAAGAGAATGTGTTTCGTCATTACAAATAGGACATGCCAATTTCCCTTTAGTACTCCATCCAGATAAAATTGCATATCCTGGAAAATCATTTATCGTGCCCATAAGTATGGCTCTCATCACAAAAACTTCTATTTTTGCTGCATCATAGGTCTCCAATCCAATCTCCCACAAATCTTTTAACTCTTCTACCAATGGTTGTAGGAAAACATTGATATCATTTCCGGGTGCTCTTGGACCGGGTATTAACATTGATATCATTGTGAATGTGACCTTCATACACATCCATGGTGGCAAGTTATATACCATTGTTATAACAGGCCACACGCTATACTTTGAAGGCATGTTACCGAATGGATAAAAGCCATCTGAAGCCAATCCAAGCCGAATGTTGTGTTTCTCTAACGTAAAATCCGGATAAAGTTCATCTACTATTTTCCAAGATGGAGAATCGGAAGGATGACACATTTCACCAGCCAACTGGTATGACCGTGGTTGGCTATGCCATGTCATTCACTTAGCCGTATTGAATGATATGAATAAACGACACAACCTATCTCTTAATGGGAAATAATGTAAAACCTTTTGTGCTATTTTTTTTTTATTTTTAGGATCATCTTTATATCTAGAAGTGTTACATTGTGAACAAACACTTTTATCTTTATTATCTCTCCAAAAAATAATACAATCATTTTTACATGCATGGATTTTCTCATAAGTAGGTCCTAATTCCTTAACAATTTTCTTAAGCCCGTACCAATTATCGGGAACACATGCATTATTAGGTAACACTTCTTGAAATAACGATAAGATTGTATCCATACATCTTCTATTGAGACCATTCATCAACTTAAGTTGAATCAACTTTAAGATAAATTTAAGTTTAGAAACATCTTTCAAACCATCATATAATGGTGTTTCTAAATCTTTTAATAATATATAATATTTTAAACTTTCTTGATTTGGTTCATCGTCACTATATCGGGTAGAAAAATCATTGTTTTGAATATTGTTAACCCCGCAAAAAAAGAAGGTGATCAAAATACTCTGGCAAAATACAAAAAATGCAGTGTATATTGAATTAATCAGGTTTGAGCAGCTTAATTAACGTGGTGCTATGAGGCGAAAAATAAGAGGTCTATGCACAACGTGAGAATTAAAAAAAAAGCGACTACAAGCGAAGCAATTGTCATCAAAAAAAAATGTTTACCAAGCACACAAACAGACAGGGCAGCTCATGTTTATAGTTTATTCATTAAGCCGATCGACCATGATCCTCCGAAGAGGGGGCCGACGGCACATGTCATCTTCTGATAGACCGAACGCCAACGGTCCTCCAATGGAGGGGTCGACGATTGCCTTTTCAATGATTATTATTTTTTTAGGTCAATCGGCCATGGTTCCCCTGAGGGGTGGTCGATGACAAATGTCATCTTCTTCTAAGTCGAACGCCGACGGTCCTCCGAGCGAGGGGTCGACGACGACCGCATTCATTTACTAAGTCATATCATGAGCTTGCCAGGCCTGTCCATTTTAATTCAGCAAACCCACCACACGTGTTTTGCGAAAGCAATTCAAGAGAGATCTCCGACAGTCCCTCGTCCTGTCAAGGCAGTATATAAAAAAAGGCATCTACGCATGTACATGTAACACCACAGAATCTGTTCGAGAAGGTGCCCAAACAGGTCTAATACCACACCCGGCCCCTGCTATCGCCTGCTGTCTCAACAAAAAGAAGAAGAAGAATGAGGACGGGAGGGGCGGACAGAAGAACATACGCTGGTAGGCTAAGGCACCCTAGAGGGAGACACTCTCCCGGCTTCAGTAGCCCGTCACAGTTCGTGAACAGTAATCAGTCCCCGGTCATAGAACGCTGCCACCTCGCTCAACGTCCTGGGTGAAGGATGTCCGCACGAGGAAGGCCGCCAAATGGTACCTAACGTGGCAATGGAATCAGAACGAGAGAGAGGGCAATAAAATAAGAGAAACAAAAAAAACTCACTTGGAAAGATGCTTGACCGACAAAGGCTTGCGATGCGAAGCAGAGGCAAGGCCCTGCGCCTGCCCCCGCTAGCCGACCCAAGCAGAAAGGGGGGGCGGAGGTGAGTCCTTCGCACTGGCCGCCGGAGGACGCACGAAAGACCAGCAGCGGCTGATCTTCGCCGGGCAAGGATGTCGAGGTACACTGCGCAAGCCCGCCTGTGTCGACCGATGGATGGAAGGAGGGGAGAAGGAACAAGCAAGCATGCCGGCGCGGCTCACCCACCAGAAGGCATGAGGAGGTCGACAGGCCCGCACGAAGCCACTGAGGGTTGGGGCATATAGAGTTATAGATCAGTCAAAGCCATAAAAAAAAACCTGTAAGAGCAACGACGGGAAGAGGAGGTTGTGAGAGAGAACCCTCACGAAACTCGACCTCGCAGAGGAGGAAGCGTCACCGTAGCCTGACGAAGGAAGGAGTCCGGTGCTGGATGCTCCACGCGCCACCGTCGTCCTCACCAGGCCGGTGTGTGGCCTGCGCAGACGCCCTCAAAGGGGGGGATCAGCAAAGGCAGCAATGGGAAGCTCCCCCACGCAGCCGAGGGAAGATCTGCAGAGCGCCGAGGCAGTCCCGCACAAGTCGATCGATGGTCGGAGTCGCCGAATGGTGCAGAGGAGAAGCTCGCAGAACAGCCGGAGGAGTTGCGGAAGCTCAGCGATGACGAGTACGGAAGAGGGGAACCCTCGCGAGGCCGCCCTAGAGCTCGCAGGGGGGGCGCCGTCGCCTTTAGCTACCGGTGTACCGTCGCCTCTCTCACCAGCGCTCTGCGCGCCTGCCAGCCCAGGGGGGTCGAATGCCAGGGTGGAGAAAGGGCTAAATTGCCCCCCCTTCGCGAAAGTTCTTCCGCCGATGCCCCATGTTCCGGCGATTTGAGCGCTACGGGATTTTGACTGGAGTCAAAATTGGGAGAGAAACGGCCAGCGCATGCCACGAATCCCCCCCCCCAAAAGAAATTGATGAACGAGAGAGTAGGGATAAATGAAGAGGACGCCTTAATTGGCGATGCAAGGAGATCAATTTTGACTTCGGTCAAAATTGAATGGGGCTGTGTCGTTTAGCATCCAAATAAAACAGATGAACAGGCATTTGAAACAAGGCTGTTATAACCTTGAAAGAAAATAACATTAATAAGGAGTACGATAAAAAAAGGGTCAGTCAAACCTCTTTTGTTCATTTTTTTTCCTTCTTCTCTTCTTTCTTTTCATTTATTGATTACAAGATTAGAAAAAAAAGAAAGAAAACAAAAAAAGAGAGAAAGAGGAGAAGAAAACCAGCAAAAAAAACAGAGGCAGAGAAAGAAAAAAAAAGGAGATAAGAAAAAAGAAAGAAAGAGAAGAATGATGTCCGTTGGAAGCAAAAAAAAAAGAGAGAAAAAAGGAAGAAGAAAAAAAAAGGGAAAAAGATGGATTTCTGTAAAAAAAAAAAAGAAGAGAAAGAGAAAAAAAGAGAAGAGAAAAGAAGATGAAAGAATATAAAAAAGAGGGGGGAAGCCTTGTTAAAAAAAAGGAGTGAGATGATATCCGTTGGCAAAAAAAATGCATATAAAAAGAAGGGGGAAGAAAAAAAAGAAGAAGGGGGGAGAAGGGGGGATAATCAGTACTTAAAGAAAAATCGGTAGAAAAAAAATCAGTAGAGAAAAAAAAAGGAGGAGGAGGAAGAGAAAATAAGAAATATACATGTCAAGAGGGCTGCACATGTGTATGACCTGATTCCCGGCCATATATTTTGTTCAAATTTTAAGAGGGAATAAAACCCCCCTAATAGCTCTTAAATGGGCTCAAATTGCCCCAATTGGTTCATTGGACCCATGCACATATATTTGGGCCTTCATTTTGGCCATTTGGGCCTCAAATTTTCAAAAGGGGGAGGCCCAAAATCTGTCCCAAATGAGAGATCCGAAAATCCTCTTGAAAAATGATTTGAGGGACATTTTGTGTAATTGGCCACCCCAAACCCCCATAAAGGTGACCAAAGCCCAAAATGCCCCCACCTTTTTCTCTCACACCTACCATAAAGCAAAAGGCATAATAAAATATTTCCAAAGTTACCCTCCCCTCTCCTCACACCATCAAAAACAAGGAGAAGTTGGGGCATTTTGTGGACCAAAATACCCACCTCTTTTGGCATATAAAAACCCATGAATTCCTCTTGGAGAGGAGAGAGGCAACATTCCCCAAGTTCATCCTACGCCAAGCACAAGGCTCTCCCCTTTACCCCATTGTCCAAGAGAGTGCAAGGAGAGAAGAGAGGCCAAAGTTCCATTTTTCATGGAATTGGCTAAGTCTCAAGATACACCATGGGGTCAATCATATCATCTCACACCATGATAGCATGTGAAGATCACATCATCTCACACCATGATAGCATATGAAAATCATATCATCTCACACCATGATAGCATGTGAAGCATCAAGCAATCAATGACCTATAAGGCAAGGAGGAGCATCACTCATTTCATCAAGGCCCATTAAGGCTCTCAAAGCCCAATTGGCCATCATCCATGTGGATCAAGATCATGTGACCTCATTTCAAATAAATCAAGTTCAATTAACTAAGGCCCTAAGGAGAGAAATCACTCATCAAAGCCCATTATGGCTTCCAAGGCCCAATTGATCATCTTCAAATGAATTGCAAGACCATGTGCTCCCATTTCAAATGAACCAAGTCAAATCAATTAAGGCCCAATTAGGCCTTGACCAACATGAACAAGAGACCGATCCAAGGCCCATTAAGTCGGGACTTAGGCCCATTAAGGTCTACAAGGCCCAATTCACCATTCTTAAAGGAAGCTCAATGTCATGTGACTCCATTCCAAGTGCATCAAACTCGGTCCATTCAAGCCCAATCCGGTTTCAACCGAGATGAGCATGAGATCGACCCAAGGCCCATTAACATGGAAAGTGGGCCCGTTAAGTCCATGATGATCAAACTCCAATTGAACCAACATGAACAAAAGTCCAACTCCACTATGAAAGAGAAAACCCCCAACGGTTGGCGGGAGAAAGAGAAAACCCCCAACGGTTGAAAAAAGAAAGAAGACCCCCAACGGTTGGAAAAAGAACCCCCAACGGTTGGTGGAGGAAAGAGAAAACCCCCAACGGACCATCAAGGCCCGTCAGCTCGGTTAATCCCCGATCGGGAGATACCGATTGGCGGATGAGAGAGAAACCCCCGACGGACCATGAAGACCCACCAATTCAGTCAATCCCCGATCGGGAGGTACCAGTCAGTGGATGAGAGAGAAAGCCCCAACGACTCACCTAAAAAAAAAAAAATCTCGAATTTCATCAACTGGGCTCGCTCCCAAAACGAGCAATGCCGACAAACAAAGTCCAAGACCCATTAATCCGGTTCATCCCCGATCAGGAAATACCGGGTAATGGATGAAAAACCCAAGTTCATCAACTCGGTTCGCTCCTAAACGAGCAATGCCGACAAACAAAGTCCAAGACCCATTAATCCGGTTCATCCCCGATCGGGAAATACCGGGTAATGGATGAAAAACCCAAGTTCATCAACTCGGCTCGCTCCCAAACGAGCAATGCCGACGAACAAATTCCAAGACCCATTAATCTGGTTCATCCCCGATCGGGAAATACCGGGTAATGGATGAAAAACCCAAGTTCATCAACTCGGTTCGCTCCTAAACGAGCAATGCCGACAAACAAAGTCCAAGACCCATTAATCCGGTTCATCCCCGATCGGGAAATACCGGGTAATGGATGAAAAACCCAAGTTCATCAACTCGGCTCGCTCCCAAACGAGCAATGCCGACGAACAAATTCCAAGACCCATTAATCTGGTTCATCCCCGATCGGGAAATACCGGGTAATGGATGAAAAACCCAAGTTCATCAACTCGGCTCGCTCCCAAACGAGCAAATGCCGACGAACAAAAGTCCAAGGCCCATTATTCCGGTTAATCCCCGATCGGGAAATACCGGGTAGTGGATGAAAACCACAAACTCATCAACTCGGCTCGCTCCCAAACGAGCAATGCCGGCGAACAAAATTTCAAAGCCCATTAATTCGGTTAATCCCCGATCGGGAAATACCGGGTAATGGATAAAAATTCCAAGCCCCATTAATCCGGTTAATCCCCGATCGGGAAATACCGGGTAGTGGATGAAAACCACAAACTCATCAACTCGGCTCGCTCCCAAACGAGCAAATGCCGACGAACAAAAGTCCAAGGCCCATTATTTCGGTTAATCCCCGATCGGGAAATACCGGGTAGTGGATGAAAACCACAAACTCATCAACTCGGCTCGCTCCCAAACGAGCAATGCCGGCGAACAAAATTTCAAAGCCCATTAATTCGGTTAATCCTCGATCGGGAAATACCGGGTAATGGATAAAAATTCCAAGCCCCATTAATCCGGTTAATCCCCGATCGGGAAATACCGGGTAATGGATGAAAATCTCCAACCCCCATTGGTCCGGCCAGTCCCTAAAAGGAAATGCCGGGTCGTGGGTATCATGTCCAAGACCTAGCAAGTCGGTTAATCCCCGATCGGGAAAATACCGCTTGTTGGATGTGGAATCACAAAGCATTGGATCAAAAAAAAAGAGGAGACCGTGAGACTAGATTCAAGGCAGATGCCGCCTTCTAGCCCCTCGGATCTTGTTCCCAAAAAAAGAGGGAAGCAGAAAGGAAACATGAAAAGGAAATAATGGGAGAGGAGAGGCAGCGCCGATACTCCTGCTTGTTATTTCATTATTTACATTCAAAAAAAATAAACACATATTTCTTTTTCCTTGCATTTGTCCCATCTTGAATGTGTTACCATGGCAGTTAATCAGGGGTTACTAAGCCACCGCTCAGTGTAATTAACATCGAATCCATTCGTGGATTGATGGAGAGAGGTCAAACCATAATTCAAAGAACCCACACCATAACCTCGCAATGTTATTTATGATAACTCTAATAATCATAAAATTATTTTTAATATTAAAAAAAAGTAGAGCGAGAATCTTGTCGTCACCATTGTTGAGGATTTTTCGCGCCAAAATGATAAACGAGGGAAAAAGGGTTGTCGCATCCGCGTGATATAATATTTTATTTTTATCCCTCAAATAATTTTTACCAAAAATTAACCACAATAATAAACAATAATCGCGAGGTTCGTACAAATGGCACGCCCGGTGGGACCTCTCTCTCCCCTCATCTCTCTGCCATGGTGACATAACAAGACGGACATCTAGGACAACCTCTAACCGGCATTTCGGTTTGTTTTTGCAAGGTTCAATGCCGAGCGCTGATGGCGGGGTGTTTTTCTCCCAAGACTACATCCGAGACCGGCGGGGATTTCTCTACGTCCCCTTGATTTTCGGTGCCTTTGCACCGGTCATTCAAAGGCCTGATTGCCTCGGCACTATCCCGGCTCTCCCTATCGAGCCAGGTGTTGTTCCCTTTGGAAAGGCCGAAGTCGATGCTCCCAACAACGAACTCACTAAGTTGTCCCAGAAACAAGACGAAGAGGAACAAGATGTGATGACCCAGTCGGTCACCTTCACCGCCAACACAGTGACGGCAGGTCTGCACCAGCCGTGCGACGACCTCGCCGAAGAAGAACTCCACCAAAGCAAGCTTCTCACCGTGCGCTCGCCGATGGGCAGGCCCAGGAATGCTCCAAGGGCGACCTAGCTCGCCACCCCCATGCTCCGCGCAGATTCAAGAACCCAATGACACTGTCCAACCGGTTTGCTGCACTTCGGGAAGCTCCACAACCAAGCATAGTTATCATAAAGAAGGATAGTGCGGCGCGCTATGATGCCGCTCCTATGATGATAGCCTCACACCTAAGTTCTGCTAGGGTTGGGGGCAAGCCATGCCAGCCGCCCACCCGTCAACATTCACAAACCCAGAAAGTCGGGGGCATGTCCGCCCCACCTTTCCCACCACAATTCCCAAAAGCTACCAACGTTGGTCGAACACCAGCTTCTCGGGTTGCCCAATGCTCCTCACAAGCCATGAAGGTCGAGGGCATGTCACCCTTAACAACCACCCATTTATCCTCACATGTCATGAAGACCGGGGGCAGATTCCAAAGCAAAGTACCGCAGATGGTAGAAGACACAAGAACCACGAAACAAGTATTTTTCCAAGCAGTCAAAGATGTTCCGATAATGGCAAGATCGAAAGGAAAAGAAATAATTCAAGAGAATACTCAATGTTACCCCATGTCCAATCCAAGTAACTTGAAACCGGCCTATGTACCAAGACAAGCCGCAAAAGCAAGTTTAAAAAAGAAAGAGTGTGCTCCAACGCCCGAGCAAGCTCTCAGCATGGTAGAATCAACAAGTTTTCGGCAAGTCATCAAGACCCCTATGGCCATTAAGGCTCAAGGAGAAGGAAGCACCAAGATATCCCAGGTTTGGGTTGATAAACAGAAATTGCAAGGCGAGAATCGGGCTCATGTTCATGCCCGTAGTGTTCTGGCAAGGGAAGGATGTCCCAATCCTCCCTCAAATGAAAAGCAGCCATGCCCAAGGGTGTTAATTAGACCGCACCCGGCAATACCTGTAGTGACACATAGTATAGATGGAGTAGAGCATTATGATGAAGTATCACGTCGGTCAGTTTTGGATCGACTTGCATTTCCTCCCAGCTCAGCCCCACGGAGTCGGCAAGCTAGCATACAGGAGGGGCGAATTCGTGTCTACACTTGTTATGCATCTAGCATGAACAATCGGGCCGAGGAGATTGTAAATGCCCCCTGAGCAGCACACCGGACCGGGCCGGTCACTCGCCGACAAGAACAGATAGCAGCCTTGCTCCATCAAGCAGTTCTCTCACCTCCTCCACAGTAGCCAGAAGTGCTACATCCCGAAGAGAATGAAGAGCCAAACTTGGGAGACCATCAGGTTGATCAAGAAGCCGTGCCAGCTAACATAACATTGGAAGATTTATGGAGAGAAAACCAAGAACTCAGGGCTATGTTGCGTGATTTCGTGACTGCCCAAGCTCAGTCCCCACGCCATGCTAGACCCGTGGGAGCTGCAGAAGTTCCGCCAAATGTCCAGATGGATCCGCCAGCACCCGTATTCCCTCGGGGTCCTGTTCAACACCCGGTTGCCCCACCTCGTGTGCAGGTCGATTTCCAAGATTTTGAGCCTCCAGTGGCTCACCAAGCTCCCCACGTTCCGCCCGAACATGCAGTAGTCTCTCAAAGAATCATGACAGAACGCATCGTGGATGCAAAGCTAGCAGAGCATGATGATGGCTTGACAACGGTGGACTTGTATCGGGTGCCGTACCCTATCCACCATCAATTCAGATGGCTGCCCCCAGAAGTTACGAAGATCCCCAAGTGCCCCAGGTTTGATGGGCGGGGTTCTCCGAGAGAACACTTGGCAATGTATGTTACTCACATGGGCGAGTTGGCCCTCGAAGAATCATACTCGCTTAGATACTTTGCAACTACCTTAACCGGAGCTGCATTCGAGTGGTACTCGAAACTTAAACCAAACTCTGTTGCCAATTGGGAAGATTTACAGTGAAAATTCATTGAACGTTTCAAGCTTACGGAGCGGGCTGTAACATTGGTAGAGCTCACTTCATTGAGACAAAGAAGAGATGAGTCCGCCGTTGACTATGTGAAAAGATGGCGGAACTTTAGCATGAAATGCCCAAACCCCCCAGTCAGTGAGGAGGCTGTAAGACTATGCAAAAGAGGCCTACGCTCCGAACTGCTCGAAAAGATGCTCATTGCAAATATCAAGTCATTTGATGAACTGAACAGGGTAGTATCAGAGCTAGAGATGTTCTATGCTGAGAACCCGGCTATGTCAGCCGCCAAAGCCAAGATTAACAAAGACAAAGGATATGTGGCCAAAGACATCAACATTGTTGACTTTGTTCCGGCTCCGGCTAATGAAAATACAGGCAAGGGAGCCTCATCCTCTTCACCTCCGGCAGTCAAGAGGCCACCGCAGCAAGGTGGGGGTCTCACGTTGGCTGACCGATTAAAGAAGCCGTATTCTTTTGCTAGGGAGAATACTGGGAGACTATTTGATATATGCATGAAGAAAAGCTTGGTAAGCCTACCATCACCCAAGAGGCCAGCCGAGGCAGGCAAGACTAATGATCCCAATTATTGCCACTACCACCAGATGCTAGGGCACACCATTGAGGACTGTTACCTGTTCAAAGACATGGTAGAAAGAATGATTCAAGAAGGTACTCTCTCTATGGGGAAACATGCTATTAATCCCCCAAAACCCCATGAAAAGCCTAAACAAATGCAGAATTTTACTGTCAATGTGATTGACCATGGAAGTAGCTCGTCCCGGGGTGAGTCCGGGGAGCAAGGGTACCCGAGGATGACACTTGAACAAGTTCAGTTCAACAGAATGGTAGATTACATGCGTCGGCGGATGTCCCGGCTCCACCAAAGATGCTTACGTCTGGCAGATGACGTTTTGTTAACTACACTCAGCATACGTCCATCATGAGGGGCCGGTTTCCAGAAGACAATTACTCCTCAAGCAGTGCAACACCTTCATACTCTCCCCCTCCTTGCAGTACATCTAGTAGTAATGCTCGGCCAGAGTACCCTCCTGCAAGGAGTGATCGCAAAAGAAAAGCATCTAGCCCGTGTGTCGAGAGATACGGGGCAGAAGTCCAGCACTCACCAAGCCAACAAGAATTAAATCATCCCGCGCCAGTGCGCCCCCAGGCAAATGTTCCTAGGCTCACAAACAACCATTCATTCCCCAGGCATATGACCCGGCACCTCTTTGACATATGTGTTCGAGAGGGACTTATTATGCCTATGAGGCCATCAAGTGAGGTCGCAGGACCTAGTGGCTCGAGGTCACCCATATATTGTGCCTATCATCAAACACATGGCCATATGACTGAAGATTGTCAAGCCTTAAGGCACCAGATTGAAGAGTTGATGCGAAGGGGAGTGATCACCATCAGAACTGGTACACTTGGGCACTCACACCCACCCTGAAGGCCAGTGACGCATCATCAAGCAAATGTGATCCACGTCCAAAGTGACGAAAAAGGCTGCAACGGCAAAGGGAAGCAACCACATGATGTTGGAGAAAGTTCGGGACACCCGGTACATTATGCAATTTACCAAACTCTGCCTGATGAAGTGGTGGCCCGGAACATCGAGTTCATGGAAGAACGTGCGAAGAGGCTCATGGAAGAACGTGCGAAGAGTCACGTGAGCCAGCACGAGGTTGCCCAGTCGAAGAGGACTATCTAAAATATCCCAGTACACCACCCAGATATAACAAATATGGAAGAAAGAATGCCAAGTCAAAGGAATGAAGCATTTAACCTCATGCCAACCTATGGCCAAAAGTCCTAGGCGATATGGTCAGTCATCGACCTCAAATGAGGGTGATAATGACATGTTGAAGCTCTGGTGCCCGACCCATCCCTCCCTCGACATATTCAATTGGTCAGATGTGGTACATGAGGGTGAAGTATGAAATAGCCAAATTTGGGGTAAAAAAAATGTCATTATCCGATGACTAGATGACGAATATCCAACTCCAAATGTCACAATGATTAGGGGTAAAGAAACATCTGAAGATGCCTCAAGTCCCATCTTAAGGAAGAGCCTATCCGGCACATGAAATAGGATCGAGTTGATGCCCAAGGTGTCCTGATAAAGATACGCATGTTAAGGCCCACCCTACCCTCCACTCTGATCGTAGAATGGGGCTATATGATCCACAGTGATCAAAGTCAAAGAATAAAAGACCTTGGTGCTGTTTAACATGAATATCATCAACTATTTCAGTCAGCTTTCGGAGCCATTCAAGAAAGGGGGAGAGTGGCACATCCAAAAGAGCACAAAGTTCCAATTTCCCTGAATATGTTGCCTAGTCTTAGAGCGTCATGTTTGCCCGAATTGGCCCTAGTCTTCAACGGGAGCAAATCCCTACAGGAGATGAAATGCATGCTTGCATATGCCACCAGTTTAGTCCAAGCAACTAACTTGACAAAGTTCTAAGAGTGACCTAACTGACACTTTGTCCAAAGCTCATTAGATGAGGTTAAAAGTAATCAACGGTCACATTACAAATACATTGTGACCCTCACTGTGGCAATGGCCTGTCAGCAAGCACACATTTAAAAATGGATGTTTGGGATTAAGATGTGACAAGATGGCTCAAGGGGGCATACTCAAACAAATGATGGCTTCATTGTGGTGAAGTAAAAAGGATAGCATGGCGACTTGCCCATGTCCCCATGGCAGTTGAGTCTCATGACAATTTCAAAGGGATTCATGCCTACAACGCTTAAGAAAATTCATGTCTATATGACATTCATGTCCCATGGCTACAAGAAAGAAAGTCGTTCATGTGTGATTTTCATGCCCGCATTGCTCCAAAGTCACATGGCAGATCAAAAGTTCATGCCTACAGGGCCTAATAAGAAAAATCATGCATACATAGCTTCCATTCTGGGTAGCTGAAGAAAAAAAAAATCAACTGTGTGGTTTTCATGCCCCTATGGTGCTAAAAATTTCTTGATGCTTCCAAAATACTTTATGCTTACACGGTTATGACTCTTATGCCTCATGGCTTCAAAATTCTCATGTTTGCATGGCTTACATACTATACAACTCAAGAAGAATGTATATCCATATAGTCGTCTTGTCTGATGGCATTGAAATAAAGGAAATGAGAAGTCACGTGCCCGCAAGGTTCACATGCATGTCGGCTTCCAAATGAGAGACTTCATGTATATATGGTTTCTGTGCTTGATAGCTAGAAATAAAAAACAAAAGGAAGGAAAAAAAATTCAGGCGTGAGGGTTCCATGTCCAGATGGTTTCGACATCTCAAGATGATTTTCAAAATGCTCTATGCCAACATAGCTATGGCTCTTGCATCAAGAGTGACTCCAAAGCTCTCATATGGCTCTCGAGCCCAACGGTTTCAAAATTCTCACATTAATATGGCTTTTATGCCTGATGGCTCTAAAACTCTCATGGTTTGGCTTGTATGCCCGCGTGGCTCGAGAAATACTCTATGCCTAAATGGCTTACGCGCCTGATGTCTTTCAAAGAAGTCGTGACAGTGTAGCTACCGGATAGCTTCAAAAAAAAAGGAGAAAAAAAAAACAAGCATGCCCATATGGCTCAAGAAAGATATATTCTATGTGGCCAGTGTGCCAAATCACTCACAAAGAAAAGGGGATCAAATGTATGCATGACTTACATGCTCGGTGACCGTCAAAGAAAAGAATTTATATCTTCAAATTTCTATGCCTATACAACTCACATGTTGGAAGGCCTTAGAGGGAACATTTTTGTGCGCCTACATGGCTGGCATGCCCGCACCATTCCGCTGCCCACGGCTACAAAAGCCTATGCTTTCAAGGCATTTGTGACTACAAGATGCCAATGCTACCCACCCACAAGGCTCGCGTGCCGGATGGCTCAAAAAAAAAAGAAGAGAAAAGAAAGATGAATCGTGCCTAATGGCACTTAGACTTTGTGCCCTTCTAGCTCTAAGGCCTATGCTGATATAGCCCCACAAAGGAAAAGTCAACACCCAGGCTTACATGGTTTCCATGCCATGACAATCCGAAAGATGTCATATTTCATACATTCATGTCTACTACACCGATAAGTGTTATGTGGCATATGGAAGAAACCAAAAATCCATGGCCCAGGAGAAGCCTCAATTCCTCACCAAATTTAAAAAAAATTTCATGGCTCGTAGGCAAGCCTTAACCCTCCACAAATATCAAATCCAAAATCCCAAAAAACCCATGGCCCAGGGGAAGCCTTAATTCCTCACCGAATTTAAAAAATTTCATGGCTCGGAGGCAAGCCTTAACCCTCCGCAAATATCAAATCCAAAATCCCAAAAAACCCCATGGCCCAGGGGAAGCCTCAATTCCTCACCGACTTTAAAAATCTCATGGCTCGGAGGCAAGCCTTAACCATCCACAAATATCAAATCCAAAATCCCAAAAAACCCCATGGCCCACGGGAAGCCTCAATTCCTCACCGACTTTAAAAATCTCATGGTTCGGAGACAAGCCTTAACCCTCCGTAAATATCAAATCCAAAATCCCAAAAACCCCATGGCCCAGGGGAAGCCTCAATTCCTCACCGACTTTAAAAATCTCATGGCTCGGAGGCAAGCCTTAACCCTCCACAAATATCAAATACAAAATCCCAAAAACCCCATGGCCCAGGGGAAGCCTCAATTCCTCACCGGCTTTAAAAATCTCATGGTTCGGAGACAAGCCTTAGCCTTCCACAAAAATCAAACTCATGGCATGGGGGCGCGCCTAAAACCTCCACAAATTCCCAAAACTAAATTTTCATGACTTGGAGGCAAGCCATGAACCGCGACAAAACTCAAATACCAAAAATCATGGCTTGACAGAAAGTCTTGAGCCTCCACAAATTTCCAAACAAAAAGGGGTAAAATTGTCAAAACATCCCGCCCAAGGTAAAGAATTCGAAGAGGGCGCCTTAGGCAAAAATGGGCAACCCCGTTGCACAAAATCCCAAAAGGGTATGCAAGCAAAAGGAGAATGGGGCTAGCCTAGGCAAAAAAAAAAGAAGAAGAAGAAGAAGAAGATGAATGAATGATGAAAAGTTGGTCGAGCTAGGCATCGTTTAAAAAAAAAACGAGGAGGACCATCTCCCGCCCGTAAAATTTTTGGGAAAGTCGCTTGCGCTACCCCGTTGGGTAAGTATACAAAATTCCTACCAAATGTATGTATATGTACATATGAAGGAGAGAAGAAAAAGAAAACGGGCCGTCGTGCCTGCTTGTCCTCTTTCTTTTCCTAAATTCTCTCTTTTCTGTCCCTATTCCCGTCCAAAGAGGGGGGGCCCAAGGCATCCCTTGGCTGTGCCCTGCTCCATTTTGGGGTTCTCATGGGTAAGATGTCCTTTTTAGCCCCTCGGGGGCTGATGAACTTGCCGCGAACCTGCCATAAGCCCTCCCCAAACCTCGTCCACAAAACAGTCTCCCTTAACTTCAGAAATCAGCCCCGCATTGAAATTATGTTCGGACATGTCGTGCTTCATATGCAGTCTCATGAAACGCCCTGTTCATGTCCTAAATCATCCTAAAACAATACCTTGCTGGGCCGCTTACACAAGTCCTCAGACATTTCGAAAAAACAAAAAAAAACAAAAACAAAAAAAACCCTGTACGGAGACTCCCCGGACAGACCCCGAGCAGACAATGGCCAGAGCCTGTTTTCACCTCAAACCAGGCCCCAACTTGCTTCTAGGCAGTCCCTTGAACGCCCCAATCCATTTCAATTTTCCGGATCAAATAAGGGCCGAGGGCTGCAAAACTTCCAAGGCCGCCAGGGCTCAATTTCTGGCCAGAACAAGTAAGACCGCTAGGGCCTTATTTCATCAAGATCGTCCAAGCCATCGAAGCTTCTACTGGCCAAAACCACTTTGGTAGACCCACGTTCGTGGAAAGGGCATGGCGCATGGCAAAACCAGACGTTCTTGTGTGACGTTCATGCATACACAATAAGGGTATGACAGGCTATTCAAAAAATAGAAGAAAGGGGCAGGAGAATGAACAAGAGCACGCTGCTGGTGCTGTCACTCCGAGGAAGTCATAAAAGAATCAAAATGCCTTAGCTTCGTTAATTCTTAGTTAGCTCTAAGAATTCAGATGATGCCAGCAAGGCAGACGATGCAGCAAGATTGTTGAGGCCCAAAACAGCCTCTGCAAATTCACATTCAAGAGAAGGGTATTGGCAAAAAAGAAAAAAAGAAAAAAAGAAAGAGTCAAGAAAAAGGTCAAGCGTTCTTTTATGACGTGTTTTTGTATACGCGACCGTGGCGTAATAAGCTGTCCAGTAGACAAAAAAAAGGGGAAAAAATAATTGAGCCAGAACGCTACGGTCCCGTCCATTTAGAAAGTCCAGGGGGCGCTGGTAGGGGCTATGGAGGTTCCCAACCTTGCCAGCAGGGGTTCACATCCAAGGGAGAATTTGTGCATGACCAAACCCGGCATGAACGTATTCACTTATCATACATGCGCAAACAAAGCCGGCAAACAATCGGGATGCGACACGAAAAAGAAAAAGAAGCCAGCAGGTTGGCAGCCGGGAGGTGAACGTTATAAACTCTCAACTGTACGATCCGTTCGGCCAGCTAGAACAGGTGGGTTCCGGGTCATGCATGCAGGGACGTCACTACCAGCCGATCTCTAGGCTACGCGTATGTTAACTCCGGCGACCCTACGGACTCATTGTGAGCCTTGGATGTGCTGAATTCTATTCCCCCTTTAGCGGCAACACCATTTGGATGGTGTGCCTCAGCGGTGATCTTAGCATCCGCGGAAACGGTGCTACCAACATACTCGGACAAGCTCACAAGCGACAGGTTCCAGATGGTACATTTACCTTTATAATTGGCGATATCCTTTATGCAAGATTGCATTTGACCCATATGGGCAGTCAAAGGATGCTACACTTGTGCAATTCAATCATGGAAAGATAGAAAAAATGCTATTAACAAATTTAATGGCATGCTCCTTGGTGAAAAAAAAAAAACAGGTTTACGTAAGGTCCTTGGTACGTAAATAGGAAGAAGACAACTCTGTGGGCAAAACAAAGTTCAGTAATGTCTCCGACGGAAGATGGTCTTAAAGAATCTTTGGTAAGAAATGCGCCTAGTGCTGCCCCTACAGGAGGGAGACGGAAAATCAAGATGCTTCGGCTTTGAGAAAGAAAAATTCAACAGTCCAAGAGAGCCGTCGAGCCCTCAAATTTTTGGAACGAAATTTGCATATTCACATTTGAAAAAAGAGGGTCATTGAGGCGTGCCCCAAATCATGCATGTTTCCATGTGATGTCTGTACACCCTTAACCAGAGCATAATAAACCCTTTTTTTTTAAAAAAAAGGAGAGGAGAAAATAAAACATGTTCTGGTATACAATCAGAGTGACCATTTCAACATGCCAACGGCAACAGTGCCATTAAATCACCCGGTCGTGAGAAAGCCGCCAGGACTGATGATGATGGAGGACCAGGCGGCAGGAATGAACTTGCAGACCCCCAGAGATGATGTTGCATGGGGCAGCAACGAGGTCAACGAAGCTCTTAACTCGATGGGTGATGCTGCAGCTGCTGAAAAAGGAAGGTCCAGGTCAGGATAAGTGCAAGGGATTAACAAGTAAAACAAGAAAAACTTATTCTGGATATTCAGAATATAGCTAGGGATGCTAATATGAACAGTAAAGAAAGAGGTTGGGTGAGATATCTTCCTCGGCGAAACCAGGATGTTTGCCCATTCGGCAAAGAAAAGAGTGCTCTGCAGCATGTGGGAGATCCTAAAGAGAAAGTGGAAAAGATTCCGACATCAAGGGTGAGGATGATTCCCGCAAGGGTATACATGAAGAGGGACCTGAAAGCCGGGCATGGGACATTCCCCTCCGACGTCGTCTACGGGAAATTCCGCGTGGGGGGCAATTGTTAACCCCGCAAAAAGAAGAGGGTGATCAAAATACTTTGGCAAAATACAAAAAATGCAGTGTATATTGAATTAATCAGGTTTAAGCAGCTTAATTAACGTGGTGCTATGAGGCGAAAAATAAGAGGTCTATGCACAACGTGAGAATTAAAAAAAAGCGACTACAAGCGAAGCAATTGTCATCAAAAAAAAATGTTCACCAAGCACACAAACAGACAGGGCAGCTCATGTTTATAGTTTATTCATTAAGCCGATCGACCATGATCCTCCGAAGAGGGGGGCGACGGCACATGTCATCTTCTGATAGACCGAACGCCAACGGTCCTCCAATGGAGGGGTCGACGATAGCCTTTAAAATGATTATTATTTTTTTAGGTCAATCGGCCATGGTTCCCCGGATGGGTGGTCGATGACAAATGTCATCTTCTTCTAAGTCAAACGCCGACGGTCCTCCGAGCGAGGGGTCGACGATGACCGCATTCATTTACTAAGTCATATCATGAGCTTGCCAGGCCTGTCCATTTTAATTCAGCAAACCCACCACACGTGTTTTGCAAAAGCAATTCAAGAGACATCTTCGACAGTCCCTCGTCCTGTCAAGGCAGTATATAAAAAAAAGGCATCTACGCATGTACATGTAACACCACAGAATCTGTTCAAGAAGGTGCCCAAACAGGTCTAATACCACACCCGGCCCCTGCTATCGCCTGCTGTCTCAACAAAAAAAAGAAGAAGAATGAGGACGGGAGGGGCGGACAGAACGTACAGTGGTGGGTTAAGACACCCTAGAGGGAGACACTCTCCTGGCTTCAATAGCCCGTCACAGTCCATGGACAGTAATCAGTCCCCGGTCGTAGAACGCTGCCGCCTCGCTCAACGCCCTGGATGAAGGATGTCTGCATGAGAAAGGCCGCCAAATGGAACCTAACATGGCGATGGAATCAGAACGAGAGAGAGGGCAATAAAATAAGAGAAACAAGAAAAACTCACTTGGAAAGATGCTTGACCGACAAAGGCTTGCGATGCCAAGCAGAGGCAAGGCCCTGCGCCTGCCCCCGCTAGCCGACCCAAGCAGAAAGGGGGGGGGGGCGGAGGTGAGTCCTTCGCACCGGCCACCGGAGGACGCACGAAAGACCAGCAGCGGCTGATCTTCGCCGGGCAAGGATGTCGAGGTACACTGCGCAAGCCCGCCTGTGTCGACCGATGGATGGAAGGAGGGGAGAAGGAACAAGCAAGCATGCCGGCGCGGCTCACCCACCAGAAGGCATGAGGAGGTCGACAGGCCTGCACGATGCCACCGAGGGTAGGGGCATATAGAGTTATAGATCAGTCAAAGCCATAAAAAAAAAACCTGCAAGAGCAACGACGGGAGGAGGAGGTTGTGAGAGAGAACCCTCACGAAACTCGACCTCGCAGAGGAGGAAGCGTCACCGTAGCCTGACGAAGGAAGGAGTCCGGTGCTGGATGCTCCACGCGCCACCGTCGTCCTCACCAGGCCGGTGTATGGCCTGCGCAGACGCCCTCAAAGGGGGGGGATCAGCAAAGGCAGCAAGGGGAAGCTCCCCCACGCAGCCGAGGGAAGATCTGCAGAGCGCCGAGGCAGTCCCGCACAAGTCGATCGATGGCCGGAGTCGCCGAATGGTAAAAATGAGAAGCTCGCAGAACAGCTGGAGGAGTTGCGGAAGCTCAGCGATGACGAGTACGGAAGAGGGGAACCCTCGCGAGGCCGCCCTAGAGCTCGCAGGGGGGGCGCCGTCGCCTTCAGCTACCGGTGTACCGTCTTTTTTTTTGACACGATGGCCCGGTGTACCATCGCCTATCGCACCAGCGCTCTGCGCGCCAGCCAGCCCAGGGGGGTCGAATGCCAGGGTGGCGAAAGGGCTAAATTGCCCCCCCCCCCCCCCCCTTCGCGAAAGTTCTTCCGCCGATGCCCCATGTTCCGGCGATTTGAGCGCTACGGGATTTTGACCGGAGTCAAAATTGGGAGAGAAACGGCCAACGCATGCCACGAATCCCCCTCAAAAAAAATTGATGAACGAAAGAGTAAGGATAAATGAAGAGGACGCCTTAGTTGGCGATGCAAGGAGATCAATTTTGACTTCGGTCAAAATTGAACGGAGCTGTGTCGTTTAGCGTCCAAATAAAATGGATGAACAGGCATTTGAAACAAGGCTGTTATAACCTTGAAAGAAAATAACATTGATAAGGAGTACGATAAAAAAAGGGTCAGTCAAACCTCTTTTGTTCATTTCTTGTTTTTTTTTCTTTCTTTCTTTTTCTCCTTTCTTCTCTTCTTTCTTTTCATTTATTGATTACAAGATTAGAAAAAAAAAAGAGAGAAAACAAAAAAAGAGAGAAAGAGGAGAAGAAAACCAGCAAAAAAAAAAACAGAGGCAGAGAAAGAAAAAAAAGAGGAGATAAGAAAAAAGAAAGAAAGAGAAGAATGATGTCCGTTGGAAGCAAAAAAAAGAGAGAAAAAAGGAAGAAGAAAAAAAACGGAAAAAGATGGATTTCGTAAAAAAAAAAGAAGAGAAAGAGAAAAAAAAGAGAAGAGAAAAGAAGATGAAAGAATATAAAAAAAGAGGTGGGGGAAAGCCTTGTTAAAAAGAAGGAGTGAGATGATATCCGTTGGCAAAAAAAATGCATATATAAAAAAAGGGGGAAGAAAAAAAAAGAAGAAGGGGGGAGAAGGGGGGATAATCAGTACTTAAAGTAAAATCGGTAGAAAAAAAATCAGTAGAGAAAAAAAAAGGAGGAGGAGGAAGAGAAAATAAGAAATATACATGTCAAGAGGGCTGCACATGTGTATGACCCGATTCCCGGCCATATATTTTGTTCAAATTTTAAGAGGGAATAAAACCCCCCTAATAGCTCTTAAATGGGCTCAAATAGTCCCAATTGGTTCATTGGACCCATGCACATACATTTGGGCCTTCATTTTGGCCATTTGGGCCTCAAATTTTCAAAAGGGGGAGGCCCAAAATCTGTCCCAAATGAGAGATCCGAAAATCCTCTTGAAAAAGGATTTGAGGGACATTTTGTGTAATTGGCCACCCCAACCCCATAAAGGTGACCAAAGCCCAAAATGCCCCCACCTTTTTCTCTCACACCTACCATAAAGCAAAAGGCATAATAAAATATTTCCAAAGTTACCCTCCCCTCTCCTCACACCATCAAAAACAATGAGAAGTTGGGGCATTTTGTGGACCAAAATACCCACCTCTTTTGGCATATAAAAACCCATGAATTCCTCTTGGAGAGGAGAGAGGCAACATTCCCCAAGTTCATCCTACGCCACAAGGCTCTCCCCTTTACCCCATTGTCCAAGAGAGTGCAAGGAGAGAAGAGAGGCCAAAGTTCCATTTTTCATGGAATTGGCTAAGTCTCAAGGTACACCATGGGGTCAATCATATCATCTCACACCATGATAGCATGTGAAGATCACATCATCTCACACCATGATAGCATATGAAAATCATATCATCTCACACCATGATAGCATGTGAAGCATCAAGCAATCAATGACCTATAAGGCAAGGAGGAGCATCACTCATTTCATCAAGGCCCATAAAGGCTCTCAAAGCCCAATTGGCCATCATCCATGTGGATCAAGATCATGTGACCTCATTTCAAATAAATCAAGTTCAATTAACTAAGGCCCTAAGGAGAGAAATCACTCATCAAAGCCCATTATGGCTTCCAAGGCCCAATTGATCATCTTCAAATGAAATGCAAGACCATGTGCTCCCATTTCAAATGAACCAAGTCCAATCAATTAAGGCCCAATTAGGCCTTGACCAACATGAACAAGAGACCGATCCAAGGCCCATTAAGTCGGGACATAGGCTCATTAAGGTCTACAAGGCCCAATTCACCATTCTTAAAGGAAGCTCAATGTCATGTGACTCCATTCCAAGTGCATCAAACTCGGTCCATTCAAGCCCAATCCGGTTTCAACCGAGATGAGCATGAGATCGACCCAAGGCCCATTAACATGGAAAGTGGGCCCGTTAAGTCCATGATGATCAAACTCCAATTGAACCAACATGAACAAAAGTCCAACTCCACTATGAAAGAGAAAACCCCCAACGGTTGGCGGGAGAAAGAGAAAACCCCCAACGGTTGAAAAAGGAAAGAAGACCCCCAACGGTTGGAAAAAGAACCCCCAACGGTTGGTGGAGGAAAGAGAAAACCCCCAACGGACCATCAAGGCCCGTCAGCTCGGTTAATCCCCGATCGGGAGATACCGATTGGCGGATGAGAGAGAAACCCCCGACGGACCATGAAGACCCACCGATTCGGTCAATCCCCGATCGGGAGGTACCAGTCAGTGGATGAGAGAGAAAGCCCCAACGACTCACCTAAAAAAAAAAAGAATCTCGAATTTCATCAACTCGGCTCGCTCCCAAAACGAGCAATGCCGACAAACAAAGTCCAAGACCCATTAATCCGGTTCATCCCCGATCGGGAAATACCGGGTAATGGATGAAAAACCCAAGTTCATCAACTCGGCTCGCTCCCAAACGAGCAATGCCGATGAACAAAGTCCAAGACCCATTAATCCGGTTCATCCCCGATCGGGAAATACCGGGTAATGGATGAAAAACCCAAGTTCATCAACTCGGCTCGCTCCCAAACGAGCAAATGCCGACGAACAAAAGTCCAAGGCCCATTAATCCGGTTAATCCCCGATCGGGAAAATACCGGGTAATGGATAAAAAACCCAAATTCATCAACTCGGCTCGCTCCCAAACGAGCAAATGCCGACGAACAAAATTCCACGACCCATTATTCCGATTAATCCCCGATCGGGAAATACCGGGTAGTGGATGAAAACCACAAACTCATCAACTCGGCTCGCTCCCAAACGAGCAAATGCCGACGAACAAAAGTCCAAGGCCCATTATTCCGGTTAATCCCCGATCGGGAAATACCGGGTAGTGGATGAAAACCACAAACTCATCAACTCGGCTCGCTCCCAAACGAGCAATGCCGGCGAACAAAATTTCAAAGCCCATTAATTCGGTTAATCCCCGATCGGGAAATACCGGGTAATGGATAAAAATTCCAAGCCCCATTAATCCGGTTAATCCCCGATCGGGAAATACCGGGTAATGGATGAAAATCTCCAACGCCCATCGGTCCGGCCAGTCCCTAAAAGGAAATGCCGGGTCGTGGGTATCATGTCCAAGACCTAGCAAGTCGGTTAATCCCCGATCGGGAAAATACCGCTTGTTGGATGTGGAATCACAAAGCATTGGATCAAAAAAAAGAGGAGACCGTGAGACTAGATTCAAGGCAGATGCCGCCTTCTAGCCCCTCGGATCTTGTTCCCAAAAAAAGAGGAAAGCAGAAAGGAAACATGAAAAGGAAATAATGGGAGAGGAGAGGCAGCGCCGATACTCCTGCTTGTTATTTCATTATTTACATTCAAAAAAAATAAACACATATTTCTTTTTCCTTGCATTTGTCCCGTCTTGAATGTGTTACCATGGCAGTTAATCAGGGGTTACTGAGCCACCGCTCAGTGTAATTAACATCGAATCCATTCGTGGATTGATGGAGAGAGGTCAAACCATAATTCAAAGAACCCACACCATAACCTCACAATGTTATTTATGATAACTCTAATAATCATAAAATTATTTTTAATATTAAAAAAAAAGTAGAGCGAGAATCTTGTCGTCACCATTGTTGAGGATTTTTCGTGCCAAAATGATAAACGAGGGAAAAAGGGTTGTCGCATCCGCGCGATATAATATTTTATTTTTATCCCTCAAATAATTTTCACCAAAAATTAACCACAATAACAAACAATAATCGCGAGGTTCGTACAAATATCTTCGAGCATTTCCATTAAATCATCCTCTATGTGATCATCTTGCCCTACATTTAATTGTGTTATCCTCATTACGAGAGTTATGTTTTATTTCACCATGACATATCCAAGTTTGATAATTTAACCATATGCCATCACATATTAGGTGTTCTTTCACAATATTTCTTTTTAAAATAAATGTATTACAACATACTCTACAAGGGCATTGTATTAAATCTTTGTGTTGTCCATGTCTATATTGTATCCTACAATCATCAAAAGCATAATTTAAGAATTCTTCGACCCCTCGTACATAAAAATAATCTAATATATTACAGATATGCATCCAAGATTTGTCTATTGAACACATTTCTTATAATAAAAATATCTAAAAAAATGAATGACAATGTAATAAATATATTATTCTAACCGGACATCCTCCAAAGGAAGCAAGTTTCATGCTTATAAATGTCTCTTTTTAAGCTTCCGGACAATAAGACAAAAAAGGAATATATAGTGTCAAACATATAATCAATCGGATGTTATAAAAAGAGAACATAATCAATCAGATCAAATCATAATCAAATTAAAATTAAATTAATATATCTAAGAGACCAACCTATTAACTTAGGTTCCCTCGTAATATGAACGGACATTGGGACAAGTTCTTGGCGTGTATTTATACGGGACGAATAGATAGACAAGTCTCATATGCTATACTGATCCTTCCCCCCAAAGTATGGGAGTGCCCAACTCCATCTATTGAGGAAAGGTATTCTTACTAATCTAAGGAGAGATTTGTATGTCATAATACTATGCCGACCCGTAGATTAAGTGAGGATATTAAATTAAAGGTAATATTTTGTACATGATACATGAAATCATGTTGATGTAATGTATGCACCGCATAATTATATGAATAATGATTATATGTCCATATTTATATGTTTATGATTGAGGAGCATTACATAACTCACGCATCTCTTATCGAATACAAATATAATGATAGAATAACAATAGTCAAATTTGACAAATGGAAAATTCTGATAAGAACATACCGAATAATTAATTCAATTTTCAGAACTGAAAAATGTAATAAAAATCATATCATAATTAAATATAAAAATCATAATATAAAACATGATAATATCTTAATCAATTGAATCCAAAATATGCATGTTAGATTTCAGATATGGATAGATCATAGAAGATAGTTTAGTATATCATTTACAAAAAAAGAAAATTTGAATAGTCAAATTCTTTTGATTATGTTATGGATGTTTGTGTGTTAACTAGAGTCATATGTGAGTACCTCAAGTTTCATAGGTCAAGCTCTAACTATGTGCTTGTAGGTTAATTAAACACAGTCATGTTAGGGTGTTTGGATGACACATAATCGTATAGTTTAATTAAACAAATGGACAAGACCGAATTAGGGTACAATATATAAGTACCTACAAATTTAAGTACGTACAATATAAGTACCTACGTACATCACAAATCATATTAGGGTATGCTTGAAAAATCTAAGCAAATCTAAATACGTACAATATAAGTACAAATCTTATTACAAGTCTTAAATTCGGTGGACAAGACCGAATTTACAAATCTAAGTACGTACAAATAAGTACAAATCTTAAATTTGGTGAACAAGACCGAATTTACCTACAAATCTAAGTACGTACAATATAAGTACCTACGTACATCACAAATCAAATTAGGGTATGCTTGAAAAATCTAAGCAAATTCGATATAAGATGACATTTGAGGATGAATACCTTAGAGAGGTCCAGTTAGCCCTAGTTAGGCGGCGGAATAGGCATCCACAACGGCGGCGGCAGCAGGGGCAGCCCTTCGCTGCGGCGGCGGCGGCGGCCCTTCGGGATGGCGGTGGCGGCGGCAGCAGGGACAGCCCTTTGCGGCTGCGGCAGCCATTCGCGATGGCAGACGCCATGGAGGAGATCCCGATCGAGAGAGAGAGAGAGAGAGAGCGAGCAGACAGAGCGTGCGGTAGGGGGAGAAGGAGAAAGAGGGGTGCGCGTAAGTATAAAATAAAAATTATTAGTGACGGCTGAGTGAAGCCATCACTAATAAATGTATAAGTCTCATCGGCGATGGCCGAAGCCGTCGGCACATCGACTTTACCAGTTCAATGGTTGGGGGAACTATTAGCGACGTGCGGCGGCCGTCGCTAGTAGACTTATTGGCGACAGCTTATTGAGCCGTCACTAATAACAATCGTGCGAAATTTTGTTTTGTGAATTGGCGACAGCCGAAGTCGTCTCCAATATATTATTTGCGATGCATGTTTTTAGCCGTCACGATTTTAGTTTTATTAGCGACAGCTTCTGGTTTAGTCATTGCTTAAAACATTATTGGCGACGGCCTCCTAAAGCCGTCGCCAATAACTCGTCGCCAGTAACCCTTTCCCCTGTAGTGAACTCTTGTTTAGAATGATTTTAAATCATTATTAGTTAAATTGGAAAGAATATGGTTAATTAATATTAATAACTGTTTGATCTAATATTGTGCATAAATTACTGAATTGATGTTAAATTGAGATTAATTATGGTTAGCATGTCCAAATGTGATGCATATTATTTCTAATTGGGCCCGTTGCATGGAATTGTGAATTAAGAAAATGACTTTGCATGAATTGGTGTGTTGTATATTTGGTTCATTAAAATGGCAATTCTGATTCAGTGGTTCTGTTTATCTACTCTATTTAATGTGCATTATCTGAGTAATTATATAACTTTACTTGTGAAATGTTGTTGATGCTATGATGCATGTGATGGAACATTTACTCTTCCGGCCTACTTTAGTGTCCCAAGGCAGCGGATGATGTAGTGAAATCTGGTGCATCCTTCGATCTTGGATACCATGGTTTCTCCTAAGTACGCCCTGCCTAGGTGTACTAAGGATTTAGCTTACTATATGGTACTTCTATATATATTTAGAGCTGGAGTGGAGTTCTGCCAAGTAGAGTATATAATCTACTCAGACAAATGGAAAACAATAGGCATATAGACGTCCAAGTGGCATGGCATATAGATTAGATGTGTGGTAAAGTAGAAAAGCTAGACAGGTGCATGTAGAGTCAGGCTTAATGAGTAATGAGTTTAAAAGATTTACAAATTAGATAATTTGAACCCCGATAATTAGTGTATATATATAATGATAAAATGTTGGTTTTCGTATATCTATAATTAATTACCATTTAGGATTTGATTATTATAATAGGATAGTTGGGTATAAGTCCTACTGAGTAACGTTTGACTCACTCCTTCCTTTATATGTTGTTTTACAGCCGATTTTGATCACCGATCACCTGAAGAAATGTTTGTTGGAGATCTAGCTTCCACTTCGGGTTCTGGTGAGGTGTAATTTTTCTTATCCAGGTTAATAACAGTCTTTTGTACCTGATGTAGTTGAATCGGGTTAATCCGTATGAAGCGGGTTTTTGGTGGCTGTGTTAGCCATTTTTGTGGAAATGTTTGAACCGTATTTTAGGTTGTGTAACTAGATATGTGAACCGGTTTCTAGTTACCAGTTGTAGAATTTGTGGTTAAATGAATATCAGGTTATTTTTCTACCACAGGTTTATTAATTTAAACCCAACTATCACGTTCTCAGATTGCTATATTTTCCGCTACGCGCATTTATTGTGGTGTTAGTCTGGGGCGTGACATCGCCACCCTACCGTGAGAAGCCCTTGCGAACACCCCCCCCGCCATGCAACCGTCATCGCCAACCTCGCTGACACCTCCCTGATGTCAGCCGCCTGCCCACGCACACCTCCTCGTGCGGTGCCGCCCCGTGCGGTGCCCCGCGGCCACCGCTTGCACCGTGCGCCAGGTCGCCGTCCAGCCTCCTTGCCGCATGGAGCCGCTGCAGCCGCGACCACCCCCGTCAACGATGTGCGCCAATCCCCTTGCCGTTGAGCGCCGCCTCCTCTATGCGATGGTATGCTCCTCGCCGCATCCTAATGTTGTAAGCATCTTCTTTCTTTCTCTCTCTCTATCTCTCTCACATCGTCCTATTATCCTCCTTTGTTTGGCAGAGTTTACCCGAGGTTAATATCAAGCCGATTTCTTCATCATCGTTGTCATTCCTCGTCCGTATTTTTTTTCCAGCCAGATCTTCTTGGGCTTTTGTTATTAAATCACCATCTTTGAGGTAGACACCCTTGACATGTCTATTATCATTAAAATTCTTATTTAATCATCCATGACTTGTAGTGATTACTATTGATTTAATTAGTTGGGTTAACATTGTATGTTGTGGTTAGCGTGGTTAGCGGTGTTGGTTCTTTCGCATGTAATGGAGGTCGTATTTGGGTTATTTTAGGTTGTTTATAGCATGTTAATCATCATGTACCAGGCTGATTATAGCTCCTTTTTGTAACCTAAATCTAGTTAGTTTTTGGTTATTCTTTCGAGTTAATATCATTGTATATGGAGGGTGATAGGTAACTAAACTAGATATTGCTTAGCTAGCCTAATTAACTACTTGATTTTCAACCATGTTTATGTCATTAAACCAAGAGATATGATCTGATTGGGTTCATTCATATCATGGTTTGTTGAATATCTGTTGTGGTATTATACTAGCTCATGTGTATTATTGTCGTTTTTATGGTTCTAGCATAATGAAGATGTTGTTTAGGTGTGGTTGGTCATGGTATGGTGTATGTCACTATTTTCATAAGTGTGGTCATGGCATGGCATGATTGATATGAATGCATGATGCATTGAAACGGTGAATGGAAAACTGAGCTACACCAAACTAGCTAGTCGTGACCCGAGGGTAGCAGAGGTTAGAACTGTCTGGTGCATCCTTCGATCCCAGATCCCGCAGACATCCTACATGCCGCCACTGCCTAGGTGCACTATGGGATTTTGTTTAGCTATATGGTACTACTATATATGATAGATTTGGCAGTAGTTGGTTGAGGTGGCAAGACGACGCATTCCTTGCTAATGAAAATCTTTGTAGAGGATAGGTGCATTTGTGAATGTGGTCCTTCATTAGAGGATAGGTACACTTATTGCATGGTATTGTAGAGGTGGTTGTA